>CM019155.1:84901829-85467442 GCA_009733165.1 Naja naja
GCCTTGGTGGTGCAGGCTGTTAAATGCCTAGCACTTAAGTTCCAGCTGCCTGCAATTATTGCAGGCCTAATCCCACCAGGCTCAAGGTTGACTCAGCCTTCCATCCTCGGGTAGGTAAATTGAGGACCCAAGATTGTTGGGGCAATAAGCTGATTTTGTAAAAATGCCACTTAATAATAAGCAGGCATATACAATGGAATGAAGGCTATTGCTGAGTGCATTGGGTTGTATCCCAAAAATTGTAAGCCACCCTGAGTCTTTGGAGAAGGGCAGCATATAAATGTAATTTAAAAAAAAAATCTGTGAACACCTAGAAACAAGCAAGGGTGTAACCATATTTTGACAAACATGGGTTTGTCAAAAATAGATCTTGCCAAACAAATCTTATTTCATTCTTTGACAAAGTGACTAAATTAGTGGATCAATGAAATGCAGCAGGCACAGTATATTTGGATTTCAGTAAAGCAAATTATTGAACAAAGTAACTTGACAAAGTAGACCACAACCTACTTCTTGGTAAGCTGAAAAAATATGAGATACAACATCACTATACCAGTTGGATTCATGGGTAATTCCAACAGGCTGTTTGTTTGTTTGTGAGACTTTTTTAAAAAGTATCAGGAATGCGATAGTCTAATTCAAAATTCTTTATTCATATCCTTTATTCACAAGAGGTTGACTGGATTGTATTGATACTTTGCTGCCATCATGTGGATATAAATTATTTAAAGCAGATGGGAAAAGAAAAAAGGGAGAAAGATTCATAATTCATTTAAATACTTTTTCATTTTATAATTTATATAAAATGAATGACACAGTTTATTCTTTATATATTATTATTTTTATAAGTAACTCAAAGTGGAGAAAATACCCACTCCCTTTCTTCTCCTATTTTTCCCACAGCAACAACTCTGTGAAGTTGAGTTGGTTGAGGTAGAGTAACTAGCTTGAGGTCGCCCAGTTAGTTTTCATAGCTAAGGTGGGATTGGAACTCCCAGTCTTCTTGATTTCTAGCCTTGTGCTTCGACTACCAGAGCAAACTACTGTATTTAGATCAGACTGGCAGATTGGTATTTAGCAGAGTTGATTCCATGAGATTCTTTTACTTGTGTCATTCTGAAGAAGATGGCAGGCCACTTTGGATGCCATCTACAGAAGATAACAGACCAGAAGTGTAATTAAAATGTAATTATAATTACATTTTATTACATAAATTAACAGTTGAGTTCCCCATTCCCAGGTGACCACAAATCTGACTGATAAAATTGTATTTGGTGTACTATTTGCGTCTCAGAATCAATACAATTAAATAGAATCTCATTCTATATTCATTTCAAAATTAGTATATATACTAAAATAAATAAAAATATTTATATTCTTATATTTAGGAAACTGATAGGAAATGTCTTTTTTTCCCCAACACTTTATTGGGTTTTTCCGTTTATATACAATACCATTACTAATTGAACAGTACTGTGACAATATATAAATACATTTATGCATCCTATCCAATCTTTCAATGCACACTATTTCTATACCCTCATAACTATTATATACATTATTTACATTTTCTATTCTTATGTCTATTGTCAATCCAGATATACCATGTTTATTTATTTATTTATTATTTATTATTTGAATTATATGTCACCATCCTCAAGACTCGGCTTACAACTAAAAACAAGAGACAATAATACATTAAAAAACAATTAGATTAAATTATAAGTTCAAACATTTATAAAATAATTAAAAAGCAACCCTCCCCAAAGGGTCACAGCCTGGGTTGGTCAAATAACCAGGTCTTCAACTCAGGCGAAAGGTGCGGAGGTCAGGGGCCAGGCGGAGCTCCAAAGGCAGTTGATTCCAAAGGTCAGGCCGCGACAGAAAAGGCTCGTCGCCGGGGAACCGCCAGACGGCATTGGGCCGACGGGACCCCGAGGAGTCCTTGCTCATGAGCTCGCACAGGGCTTATCGGTATTCGACATTGGAAGAAGACGCTCCCTTAAATATTGAGGACCCATGTCGTGAAGGACTTTGTATGTTAGCACTAAAACCTTGAATTCACCCGAGTGCAACGGCAACCAATGCAGGCCGCCGCAGGAGGGGGTCACATGGGAGAACCGGTAACTCCCATCACCACCCGCCGCCAAGATTCTGCACCAGCTGCATCTGGATGGTATGCAAGGGCAGTCCCAAATAGAGAGCGCTGCAGTAGTGAGCCTAGAGGTAACAAGGGCATGAGTGACCGCAAGCGCAGGGCGCCCGTCCAGAAAAGGGCGGGTTGTCAACAAGGCGAGCTGGGCAAAGGCCCCTGGCAACGGCCCCCACCTGCTCCTCCAACCGAGCCGCACATCCAGGAGGACCCCAGATTCGCCTCTATCCACAGGGGCAACACCTCCCCTATGGCCAAAGATGGATAATCTTGACTGGGCCGACGCCGTATGCACAGCCACTCAGTCTTGGCCGGGTTGAGTCAAGCATGTTCCCGCCATCCAGTTCCGCACGCATCCAAACACCGAGTCATCAGGGAGAGGGCATCACTGATCTGGCCTGGGGTGGAAATGTACAGCTGAGTATCATCAGCGCACTTGATGGAATTTCACCCCAAAACCACGGATGATCTCACCCAGCTGCTTCATGTAGATGTTAAATAAAAGGGGAAAGGACCACCCCTGAGGGACCCCACAAGGGAGGACCCTAGGGGACGACCTGCCCCCTGCCACACACCGATTGCACTCCTGAGAGGTAGGAGGAGAACCACCGAAGAACGGTGCCCCCACTCCCAACCCCTCAAGGCGACGCAAAAGGATACCATGGTCGATGGTATCGAAGCCGCTGAGAGGTCTAATAGGACCAGGACAGAGGAAAAACCCCTATCCCGAGCCCTCCAGAGATCATCCATCAGCGCACCAATGCCGCCTCCTGCTGTACCCGGGTCGAAGCCCGATTGATACGGATCTAGGTAGTCCGCTTCATCCAGGAAAAGCGGAACCTGTTGAGCCACCATTACTCTCAACAACTTCAGAAAACGAAGGTTGGAGACTGGACGAAAGTTGTCTAACACAGTCGGGTCCAAGGCAGGCTTTTCAGGAGGGTCTCACCACCGCCTCTTTCAAGGTGGTGGGAAAGACACCCTCCCTAAGGAAGCTTGATAACTGCCCGAGCCAACCCAGGTGGCTCCCCCTGGCGGCATAAGCCAGCCAGGAGGGACACGGGTCCAACAAACATGTGGTGGAACTCATTACGCATAATCCTGTCCACTTCATCCTCGAAACCGGATTGAACTCATCCCAGATAACAATAGCCAGACTCTGCACCCCTTCCTCAGACCACTGCAAATCGGAGGACAATACTTACGAGCAATCTTATCCACAGATATTGAACAAATTCTCAGCCTTACTCCCCAACGGGTCCAATCCCCTCCAACCAAGGAGGGAGCGAGTAACCCAAACAGGGCGGCCGGGCGATGATGCGGACGCTATGAGAGTGGAGAGATAAGATCTCGCCTCTCATAGCTACCAGGTAAGTCCTAATAAAGGTTCTCAGCTGGGCTCGGCGGATTGGGAACGGTAGACCTCCACCTGTCTCTCTAAACCCCTTCGACGGCGCTTCATCCCCCGGAGCTCCTCAGTATACCAAGGAGCTAACCGGGATCCACGGCGCACAAGGGGACGATGGGGACAACCCTGTCGAGGGTCTCGACGCAGCCCGATGCCAGGCTACTGCCAGATCCTCGCAGAGCTGTGAGCAAGGGAAGAAGGAAAAAACCCCAGTTCTGCCTGGAACCTCTCAGGGTCCATTAGGCGCCTGGGCGAACCATCTAGGTGGCTCATCCCAGCAGTGGGGACGGCCTGTTGGAAGACCAGCCAGGGAGATAGTGATCAGACCATGGAACAGGCAGAGTCGCAATAGTGACCTGCCCTCTGTCACCTCAGCCACTGTTCAGAGACAAAACTAGGTCAAGAGTGTTTCCTCCATGAGTAGGGCCTTGAATCAATTGTCAGGCCCATGGCCTCCATAGAAGCCATGAATTCCTGGCCAAACCCGACTCCCCCAAGGAAGGCAAGTTGAAGTCCCCAAGACCATAAGGTCCCGGAGCTCCACCGCACACCCAGAGAGGAGATCGAGAAGCCCAGGCAGGGCCGCTGCACACAGCTGGGGAAAGGTATGCTAGCAGCAAGCCCACCCGCCCATTAGGCCCCCATCTCAGGAGGAGGATCTCACCCCAGCTATCTCTGCAACAGAGACCTCCCCTCGAAACAAGGTCTCCCAATAACCACGGCCACCCCACCACCCCCTACCCTGGGCCCTGGTCGGGTGCAAAACCCAAAACCTGGTGGGCATAAATCAACCCCCTCTGGGCCCAACCAGGTCTCAGTGATGGCCAGGTTGGCAGCCTCCTCCTCAATGATCTCCCGGAGGGAAGACTTATTAGCCACAGACCTGGCATTAAAATACACCAACCTAAGCCCAGGGATCCTGGTTCTGTTGCCCCTTGGGAGGAGGCCATAGGTCGAGCACGCAACCGCCTTAAATGTCGGGTGCACGCATCCCCTAACCTGATATGGCCTATGCCTCGTCGTCTCTTCCAATCCCGATCACCCTGGGAATGCAGCCCCACCCCAGGGCCGGAGCCCCGCCGCCCCAACCCCCACACACTCCCGCCGCCCCGGGCTACAAGGTGACCTGCCCCCCCTCCCTTCCCTAGCCCTTTAAACAACAATTAAAATTTTAAGATTAGACCCTTAACTCTTAATTTAAAATTTGGCCCATTGATTGCAGCATGCCACCTCTAGGATCCCAAGATCCGTCATCAAGGTAAGCTGTTGATAGTCCCTGGGCCAACTCAAGGACAAGAGCAGTCCTGAGTGCCCACAATTCGGCGAGTAAGGTCCCATAAAACAGTTGGCAAAAATTTATAAAAGGGGTCAGAGTAAAGTATGGCAATACATAACCGGGTGAAGATGTTAAAAAATCCGAATGGAGAACAGAGGAATACAGGCTACAGTAGTCAAGAGTTTCAGTCTCAAACGGTCTCTCACACCGTTCGAGACCGAAGATGGTAATAAATGGCAGCCACTCTCTCACAGCGGAAAACCAAAAAATCTCAAAAACTGCAGGGTCGGATGTTGAATCTCTCTACTCTCCCACAGTAGAGATAGTCCTCCATCGTCCTCCCACAACAATGGGGCCTGTCCAATCAGAATCCTGGTAAAAAAGGAGAGGTCCAGATGGTGATTAAGGACCATGGCCATTGGATAGGGATGATGGATATCTCCACAGGAGTCCGTAGAAATAGAGAAAAGAGCCAGGCGGTCAAGTATCCAGTTCGATAGGCGGGAGATCCAAAGGAACCTAAACATCGGGTTCCTCGAAGGCAGGGTCCAGGGCCACAGAAAGTTGCCAACCGCAGGGGAGTATATATTCCATCCCCCGCTAGGCGAGTCACAGCCCACCCGACCCAGCCAAGTTCAATCCAGCCATTGGAAGAGGAGAAACATTCAAGGGCCTGGGCCTAGACCACCAGAAAATGTCCCCCAAACAGTCCAGGGGTTCGCTGGTTGGCCCAGAATCCACAGCGGTAGCCATCAAACTTGCCACCACCTTTATCATCATGGTTCCGGCCGGTGCAGCCTCCGTGGCCCCAAAAAACAGTCAGGCCACCAAGGCCACAGGACTCAACATCACGGCTGGAAACCATCCTCGGCCGCTGCCTCTCTCCTCTCCACAGCCTCCGCCATCGCAGCAGCCACCACAGCCGATGGATCCACAGCCGGAGCCTCCGCCGAGGCAAGCAACTGCCTCTGCCGCTCCAGCTGCCGCCGCCAACGAAGAGGCTGGGGTCCGCATCTCCACCGCTCGACCTGCCCCTCCGAACACACCGCAGGCACCAAAGGCACATCCCTGTAGCCGTCACAGCCGTCAGCAGAGCCATTGCAGCCGCCGCTGCTGCCGCAGCCACCCGGAAAGCCACCCGGAAAGCTGCCAGAGAAATCGCGAGGCCGCCGAAGACGCCGAGCCTCCAACCCAAAAGCCACCGGCAGCCGCCATCTCCAGGCCAAGGACGACGTCGGCAAGTACAGAAGCCCAAAAGGCGACTTGCCGACTGCCCAGCTGGCTCGCAAACAGCCCGGCTCTGTACCCGGACTCTCTCACAAAATCCAGGTAGGGAGAGGGCAACCAGGAAGTCCCCCATCGGCACCCCTTGCCAAACTGGAAAACTCATCCCCCGGAGCCGTCTCAGCGCCCGTCCTCCATCTTGGACATGCACAATCATTTCCCATGTTTCATTGTATTCCATGTCAGCTTTCTCTTTTAGTTCCATAGTTAATTTGTCCATTTCCATGCAGTCGGAAATTTTTTTAATTATTAAACATTCGGGAGGTATGGCGTTTTATTTCCAGTACTGGGCATAGGAAATTCTAGCTGCTGCTACTACATGTAATATAATATATTTTATCTTCCTGTTATAGTTTCTTTTTATTATTCCTAAGAGGAATAGTTCCAGGACAAAATCAATTTCATTTTCAATTAATTCCTCTAACCACATATGAATCACTTTCCAATATTTCTTTATTTCGGGGCATGACCCGCAAGAATGAAAGAAGGTACCTTGTTGATGTCCACACTTCCAGCAATTTGGTTTTGGTTTTATTCACTGTCTTTTTTATATCTTGTTTGTATTTGCATATAAGTCCACCAGTCCAATTTTATCACTAGTCCTTCTAATTCCTACCTACTGTTTAGATTCCCTTGTTTGTCCAAAATTTCCCTGTACCTGGCCATTTTCTTAACCTCCGTTATATTAGGGTGAGCTACTGCTTCCAAGGGGGATATCCAGGTTGGAATTTTCAGATAACATTTATTTTTTATTTGTCTCCATGATTGTATCGGTACGTCTCTTATTCTATGTCTATAAAAGTGTAGATAGTTTGTTTTCTTTATTCCACAGGAAGGCATGCCACCCTCTTTGTAATCATGCCCCTCTATGGTTAATATTCTTTTGTTTCTTAGATTGATCCAATCTTGTATCCATACAAGTATTGCTGCCTTATGGTATAATTCCCAATCTGGGAGCCCAAGGCCATCTCTACTCTTGCTATCCTGTAAATCCTTTAACTTTATTCGCGGTTTCTTACCTGCCCAAACAAATTTAGTAATTGTTCTGTTTAATTCTCAAAAGAAATTCTTATCTAATTTTATTGAGGTTGTTTGAAATAAGTATAAAAGCTTTGGCAAAAGCATTTTAATAGTTGCTATTCAGCTTAATAAAAATAATTGTAAAATCCCCCATTTTTCCAAATCTTTTTTAATTTGATTAAGTAATTTCATATAATTGTCTTCTTTTATTGAGGAGCATTTTGCTGTTAACCATATTCTTAGGTATTTAATTTTTTTTGTAATTTGTAGCCCCAGTACACTTTCTAATTCCTTCTTGTTTTTAGATATTATATTTTTCACTGACATTTTGGTTTTGTCTTTATTAGTTTTGAGTCCTGAGACCTCTCCATATTTCTCCAATTCCTCTATCAGAATTGGACTGATTCTAATGGCTCCTCAATAAAAAAAACCAAATCATCCATGAGTGCTTATAATTTGTACTCTTTTTTAATTTTTGTTCCTTGTATTCCTGAGTTTTTCCTAATTTTTATTAATAATGTCTCTAGTGTCAAAATAAAGAGCAGAGGTGACAGTGGGCATCTGGTGAATTTCTTTTGTTATTCTAAATGGCTTCATTGTATCTACATCTATTATTACGTTAGCCTTTTGGGAAAAATAAACTCTTCCTATTAATGTTTCAAATGTATCTCCAAATTTTATTTCCCTAATCTGACATATCATGAATTCCCAATTTAAATTATCAAATGCTTTTTGTGTATCCAGAAAAACAAGGGCCACTTGTTTTCCTGGATGCATTTTATAGTATTCTAATATGTTCATTACTATTCTGATATTATCTCTTATTTGCCTATACGGCAAAAATCCATTTTGATCATTATGTATAATTTCATTTAAAATCTTCTTCATTCTTCCTGCCATGATACTCATAAAAATTTTGTAGTCGGCATTCAAAAGTGAGATTGGTCTAATTTTTGATTTGAGTGACATTGGTACCTTCTTTCAATATCAAGGTAATATATGATTCCCTCCACGATTCAGGTATTTTTGCATTTAACAGGGCCTCATTGCATACCTCCAATAGTACTGCTTCCAATAATTTCCCTAATTTTTTATATAATTCTCCTGGTAAACCATCTGGCCCCGGGGTCTTATTTGCCTTTTGTTTTTTGATCACTTCCTTCAATTCTATTAATGTGATTTCTGTTTTAATATATTTCTTCTTTCTTCCTCAATTAGTGACATGCTATCTTTTTTTAAAATACTGATCTATTGTCTCTGTTGCTGTTATTTTTTGACTATAGAGATCTTCGAAGTATTTTAGGACAATCCTTTTTTTTTCTTCATTATTTTGTAGGAAAAGTCTTATTATCATCCATACTATCTGCTCTTTCTCTCCCTCTAGAAAACAGAAAGACATGCTCATACTTTTGTTCCAATTTGGCATTGTACTTTAATAACTTAATTTTTAAGGCTGAGGTTTCTGTACAAAATTTGGGAGCAGAAGTTGCAAGCAGAACTGCTCCCAATGCTTATCTCAATAATTATTGAGTGATCACTATTTTCCCTAACAATACCTTTCAGTTCAATAAATATCATATAGCATTTTTTCAATGATATTTCCTTAGGAAAATTGCAGATTGTGGTAGAGATCCTTTTTTTTGCAGGTACAGACATTTTTATTTTCTCAATGCAAAAATATAACTTTTCCAAATGAAAATGTTTATATAATTGAGCATACAGGATGGGTAAGTGTGAATGGGTAAATGACTGCCAAAAATACCTATCTATCCACCATGTTTCCCTGAAAATAAGACCCTGTCTTATATATTTTTGCCACAAAAAAAGGCACCAGGTCTTATTTTCAGGGAATGTCATCCATTGACTAACCTCACTTTCGCATATCACCTCCTGCCTCCTTTTCACTGTTAGAGGCTTTCAGGAACTTCTTCTTCTGCAGCCAGCAAGGCTTTCCTTAAGGCCTCTGCAGCCGATAACGAGGTCCAGATCAATCTAGAGCTTTGTTATCAGCTACAGAGGCCTTCAGGAAAGCCTTGCCACCTTGCCAGCTGCAGAAGAAATGGGCCAGTGAGACAAGTGTCGCGATGTGCGAGGCTTGGCTACAACTGTCCAAAGGTAAGTAGTAGGGCAGCTCCACATACCGCAACCCCACCCTAGCTTAATTTTTGCCTGTGCACTCTGGAGTGGGTGGGATCTTAATTAGGGATTATTTGGGGAGGGGGGAGGGCTTAGATTGGGTGCACATGTAAAAATCAAGCTAGGACTTACTTTCAGGGTAGGTCGTATTCCCTGAAAATACAGGGAATCTATCTATCTATCTATCTATCTATCTATCTATCTATCTATCTATGAATGAATGAATGAATGAATGAATGAATGATAAAAGGAGACTGATCTGTTCAGCCTACATTCTATACTTAACCCCGTTTTGGCATAAAATATCTCTTGAAAAATTCTTGATTTGGCTAGCTTCACTCATTAACTGATTCTACAGAAGAGTACTGGGCCTACAACAGAACTGTGAAGTACCCCACTGCATGCTTTCCTTCATATAGATGTAGTTCCATTAAGGGCTACACATTGAGTGCCAGTTGCACATCCATCTGACTGTGATACTACCCTGAATTATTCTAACTTACTAAAAAGTAGGCTGTGGTTTACTTTGTCAAATTGCGGGAGCGCCTCCTGCCGACATCAAATACTGATTACCCTGTGCGAGCACACAGGCTGGGACTCCTCGGGGTGCCATCCGCATGACAATGTCAGCTGTCGGTGCCCCGGGGAAGGGCCTATTCTGTAGCGGCTCCCGCCTTATGGAATCAACTACCCATTGAGCTCCGGTTGGCTCCCAATCTCTCCTCTTTCTGGCATGATCTAAAGACCTGGTTGTTTCTACAGGCCAGGCTGGACTGACCTCCTGGGGGGGATTTTAATTGGGTTTTAATTAGTTTTGGCTTGGCTTGTTTAGGTTTTTTTTAATTACATTTATATACCGCCCTTCTCTGAAGACTCAGGGCGGCTTACAATTTTTGGGATACAACCCAATGCGCTCAGCAATAGCCTTCATTCCATTGTATATGCCTGCTTATTACTAAGCGGCATTTTTACAAAGTCAGCTTATTGCCCCCAACAATCTTGGGTCCTCAATTTACCTACCCCGAGAGGATGGAAGGCTGAGTCAACCTTGAGCCTGGTGGGATTCGAGTCTGCAATAATTGCAGGCAGCTGGAACTTAAGTGCTAGGCATTTAACAGCCTGCACCACCAAGGCCCTTAGGTTTAATCTCTTTTTAAATTATTTATTGTTCTATGTTTTAATTTGTGAGCATACAAGTCAAAGAAAATAAAATAAAATAAATAAAATGCTTTATTGGGATCTAAGTAAACTTTGTCCACAGTGTTTCCTTACTCCATTAATTTGGTCACTATGTCAAAGAAGGCAATAATATTTCTCTAGCATGATCCATTTTTGACAGATGCATGCTGGCTTCTATTAATTGCCTTGTTCATTTCTCACACATTTGCTGTTTGATTATCTTCCAGGATCTTCTCAGGTATTGAAGTCAGGCTGATTGGTCTGTAGTTTCTTGGATTCATTTTTTTCCTTTTTTGACATTGGAATCACACCAGCTTTTTCCCTCTCCTCTGCTCTAGGAACTCTGAAAGGAGCTCTGAAAGATTTTGTACAGTGGTTCCAAAATTATATCTGCCAGTTCCTTCAGAACTCTGAGGTATAATCCATTTAAACCTGACAATCAGAATTCATCTAGAGTACATAGGTGTTCTCTTACCATTTTCTTGCCTATTTTGATTTTCATTCCTATTCTGTCTTTTGCAGTTCTAATTTGGTAGGTTGGACTATTTGTTCCTTCTGCATGAAGACATGCAAAAAAAATGAATTAAGCAGTTCTGCTTTCTCTGTTACTCATCACCTCCTTGCCATCTTCTCTGATTAGTAGACCAAGCATTTCCTTGGCTTTTTTTCTTGTTTGTTACATGTTGAAAGAAACTTTTTATTTATTATTTTTGGCATTTGTTGAAGTTTTAGTTTATTTTGAACCATAGCTTTCCTGACTTTGTCTTTGCAGGTTCAGGCTATTTGTTTAGTTATGTGTCCTTCATTCCATTTGTCTTTCATACTGGTTCTTTTCTTCTCTCAGTTTGTCAGGGAGTTCTCTATGCAACCATACTGGCTTCATCTGGAATCTCTTGTTTTTCTTTCTTTATGGTATTGTGTGTTATAATGTCATTTTCAGGGTTTTCCAGGGATCTTGAATTGTTTTCTCCTGTAGGATTTCTATCCATGGAATCCTTCCTAAACTCCTACTGCTCCCCCCACCGCCTTTATTATTCTGTTTCTTTGTTTAGATAAAGCATTATCTCTGAAGTGATGATCCAAAGGAGCACAGGTTGTCTAGTCTGTTTTAATAAGAAGTATTACTTAGTCTCAGACAATATTAATTAATCTGTTTGCAATAGTTAACCCTCTTTTCTATAAGCTATATCTTTCAGCTGCGGAACCCAATGCAAATAAATGCATTTATTTCAACATTGTCTAGGAACAACAATTAATAACAAAAATACATTTCTCTGGCTACCAGCTTGAGACTTCTTCCTAAGACACATGTGAGTGCATAACTACATTTCAAATCTGCTTGCAAAGCACCCCAGGCAAAGACACAAAAAATTTGCATAGGCAATCTTCAGCAATTTGTAATGCATGTGTACTGCATATTTTATACTTCTGCATTTGGAAACTTGCCTGAAAAAGATAGAACAATGCACAATTAGATTATACAGCCCATAAACTTTAATTTCGCCATACCAAAGAATGCAAAAACAGAAGGAAATTTATCAGACAAGTATCTTCTTTTAAACTCAGATTGGCTGCAAGGACAACATTGTACTGTGATCTCAGAACCAGCACTCTGACTGTGCTGATCTAGGAGAATCAATGATTGGGGCCCAATATTATTCATGCATGAATATTGGTTGGACTACAGGGGTGAATTGCTGGGGCTCACAGGGGCTCAGGAGAGCCCCTACCTAAGATTTTGCAGGGCTCGGAGAGCCCCCAATAACCTCAAAAAGACAAGCAGCAAGGGAAGGCTTAATTGAACTTCTGGGTGTTCAGCCAAGAGCATTTCACACCTCGTAAAAGTGTTGCAAGCTAAAAAGAGCTTTGGTGGTGCAGGCTTTAAATGCCTAGCACTTAGTTCCAGCTACCTGCAATTAATGCAGGCTCGAATTCCACCAGGGTCAAGGTTGACTCAGCCTTCCATCCTCTTGGGGTAGGTAAATTGAGGACCCAAGATTGTTGGGGGCAATAAGCTGACTTTGTAAAATGCAGCTTGGGGGCCAAAAAGCCCTAGTAATAAGCAGGCATATGCAATGGAATGAAGGCTATTGCTGAGCGCATTGGGTTGTGCTCCAAAAAATTGTAAGCTGCCCTGAGTCTCCGGAGAAGGGCGGAATATAAATATGAATAAAATAAAAAATAAATTTTTTAAAAAAGTGTTGCAAGCTAGATAAACAATCCACTCAGCACTTGTGAGGGAGAGCCATTGAGAAAATCAGATAACATAACCACTAGCCTCCTAGGGGATTAATTCCCAAATAATAATAATCATGTAACTCACCAGAAACTCCACTAAGACTCCAAGATCCCTCTCACAGTCACTGCTTTTAAGCCTGGTTTCACCCAGTCTTTTATTTAAATATTAAATGCATTAAATAATAAACAACTTTTTGGTATATATCTTTTTTTAGGTAATTAGGGCAAAGAAGTGACATCGAGTTGGCCACATCTACCCGGTCACATGACCACCTAGCCATGCCCACCCAGCCACATGACCAGCCACACCCACCCAGCCATGCTCACCCAGCCAGTCATTACGGCAAAGAGCCCCTTGCTAAAAATTTGAAGCCCACCCCTGGTTGGACAATAGAATGAAGTCAACAAGTATTTCCAATGATCTAGAAAGTGGTGTAGAAGAAGATACCATTTGTCTCTCTCCAGTGATTGATCAGAAAAATTCAGGAGAGAAAAATGGTCTTGATGAATGCCAGTCACTTTCCAAATATTTCCTTGAAATATTTGTGAGCAAGCAGGGCCAACTCTAGACATTTTGGCACCTAAGCAAAATCATATTCTGGCATTTCTTATAGATCAGGGGTTGCCAACCTTTTGGACCTCAGGGACCACCAAACTCATAATTTTAAATCCTGCAGACCAGAGACCCTCAGAAAATCCCCCCAAAAAGTCTGCAGGAAAATTCTCCACCCTGTTTTCCTACCGATCGATCATTCTTTATTTGGGATTGCAGGATACAAGCTCCAGCTCCATTCTCAGTGGAGGAGAGAGAGAAAGAGAGACTTTTGGATTCATGCAAGGAAAGCAGCAGAGCAGCAGAGTCTTTTTTCTCCCCAAAATCCACCAGAAATGAATCTTTGTGAGACTTGTTGCACCGGCGCAACCTCTTGGAGCAGGATGCCTTGCAGGGTCCCAAAGACTCATTTCTGGCAGAGTTTGGGGGAGAGAAAGAAAGACTTTTGTTGCTTTCCTTGCGTGCAGCCAAAAACAGAAGAAGAAAGAAGCGGAAAGAAGCAGCCCAGTGGCCAGGCAAGGCACATGGGATGAGTAGGGCAAGTTCCCCCCTCCACCCATTGCCCCCTCCCCTCACTACCTCATGTTGTTTGCAATGCAAGCGACGCAAGCCTTATGTTCCCATGTGGGTGGTGCAGCCTTGTGTTCCCGGTCAGCCTGGATTAATTGCTTTTGGGAGTGCTTTGGGGGTGACATTTCTCTGTGGACCACCAAAATTTTCTTACGGACCACCAGTAGTCCCCAGCCCATTGGTTGGCAACCATTGCTATAGATCACTTTCTGATTTTGTTAGCAATGTCAAAAATATGCCCTCTTCTTTTTTTCTTTTTTCTTTCTCTTTCTTTCTTCCTTTCTTTTTTGCTTTCTTTCTTTCTTTGTTTTTTTAGTTTTACACTTATGATTTTCAGTCCTGGAATTCCACCCCCCCCAATTTCTCTGATATTTTTATCCTATTTACAGAGTAAGTAATTTTAATTACATCAGTAGCCTTTGTTGTCATATGGCAACAATTCCACAAAATTATATTTAATCATCAAACTAATACATTAGCTCATGAAATGCACTGCTTACTACTTTTCATTTTGTAACTTTTTGGGAAGTCTTTTCAATTTTGAAAAATTGAAAAAATTGCTACTCCTAGGTTGATGCCTTCTTGACCGTAGTATAGGACCAGCCTTATTGGCAGGTATGGTCACATAGTTTGTCAAGTGTGGCCTGCTATGTCCAGAATTGGCATGAGCCAATGTAGGTGCATTTCATCTTTGTCAGACTTCCAGAATATATATACCTTCTTTTTCCTGAGAAATAAACAAGAATGCCCACAAGTGTTGGTGAATAGTTTGTTGTGCTCTGTACCAAGGAGCATTTAGTGGGAATAGGGCCTTGAAATCTGCTGCTGTTGATCATAAAATGTGCCTCAAAGTTCTAGGCCCTTCCTGCTGGCCTCAGATTTTTCTTTTCAAGTTGTGGAAAAGTCTAATTAACAAAGAACCTTGTAGGTCATCTAATCCAACCCCCCCACCCAAGAGGAGATCTAACACCATTTCTGTCAGATGGCAGTCCAATCTCTTCTTGAAAGCCTCCAGCAATGAAGGACCCACAACTTCTGAAGGCAAGCTGTTCCATTGGTTGATTATTCTCACAGTCTGAAAATTTCTCCTTATTTCTAGGTTGAATATCTTTCTGATCAGTTTCCATCTATTATTCCTGGTCTGATATTCAGGTGCTTTGGAAAACAGGTTGACTCCCTCCTCTCTGTGGCAGTCCCTAAAATATTGGAACACTGCTACCACTGGTCCTTCTTTTCATGAGACTAGCCATGCCCAGTTCCTGCAGCCATTCTTCATATGTTTTAGTCTCCAGTCCCCTAGTCATCTTTGTTGTTCTTTTCTGCACTCTTTCTAGAGTCTCAACATCTTTTTTATAGTGTAGCAACCAAAACTGGATGCAGTATTCTAGGTGTGGTCTTACTAAGACTTTATAGAATGGTATTAGTACCTCACTTGATCTTGATTGAATCCCTCTGTTAATGTAATTTAGGATTGCATTGGTTTTTTGGGCTGCCACTGCACACTACTGGCTCATATTTAATTGGTTGTCTACTACAACTCCAAGATCCCTCTCACAGTTATTGCTATTAAGCCTGTTTTCACCCAGTCTATACTGTATGTGTACTTTTGGTTTTTCTTGCCTAAGTGCATGACTTTACTTTTCTCTACATTGAATTTCATTTTGTTAGATAGGGTCCAGTGTTCACATCTGTCAAGTCCACTTACTATTGCTTCAACTTCTGATTTGGCTATAATTCAGACACAAATGTGGTGTAATTCTCGTAGACATATGTGATGAAAACTGCAGCTAGGCTGGAGGGAAGGGTTAATAGTGGCCTGACTTTGGAATTGCTGCCCAGCAGGAAGTGCAAAAAACCTGATCTCCCCCAGAATGTTTAATATTTTAACTTGCCATTCCCAGATAGTGCAGTCAGTGTGGTAAAATTATTTGAACCTAGGTGACCAGTAATAGACTACTGTTGTGATTCTAAAGGAGAATATTTGTAGCTTAGGTTGAAGTAAGTAGTCCTTGGCAATCTCTGAGTTTGGTTGTTTTCTTGAAGACATTACATTACCCAGATTAGGTAACATCAGCTAATGTTGAGACTCTTCATGAGCTGGTCTGAGCACCAACCAGCGATCACAAAGAAGTTTTTGTTGTACTGTACAGCTACATCATCATGTTTGTCTGCTTAGCTTTACTGATTCTTGCCTGGCAGTAGATTAAGATTACATAGCATGTATATCCTAAATCTAAAATAACAGCTGTATATAACAGTGTCATTAATCCTCCTGCATATTTGCCATATGCTTAGGTGTCTGCTTGGGATTCTTGTTGAATCCCAAGGACGTAAACCAGGTTTGAGAAAACATGAACTTGGTTGCTCATCTGGTCACCATCATCTCCTCCTATAACAAGAAAATATATATCTTTCAGCATAATCTCTCCACTTATAAGTTAAGCATATAAACAGTGATCCCATCTTGGCTGGCAATTTTTCCCCCCAGTCACTGCTTCTACAGATTTATTTATTTATTTATTTATTTACTTACTTACTTACTTACTTACTTACTTACTTACTTATTGGATTTGTATGCCACCCCATATCCGAAGACTCGGGGCAGCTCACAACTAAAACCAGACAGTAACAATAAATAATTTAAAAAGAATTAAATAGATGCAAGCCCAATAACTATAACATTCAATTAAAATTAAATTTAAAAATCCCCCCCCAAGGAGGTCAGCACAGCCCGGCCTGTTCAAATAACCAGGTCTTCAAGTCGTGGCGGAAGGAGAGGAGGTCAGGGGCCAGACGGAGCCCCAGGGGTAGTTGGTTCCACAGGGCGGGAACCGCCACAGAGTAGGCTTGACCCCGGGGCACTGCCAGGTGACATTGACTTGCCGATGCGACCCTGAGAAACCCCTGCCTGTGTGCTCGCACAGGGCAGTTGGCACTTGATATCGGCTGGAGACACTCCCGTAAATATCCCAGACCCATGTCTTGAAGGACTTTGAATGTTAATACCAAAACCTTGAATCTCACCTGGAGTGCAACCGGCAACCAATGCAGGTCGTGCAGGAGGGGTATAACATGGGAGAATCGGGAAACTCCCATCACCACCCGCGCGGCCGCATTCTGCACCAGCTGCAATCTCCGGATGGTATGCAAGGGCAGTCCTAAATAGAGAGCATTGCAGTAGTCAAGTCAGGAAGTAACAAGAGCATGAGTGACTGTACGCAGGGCATCTCGGTCCAGAAACGGGTGCAGCTGGCGAACCAGCCAGACCTGAGCAAAGCCCCCCCTGGCCATGGCCCCCACCTGTTCCTCCAACCAGAGCCACGCAGATAATGTTATTGTTAGTGCTGGGGAGTAGAATGTAGGAGAGATAGAACTGTGGACCAAGGAAAAGCAAGACTCAAAGAAAAGAACTGGTTCCTATTTAATATATAATTGGAACCGATTTAAAACAGGGCACTTATGTAACAACTGACTATTGCAATCCAATTCAGTGAATTCCTAGTTGAATTTCTCCTTTCCTTTATTTTGACTAAAATCATTTGATTGGGAAGGGGAGAGATATTGAAATTTAATTAATTGAAAAAACGGTTTTTTTTCCTTCTGCCTTATTAATCAATCACTAAACTGCTTATTTAATAATTAAGTAGTAATACTCTATGCTTTTCTTTGTAAATTACATTACAAAGGGAGACGGAACATTTAGAATAGAATAGGGATTCTATGCAAGGGATCTTGGAGATCTTTTGGTTCAGCCCCCTGATTAAGCAGGAGAACATATATCATTTTAGATAAGTGTCTGTCTAGACTAAAAGCATCCGCTAATGGAGCACCCATGATTTCTGGAGGCAAGCTGCTCCACTGGTTAATTGCCCTGTTAGGAAGTTTCTCTTCAATTCCAGTTGCTTCTCTCCTTGATTAGTTTCCATCCATTGTTTCTTGTCCTGCCTTCAGGTTCTTTGGAAAATAAGTTGACCCCCTCTTCTTTGTGGCAGCCCCTCCAATTCTGGAATACTACTATCCTGTCACCCCTAATTCTTCTTTTCTTTAGACAAACCCAAATCCTACAGCCATTCTTCATATGTTTTAGTCTCCAGGCCTTTGATCATCTTAGGTGTTCTTCTCTGAACTTTTTCCAAAGTCTCAACATTTTTCTTGTAGTATGGTGACCAAAATTGGTTGCACTATTCTTTTACTTGAGCAAGCAGCAATTATTAAATGAGGGAATAGAAGAGGACTTTACCAAATTTGCAGATGATACTAAGCTGGCAGGAATAGCTAACACCCAAGAAGATAGGCTCAAGATCCAGATGGATCTTGATAGACTAGAACACTGGGCCATATTTAACAAAATGAAATTCAATTTAGAGAAAAGTAAACTCCTACACTTAGGCAAGAAAAACCAAAAATACACATACAGACTGGGTGAAACCAGGCTCAATAGCAGTAACTGTGAGCAGGATCTTGGAGTCTTAGTGGACAACCAGATAAATATGAGCCAGCAGCGTGCAGCAGCAGCCAAAAAAACCAATGCAATCCTAAATTACATTAACAGAGGGATACAATCAAAATCAAGTGAGGTACTAATACCACTCTATAAAGCCTTAGTAAGACTACACCTGACCAGTTTTGGTCACCACACTATTAAAAAGATGTTGAGACTAGAGAAGAGCAACCAGGATGATTACGGGACTGGAGACTAAAACATATGAAGAACGGTTACAGGAACTGGGCACGGCTAGTCTAATGAAGAGAAGAAACAGGGAAGACATAATAGCAGTCTTCCAATATTTGAGGGGCTGCCACAGAGAGGAGGGGTACAAGCTATTTTCTAAAGTCTTTGTAGGCCAGATAAGGAATAATGGATGGAAACTGAACAACAAGAGATTTAACCTGGAAATAAGGAGAAACTTTCTGACAGTGAGAACAATCAACCAATGGAACAGCTTGCCCTCGGAAGTTGTGGGAGCGCCATCACTTGAGACTTTCAAGAAGAGATTGGACTGCCATTTGTCAGAAATGGTGTAGGGTCTCCCGCTTGGGCAGTGGGTTGGACTAGATGACCTAAAAGGTCCCTTCCAACTCTGATTATCCATCTGTCAAATCCATGTTTCTGATCTCCAAAGTCTCTCCCCATGAAAAAGCAGAACCGAAATTATTTTCAAAAATGTGGATATTAATGCTCTCCTCAACCCCACTAACCTCCCCTCAACAAGCATAAGTTAGTGCATCAAAAATAAATTTGTCTGTTTTTTTATTGGCTAATATATATTCCAATTCTCCTGCATGTATTAAACCAATACCAAATCCAAGCATCCATGTGAAGATAGAAAACTCAAGGCCAAGAACAACAAAATGTTTCAGGATAAAACATTCAAAATGTTGTTTTGTTTTGTTCTGAACTTGGTATACATTTAAATTAAAAACAATTGTTTTGGGAATGAAATATTTCAAATTTGGTATGTTTTTGTTAATCTTGTTATATTTAAACAATTTCTAAGTCAGAGTGGATAGGATTTTTGCTCTTTAATCTTGAGAGCGATCCTAAAAAGAACATTAGTTCAGAAAGGAGAAAAACTGGCATAATTCTTAATACCAATCAATTTAGGGACTTCTTGTGAAACATGTACCTTATTAAACATACATTATAGTTGCAGGAATAGCCACTGGGCTGCCAATCTGTAGTTAAACATTGCAATCCAATGATATTATATTGCCAGTATACTTAATGATTATCATCTTATTCTTTCCAGCCAGATTTTAGTACTATGATAAAGAATTAGAAATATTTCTTTGCTGCTTTTTCCCATACTCTTAGGCAACCCCAAGTAAAGAATACATTTCAGTCAGCTGTCTATTTCTGAGATAGACAGCTCACTGAAGAAATGAGAGATAAGTAAACTGTAGCTAGATTTTTTTCCCCTCGAGTCTATTTTTATGTGTTAGCTTGGGGAATATGGACTTTGACAGTCTTTGACTTTAACAGTGTATCAATGTGGAAATAGTGGGCCAATTTTTGTCCTGCAAGTTTTACACTAGTAATGGCATCTTTGTAAAAATAAATAAAATTCAATTACATATTTGACATATATTGTATATGTAGTATAGATTTTATTAGGTAGTTTTCTCTTTTTCTCTCCCATATCTCATCCTTCAACTTTTTTGGTTGCTTGTTATTCTTCTCTATCATTTGCCTTAGTGCTACTAATCCCAATTAGAAATAGCATGGTGGTTATATAATATGTAAAGCAGCATACAGTACCTCAACATAATTTTGCAGTGCAGCGTAATTTTTCAATGAAAATTGCTTTATTCATCTTATAATCATTTGTTATAAAATCCTGGGATTGTTGCCAGCTACACAGTTGCAATAGTAAATTGTAGGGGTTAATAGTAAAATGTAGGGGGCATGCATAAGTGCACCAATGTGCCGACAGTCCCTGTCCTATTGTTTCTTTTCAATTTTCTTATATGTATCCATTTCATGTATTTATAACTATGTTTATGTAGGTCTTGGTGTATTCGGGTCTTATCCCATGTAAGATTGAGATTATCTTGGTGCGTTTCGAGATCACTGCCATCTTCAGGCTGGTGTCTTCAGCTTTGTGCTTCAAGCACAAAGCTGAAATCACCAATCTCTCACATGGATAAGACCCATACACCAAGACCTACATACCTTTACCCGTGAAAATCTACGAAAACTATGTTTATACTTATACCTATTATCTTGTAAGCGATTGACAAATCAAATAAAATAAATAAATAAATGTTTGACTTTAGCTGATTATTTAAAAATCAAGAAAAAATTTATTCTTCCTTCATATCTTGCTTCTCAAAAAATTCTGAAACATGCATTTCTTCTCAGTAGATTTTTTCCTAGGCAAGAAACAGATAATAAATAAAACAGAAATTAAAGAACAAAAAAGAAAGGGGTTCAAAATGTTTGGCATGCAAGTTGTGCTTTCATGAAACAGAGTGACATCAGCAAGATGAGACAAAAGAAAATGTCATATATTTGCTATTGGTTTCTAACTAAATATCAAGAAATTAGTTCTGAAAACTTCCCACTTTCTGAATAGGTCTTTACATTTAGACATTTTATTAACAAGCATGGACAGAAAAATCAAATTCACAATCAAAAGTCAATGTCAGATCCTTAACTAACTTTGATTTATGCTGCTGAAGAACACTTGCAATCAAAGGAGAATCTAGTATCATTTGGGCCCAGAGCCCAAATTGTTTTTAATGGCCTCTTGAAGGATTAGATCTTCTCTTGGGGCCTCCCTGATGGTAGGGTAAAGAATTCTTGATCTCTTGTCACTGTCACTGGTGCCCACATTGACAGACTTTTCTACAGTTTGACCAAGGCACCTATTTTTAGCAAATGTATTTCCATATAGAGTTCGTGAAAGCATTTTCCCAGGTCCACTGGAGATGTGACAATCCACCATTGATGAACCATATCCCTGGGAGTTTCATGTGATTTCCAGAATGAGTTTTATTTATTATTTATTTATTTATTTGACTTTCATGCCGCCCCCTCTCCCGAAAGGACTCGGGGCGGCTCACAATTAAAACCAGTACAGTAAATTAATTATCTAAAATAGAATTAAACCAACCAAGCCAAATTAGACTAAAACCGATTATAAAAACAACCCCCCCCCAAGAGGAGTCAGCACAGCGCAGCCTGCTCAAACAACCAGGTTTTCAAGTCGTGGTGGAAAGTGCGGAGGTCAGGGGCCAGGCGGAGCCCCAGAGGTAGTTGGTTCCACAGAGCGAGCGGGAGCCGCCACAGAGTAGGCCCTCCCCCATGTCACTGCCAAATGACACTGGGTCGCAGACGGAACGCTGAGGAGCCCCTGCCTGTGAGCTCGTACAGGGCGGTTGGTATTCGATGCCGGCAGTAGACATTCCCGTAGATAGCCTGGACCCATGTCTCGTAGGACTTTGAATGTCAATACCAAAAGGTTGAGTAATTGAATTTGACTTTTTGGATAAATCATATCCAGTTGTTTTTTATGGCTTTCTTTTAGTAATAGTTCCTTATAGTTTTGTATACCTTAGTCTGGTAAATGGTAGCAAGAGATTTCTTTTGATATTTTAAAATAGTCCTTGTTGAACCATGATTTGGAGTGGTGCTGTTGTTGATTTAAAGATATAATATACCTGCAGGTTCATGCAGATGGAGCTCTTGGGTTAAGAGTGTTATAGTTCTTGAAGAGTACATTAGCATTTGCAGCTGATGTCAGGGCAGACTGAAGCACAGGGACAGTATGTCAAAATGATTGTTTTGATCCCTGCTAGTTTTTTCCCCTTGGGTTAATGAATTCTATATTTATGTATTTAGCTTCTTCCCTTGGAGTTTGCTTCTTGACAAGGCTGACAGATTGGATGTGATATGTCTATCAAAGGGCCTTGGTGGTGCAGGCTGTTAATAGCCTAGCACTTAGTTCCAGCTGCCTGTAATTATTGCAGGCTCGAATCCCACCAGGCTCAAGGTTGACTCAGCCTCCATCCTCTCGGGGTAGGTAAAGTGAGGACCCAAGATTGTTGGAGCCAATAAGCTGACTTTGTAAAAATGCTGCTTAGTAATAAGCAGGCATATACAATGGAATGAAGGCTATTGCTGAGCGCATTGGGTTGTATCCCAAAAACTGTAAGCCGCCCTGAGTCTCCGGAGAAGGGCGGGATATAAATATGAATAAAAATAAAATAAAAATAAATAAATAGGAATTAACTCAATTGTACGAGTCTGGCGGGGAGAGATGGCTCAAAAAATTTCTTGCAGTGGATAGGTAGTAAGTCTTTCAAGTGTTCAACTTGGCAGCTTTGGAACTAAAATGCAGAGATCACAATAAGCTTGTGGTTATTCCATCTATGAGCATTTTCTAGGAATTGTTTTTTCTGTAACATATTCCTCTGATTGGCAAAATTAACTACTTCAGGCTTCCTGGAGGAGCAGAATACTCTATGGCCAGCTTCGGCTGCCATATTAATCCCCTAATTGCCATGCAAATTTGCAGATGAAGGACTAGTTGAAAGCTGTCTACTTTGGGTGAAATGTCATTTAGACATTGCAGTATAAAAATTAAGAGTTATGTAGGCAAAAGGCAGATCTCATCCAAAAGCTGAGTGATGTAACTGCATGGAACAACCAATTTGTTCCAGGAGGCTATCTCCCTGCTGCAGGGAGTGATTTGGACTGAATCTTTGAAGAATTGGGGAAGAGGTCTGCCTTGTTATTGGTTATTATGTTGTTTGATTTTTTTTAGTGAAAGAGTAATAAAGCAATATTTGTAACAGGAAAAGATACTTGAACTAGTTACTCTATGATGGAAAAATTGAGTCCTTGTTGCTTTGTGTGTCTTCATTCCCATCCATTCACAATGTTAATTACAGCATAAAATTCAATCAATATGTTGCAAATTCCCTTGCCCCACCTTGTAAGTTAATAAATATGCAAGCTAGAAAACAAATCTGCCCAATTTCTAATGTGCATCACATCTGTAAACAACAATTTTTTTTTGAAAACCATTTGAAATCACTACTGTTTTTTTAAAAAAAATGGTTTCTTCCAAGTGATTTTTCTTTCCCATCAGTGTGAGGATATTCTGACAACCTTTACTTCCTTATCAAGCAGGTGTATTTATATTACAAGAGGAAATTTTTGTGTGTATATATATGTATGTGTAGTTCTAACGAAGTACAACTTGCCTTCATGACATTTACCTGCATACAGTTGTAAGAAATTCATTCTTCAAATTCCACCAAAAATGTTTTTATGTATGGGCACATCTTTTACCTACTGATTAAAACTTGAACCTCTAATCTTGGGAAATTTCATGATACAGACAATAACATTCTATAATAAAAAAAATCAATTAGAACACAAGGGAAATGTATCATTCCTTTACTTCTGTAGGAATGAGATCAATTTCATCTCAAAAGAACAAGCAGCAGCTGCTACTTCATTCCAAAACTTAATAGCATTTCTGCTTTCTGTGAAACAGGTGTTCATTTATTAATTAAAATACAGATACATTTAATTTCCAAGTATGGCCCAAGAATGCAATCAGATGCAGTTCAGTGTACCATTTTGTAACAACCAAATCTATTAAGTTATTTCACTTAATATATAAATTGCCGACCTGAAACAATAGGGATGTTGTATTTGTATTTATCTTCTTTATATTTTCCATGAAGATTTTCAACTTTGTCCTATTTCTACCCATCAAACATATAATTGGGATCCATAAGTGTATTTTCCAATATGTTCTTTTAGAGTTAATGTTCCTCTTCCCTGTGTATCTGGTATGCAGAAATTAAGGAAGTGAACAATACTAATCTAAATTTTTGCTTTCTAACAGCATATGTTTCTTGTACCAAATTTGCTCCTTCTCTTTTGATATCTACTTGCAACTCTTCCCCAGTTTTTCCCCCCAAAATTCTTTGATGAGAAAACGTTTATCTTGAGAAACATCTGTTCATTTCATGCCATCTGGAAAACAGTTTAAGGTATCTAGATTCCTATATACAACAATTACATTTAATTTAACAAGGGTTCTATACTATTAAGAACTTGATGGATTTTTCAGACCACATGTTTTTGGATTCATTTAATAATTTAGCAATTTTACTTGTTCTTGCAAGTAATAAATGCAGTTTTCTGGCAACTTAATTCATTAACAATAAGTAAATTAGAGTTATAGAAAACAAGTCAATACTTTTAAAAATTCCGATATAAATAGTTACCTCTTCACTGCTTGGTACAAATTATCTTAATTCACAGATATCAAGCTTAACAGAATAGCAGAGCTGGTAAAGACCTTGGAGTTTTTTTAGTCTAACCCCTGCCAAAGCAGGAGACCATATACCATTTTGGACAAATGGCTGTTCAATCTCTTCTTAAAAACCTCCAATGATGGAGCACTCCAGTGTTAAAGTGTGCTGAGATCCTTTTGGATCTTGAGCCTGTCTTCTATGGCATTGGCTATTCCTGCCAGCTTGGTGTCATCTGCAAATTTGATGGATTCTCCTTCTATTTCCTCATCTAAATTGCTTATAAAGATATTTATTATTTATTTATTTATTTTTTGAACTTGTATGCCGCCCCATCTCCGAAGACTCGGGGCGGCTCACAACTAAAAACAGGAACAATAAATACTTAAAAAGAATTAAACTAATTTTACAAGCCCCCAAATTACAAAAACTAAAATTTGCAATAGTTAAAATTAAGAAACCTATCCCCCCGCAGGGAGGGGTCACAGCCCGGGTTGGTCAAACAACCAGGTCTTTAAATCATGGCGGAAGGTGCAGAGGTCAGGGGCCAGGCGGAGCCCCAAGGGCAGTTGGTTCCAGAGGTCAGGGGCTGCGACAGAATAGGCTTGTCGTTGGGGGACCGCCAGCCGGCATTGGCCTGCCGACAGGACCCCGAGGAGTCCTTGCCTATGTGCCTATTGAAGAGTACTGGGCTTAAGACAGAACCTTGGAGCATCCCTACTGCTTACTACTCTCCGTGTAGATGTACTTCCATTAAGGACTACACATTGAGTAGGGTTTGTCAGCCAGTTATGAATCTATCTGGTGATGATGCTGTCTATCCCACATCTTTCTAACTTATTAAGAAGTAGGCTGTGGTCTACTTTGTCAAATGACTCACTGAAATCCAAGTATATAATTCAGTCATTTTGTCAAAGAATGAAATAAGATTGGTTTGGCATAGTCTGTTTTTGACAAGCCTTTTTTAGCTTCTGATTATAACTTTGCTTGCTTCTAGGTGTTTGCAGATTATCTTTTCCAGAATCATCCCAGGTATTGATGTCAGGCTAATAAATCTGTAGGTTCCTAGATCCATTCTCCCGCCCCCTTTTTTTTTATTCATTTATTTATTTTGAAGGTAGGAACCACATCAGCTCTTTTCCAGTCTTCTAGTAACTTCCCCAATGCTCCAGGGTCTTTGAAAAATAGCATTTAGTGGTTCTAAAATTAGTTCTGCCAGCTCCCTCATAATCAGGGATATAATCTATCTGGTGATTTGAACTTGTCTAGGGTGGACAGGTGTTCTTTTACCATTTTCTTGCCTGTTTTAATTTGAATTCCTATTCTGTCTCTAATGGTTCTGTTTTTGGGAGGCTGGACTGTTTTTTCTTTTTGAGTCAAGCTAGATGCCAATAATTAATTAAGCAGCTCTACTTTTTCCCTGCTGCCCATCACTTCTTTCCGTCTTCTCCCATTAGTGGACTGTTTGCTTCAGCTTTTTCCTTGTTTTTTTACATATTGAAAATTTTTATTATTATTATTGACATTTGTCTTACTTTATTCTGAGCTTTAACCTTCCTGTCTTCATCTTTGCTAATTCAGCCTTCAACCTATGCTGGTTTTCTGCTTTAGTTATGTGATCCTCTTTCCATTTTTTATATTCATTCTTTTTGTCTTTCAGTTTATCAGAGAGTTCTTTATTCAATCATGCTGGTTTCTTCTAAGGATTTCTTTTTCCTTTTCAGTGGTATTGAACTGGACTGGTCTTTTATAATTATATTTTTCAGAGTTTCCCAAGTTTTGTGAGTTGTTTTCCCATTTAAGATTTTTACCTATAGAATCCTTCCAAAACTCTAAGGTTGTTGAAAATCTAAGACACTTCTTTGATTTTGTTCTATTGCTCATGTCTGCATTATATTAAATTCCAAATGACAGGGTCACTCTCTCCCAAAGTTCCTGCAATTCTAACCCCATCTATCATTTCATCTCTATTAGTAAGAATTAAGTACAGTGTAGCTGATCCTCTAGTTCTCTTCTCTAACTTTTAAATGACAAGGTTGCCAGCTAGGTTCATAAAGAACCTGTTTGATTTCACCGCTGATGCAGAATTTGTCTCCCAGTTGATGTCAGGGTAGTTAAAAATCTCCCATTACTACTATAGTATGTTTCCTACATGGATTAGTTAACTGTTTAGCAAAGTTCATCTTTTTCTTCTGCTTAGTTGAGTGGCCTCTAGTATACCTATGGCAATGTCATTCTTTTTCCTTTTATAGTAACCCATGTGCATTCAAGGAGGCTTTCATCCTTGGTTTTATGCATTTCTATAGAGGTATAGTAATTTTTTAAAACATATAATGCAATTCTTCCAGCAGTACATTCTAGTTATGAGTTTCATCCCACCAAGTTTCAGTAATAGCAACTATATCATACATGCCCACATATACTAGTACTTCAAGTTCATCCCGTTTAGTCCCCAAACTTTGAGCATTAATGTGTAGTCATTTATGGCTGACTCTGGATATGCTTTCTACAGCTGCTTTATATCTGAGCTTTTCTTCCTTCCTATCACTCCTTACCTCCTTGTCTGATTGGTTGTCTTGAGGTTTATGCTTGACATTAGGTCCTAAAGATCCTAAAGGGCCTTGGGTGGCTCAGGCTGTTAATTGCCTGCACTTAAGTTCCAGCTGCCTACAACTGCTGTAGGCTCGAATCCCACCAGGCTCAAGGTTGACTCAGCCTTCCATCCTCTCGGGGTAGGTAAATTGAGGACCCAAGATTGTTGGGGGCAATTAGCTGACCTTGTAAAAATGCCGCTTAGTAATAAGCAGGCATATACAATGGAATGAAGGCTATTGCTGAGCACACTGGGTTGTATCCCAAAATTGTAAGCCGCCCTGAGTCTCCGGGGAAGGGCGGCATATAAATGTAATTAAAAATAAAAAAAATAAAAAATATCCGTGATGGCAAACCTATGGCACGTGTGCCGGAAGTGGCATGCAGAGCCACTTCTGCCAGCATGCGAGAGGTCACTTGGAAGAGCCCACTGTGCCTGCACACGCACCACCTGCTTGACAGCTGATTGTTGGGTATCTGGTGTGCATGCGCGGGGTTGGGGGTGCATGGGAGACATGCACACATGCGCAGAGATGTGCGGGGAATGCAGGGGAGTCACGTGCACATGCACAGAGATGCAGGGGGTGCAAGGGATCACACGTGCATGTGCAGAGATGTGGGGGGGCTGCATGCATTGCCTTCTGGGTGCTGGCATGCAATTTTCAGCACGGGAGCCCAAAACGGTTAGCTACCACTGTCCTATGTTGTGCCTTATAATATCTATGAACCATTTTTTAATTTTTTATTAAATTATAAACAAAAATGCAAATAAAGTTAATCGGTCAAAGGTTATAATTCACAATTTTAGTGTGATAACTACATCTTCACTTCTGTCTTTAAGGTATGCTAAAATAAAAAAATATTTCCAGGTTAGTGAGCTACACAATGCCAAGTCAGAGAGAAGATTTATTAGAAATTTATCACATCAAACTCTGCTTCCAAACTCTTTTTAGTCGTCCTTGGAAACTGGGACATTGTGGATCACAGAAGATCTGCATTTTTTTAACTTAATGATGTAAAAATTCAGTTAAATTATAAATGTGGGGGAGGGTTGGTTTAAAATTAATATCTTGTGGAAACCCAGTCAATTACAATTTATTCTAAAACCATGTTTAAAGAAACTGTCTTTTCTTTAGGGTATAAGAAGAAGAAGATCCTGATATAAAAGTTGAGTTTGGAAAATATTTTTCTCAAAATGGAAAACTTTCTGCCTGATTCCCTATTAATGTTGCTTGTGATAAATTGGACATCACAATAACTGTGGCTTACTTATATAATTGTGAGCCAGGCATCAAATACCCCATCATGATAATATGATTGTGGAAATGCTGCAATGGCCAGAACTCCAAAGACCTGTTGTAAGTTTCCCTCATCAGTGCCTTTGAATGATTGTTGTAAACTGAAGACTACCAATATAAAGGAACTGTAATGCTTATATTTAGCTTTTTATCTACTTCCTTAAGTTCCATTTGCAGCATTGCACACTTAGAGGCAAGCCCAAGATTCTGAGAAAAGCCATGAGAAATGCTGCTTTTGTTGCTGTTACCGTGTTTCTCAGAAAATAAGACTGGGCCTTATTTTTTTTTAGACACCCCCCCTCAAAAAAATGGCTAGGCTGTCTTTTCGAGGGGTTACTTAATTTCATGCTCCCTTGTCTCTCCACCAGGCTGCTTCTTTAGTGCGCCATAAGGAGCGCCCCACACGCACCCTTGCTTGCCTACCTGTATTTTGCCGTCATCAACTCTGGAAAGCCTGGCAAGCCTCATCACCGTGCCACTTCTTTTGATCCCTGCTTTCTCTGCCACAATCATCGCTCATCCAAAGCCGCCGCCCCCGCCATTCCCCTTTTCTTTCTCACACACAAGAAAAGCAAGCAAGAAAAAGATAGGGAGAAGGGGGGAGGCAAATCACAGTATGTATGTGCTCAAATACAGAGACTGAGTCTATTTCACATATCCTTTTAAAATGTCCACTGAATTCACACAGTTATAAGGGTTCTTCTTTTTATATATTTATGTTCTATATGCATGTATTCATTGTGCACGGTATTTATTTATTTTTAATTACATTTATATGCCGCCCTTCTCCGAAGACTCAGGGCGGCTTACAATTTTTTGGGATACAACCCAGTGTGCTCAGCAATAGCCTTCATTCCATTGTATATGCCTGCTTATTACTAAGCGGCATTTTTACAAGGTCAGCTAATTGCCCCCAACAATCTTGGGTCCTCAATTTACCTACCCCGAGAGGATGGAAGGCTGAGTCAACCTTGAGCCTGGTGGGATTCGAGCCTACAGTAATTGTAGACAGCTGGATCTTAAGAGCAGGCATTTAACAGCCTGAGCTGTTAATGACTTGATCTTGGACAGGCTGTTGTGACTTGATCTTGGACAATAAACAAACAAACAAACAAATATATATATATATATATATATATATATTTTAGATTAGGTAGTAGGGGATGGTCTTGTCTAAGAGAAATGCACGAAATCTCATCCGTCATCTTCAGGCTGGTGTCTTCAGGCTGGTGTCTTCACCTTCTCCCAGGAGAACGAAGCTGAAGACACCAGCCTGAAGATGACGGATGAGATTTCAAACGCTGCCAAGGTATTCTCAATCTTACATGGGACAAGACCAATACACCAAGACCTACATACCTTTACCTGAAAATCTATAAAACATATATATATATATATATATATATATATATATATATATATATATATATTTGATAATGTGCTTATATTTTACTTTCATTTTATTTGAAATAGAAGCTGCTTGATTGTTTAGCTAACTGGCAGATTTCTGGAAGGAAAAAAATAATAAAGGAAAAAAGAAAGAAAAAGAAACATTGAGGACCCAAGATTGTTGGGGGGCAATAAGCTGACTTTGTAAAAATGCCACTTAGTAATAAGCAGGCATATACAATGGAATGAAGGCTATTGCTGAGCGCATTGGGTTGTATCCCAAAAATTGTAAGCCGCCCTGAGTCTTCGGAGAAGGGCAGCATATAAATGTAAATAAAAATTAAAAAAATTAAAAAAAAATAAAAAAAACATTTGATTTTACAAAGGTTTAAAAAGAGATATGTAAAAAATCAGCAAAAAGTTGCTATTTTCCTTAGACAAACTAGTGAAGGGGAAAATATGCCAAGGCTGACAAATGAATAAATTACTTTCTTACAGATTTTTCTTTTCCTACAGGGCAGGAATTTATAACTAAGATTTATTCACAGAAAATATGGTTGTCATCGTCATTGTTGTCATCATCGTCATCGTCGTCATCGTCGTCATTGTCGTCATCGTCATCATCATTTCAGGAGTATTATCTGTATGCTTTGGCATAGTGTTACATAACAGTTTTACTTTCAGACAACAATGCTAAATTAAACAGAATACTTCTGAATGTCATAATTTTATTTAAAGTCCTTATGAATGACATTGGGCTCAAACTTTCTTGTGCCTAGATTCAAATATGTTAGGTTGAGTAGCTATAGAAAACAATGGTTCAGGGTTTAAATATGACAATAGGTTTTTGCTACAACATTTAAGCATTTTCTTAAAGAGAAATGTGAGTTTAGTGACCATTTAGTGATACATGAGCATTTAGAACATAGAATAATAAAAGAGAGGAGGAAAGCATCTTGGACATCTTCTAGTCCAACTCCCTGCTCCAGCAGGAGGTCCTATACCATTTCAGATAAAGTCTCTTCTTAAAAGCCTCCAGTGGTAGAGCATCTGGAACTTTTGAAGGCAAGCCATTTCACTAGTTAATTCTTCTCACCGTTAGGAAAATTATCCTTAGTTTTAAACTACTTCTTTCCTTGTTTATTTACCATCCATTATTTCTTTGTCTTGCCTTCTGATGTTTTGAAAAATAGGTTCACTCCCTCTTCTTTGTGGCAGCCCTTCAAGTATTAAAACACTGCTATCATGTCGCCCCAGTCCTTCTTTTCACTAGACTAGGCAAACCCAATTCCTGCAATCATTCTTCATATATTTTAGCCCCCAGTCCCCTAATAATTTTTGTTACTCTTTTCTGCACACTTTCCAAAATCTCAACACCTTTTTTATATTGTGGTGACCAAAACTGGATACAGTATTCTAGGTAGGGTCTTACTAAGGTTTTATAAAGCAGTAGTAATACTTCACATGATCTAAATAAAATTTTTGTTTATTGTTTTGCAACAATGAAATAGTATAATTTACCAGATGTACTGGCCTATGAAAAAATGTCAGTACAAAGTTTAAGTCTAGCTAAAAAGAAGAAGAATTCAACATATGGAACTTTTGTTGTTGTTTTTTAAACAACTTATATAAACGTGAAGATTAAATTAGGAAAGTTTGGTCACATGTGGGATTTAGTTAAATACTGACAGATAAAAATGGAAACCAGAAAATCCCAGGGTACCCACAAGATGTAATTTATTTTATGAGCTACTGGCCATCAAAGACAAATTGAATTCTATGGACTGTTTCTTTATGAATAAGATACTAGACTAAAGTTTTTTCAGACAACAAGAATTATCCAATCATACTGGTCTGTTAAAAGTAACTGTGCACAAAATAATTTACTATTTTCTAATAACTTTGCCAGATAAGGAGATGTACATTACAGAGGGTACAACATGAGCAAGTGCATACTTCTTCATAACACATTGTTAGTCTGTAAGGAATGTTTAACTATTTCCTTCCTTGTTAGGAAACATTGCAATGTGCTTATGTTAATACTTCCTGGAGTTTAGACAGAGTTATTTGGTTTAAATATATTACTGACTTAGAAAAATAACCCTTGACTACTCAGGAGTAAATTTCTAGATAGGATGAATTGATCCAGTTGGGTTTCCAAATCAATAGCATATTGCGTGAGGGCAAGAAATGCTCCATTGTAATCTATCATACAATGGCCTCTCTTTTGAGAATCTACAGTATTTTGCAAGGATGTCTAAATCCAGGTTGATTTGTGGATAAACTTATGATTTATGTCCACAGGAAGCAATTTCCTTCTGAAAAAAAACAAACAATAATAAATAATACCTTTAACCAGTGGTTGATAATACAATTTCATTTACCACTTCTACTTTGGCCAAAATTGCCTACTTCTTTAATGCTTCATTAGGTACACACGGAACCATTCGAAATAAAAAAATAAAAATAATAGATTATTTTATACTGAACCCTTTTCAGAGAGCCATGTAATCTCAACTGAGCACCAAAATTGAACATCAAGCAAGATCATTTGAGATATTCTCAAACTCAGGTGAGCAGAAGGTTTTGATGTCAAAGTTCTCCATCCAAGTTCTCTTTCCAACCTCAAGAAAAAATTCTCTGGAATCTCAGTGATCATAAAATTGCAACTTAAATAAAGGAATAAATAAAATTATTCAACCAATGACTTGTTATAGCATTCGTTTATTTTTTTTTCCTCTGGAAAGAAAGAGAATATTGATGGCAACTAATGCTACCAAAAGATATATAAAAAGAAAGATGTGTAGCAGCAGTGAAAGAAAGAAGAAAAACTTATCAAGCTAATATTCACTACTAGCTTATCTGTTTAGTCAGAGTAATATTCCACTGTTGTTCATTTGGATATATATTGAAAATCTTAAAGATGTTTTAGACATACACATCCAACTCATTCTGAACTTGTAATGCAAATGAGATCTCTAGTTTATTTCTTAGAAATTAAGAGAAAGAATAATAATCATGGATTAAAATAGGTTTGGTAACTTGTTCTAGTTCTGTAAATGTTACATTATTTTCAGAACTGGAATATCTTTCATTTTCAGATTGATCATGAAATGGTTCTCTGATATTCCATTTAGAATCATAAAATGATAGGACTGGATGAGACCTTGAAGATCTCTATCCAAGGTAGTAGTCCTTATACTATCCCAGGTAAATGAATGTCCAATCTTTTCTTGAAAAACTTCACAACGTAATGTAAATAAGTCTGCAAATTTGATGAGTTCCCTTCTATCCCCTCATCTAGATCATTTATGAGGTTGTTGAGTTGCACTGGGCCCATGATTGAACCTTGAGGTATCCTGCACTACTTCTCTCCATGTAATGTAGTTTTGCTAAGAGCTAAATGCTGAGTGTGGTTGCTCAGCCAATTATGAATCCATCAGGGGGGGGCACTCACTTTTTCTATGTTATAAAGAAGGAGGCTATGCTTACTTTATCAAATGCCTTACTGAAGTCTAAATATACTATCTTGATCCATTAATTTATTCACTTTATCAAACAAGGCAATAAGCTTTATCTGACATGATCAGTATTTAACAAACCCATGGTGGCTCCTATTAATTACATTGTTCATTTTTAGGTTCTTTTCTAATCTCTGCACTTTAATATGCCTATTAATGAATTTCAGTGTAATGAAATTAGAGAATTTCGTGTTTCTATACATTACAAAATATATCCTTGATTCAAATTCAGTTACTGTTCATATTCAGATATTACAAAATATATCCTTTTTTTTAAAAGTAAGACCACATTTTTGAGGAATGGTGTAATAATTATTTCATTATTTATGTATACCTGCTCTATTCTTTTTCTCAGTTTTCTCCCATTATTTCAATATGTAAAGCCTTGGCCACGTAATAACCATATACACATTATGAGATTTAGTGTTCAGTGGTTTTCTTCCTTTTTCACAATGGGTTCAGTTGCTTTTGGCTGGGGTAGAGAGACTGAAATTAATAAGGTTACCAGTGCATGTAACATAGATGTTTGTGCAGATCAGATTATCAACCTTGCTGTCAAGCAAAACCAAGCATTTAATAGTGAGTGCCATACCATGTGCATTAACCAAACAAGTGGCAAGAAAGTAGGGGCAGGCAGGCACAACACAGGTTATGTAGACAATAAACATAGTGTCAGACATAAAGATCTCAAGTGCCTATATACAAATGCACAAAGTCTGGGGAACAAACAAGGTGAACTCAAACTATGAATACATAAAGGTAGATACGATATAATTGAAATAACAGAAATTTGGTGGGGTAAAACCCATGATTGGAACATACTGGTAGAAGGATACAAACTGTTCAGAAAACCCAGACCCCATAAAAGAGGAGGTGGAGTTGCACTGTATGTAAAGGACTACTATATTGCTACAGGAATGCATGAAACCAAAGATGAAAACTTCCTAGAATGCATATTGGTGAATATAATAGAAACAAAGAATGACATGGCCAAAAGTGTATATTATAGGCCACCCAATCAAGCAGAAAAAATAGATGTCCTTTTTGCCAACCAACAAACATATGCAGCAAACACATAACAATAGTAACGGGGGACTTCAATTATCCTGATATTAATTGGAAAACTGATTCTGCACCAAGTGAGAAATCAAATAAGTTCCTAACCAACCTAGCTGACAACTTTGTTGTCCAAAAGGTAGAGGATGGAACTAGAGAGACAGCCATACTGGACTTAATTCTTACAAACAGAGAAGAAGTGATAGAGGGAGTTGAAACTGCAGGAACCTTTGGTTAGAGTGATCATGTCATACTAGAATTCAACATTTTAAAAAGCTGGTTTTAATAAACTCAGAGAGAACCTGGGAAAGATTCCATACATGAAAATCCTAAAGGGATTTTCATAGAACAACTCAAGAATCTTGGGAAACTCTAAAAAGTACAATCGTAGAAACCTAGACCATCACAATAACACTGAGAAAGAAAAACAAGAAATCCAAGAAAAAACCAGCATGGCTGCACAAAGATCTCTGGTACAAAAAATGGAAAGAGGGACATACAACTAAGGCAGAATATCAGCAGATAGCCAGAATCTGCAAAGACGAAGTCAGGGAAGCAAAGGCTCAGAACGAACAAAGACTTGCAACAAAAGTCAAAGATGATTTTAAAAAGATTCTACCAACATATAAATAACAAGAAAAAAATAAAGGAAACAGTTGGTCCACTAAAGAGAGAAGACGGCAAGGAAGTAACAGGCAACAGAGAGAAAGCAGAACTGCTTAACTCATTCTTTGCATCGATCTTCATGCAAAAAGAAACTATAGCTCACCCATCAAAAACATAACTGTAAAAGACAGACCAGAAATAAAAGTTAAAATAAGCAAAAAAAAAAAAGTAACAGAACACCTATCTAATCTTGATGAACACAGATCACCAGGACCTGGTGGATTACATCCCAGAGTTTTAAAGGAGCTGGCAGAGGTCATCTCAGAACCACTGTACCACATCTTTCAAAAATCCGAGAGCACCGAGGAATTACCAGAGGACTGGAAAAGAGCTGATGTGGTTCCCATCTTCAAAAAAGGGGGAAAAAACAGATCCAGGAAACCATAGACCAATCAGCCTAACATCAATACCTGGGAAGAAACTGGAAAAAATAATTTAAAAAAACCAATCTAGAAACAAGTAAAGTAATAACTAGCAGTCAGCACGGGTTTGTTAAAAACAGATCATGCCAAACCAATCTCATTTCATTCTTCAACATAGTGACTAAATTAGTAGACCAGTGAAATACTGTGGACATAATATATTTAGATTTCAGAAAGGCATGCGACTAAGTAGACCACAACCTACTTCTTGGTAAGCTAGAAAAAAAATGGAATAGATAGCACCACCACTAGATGGACTCGCAACTGGCTAACAAATGGTACCCAATGAATAGTCCTTAATGGGTCTAAGTCTACATGGAGGGAAATAAGCAGTGGGGTGCCACAAGGTTCTGTCTTAGGCCCAGTACTCTTCAATATCTTCATTAATGACTAAGATGAGGGAATACAAGGAGAACTTACCAAATTTGCAGATGATACTAAGCTGGCAGGAATAGCTAACACCCAAGAAGATAGGCTCAAGATCCAGATGGATCTTGATAGACTAGAACACTGGGCCATATTTAACAAAATGAAATTCAATTTAGAGAAAAGTAAAGTCCAGAAAAAACAGAAGTACACATATAGACTGGGTGAAACCAGGCTCAATAGCAGTAACTGTGAGCAGGATCTTGGAGTCTTAGTGGACAACCAGAAAATTATGAGCCAGCAGTGTGCAGCAGCAGCCAAAAAAGCTAATGCAATCCTAAATTGCATTAACAGAGGGATACAATCGAGATCAAGTGAGGTACTAATACCACTCTATAAAGCCTTAGTAAGACCACACCTAAAGTACTGCATCATGTTTTGGTCACCATACTATAAAAAGATGCTGAAACTCTAGAAAAAGTACAAAGAGCAATCAGGATGGTTAGGGGATTGGAAACTAAAACATATGAAGAATGATTACAGGAACTTGGCATGGCTAGTCTAGTGAAGATAAGGACCAGGGGACACATAATAACAATGTTCCAATATTTGAGGGGCTGCCACAGAAAAGAGGGGGTCAAGCTATTTTCTAAAGCACCTGTAGGCCAGATAAGGAATAATGGATGGAAAATGAACAAGGAAAGATTTAACCTGGAAATAAGGAGAAACTTTCTGACAGTGAGAACCATCAACCAATGGAACAGCTTGCCCTCGGAAGTTGTGGGAGCATCATCACTTGAGACTTTCAAGAAGAGATTGGACTGCCATTTGTCAGAAATGGTGTAGGCTCTCCCACTTGGGTGGGGGGTTGGACTAGATGACCTACAAGGTCCCTTCCAACTCTGATTATCTGTTATCTGTTATCAGCTTCTTTTCCCAGTTTTGGGGGCAATATGAATCTGGATGGGGGAAGATTAGGTTAAAGTTTAATCCTGAGCAAGACCAAGTGTTTGTGGATAGGTGGAACTCTCTGGGTAAGGGTATGATCCACTTTTAGTTTTGAAGGACTATTTACCCCATTGAGGACTAGATTCTTTTGTTACAGTGGGTTGCTATTGTGAATGGTTTTACACAAATCCATGTCATCTACTTTGCTAATTTACTTACTTATTTATTTATTATTGGGATTTCTATGCCGCCCTATCTCCCGAAGGACTCAGGGCGGCTCACAACAATAAAACACAAATTTTTTAAAAAGTATTCAATAACATCCCAATAAGCTAATTAAAATGAACAAACAACCACTAACCCGCCCCCATCAATCCAGGTTAGCAAGTTGAAAGAGGCATGTTTTCAGGTCACGATGGAAGGATCGAAGGTCAGGAGCCATCCGAAGCTCCAGGGCAGCTGATTCCAAAGGGTGGGTGCACCCACAGAGAAGGCTCTCCCCCTGGGGGTCTCCAGTCAACACTGTCTGGCTGACGGAACCCTGAGGAGGCCCTGTCTGTGGGAGTGCACGGGGCGATGGGTCATTGTTGCTGGCAGCAGATGTTCCTGCAAATACCCTGGCCCTAAGCCATGCAAGGCTTTATAGGTAATTACCAGCACCTTGAATCTCACCCGGAGGGCAACCGGCAACCAATGCAGCTCACGAAGGAGGGGTGTAATATAGGAGTATTGGGACACTCCCATCACAACCTGCGCGGCTGCATTCTGTACCAGCTGAAGCCTCCGAGTGGTCCTCAAGGGCAGCCCCCTGTAGAGAGCATTGCAGCAGTCCAAACAGGAGGTAACAAATGCATGAGTAACCGTACATAAGGCATCTCGATCCAAATAGGGGTGCAAGTGGCACACCAGGTGAACCTGGGCAAATACCCCCCTGGCCAAGGCTCCTACCTGATCTTCCAAACCCAGCCGTGTATCCAGGAGGACGCCTAGATTGTGTACCCTTTCAATGAGGGGTAACACCTTTCCCCCCATGACCAAAGATGGAACATCCTGGACAATCTGAGATGCTGGTATGTACAGCCACTCGGTCTTGGCCGGGTTGAGCTGAAGCCTGTTCCTTCCCATCCAGATCCGTACCGCTTCCAGGTATCGGGACATCATGTCGAGGGCATCACTGGGTTGGTTTGGGGTGGAGATAACAAGCTGGGTATCATCAACATACTGATACCTCATCCCAAACCTACGGATGATCTCACCCAGCGGTTTCATATAGATGTTGAACAGGAGGGGAGAGAGAACCAACCGCTGGGGCACCCCACAAGGGAGGGGACTTGGGGTCGATCTCCATCCTCCTGCCAACACCAACTGTGTATGACCCGAGAGGTAGGAGGAGAACCACTGTAAAACAGTGCCTCCCACTCCCAGCCCCTTGAGGTATCGCAGTAAGATACCATGGTCGATGTTATCAAAAGCCACTGAGAGGTCTAATAGGACCAGGACAGAGGAATAGCCCCTATCCTGAGTCCTCCAGAGATCATCCACCAGCGCGACCAATGCCTTATATGGACAGGATCATGGGGAAGCCGAGTGCCGCCATGTGTTTATTGGATCCTTATACCTGGACTGAAAAGCTTCTATGATAGTCATTCATGTTGTAGTGGAAGGAGGAAATTCTGGATCCAGCTCCTTATCTTCTGTTAACTTGAATGTTTACCAGACACATCTCTCCTTGTAACATTTTTGGGAGTCTTCTATGTTGAAGCTGGTCATTACAGGTATTGCCATGTAATTTCTGCTTTTTGAGCTGCACTGATTATTAATAGACTTTTGGGTGCACATCAACCTACTATTTATCAGGTATGAAACCCTTAATTTTATTGCTCCTGATTATTTGTGCAGTTGATATAGTATGCTTGGATTTCAGTAAATCACTTGACAAAGTAGACCACAATCTACTTCTTGGTAAGTTATAAGAATGTGGGATAAACAGCATCACCACCAGATGGATTTGTTACTGGCTGAAAAACTACACTCAACATATAGTCCTTAATGGAACTACATCTACATGGAGGAAAGTAAGCAGTGACTTATGTTCACTTCCAAAGTTCCATTTTAGCTTCTTCGATAGCTTCACAAATTATTTAGATGAAATAATAGAAGGTGAACTCATCAGATCTGCAGATGACACCAAGCTGGCAATAACCAATAACACAGAAGATAGGTTCAAGAGCCAGATAGCTCACAACAGACTTAAACATTGGGCCTTTTTAACAAAATGAAATTCATGTAGAGAAAAGTAAGGTTTTACACCTAGCAAAAGAGCCCCAAATATACAGGCAGCAACCTGGTTCAACAGCACTGACTGTGACAGGCATCTTGAAGTCTTAGTGAACAATCACCTTAATATGAGCCAGCAGTGTGCGGCAGCTGCCAAAAAAGCCAATGCAATCTTAGGTTGCATTAATAGAGGGATAAAATCAAGATCATTTAAAATATTAGTATCACATTATAAAGCCTTAGAAAGACCACACTTATAATATTACATCCAGTTTTGGTCACCATATTATAGAAAAGATGTTGAAACTCTGGAAAGATTGCAGAAAAAAGCAACAAAGTTGATTAGGCAGCTGGAGGCTAAAACAAATAAAGAACAGGTGCAGGAATTGAGTATGTCTACTCTAGTGAAAAGAAGGATTAGGGATGACATGATAGCAGTGTTCTAATATTTGAGGGGCCACCACAAAGAAAAGAGGACCTCTTTTCCACAACACCAGAAGGCAAGACGAGAAACAATGGATGGAAACTAATCAAGAAAAGAACCAACATAGAACTAAAAATAAATTTATTGACTGTGACAACAATTGACCAGTGGAACAACTTATTTCAGAAATTGTGGATACTCCATCACTAAAGACTATTAAGAACAGATTGGGCAGTCCTTGTCTGTTACAGATATATCTAAGAAGCCTTTTAATCAGTATATTTTATGTATCCTTTCCAGCTGTAATGAAGAATGCTAAATTTAAGTCAGGATGTCAGTCCTGGGTAAACCTTATTAAAGACCTAACCTTCAAGGCTAAATTTGCAACTTCTTATGTAAACAGAAGAAAACCACACAAACCTCTCACAGATTTTAGTAATGAAGCAGTGCCATCCACTTCCTTACATATTATTCTTTGATTTCAGGAATGCTTGAAAAATTAAACAACTATGTTTGCCAAAAATTGGAACTCGAATGGTATTTTTCAAAAGGAAGCATAAAAGGTATAACCTTTATTTCTCTACAAACATTGGACCAAAATAGTGCACATTAAAAAAAAACTTACCTCTGTCTATTAGTAGCTGTAAGTTTTCTTTCTTTTTTAAAATAGAGGATATTTATGGGATATGAGTAACATTACAATTTTGCATTTTTAAGTAACTACAGTAATATTTTATTTATTGATTTGATCTACATCTTATCTTTTTGGGCAAATAGTCAAATCCTTACCAGATCTATTTAAACCCTCTTTGTCTTTTGTCTCAGAAAAAAATTAAGCACATTTCTGTACAGAAATTTATTCATCTTTATTTTTCAAAAAAAAAATCATCTTCTGAAAACCCCAAATAACATTTACGAAATTTCATGCATTATTAAAAGACAGATTCATTTCTTTATTGGAGATGCTGAACAGTGCATAAGTCTCAACAAAGAAGAATATTTGTAGCTTAGGGTTGAAATGAGGGGTCCTTGGTGCTCTCTTGCAGATGTTTCCTTACCCAAATTAGGTAATATCATCAGTATGGAATGGGGTTTGCTCTCAGTTTATATTTCTGTCAGTGTTGGTGTTGCCCTGTCACTGATGATACCTGGTTTGGGTAAGCTGATAAATTAGCTATCAGTAGACATATAGACATAAACAATATCCATAGACTGTGCAAAACAATCAACAAGCTGAAAAGGGAACAAAAGACCTAAGCACCTCTCCACCAGCAATTAGTACCCAGATGAGCAATAAGCATAGATTAATTTTAAGATTAAAATCAGACCAACAATCAAATAAACAATACCCCAGTCAAGAATTTGCCAAACAAGCCAACAGTAAACTGCCTAACCAAAGAACTTCTAAGATCACTCCCACCAGAACTGACAGGGGGCAAGCCACTATAAACAGAGAGCAAACCCACTTACTAGCACTGATGATGTTACCTAGTTTGGGTAATGAAACATCTACAAGAAAACAACCAAGTTCAGAGAGCACCAAGGATCCCTCAGTACATAAGTGTAATGGTGAAAAATATGGGTCCAATCCATGTGTACTGAACTTAAATTATTGTATTGTATATACAGTCAAAACTGAAGAAATATTTACTGCAATGTTACTATGTTGTGATATAAATCTGACTAAAAACTTCAAAGTACACTATGATTTATTGTAATGAATAGCTGTACACAACATTCTTATTTTAGGACATCACAAATGTTTCTGGCTTTCAGAGGCAACTTCAAAACACCCACAAAAAACGTACCAGGAGTTGGGAAAAGATGATGCTGAACTGGATGCTATAGGTTTGGACTTTCTAAATTGTTTAACAGATTATATGGATTTTACAAATATTTAACATAATATATAGATGCAGCAAATGATTCTCAGAAAAAGAAAAATTAATAAATTGAAAAAAATAAAGCAAGACATTATTTGCCTATTTGCTCATTTAAGGTTCAATTTTCTTGATGAGACACTTATATTAGAAAAAATATATGTTTGTTCTATAAACATTTTGGAAAAGAATTTATTTCAACAGTTATTAAAAAGAGAAATGGAGTTGCTTTTTGTATTAACCCTCAACTAAATCCAGGACTTGTATTAATTTAATACCATGGCAAATTTCTTAGAGCAGAAATTTATCAAAATACAGAGAAAGTTTTTCACATTTTGAACTTGACTTTTTTGTTGAGGGTTTTGGAAGATGTGAACATTGGGGAAAATATTATAAAATTGCTAAAATTGATTTATACATGAGCAATCATTGATGGAGATTTAACTTAACCCTTTGAGATATAAAAGGAATAACACATGATTGCCAGTGGCTCCTTTTTTGTTTATTTTTGTTACTGAAATGTTAAATAGAGGTATAAAATAGGATGACAGGTTAGTGAAGGGGTTGAGTGAAGGGGTTTTTCCTGCCGCCCTTAAAGAGGCGGTGGTGAGACCCCTCCTTAAGAAGCCTGCTCTGCACCCAACCGTTTTGAATAACCATCGTCCAGTCTCCAACCTTCGCTTTTTAGCGAAGGTTGTTGAGAGCGTGGTGGTTCAGCAGCTTCCACTGTTCCTGGAGGAAACTGATCACCTTGACCTGTACCAATCGGGTTTCAGGCCCGGGCACAGCACCAAGACAGCATTGGTCGCATTGATGGATGATCTCTGGAGGGCTCGGGACAGGGGTTTTTCCTCTGTTCTGGTCCTTTTAGATCTCTCAGCGGCTTTCGATACCATCGACCATGGTATCCTTCTGCGGCGGCTCTGGGGGTTGGGTGTGGGGGGCACCGTGTTACGGTGGTTCTCCTCTTACCTCTCGGACCGTTCGCAGTCGGTGTTGACGGGAGAGCAGAGGTCCTCCCCGAGGCCTCTTAGTTGTGGAGTGCCTCAGGGTCGGTTCTCTCACCTCTCCTGTTTAATATCTACATGAAACCGCTGGGCAAGATCATCCGTGGTTTTGGGGTGAGGTATCATCAATATGCAGATGATACCCAGCTGTATATCTCCACCCCAGACCAGATCAGTGATGCTCTCTCGGTGATGTCCCGGTGCCTGGAGGCGGTGCAGGCCTGGATGGGGACTAATAGGCTCAGACTCAACCCGTCCAAGACTGAGTGGCTGTTCTTACCGGCATCTCGGGTTTCAGTTGATGTGCCATCTTTGGTCATGGGGGAGGTGTTACCCCCCGTGAATAGGGCGAGGAATCTGGGCGTCCTCCTGGATTCACAGCTCAGTTTGGAGGAGCAGGTGGGAGCTGTGGCCAGCGGGGCTTTTGCCCAGGTTCGGCTGGTTCGCCAGCTTCGCCCTTACCTGGACCGAGATGCTCTTCGAACGGTCACTCATGCGCTCGTCACGTCCAGGATTGACTACTGCAATGCTCTCTACATGGGGCTTCCCTTGCGGATTACCCGGAGGTTGCAGCTGGTGCAGAATGCGGCTGCGGGCTGTGATGGGGGTATCCCGATACTCCCATGTTACACCCCTCCTGCGTGACCTGCATTGGTTACCGGTTGCCTTCCGGGTTTCCTTCAAGGTGTTAGTAACAACTTACAAAGCCCTTAATGGCTTGGGTGCAGGGTACTTGGGATCGCCTCCTGCCTGCATCACAGTCCAATCGCCCGTCGCTCCCATAGGAGGGGCCTTCTGGGAATACCATCGGTCAGGCATTGTCGGCTGGCGGCTCCCAGAGCTAGGGCCTTTTCTGTGGGAGCGCCCGCCCTGTGGAACCAGCTTCCTGCGGATCTGCGTTTGGCCCCTGATCTCCGCTCCTTTCGTTGAGACTTGAAGACCTGGCCGTTTCAGCAGGCCGGCCTGGATTGACCTTGGGGTGGGTAGTTTTAATTTGTTTGTTTTTTGTGATTTTATTGTTTTAACTTTTGGTAATTTGGACTTGTTTTTAGTTGTGTTACTGTATATTCTTTTGTATGTTTCAGCCCTGAGTCCTTCGGGAGTAGGGCGGCATACAAGTCTAAATAAATAAATAAATAAATAAATAAATAAAAATTAAGGAAGAGTCATATAAGTTAAGAGCTCTTGCAGATATTTTGTTTTTAACTTTGGCAGACACTTGCAAGGAAATTGAACCTTTAATGAGCAAATTAATATAATTTGGGTCATTAGCAGATTTTTAAGAATAACAAACAAAAGACAAAGATATTAATAAAAATATAAAGTTAAAAGACCAATGAAAAAATGGGTTTCAAATTAAGAAGGTAAAATATTTGACAAATATGAATTGTAAGTTATTTCAAAATAATTTCAAAATAATATGTTAAGACATGGAATGAAATTTAAAAAGAATATTTTAAATTGGCAAGGATTGATTAAAATTTTATAAAATAGGTAAGATTGATATATAGTTTACCAAAACCTTGAGTAATTATAAATGGAGATTTAATAACACCATGTAATATTCAAAAAGGAAGAAGACAAGGGTTCCCATTATCCATAAATTTTGTTTATATTAGCTTTAAAAGTTTTGAACAGAGATAGAAGAAAGGGGGGAATACAAGGAAAAAATATTAAGAATGAGATATCTAAACTGAGAGTGTTTATGGATAATGTATTGATACTAGAAGATCCTTGGAAAGGGTCAGAGCTTTTAATAAGAAAATTAAAGCAATTTGGCATTTTAGCTGGATTCACAATGATTGGACAATCATTTGTCTGATATGGTATAAATAGTATATTGCTGCCTGAGTTGGACAAGAACACCCCTAAGGTCCCTTCCAACTATGTTATTCCATTAAACAAAAAAAATATTAACAAAATATGATCAATTGGGATCAAATTTAATTGAGAGATCAAATGGGTTTTAAAAGAGAAAAATGTAAAAAATGCAGTCATTACTTTGACAAATATGAATTACATGTTGCATGTTATATCATTTCCTCCCTCCTCCAATTTTTGTTGGGATTCCATTTACAGTGTTTGAGGGTAGCCTGCAGGGAGAAAGTCAATGGGGAAGCCAGAGGAAAGTTGCAAGTCCAAGGCCAGCTAGCAGGTTAATGGCCAAATCAGAGAGGAAATCAGGGGCTGCACAAGGATGTATGTCAGGAATGGTATTTGGGGATGCATGACAGGAGCTGTATGAGTTGCAAAGGTTGTATGTCAAAGTTGCTGCATGGATTGGGGTGAGTGCACATGTGGGCAGCATGAGTTGGGAAGAGTGCCTGGGATGCATGAGAGGTGCATGAGTCATACAAAACATGCTGGGAGGAGAGATGAAGGGTGTCATGGATCAGGTAAGGTGTACAGAGGCAGCACAGCTCAAGGGAATGTGCTGAGTGGCATGGCCTGAGAAGGATGCATAGGGTTTCTTCTTTCCTTTCTATTTCTCCTTCCTTCCTTCCTTCCTTCCTTCCTTCCTTCCTTCCTTCCTTCCTTCCTTCCTTCCTTCCTTCCTTCCTTCCTTCCTTCCTTCCCCCTTTTTCATAGGGAATGAATAGCAAGAAATTGTGAGACTGCCTGGGAAACTGTTACAGATCATTGAAAATGAAGATTACATAACTGCAAAAACAGCCTACCACGGTAGCCAGTGGCAGATTAAGGCTCACTGGTGCCCTATGCACTGAGAAAACTTGGTGCCCCCCCTCCTTTGTACATACTGTACAAATGAAGCCAAGCTTAGGCTACATAAAAGTTTTTGTGATGCCCCCTTTGGGCCTGGTGCCCTAAGCACATGCTTAGTCCACTTAATGGTTAATACACCACTGATGGTAACAATAGCCAATAGCATGGAAGCCTCCATAACCTTCCCAAATTTCATTTCCTTGATGGTCATGAGTATCAGATCTTGAACACAATTTGTAAGTTAGCCTATTTGAGGTACTTTGTTTTAAAAACTGTTGCCTAATAGTGCACTATGTCTCACTTAACAACAGAAATTTTGGGCTTAATTGTGGTCATAAGTCAAAGAACATACAACTGCATACACACATCTCTCTAGTTAGCAATTGTAATTAATATGGGGAGATTGGGGACCATCTTCATGAAGATTTTGCACATTCCTGATCTTGAATCTTTTTAAATTATTGATCTTGGAAGAATTTGTAATATTATTTCCATCACTGATTAAAAATAGACAATAGAATAAATCATATTTACATGCTATTCAAATGAGACAATAAAAAACTAAGACAGAAACATAAAAGATCAGGACACCAGTAGCCAATATCCAGAAAAATAAGGATTAACAACTGATAAGCAAACAGAAAACAATATCCCAATCAAGGAACTAGCAAGTAGAAAACTATGCACACACACACAAACACACACACAAAATCAAACACAAAGTTGGGCTACTGTATATAAATAGTGAACAAACCCACACTCATTGTTACTTATCAGCAGTCTGTAGACCAGACAATCAATCTATGAGATATGTTGTCTCTCTGGAGCAAAAATCAAAGATACAGCTGTCAGCCTTACTAAAATAATCAAGTGCAAAGATTAATATCACTTTCTCCTCTTTCATGTAGGGAAAAATGACATGAAAATAAACCTAGAAACAATATCGAGAGACTATGAGCAGCCAAGGCACAGAATGAACTAATGTCAAAAATAATTTTTAAAAATGTTTCTTTTCAACATGCAAAAAAAAAATAGTCAAGGAAACAATCAATCCACTAAAGGAGGAAGATGACAAGGAAGTGACGGGCAGCAGGGAGAAAGCAGAGCAGTTTAATTCATTCTTTGCATCTGTCTTCATGCAAGAAGAAAAAGTAGTCCAACATATCAAAAATGGGATTATAAAAAACAGACTAGGAATACAAATTAAAAAATGATAAGAGAATACTTCTTCACCCTAGATGAGCTCAAATCAACAGTTCCAGATGGATTATATCTCAGAGTTCTGAGGGAACTGGCAGACCTGATCTCGGAACCATTGAACCATATCATTCAAAGGTTCTGGAGTACCAGGGAACTAACAGAGGACTGGAAAAGAGCTGATGTGGTTCCCATGTTCAAAAAAGGGAGGAAAAATGGTGTTGTGGGCTCGCGGAGTAAAGAGGTAGGACACAGCAGGAGCAGATAAACCTATTTCTTTATTTAAACCAAAAGCTGCTCAGCCGCACTGTACAAAGCTTCAGCCACTGACAGGACTTTATTCCTCCCACCAGTGGCTGGGCCAATGAGTGCAGTCTGGCAGCCAACTCCACTCTATGGCCATATATGGTGATACTTAACACCCCTCTCCTCCTAGTTATTGTCCATCCAATCAGTACTTGCATACCTTATGCAATCATGTAAGTAGGCGGGGCTTCAAGGGGTGTGCCTGGACCTGCGCACCTCACTTGTTCCTGGGGCGGCAGCCCAAATGGACAGGTCTGCCGCTGCTCCGGTCCCTGCCTGTGGAACCGTCTGGAAGTTGTCTTGTTGCGCTGCAGGGACTGTTGAGCCTGAGGCCTCAGAAGCACACCATGGGACCTCTTTTTCAAAAGATAAGTGTTCCCGTGTTCTGTCTAGGTTGGAGACTAGGCAATTAGTCCCCCCATTGTTTTCTGTGGTTAGAGCCTCAGTGACCATTCTGCTTGTGCATGTCGGGCGTCTGGCTGGTTGTCTGTGATAGGGACCCGGCCTCTGATCTGGTCAATGTGCCTTTCCCACAGTTTTCCTTCTTTGCAATCTCTGTGGATGTCATCAGTCTGGGCTGTAGCTCCTCTACTAGCAGTATTGTGGTGGACGGCGCTGGGTCTTCAGTGAGGTCTGGAAGGGGATAGTGGCTCAGGGCGTCAGCATGTGAGATGTCTTTTTCTGGCTGGTGGATTGGGTGGTAGCTGTATGCGGCCAGGAACACAGTCAATCTTAGCATCCTGGGTGATAGGATGTTTGGTGTGGGTCTATCTGCGGCAAGGATGCCCAGCAAAGTTTTGTGATCAGTAAAGGTATTCATGGAAGCACTTGACTCCTGCGACTGCGGCAAGCGCTTCCTTGTCAATTTGGCTATAGTTCCTTTAAGTTGTTGACAATGTCTTCAAGTAATATGTGATGGGGGCTTCTGTCCCATTGTGCAGTCAGTGGTTGAGGACTGCTCCAATTCCATAAGGGGAGGCGTCGCATGTGAGTTTGAGTAGTAGTGTCTCGCTGTATTGCATGAGGACGCTGCTGGATGTCAGGATGTTTTTTATTTTCTTAAAAGCGTTGGCCTCGCATTGCCCCCAGGTCCAGTTGGTCATTTTACCTAGTAGTCTGTAGAGCAGTTCTGTGATGGTTGCCTTCTGTGGTAGAAAGACATTATAAAAGTTGAGCAACCCCAGGAAGGCTTGCAGTTCCACTTTATTTTGCGGGGTGGGGGCTTCCCATATTGCTTTCAGCTTCCCATTTGTGGGTCGGATGCCAGATGCATCTATCAGGAAGCCCAAAAATTCCACTTGGGAAATGGCCAGGTGACATTTATTCCTCTTTAATTTCAGTCCAGCTTCTTGGAATCTCCCCAGTACTGCCCTCAGTCACTCTATCAGTTGTTTTCTACTTTTGGCCGAAAGGATCACATCATCGAAATATGGTATTACCCCCAGGATGTTGTGCAACAGCCTTTCAAAATGCTCTCGAACAGGCTGGGGCGATGCTTACTCCAAACTGCAGCTGCTTGCATTTAAAAGCACCTTGATGGGTGACAATCATCTGCACTTTGGCAGTTGCCTCATTGATGGGCATTTGCTGATAGGCCTGGGCCAGATCTAACTTGGCGAATATTGTTCCTCGGCCCAGGGAGTGCAGGAGGTGCTGCACTACTGGCACGGGATAGGCGCTTTGCTGGAAGGCCTTATTCAGGGTTGTCTTGTAGTCAGCACAAATTCTGACTGACCCATCTGGTTTAACTGGGATGACGATTGGGGTCTCCCATTTGGCATGGTCAACCAGCTTGAGGATCCCTTGGGCAATTAACTTATCTAATTGTTCCTTGACTTTGAGCCAGAGAGCAAACGGGACTTGCCGCGGCTTGAGTCGGACAGGGGCTATTTTGTACTTGCCCAGTTTGTTGTCAAAGACATTGCTGAATTTTCGCTCCAGTTCTGCGATGTCTTCTGCCTGGCATGGGGGGGAGTGGTCTCTGCTGTGTGAACGCCGGTGATGTGGATTTGGAGACGCTTGAACCATTCTCTTCCCAGCAGGCTTGGCAGGTTCTGGTCTACTATGGTGAGTGGTAGGTTTCCTTGAAAACGGCCGTATTCTATGTGGGCTATCTTTCTGCCCAGGACGGATATGCGGCAACCCTGGTAGTCTTTTAATATGATCATCTGTGGTTCCAGTTGGTTGCGCTGCAGTTTGGGTTGTAGTCTTTTTAGGATGTCCTGTGAAATTATGGATATGTAGGACCCTGAGTCTACCTCCATCCAGCATGGGTTGCCTTCGATGGACACCGTGGCCATTATTTTGTTGGCCTCATAGGCATCGGTTTGCCTCACCTGGGTCTGGGTGTAACAGATGAAGGTGAAGTGTGCTTCTTCTTCACTGGCATCATCTCTCTTTTTGAATTTCCTGCCAGGGGTCTTTTGCCCCCCCGACAACCATTTTGCCTCACTGGTGAGGACGCTCGCTGTTTTGTTTGCTGGTTGGTTGGCTTGCTCAGCATACCTCTGCAATGTGGCCCCTGCGATCACATATTCGGCAGATCGAATCCTTGAAGCAGCATGCTGAGCAATAGTGGCTTCCTCCACAACCCCTGCACTATCTGTTCCCTTGTTTCCCATCTGGCTTACTAGACTTTACTTTGTGGACCTCTCTGTCGTCCTCATCACTTGCTTTGGAGGCTGAGTTGTTCCCGTTGGCATGGTGGTCGACCTGGGTGGCATGGACTATCCTGGTTCCTTTTATTCGTGCTGCTGAAATTGTCTGAAGATTCTGTGGCTCAGGCCTCATCGATGGCTTCCTTTAAGGACACATCCTCTCAGGCTAAGAGTCTCTTTTGAAGCGTTAGCTCCCTCATTCCCAGGAAGATTCGACCTCATCATCCCTTCAGTGTCTGGGAACCGGCAGTCTTTGATATTTTGCAAAGTGCAGCTACGAATGTGTTCATCGTTTCCCCCTCCCACTGGCTATGCATGTAAAATTCATGTCGGCTCACCAGGTAGGAGGGAGAGGGGTTGTAATGTTCTTTGAGTGCCCTTTGGAGCTCATCCCAGGATATGCTGTGCACAGCATTTGCCATGAGGGCATCTGCCATCTTGTAGAGTTCAGAATCGCAGTATGTGAGGAACAGGGCTTTCTTTTTAGTTGGGGGCCACTTGGAGTCCATTGACTTCTAGGTGCAGGTCGAATCGGCCCATGTATGAGGACCATTTTTCCTTTGCCGGGTCATAGGGAATCAACATTGGGAGGTGTGCCATGTTGGTTGGCCAGGTCACGATAGTTGCAGTGGCTGGTGAAGATGGTCCGAATTCCCACAAGGTGTCTTTTGTTCTCTTCCTCAGCTCAGCATCCCACCTTCATCACCAGTGTTAAGTGGGCGCGCAGAGTAAAGAGGCAGGACACGGCAGGAGCAGGTAAAACTCTTTATTTCTTTATTTAAGCCAAAAGCCACTCAGGCGTGGCAGGTGCTGGCTTTTGTAGCTGGCGCTATCCAAAGCTTCAGCCTCTGATGGGACTTCTCCCACCAGTGGCTGGGCCAATGAGTGGAGTCTGCTAGCCGACTCCACTCTATGGCCATATATGATGATGCAAATGGATCCAGAAAACTGCAGACCAATCAGCCTGACATGAATATCTGGGAAGATTCTGGAAAAGCTAATCAAGCAACAGGTCTGTGAACACCTAGAGGCAAACAAAATTATACCAGAAGCCAACATAGGTTTGTCAAAAGCAGATCATGCCAAACATACCCTTTGAAAAAAATGGGACAGAGGGTAAATTCTGCTTTTTGCTTTTGCTCTGTTATTATGTTTTAATAAGTGTTGAATGTGATGGCCCTGGAGTTTCATGCTACAGAAAATAGTTTGATAAACATTAAGCTGAAAAGAGTGAAATCAAAAATCTCTTAGCATAAACAGGTGGAAGGAAGAAACCTAGGATTTGAATCCTGGGATTGATTTGTTAGTATAAATATACATACATACATACACACAGATAAATGTACTCAGGCATTTATACATGATACACCTGAAGAAATCCTTCATGTACACAAATTTCATCATATTTATGGTTTTCCAATTTGCTGCAATAAAACTACTTATATTTCATAAGTCTCCTTGGAAATGTGGAGCTGAGAACTTTATAGTTATATTTGGCAGAAAACTCTGACGGTTGTGGGATTCTACTTGGAAATACTGGCACATTGAAGATTGTTTTGGTCTACTTAATTATTTAAACAATGCACAAAGCACTTTGAATATAAACTGTTTTGAGGGCAGAACCCAATTAGAACCTTCATAAAGAACCTGTATGAAGATATGGTAAGAGGAAGGGTCTTTACATATTAATCAAATTACAGCAATTTCTGATTGACAATGTTTTAAGTACTTCTGTGTTTATGTAACATAAACAAATCTGATTCCATTCTTCTCCTTAATCTTCAAATCACAAGTGTGTGAAGATACTTGTCTCCTGGCTATGTCAGTGATTAGGGACTATAAAACATCTTCGGATGCTATGTATTTTAATTTCTCTGTTTGTAATTGCTTTTAGTTTTATTTTTACATTGTTCATTACCCAGAATCATGAATTAAGATATAAATTAATTAAATAAATAAGGCACACCTTCTCATTTTAGCACCAAATTTGTGTCAGATTATTGTCGTATGAAACCAGGAGGGATTCCACCTTTCTCTCTCACATACACACCTGTGTTTACAAACAGACATAATTACAGAAAGGTGCAGAGCCTCAGTGGTAACTAAACAGTCAGTATGTCTGAGGACAAGGAAGAATTATTTTAGGAAAGTGCTGGTATAGGAAAGTTTAATCCAATTGGATTATAGAAAGACTCAAGAGAGGATAATCCCTGCCAGCCTTCATTTTCTGAGGCAGCCATAGCATCAGCTATTGTCTGCTGTGGTGCAGCATATTATAGATAAGTAGACAATGGTCCCTGAGTAGTAGAAACTGCTCTTCCCAGTCAGTAGGAACAAGAATGAGGAGGAAACAGAAAATGAGAGCTGAAAATAATAATGAGAAGAAAGAAGATGGAAGAAGAGACAATAGTGTCAGGAACAACACAGCCTTCCAGAAGACCAAGCTGACCTTCTTGGTCAGCTTCACACCCTTTAGGAGATAGCAATGGAATTGTCCTCAACTGCACTTCACGATGATGAAAAGGGTTCAGATGATTCATGCAATGTTCAGTTCTTTGTTCCTTGTGGAATCATTGCTATTTATTTCATGGCTGGCTTTGCTCTGCTAAAGCACCACCACTATTATTAACAGAATAACAAAATAACAGTGTTGGAAAGGGATTTGGAGATCTTCTAGTCCAAACTCTTGCTCAAGCATTACCATTTCACAGACAAATTAGTGTTGCATTGACTTTTTTGGCAGCTGCAGCATATTGCCGGCTCATATTTAACTGATTGTCTACTAGATCCCACTCACAGTTATTGTTATTGAGCCAGGTTCCACCTATTAAATACACTTGGCTTTTCTTGCCTACGTGTAAAACCTTACTTTTTCTCACTATTGAATTTCATTTTGTTAGCTAGTTAGACCCAATGTTCAAGTCTGTCAAGATCTATTTAGATCTTGAGCCTGTCTTCTGGGGTGTTGCTTATTCCTGCCAACTTGGTGCTATCTGCAAATTTTATGAGTTCCTCTTATATTCCCTCATCTAAATTGTATATGAAGATATTGAAGAGTAATGGACCTAAGACAGCACTTTGGGGTACCCCACTGCTTATTTCCCTCCATATAGACATGGTTCCATTAAGGACTAAATGTTGAGTGCTGTTTGTCAGCCAGTTACCTATCCATCTGGTGGTAATGCTCTCTATCTTGCATTTTTCTACCTAGGTTGGTCTACTTTGTCAAATGTCTTACTGAAATCTAAGTATACTATGGCCATAGAATTTCACTGGTTTGCTAACTGAGTCACTTTGTCGAAGAACGAAATAAAGTTTGTTTGGCATGATCTGTTTTTGATAAACCCATGTTGACTTCTGGTTATAATTTTGTTTGTATCTAGATGTTCTCAGATCCCTTCTTGATGATCTTTTCCAGGATCTTCCCAAATGTTGATGTCAGGCTGATTGGTCTCTTTTATGAAGATGGACACCACATCAGATGTTTTCCAGGCCTCTGATAGTTCCCTGGTACTCCAGAATCTTTGAAAGATATGGTTCAATGGTTCTGAGATCATATCTAACAGTTCCTTCAAAATTAGATTCCTTCAGAATTAGATAAAGAATTAGAATTCCTTCAGAATTAGGAGTAGATATTAACTCTCCTCTACAGGGATGATCATGACCCCATTTCTTCTTTGCCTGAGCACAGACTTTCAAGCTGCTAAACATCTTCAATACTCCACATACACTAGATGATAGGCTCAAGATCCAGATGGATCTTGACCAGTGGTGGGATTCAAAAATTTTTACTACTGATTCTGTGGGTGTGGCTTGGTGGGCATGGTGTGGCTTGGTGGGCGTGCCAGGGGAAGGGTATACTGTAAAATCCCCATTCCCTCCCTACCCCACTAACCTGTTTTCCAGCTCTGTTCTTCTGTGCAGGACAACAAAAGAAGACCCAGCTGATCAGCTGGGACTCTGATCAGCTGGGACTTGGGAGGCAGTGAATAGATGGGGGCGGGGCCAACCAGAGGTGGTATTTACCGGTTATCTGAACTACTCAAAATTTCTGCTTCCGGTTCTCCAGAACTTTGCAGAACTGGCTGAATACCACCTCTGATCTTGACAGACTTGAACACTGGGCTCTATCTAACAAAATGAAATAGAAAAGTAGTCTTACACTTAAGCAAGAAAAACCAAAAGTACACATATAGTCTGGGTGAAACCAGGTTTAATAGCAGTAACTGTGAGAGGGATTAACAATTAGCTGAACTCTGCCTTGTTTATAATTATTTTAGGTAGTAAAACCTCAGTATTCAGGTTAAATTGCAGTGTTGGTACTTGGCGATAAATAAGTGGGTTTGAGGTTGCAGTTTGGGCACTCAGTCTCTAAAAGATTTGCCATCACTGGTATAGGATCTCCTGCTTGGATAGATGACCTACAAGATCTCTTCCAGATCTGTTAATCTGAAATAGATGAGGGGAGGGACAGAAAATGCCAATACATAGAGATACTGGATGGCAGAAATTTTAAGTAATGCCTGAGAAAGAAACAGTTCAAGAAGGTTATGCCTCTGAAATCTAGATGGCAGTAAAAGGTTATTTGTCATTATTTTATTTCTATGCTGTTCTAATTCAAGAATTTCCAGCAATTTATATCATAGTATAAAAAGCATAAACACAAAGTGTAGGTTTTTCTTCCTACTGCCATCTAGCAATTTTCTAGGGTTTCGAGGGAGGAGTTACTGTTGTTTTTCATTTTGTTTTGTCTTGTTTTGGGCTTCCAGAGACTGAAAATCTCACCTCTTTGAAAGATTTCTTTGGCTGAAGTGCAGCTAATTCAAAGCAGCTGAAGATCATTTGGGATACCATGTTTGTTTCAAGATGAAAAATGTTCATTTTCTCCCATATTGCACACACCTGTGATTAAGTTATTTATGTGGTTTCTTAACTCTCTTTTGTGACTTCACAGAATTCTAAGATAGAGACTTTATCATATTTTTATGTAAATTATATGTAAATATGTGCTGTTTTATTGTTAGCCGCCCTGAGTCCTTAGGGAGAAGGGTGGCATACAAGTCAAATAAATTATTATTATTATTATTATTATTATTATTATTATATTAAAAATACAAGAAAGCCCTTGGATTGCATTTCTTTCTTGTTCTTCCTCTTTGTTTTAAGTCCATATACTTTAGAACAGCCTTTTCACTAAGACGGCTCTTTCTAACAACTGTCTACATAAATATTTGTATTTCCGTTGCAGTTTCTATGTAACAGAAATTAGAAGTGGAAACAGATATGTATATTAATAAATTCCCATGCTTAGGAAATTATTGCACAAATTTTTTGGAGTAAGCATATTGCCTATAGTGGAAGTACTCCAAAGCAAGTGAACTGTGAATTGCAAAAAGCTCTCATTTATTTCCACTCATTGGCTTCTTACGTGATGTTACTGAGCAATGAAGTTCTCCTTATGTTCTATGTTACACACAGAAAGGATGTATTATGGTGTATTTTTCTATTTCTATTTCTAATCCTCAGACTAAAAGAAACATATTTCCTGTTTGGGCTTCATGGAATGTGACTAAAGAGTTGGCAAACATGTAGTTATGCCAGGAATTACATCTGTTTCATAGGATTTTAAGAAGTTGCAGATGGTTAAGTTGCTTTTGTTACCATACAGTTGAAACTTTGCATCAGTGTCTTTCTTAAAGCTAAATAAAGATGTAATTCTGGTAAAATGGAATTTCCTCTATAACCTGACTTAAGAATTTTCCAAAGACTTTATTGTAAATTAAATAACAATCACATATTTATCATAAAACATTTCCCCTCAACTTTAGACTATTTCAGAATTTAATGAAATATTCTACCAGTATTTGTTTAGCTTGTAGATATTTCATTTAAAAAATAAATTCATGTAACTTACTTATTTGCTTACTGATCAAAATATTTTAAAAACCATTTTAAAATTAAATTGCTTAATATTGCTTAATATAATTTCAAAATACAACTACTACTATAAAAAGTTGTAGACAATGGAAGACAGAAAATCTGCCTTGTCTTGGGCTCTTTTTTTTTACTGAGCCTGAGCTTCAGAAGGATTGACAATACGATTTTTTTCAGGCTGGATCTTTTTGAAAACTGATTGATTCAGGCTGAATTGATCAAAGGTTGTTTGATTCTATTCAAGACCCTGGCCTGAAACAAGATTTTTGCCTCCCTTTGCCAATGCAAGGAAAGCACAAAACCTGTAATTTTTTAATTTGTTAATAGACTTACAATTTCAACAGAATTAACAATATACTTTTTTAATTTAAAAAAATATCTAAACCAATAACTGTTGGGAGTAAAATCTGGTCTGGTTCCAAGCTGGTGGAAAGATGCAGGAGAAATGAATCCGGAGACAAGCTGCAATTGGACAAGGAGGTCTCCATTTATTTAGGAATCAGAAACAAAATGTCACAGCAATTGGTCTGGGATAGCTGATAACCCAATCTGGTGAATGGATGGACTTTTATATTGTTTTGGAACTGTGTGATTGAGATATCCGGGCTTGTTGGGCAATAGGTTTCAGTTGTATGTCTTTAGATATTCTAATTGTGGTGGCTTGATTTCTATTGTGGCTGGGATGCCCTTGAGGTTGGTGGGGGAATGCAGATTTGAGTGGCATTGTCTTTATATGATACTTAATCTATTAGGTTTGTAGCCAGCAGCGCTTTGCCTAGGAAAATACTGCAGCCAGCAATGCTTTTGTTTATGAATGGAGTTGTCCAGCTACCTAGTTTCCATTCACAGAGAGTATTCTGGTTTTATGAATGAATACAAGTTTTCCATGGCACTTTGGCTTATTGCAAAAACTGCTCCAGGTGATTTCCTATTAGTGGGAGGATGCAAGTTGGCTCTTGTCAAAGGGGAGCTTTTTCCTTACTTTTGTGAAAGGAGTTTCCTTGACTACTTTAGAAGAAAGAAGGGGGGATTGGATTCCTACATAACTATCACCAAATCTTTAATATTGAATAAGAATTGATGTTATTTACTTTGGGTAATGAAATGTCTGCCAGAAAACAACCAAGCTCAGGGAGAATCAAGGCCCTTCATTTCAACCCAGAGCTACAAATATTCTCATTTACTGATTATTAATAACAATCAGAGCACATTGATTGTCCTGACAATAATGTTAAAGAAAAGATCCTATCAATCACAGTAGAACTTACTTCTGAATAAGCTTTTATAATATTGCCTAGTATCAATTGTATGCACTGAATGCAATAAAGTGTTTTCTTTCATTGTTAAGGCTGCCATTGTGACCATGAAAATAATTGTTTTAAATTGGTTGCTGCCTTTTTTTTTATCCTACCCCACCCCTGAGGCTGTCACTACAGATTATTTGTGGAATTCTCCTCTTACAAGTTGCAGTGAAACTTTATTGCAGTATAAATTGAGAATTTTAATCCAATCACAATGACAGAATATTGTTTTGTTCATGCCACTTTCTTTGCTTTATCAAAATGCCGCTATGTTTATTTTGATTATTTCGAAAGGCAGAGAGACACTGGCTGCCTTGATACATCACACTTATTTATTTATTTATTTATTTATTTATTTGAACTTATATGCCGCCCCATCTCCGAAGACTCGGGGCGGCTTAGAACTAAAACATGAGACAATAAATACTTAAAAAACAATTAAATTAAATTATAAGTCCAAATATAAGCACTATAAAACCCTTAAAAACCATCCCTCACCCGGGGGGGGTGTCACAGCCTGGGTTGGTCAAATAACCAGGTCTTTAGCTCACGGCGAAAGGTGCGGAGGTCAGGGGCCAGGCGGAGCTCCAAAGGCAGTTGGTTCCAGAGGTCAGGGGCCACGACACTTGCCTGTAAATAACCATGATTTCTTCTAATAATATACTTTTCTAACTATCTAATTAATCATACTAATTAGATTTATACAACATATCATTCTCACTTAAAATATAATTGGCTAATTTTGTATATTGTGCAAACCTACCCTATCCAATCTTAAGAGTGATTTTTTTAAAAATCTATAAAACTATAGATTGTGACTGTTCAAAGTTACAACGGCACTGAAAACAATGACTTATGACAGTTTTTCACACTTACAACCATTGCAGCATCCCTATGGTTACATGACCAAAATTCAGAAATGCTTGAGTCATATTTATGACAGTTGCAGTGTCTTGTGTCATGTGATCAACTTTTGCAACCTTCCTACAAACAAATTCAATGGGGAAGCCAGATTCACTTAATAACATATTACTAACTGAAAAACTGCAGTGATTCACTTAACAATTGTGGCAAGAAAAGTAATAAAATGGGGCAAAACACAATAAATTTCTCACTTTGTAACACTCATTTGTGGTCGTAAGTCAAGGACTACCTATACATTAAATTATTTTCTTTTTTAAGAAATCCAAATCCTATATTTATATAACTCTATCTACAAACCTCTACATGAGGACCCAGATTGCTTGGGACAATATGCTGACTCTGTAAAACCACTTAGAGAAGGCTATAAAGCACTGTAAAGCAGTATATAAGTCCAAGTGCTGTTGTTATTGCTATAGTTTCAATTACATAATAACAAAAGTAAATCTCTACTTTTTGGACAATGTATGTTTTAAGATGTAAGGCTGGTATTTCTCATTCAAGAATCTGCAAAGTATTATATCACATACAGCTGGCCTATTGTACTCATGTAATACTATAAAAATGACATCAGATGTTAAAAAATAATTATGCTCAGAGTACCAAGTCAGCAAAACCTATGGTGTGAGTCATTCACAAATGGATTAATGCAGTGTTTTTCAACCTTGGTTTTTTTTAAACTGCCTGGACTTCAACTCCCAGAATTCTGGCTTAAAGAGATGGGGGCTAATAAATCTATTACCATGTCTGTATAAAATCACAATGACTGGAAAGACCCGGTATCATTATTAGGTATCCAAATTCATCAGAATAACATGGAATATTTGGAATACCATTGGAATCCAAATATTCATATCATCCTCCTGAAATCCAGAAAATACTTCTAGTTAAAAAAACCATCCCAACCCTGATACACAACCCACTAGGGGCAAGCTGGGAGAAATAAAGAAATGGAGCTAATACCAAAGACAGAGATATCTCCAAATACTAAAAGAAAGGAAATATTTTAAGCAAGCAAGGGGGGGGGGGGAGTTCCAGAGAAGTTTCAGAGAAATTCATGGTAGAAGTTTCCTGCATGTCAACTTTGAAGCTATCATAGGTGTAGCCATTTCTTATTCTTATTCTTTGCTTTTTCTAGGCATTCTATTTAGGGGTTTAACACTGCTTCAGGCTTGCCACAGTCTGGTAGCAGGAAGGGGGGCTGTAGAGATAAGTGGGGGATGTTGTAGTCTAAATAACATTCTTTCCCATTGGGAACTGAGGGTGTGCTGCAGGTGATTGGGGGTGGCGTTTGGATCAGATAGACTGAGAGCTGATTGGGGAATGTGACTTTGGAAGGTAGTTTTGAAAGTTTGCTTTTTATTGGGTGTAAATCCGGGTGCGGTCAGAGCCTGATTTACACCAAGACCTTGCCAGTTTGATATATTCCTAATAAAATGATCTTTGAAGAAAATTCCTGTATTGGACTTCTCGTTACTGGGTGTGTATTACTTGGAAGCTTCACACTGCAATTATTTCATTGACATTCTCAAGGATAGAGAAACTCAGTGCACACATACATTTTTTTTGTGGAAGTTTTTGTATTCTGAAACTGAAATTAAAGAAAGGGGCTATATCAGTCACCATATATTCCTTTTCTGTTACCTAAAATCTTTACCATATGGTTTCTTTGTAACACTCCAGAAATACCTGTACATGTGATTTTTTGCTTGCATCAGTTTAGCAGCTTTATTTCTGGTTCCATGGTGGAGCAACAAAGAATTCTGTTTAGAAGACCATGTTTCCATTATCAGTGCAGAGGATCTCAGAGACTGAGAATTGGCACATTTTGCCTTTGGGGGAAAAAAAAACTCCTCTTGTTTCACTCCATTACTCCACTCATGGATCCATCAACCATTCTTCCTGTAACTGTTCTCAGCATGATTGAGGACGCATTCAAAAGAGTGTCTCTTTCTCTCACTTCCCTTAGTTCAATCACCATAGCTGTATGCAATCATGGCTGGAGATATTGGGAAAACTGTTGCTGCAAAGAAGTCCATGGGCTGCATTTCACCATCAGAGGCTTTTAAATGATAATCACAGATCACCTATACATTATTTTGTGAAAGACTGAGGTGTAGAAATAATGTGTTGTGGACCTATCTAATGTATTTGCCTTGCATTTTGTTGCATTTTCTCACTTTCAGTTGAAAATGAGAGAGACATTAAAATTAAGAGCAGAGTTGAACTTAAGTATAGCAAAACTTCAAAAAATATATAGATGAACTCTCATGGGAAAGTTGATCTGGCATGAACACTGCTCTTTTTAGTCCTCATTTTGCTTCATATTTATTTATGCAATTTATAAATAGATCCCTGTGAAGTGAGGCTGTACAATTTGTAACATACCAAGCTGAATTTAGCCCACCAATAATGTGCTACAATTTGCAAGGTTGTAAAAAAAATTATTTTGTGCAAAAAAAGCAGCAAAAACTCAGAGGAGAATTCATGTAGTGATTGGTTTCATTAAATCTGAAAGGAATTGGGTAGAGTAAATGAACAACACCAGATAACAATGTCTGATTATTATTTACTCCTGGGAGACAAAGTTCTTCAGGTATATTGGGATACAATTCTACATACTCTGTTTTGACATATTTTGGGGGTAAAAGATTGTTTTATTTTCTTATTTCATTTGTGCTTGTTGGCATTAGCATGTCAGCTGGAACCAGAGACCTAGAAGTAGCAGAAGACCTGCATTGTACTTCATGGTTCCTTTTATTTTTCTTCAGCCTGTTACTGTAGCAATCAAGTCCTTCAACAGTAAGCACTTGTCAGGTATTGTTATCTACCGGAAAAAATGGGGCTCTGGTGATATCCTGCTGTTGAAGTCAATGTAGGTATTTTCAGGATTTTTTTCACAGGGAAATCTAGACTAGAGGAAGCAAAAAAAATATGGTTGATCTCACTTCTATCATTCCACTTCTGTGATATATATGGTCCAGAAAGTTGTAATACCAAGTTATCCAGATAGGTTGCAGAAGTAATAAAATGCCAAGCTATTTCTGGACTACAGAACTAAAGAGTAAACAAGTATCGAAACATGGTTTAGGTGTGTGGTAAGTTTACAGTGGAAGATCCATGAGAAAAATTAGATAGCGGTAGGATGTAGTCTCATCATAACATCTAAACTGATAATATTGCTTTACTATCTAAAATGGTTATTATTTAAAATTAGAAGTGCCTTACTCTTTGAACAATTAATGAATATTCAAAAATTAGCCAGAATCAGCATGTAATCTCCTAAATATCAAGTCTGAAGAAAATTTTGTATGACTATTTCTTTAATGGAGCTTGCTAATGTTTTAGGAATTTCTACACAAATTATTCACTTGGGACACAATGCAAGAAAGCCTTTCCCTGAAAGTTTTCCTTTCAGTCATCACTTTTCCAAAAGGAATGGGCCTAACAGTTGTTTTAATATGCTTAAAGAAAACTATTTTTCAAGACATGCCAAATTTATTGTTTTTAATCCAAAGCAAATATGTCAGAATCTCCATCACTGGTTTGCAGTGTGTTTGACTACAACTAAAAAAGTATGTGACAAATTTAAAGAGCTGTTTGAATATCTTCAACAACTTGGAGGAAATAAGAAATAGTAAGATCACCCATGAAAACCAAATTTATTTCATTTATTTATTTATTTATTTATTTATTTATTTATTTATTTAATTGGACTTGTATGCCGCCCCTCTCCGCAAGGACTTGGGGCGGCTCACAGTTAAAACATAGCAATAAATATTTAAAAAAGAATTAAACCTAACAAGCCCAATCACTAAAACAGCTAAAATAAATTAAACCCCCCGCCGGGAGGTCAGTCCAGCCCAGCCTGTTCAAACAACCAGGTCTTCAGATCGCGGCGGAAAGAGCGGAGACCAGGAGCCAAATGGAGCTCCAGAGGGAGTTGATTCCACAAGGTGGGGGCCGCAACAGTGTAGGCCCTTCCCTGGGACACCACCAGCCGACATTGTCTAGCCGACGGCACCCCGAGGAGTCCCTGTCTGTGCGCACGCACAGGGCAATCGGTATTTGATATTGGCAGGAGACGCTCCCGCAAGTACCCCGGACCCAAATCGTAAATGACCCTGTCTTGGTAATAGCCTATCCAAATTACTAGATTGGAGAAAGGACTGAATGGAAATAGAAAACCTCAATTTTTTTAAAAAATGTAACCATTCTAATTTTTTCAATTCAAAGGTACTTAATGAGCAGGAAGCAACATTTACTGAATTGTTGTTGAATTTAGGGAGTATTGATATAGAGCTGTGGTATTTATATTAATGGTAGACTATTAATTCAAAGGAATAAATTAATAAATTAATTAATTTCAGTTTACTTTATTACTGGTTCTAACAACTAATTTAAAGTAATTGAATATGAAACATATTTAAGGAAAATTGATTTAACAAATAAATTAATAGATAATTACATGATTAGAAAGATGACACCTGATTTCAAGTGAATTTTCTACTGTAGTATTTATTCCTAAATTACACACACACACACACACACACACACACACATATATGTTTGAGAACATTGCTTGTATTTTTTACACCCCAACAAGGAAATGTGCCTGGTATCCAAGTGCCTGATCTCTAATTATTATAGGAATTGGTACAGTGTTATATATTTTGTATTGTGACTTTATATATTTTTAATGTGACTTTTCTGTGACTTATCTGGGAAGAGGTTTTGAAGTATTTCTAGCAGAACTATCAGATTCTACAACAACTTTGTTCCCTATGCCACCCATCTGGTAAACTTGCAAAATTCATTTTTCTTGTCATGTACATGTATACATCCAAAATACACTGTGTTGTTTCTGTGTCATATAGTATATGTGGGTATATGAATAATTTTGTGTTTTTTAATTTATTTTGTCATGTTTATATTGTGTATAGTGGAGGTGGTGACTCTTTGAGAGCTGTCTGCAATGAAATTCCACTTTAATGTATGCCAATTAATACACATTCAAAGTGACAATAAAGTTATTCTATCTCTATTATCTGTCTGTCTGTCTGTCTGTCTGTCTGTCTGTCTGTCTGTCTGTCTATCTGTCTGTCCATCCAAAGTTTATTTAAAACATTATTTCTGAAGAGCAATCATTAATCATTAATCTTTTTAAATTAATCATATAAAATATAAAAATGCAAAAGAAAATAGTAAGAAAGATGAGGATAGAAAAGGGAAGGGGAAAGTATAGGAAAAAGTGGAAAAAGAAAGAAAACGTATTGACTTTGCTGCAGTAGAATGAGATAACATCAAACATCAACTTTTTTACTTGTACATAATAATATAAACTAGCCATTTCTATAACAACAAAACTAATCAGTAAAACCCGAAATCAAAGTTTCTTTTTTTCTCCCACCTGGAATACAAAGTCCAGGAGCTGTTTCCTGGTAGAAACAAAATTAATTATGTTTTTTTCTTTAATCAAAGCAGTTAGTTTACCCATCTCTGCTAATTCCAGCAACTTTTTCAACCATTCATCTAATGGGGAAATCAAAGTGTCCTTCCATTTTTATGCATAAAGTAATCTTGCTGCTGTCAATATATGTAGCATCAAAGTTCCAATTTTTTTCTAAGCCTTTTTTCATTAAACACAAAAGAAAGTTTCTGTTTATCTTTAATTCACTTTGAGAATCTTCTGTATTAGGATGTGAATCCTATTCCAATATTTCTTTGATTTGTCACATGTCCACCATAAGTGATAAAAGGTTCCTTTTTACTTTCGCATTTCCAACATTCATTTATAATACCTTTATACATTCTTGACAATTTATTTGGTGTTAAATACCAATAATATATCATCTTATAGAAATTTTCTTTTAAATTATAACTTAGGGTCAATTTAAAACCTTTAATTCACATATCTCCCATTTTTCAAAAACATTATATTACATCCAAAATTCCTTGTCCACTGAATCATGCAGTGCTCTACATATTCATTTTCCAAGTTCAAATTCAGTAACAATTTATAGACCTTAGCAATAATATGTTCATCACTACCTCACAGTAAGATTTCCAATTCATTTTTCACAAAATCAAACCCTTAAGTTTTTTGGACAAATTTAAATCTTTCTTTCAATTGTAAATATGTAAGCCAACAGCAGATATGGCCCTCTGTTCATACACGTACTGCCTTTCCCAATCACCATTGGGATCGCAACCCCTACCCTTTCCCCCAGAGTCTCGGAGAGCCCCAACCCCGTCCCCTCCCTGTCGTGACCCTCACCTGACCTGGACTGGAACTGATCCAGTGGAACCCCCCCAAGTTCCAACCAGACCCTACATCCCACCCCCCTCCCTGAACCCCTTAAAAATTTAGCTAAGAAATTAAACAAAGATCCCTTAAAACCCTTCACCTTACACACTCTAAAACCCCTTTTTGTGCTATGCCACCTCTCAGGATCCCAGGATCCATCATTAAGGTAGTCCAGCAGGCCACATCAGGGAAAGGGGGACACTCCCCAGGGCCTGTAATTCTGCAGCCGAATAAGTCTGTGGAGCCATAGTTGTCCATAAAATGGGGTGATGGGGGATGACAAAGGCCAGATGGTGATCCATCTGTCCAGGGGTACATCTTCAGCAGCTCGGAGCTCCCCAATCCAGCAACCCTCTCACAGCAGCCGGGGGCGACAAAGATAGAACAAAGTCCAACCACCACCCTCTCACTGCAGTGGTGCTCACGATGCTTGCTAGGCCAGAGGCCATGGTACCATCAAGTGGGGTGACACAGCCAGTCATTGCTGCCCTCCCACAGCAGCAAAGGCTGGATGTAGAGCTGGAACAAATCCAACACTGCCCTCTTACTGCAGTGGGAATCACCAACCCCTCCAATCCGGACATACCCAAAGTGGGAGGAAAAGGCATCCCCAGCAGTCCCAGAATTAATTAATGGCCATAGCAGTACTTGCAACTGATACTCCATTTAAACAAGGGCAGATGGATATTCTAAGTTTATATAACAAGGGGGAAAACCCCCAAGAATTAGATTAGTCATTTGAGGTGGAGGAAAGATTTAAGAAATCCAGAGGATGGCTCTGATTACATAATTGAAGCCCCACCCTTTTTCATGCATGTTGAAAGGATGGATTTTGAGCAATTATGATCACTAACCTGATTTTTTTTACTTCCTCATCCTGCTGTGAATGCCCCTGACTTTGTTATTAGTACCTGTTCTAAACCTTTGACTCCCTATCAGGGAGTATAATAAAAGCAATGAGTTTTCACAGGTTTTAGATCAAAAAAGTATATCCCCAGTTTCATATTTATAAAAATGTTTACATAAAAATGGGGGGGGGGAATAAAAGCAAGGCATCAACAAACACAATCACTGATAAACTCTAATAATAAGTTTGTTTCTCTTTGATCCCAAAGGGATCCAGGCAGCATGCAGTTCTCCATCATGTTTGCATGAAGCATGGCAGATGCTTGTAGACAAATCTGGATTTCTTGAGAACCTCCCTCTCTCCCTCCCTCCCTCGTCCCTCTCTGTGCACATGTGTGTGTGTGTGTGATAATATACTGCTTGAGCATTCATAGGCCTCTCTAATTTTCCTTGTTAAGCCAGTATTTCACCATTAGGTTTATATTAGTTTCCTTTCCAGGAACAAAGACCAAGAAAGAACAAGAGGTGAAGGAAAATCATGGCCTTTTATATTCCTAATTCCAGCATTCCTTTTATAGAGAGTGCTTATGCAACCACCATCATTACTTCACACATTTTCTTTTGTTACATTTTATTTGGCCTGAAGTATTTCTCAAACTCTACATAATTTTCATTATAAAGAAGCAACAGTGTAATTGTAATACATAAAAGAAATGCAAATGGGTGAGAGAGGGAGAAAACTTATTACTCCAAAGACTCAAGCCTCCAAAAGGAGTTAAGCCAAAATGTTTGCCCTGTTCTTTCCAGTGAGAACCCATGAGTAAATATTTCACGTATTGATTGGTCTGACTGCAGTAGATCAGTTGCCGCAATGTCCACTTCATGTCCAGACAGGTGATGAAGTGCAGCAGGTTTCATGGCCAGACAAATGTTGTCACTGGCATTAACCCAGACCTTCCGAATTCCATATAGCCTGCAGAGAGAACAATGGCAGGCTATGAAGGGCTGCTTTCACTAGGCAAAGCAGGCAACATTATTGTAAATGAAGCTAATTCTGGATTGGTCATGCCAAAAAAGAGGGAGGGGGAATTAGGCTTAAACTGTGATTTTTGCCTGCAAGAGTTATTTTGTAATTGGCGCGCTGAGAAGGAAAGAGGCGGAGGCGGAGAGCTCTTTAAACGGGAATGCTTTATTTTCTTCAGGAACACAAGCCGCGGCTGGCTGACTGCCCGCGTAACAGCTGAGAGGGAGCCAGCTGACTCCGTTTGACAGCTCCTTTTATAGGGAGCTGTCAAACGGCTCAGCCAATCAGCGCTCGCTTCGGCTCCCGCTGTAGATGCCGACCTGAGTGAAGACTTCCACATTCAACACTCCTTCCCCCTAGACCGCGCAGGCGTAGTCGTCGAGATAGGCAGGTCGCCGCTTATTCGAGCGAGCGTCTTGGCAAGACAGGAGCAGCACTCGGCTCGGTGGCTTCTTCCGGCCGTCGCTGCCTTCTTTTCTCTCGTGGGCTGCGGTAGATGGCTGGAGGCTGGAGAGGGTGCTTCAGGTGTTGCTGAGTCAGGTGAGTCCTCCGCAGAAACCGCTGTTAGGAGTCGCTTTTTGTAAGTTAGTAAGTTCCTCGTCTCCCCTTTCTTCTGTTTCTGGCTCCGACTGGGCAGGACCTGTAGGAGTACTCCAACGACTTCTTAGTTGGTCCACATGCCTGCGCCATAGTCTCCCATCCCCTAGCCTTATTCTGTATGATTTAGGGCCTGTCTGCTGTTCTACCCACCCAGGGAGCCACAAGGGAGCCCCTGCATAATTTCGGGCATAGACTGGATCACCAGGACAAAAACCCCTTGTTTTGCTGGAAGAGTCAAGGGGTGCCCTGGGGGTATACATGGGGTGCAGGCGGTCTAGAGTAATCGTAGCTTCCTCCCCATAAGGAGTTCAGCTGGAGAGAGATTGGTAGTGGTGCTAGGGGTGGTATGCTGTGCCAACAGATACCTGGCTATCTTGGTATGCCAGTCCCCTTCCCCTAACCTACCCAAAGCTTCCTTGGCAGATCTCACAGCTCTTTCAGCCAGGCCATTAGAAGAAGGGTGAAAAGGTGAGATTAAAGCGTGCCTGATACCCCTGTGGGCAAGGAAGAGTTCGAAAGGGGAAGAGGTAAACTGAGGCCCATTATCAGAGACCAAAGTGTCAGGGAAACCGTGGGAGGAGAAAATGGAGTCTAGAGCCAAACAGACAGACTCCGAAGTGGTGTTCTTAAGGAGCACCAGTTCCACCCATTTAGAGAAGGAATCAACTAGTACCAAGAAGTTTTTCCTGAAATGGGCCTGCCAGGTCTATATGTAGCCTGGACCATGGGGTGTTGGTGTCCTCCCACTCCCCCGGGCGGGAGGTTGGAGGAGAGGGTCTGGAGAGCTGACAGGTGGAGCAGTGTTGCACCTTAGTGGTGACAGCCTCGTCCAGTCCTGGCCACCAGGCGTAACTCCTGGCCAGAGCCTTCATCCTGTTGATGCCAGGATGCCCTTCATGGAGCAGGTCAAGGATTCTGGCACGTAATAGGTGAGGGACAACCACACGAGGACCCCACAATAAACATCCCTTAAGCACACTTAACTCAGACTGGCGAGACTTGTAGGGGCGGAACTCAGAGGGGATGACAGCCCCAGGCCACCCTCTTTGCACCCAATCCATAACCTGAGAAACCTGGGTATCCTTAGAGGAAGCATAGGCAATGTCATGAGCGGTAAGAGGCAATTGAAGGTCTTCCAGGAGGAAAACAGACAGAGAAGGGGCAGGGTCAGAAACAAAAACAGGCAAGGGGCATCTGCTTAAGGCATCAGCATGGGCAACATCTTTACCTGGCCTGTAAGAAAGTTTGTAGGAGTATGCAGCTAAAAAAAGAGACCAGCGAGTCATTCTGGGGGAAAGTATTTGAGGGCTAGGCTTGTCCCCTGCAAGGATACCAAGTAAGGGTTGGTGATCAGTCACTAGTTCAAATTGGTGCCCATAGAGATACTCATGAAATTTTTTAACAGAGGCCACTGCTGCCAAAGCCTCTTTATCAATCTGGCTGTAGTTAGCTCAGATTTTGAAAGAGTCCTGGAAAAATAAGCAATTGGGGCCTCTTGGCCATTAGGTAACCTGTGACCCAGCACTGCCCCAATTCCATAAGGAGAAGCATCACAGACCAAAACAAGAGGGAGTGATTCAGTGAATTGCATAAGGACATTAGATGAGGTTAGCAAAGATTTGACAGCCTTGAAAGAGTCTTGTTCCTGAGGCCCCCACTTCCAAGTGGCTTTGGAGTCCAACAGTCTGTGCAAAGGTTCAGCCACAGTGGCTTTGTGGGGAAGAAAAGAGCTATAAAAGTTCAAAAGTCCCAAAAAGGCTTGTAACTCAGTTTTGTTATGAGGCACAGGGGCATCTTGAATTGCACGGATTTTGGACTCTATAGGGTGGATTCCTTTGGAGTCTATGTGGTAACCCAAAAAATCAACGTGAGGGGCAGCAAAAATGCATTTATCTCTGTTGAGTTTCAGCCCAGCTTGCTGAAAACACTTGAGAACTTGGCGAAGTCTTATTAAGTGCTGCTGAGGGTTGTCAGCAGCAATAAGGATGTCATCGAAGTAAGGGACTACACCCTTGATATTGTAAAGCAAACGTTCCATAATAGATTGGAAAATACCAGGGGCCACGCTGACACCAAATTGTAAACGTTTGCATTTGAAAGCGCCCCTGTGTGTAATAATAGTTTGAGCTTCAGCAGTTGCATTATCAACAGGGAATTGCTGGTATGCCTGAGTCATGTCCAGCTTGGTGAAGATTGAGCTCTTTCCCAAGGAATGAAGCAAATGCTGTATTATGGGGACAGGGTAAGCATTAGGTTGGAGCCCCTTGTTAATTGTGGACTTGTAGTCTGAGCAGATCCTTAAAGAGCCATCACGTTTAAGGGGTGTTACAATGGGAGTTTCCCATTTGGAGAAATCAACAGGTTCCAAAACCCCTTGAGAAATTAATTTGTCAAGCTGGGCATCCACTTTGGGACGTAAGGCTAGGGGCACTCTGCGTGGCTTGAGGCGTATTGGAGCTACATTTGGATCTAAATTGAGGGAGATAGGGGTGCCCTTGTAACACCCTAACTTCCCATCAAAAACTTCAGCAAAGTCATTTAGAAGGCTCTGTACAGTGAGAGGAGTAACTGCGTTAATTCCGGAGATATGAAGACCCAGGGAATGGAACCAGTCCAGACCCAGTAAACTGGGCAGGCTGCCTTGTACTATGACTAGAGGAAGGTGGCCCTGAAATTTGTTAAATTTAATGTGGAACTTGCCTGTTCGAGGACAGGAATGGGTTGTCCTTGGTAGTCCTTCAGGGTCAGGTTGCAGGGTTGCAGTTGTTTCTGTTTGAAGGAAGGCAGCAAGTTGTTCAGGGTCTTCCACGAGATGAGTGAGAGGGATGATCCTGTGTCCACTTCCATCTGGCAGGGATTGCCTTCTAGGAGGAGATCAACATTAATCTTATTAATATTAAAAGAGTGGGGTAGTGACTCAGCTCTTTGGAATGCCTCGTTAATAGTATAGCATTCCTCCTTGGTTTTAAGGTTTTTGCTAGGTTTAATGTTTGCCTAGGTTGGTTTGAGCTTCTTGGTGATTGGCAGATTCTTGCCAGATGACCTTTCTTTTGGCAATTGAGGCAAATTGCGTTTCTGAACCGGCAGGTGGTTCTTGAATGATTTCCTCCCAACTGAGGCAGATCATTTGCTGAAAAGGTGGATTTTTCTTTTGGAATGGACGAGGAGCTCTGAGGCGATTGACCTCTTCCTCTTCTTCCAAGTATTCATCCTCATAGGCAGCGGCTTCGTAGTTGATAGCAGTGCTAGGTTTGCTTCCTGGGGCGTTGATTGACTTCTGTATGGCAGCTGCAGACCGCTTGACAGTTCAGCTGCTCGAGCTTCCTCTATACCTTGTTTCAAGGTGAGGTCTGCCTTAGCCAGTAGTCTTCTTTGTAGACGTAGGTCTCTGACCGCAGACGAGCTGGTCAAGCAGCATGTCATCTAGTTGATCACGGAAACCACAGTGAAGGGCAGCTGAACGGAGGGCTGCCACATACTCACTGACAGATTCGTTTTCCGCTTGGGTCCTTTGACGGAAGGCATGGCGGCGGGCGATACGTGATGGCTTTGGGGCATAATGGTTGCCCAGGACTTCTTGTAGCTCTTCCCAGGAAACAGCCTTGACAGTCTGGGGTGCTAGCATTGCAGTAGCTGTGTCAAAAACGGTGGCTCCGCAGAAACTCAGGAAATAAGCCTTTTTCCTGTTAGAGGAATGTCTGACAGGTTCGCAGCGTCCATGACGCATTCGAACCTGTTGATGTATGAAGTCCATGTCTCTGCCGATGGCCGGAAAGGCGGGAAATTCGGAGGTGCTGTCATCTCGCAGCTTGTCCGGTCGGCTCTTTGGAATGGTGTTTTCGGCTGCTCTGCCCTCTTCTTCTCTGAAGCGGCGCTCTGCTTGGCTGTCAGAATCCCACCTTCGTCGCCAGTTTTGTAATTGGCTGAGAAGGAAAGAGGCGGAGGCGGAGAGCTCTTTAAACGGGAACGCTTTATTTTCTTCAGGAACACAAGCCGCGGCTGGCTGACAGCCCGCGTAACAGCTGAGAGGGAGCCAGCTGACTCCGTTTGACAGCTCCTTTTATAGGGAGCTGTCAAGCGGCTCAGCAATCAGCCGGCTCCCGCTGTAGATGCCGACCTGAGTGAAGACTTCCACATTCAACAAGTTACATATCTTGATATTTGGGTAGATGTCTGTTTCAGTATTGAAAATACCTTACTGTGATGTTTGAAATGAGCAGAGATAATGGGTCCTGGTGTAATCATCTGAGATTTTTTGGGATTACACCATAAATTTGAATAATAGTGATAGAGATCAGTTGTGCCAAGATGACCGAAGGGCAGTATCAGTGGCTAAGTAAAAATGTACTGAGGTAATGACACCTTGGGGAAGAAGAATATGGACACACCTCCAAATACTGTAGCCTACTCTGATGCATATATATGTTACCAAAAAGAAAAGTAGTTGGGTGTAGAACTGGAAAATACCCAGTCTTTTATTGTCAGATATAAATAACTTAGGTGGAAAATCTTCTTCACATTTTTCTCTCTCAGTAATAGAAGCAATATCTTTGTGTTCAAGGGCCCATCAAAGCCCACACCCTTCTTTTACACACTGAAAAACTGGATGCCATCTGAACCCCCACAAAACAGCATAAAACTAGAAACAGTCTCTTTGCTCTGGTCCCCAAATAGTGTTTTCTGGTATAGTGGTATATTGTCTTTGAACATGGTCCATGTAGCTATCATTAAAAATAACCATTCATATGTGATAATGTTTTATTCTGAATATTAGTTGGAGAATAATTACTTGTTTATATATTCATTAAATTATTTCTAGCCTGAAAAAGATATTTTAAATACTTTAAAGTTATGCATACTTTAATAAACAGATGTAATAAAAGAATGAAACCATTTAAATGCACAGTAGATTGAGAAATATATTGGTGAATGTAGATATGATTATAAAATGTAATCACATCTGAATGTAATTACAAAAATACATTCATTTCAAACCCTTGATTATTTTGAACTGATGCATTTATTTTTCTGAAAGTGCTATTCCTCATTCTTTGTCCATCTACTACTTTAAGGATAATCCAAATTAGATCTCCTGGTGTACAATCTAATTCAAGTTTCATTGCTATGAAATAAATATTCTCTCCTGCAGTAAATGACTGAATAGACATTTAACAGATTCTTAATCAATTTACATGAGAAGACACATTCTCTCCCATGTATCCAGGATGACTTTTTTGCTGAGAACAAAGTCTCAAGATCTCTAGATGTCTTATGTTCAATATTTTCAAGCTCCAGGATCAACCATACAGAAGCATAGAAATATTGCATAAACAGAAACATGGCTGAGTCCAGAGCTGAAAGCAGAAAGGAATAGATGGGAATTACTCCAGAAAAGAGTTCTTCCAGAATAGTCAAGAATCAGCTTTTGTTCCTGAATAGTTATCTGATCCATTTAGGCAAATATGAGAAGTAAGTGGCTGTGCAGAGGTGGTATTCAGTAGGTTCTGATCAGTTCTGGAGAATCAGTAGCAGAAATTTTGAGTAGTTTGCAGAACCAGCAAATACCATCTCTGACTGGAGATTTCACAGTATCCTTCCCCTGCCACGCCCACCAAACCATGCCCACAGAACCAGTAGTAAAAGAATTTGAATCCCACCACTGCTCCAGTGGTACTCCAGAGACTCCGGAGGAATCAGAAAAATCCCAATTTGGAAGGAGATCAGCATTTCAACAGAAACATTATGGTAGTTTAGAAATACTATTGTAACTGCTCAGAGTAAACCCAACCACTTTTTACAATGACAACATGTAAAAAGGGATGAGGCTTGCAGCCCATCATCTTGCTTTTTTTCCCTTCCCCCTGCAGATAATCTGATGCTTGTTATTTTTGTACTCATGGGCAACACTTTTTGACTGAACATGTTTAGATTTTTACAGCTTTTTTTTAAAAATTATATTTATATCCCATCCTTCTCCGGAGACTCAGGGCGGCTTACAATTTTTTTTGGAGCACAACCCAATGCGCTCAGCTCAGACATTGTTGTTCTATTAAAACAGGCATATATACCTTCGGGGGTCTGGCTGATGCCAGCTGCTTCGGCCCCTTCAGGCCCTGTCTGGTGGATGACAGCGGACGACAGCGGATGGCGGATGGCGGCGGACGATGGCGGAGGGCTCAGTGGCGGCTGGAAATCATCCCAGAAGCCATGCTGCCGCCGCTGTTGCCAGCTTGCAGTGGTCGGGCCCGGGGTCACTGGCGTCTGTGCTGGGCAGCCCGGAGTCCTGGTCTGGAGGCTGGGAGTCGGATGCATCGGCCTGGAGGCTGTGCCAGCATGAAGAGCTGCCGCCGGCCCGGAATCTATGCTGCTGTCGAGAGCTGCCACCACTGTTCTCGGCAGGAGGTGGAGGCAGACATACCAGCCCGGAGGTTAGGCCGGCTTGGTGAGCTACCGCTGTTGTTGTCATCTGGTGGCGGTCGGGCCCGGGGCTGCTGGAGCTGCTGGAGCCTGTGCTGGGGTGACCTCTAGGCTTGCCCCAGGGGCGGACGGTAGCAGAGCCCTGGTTGGGGCAGCCATGGAGCCATGGAGCCCAGCTTGGAGGTGGTCTGCAGCCCCCGGCTGGGCGTTGGCTGGTATGGGGGTTGCTTGGTTGACTACTGTTGTTGTCTTGCCGGCCAGAGGACCATGCTCGCCTGGAGACCTATTGCCGGGGATGCCTTCCCTCCCAATTCATCTGTCCAGATGCTTGGGTTGACATTGTCCCCCACTGTGAGAGGGCGGTGGTGGATTTATTTCAGCTTTCCACCCAGCCTTGCTGCTGTGAGAGGGCAGCAATGACTGGGTGTGTCACCTCACTTGACTATACCTTAGCCTTCAGCCTGGTGAGCGTCAGGAGCTCCACCTTGGTGAGAGGGCAGTGGCTGGACCTTTTCCATCTGGTCGTCCCTGGATACCATGAGAAGGTTCCCGGGATTGGAATGCTCTGAAACACTATGTTTTACACCTGGATTTGATTGACTGTCACCTGGTCTTATTCATCATCCATCTTCCATATTTTATGGACATCTATAGTTAAACGGACCTATTCAGCTGCAGAGCTACAGGCCCTGGGGAATGTCCCCCTGTCCCTGGTATGGCCTGTTGGACTATCTAAGTCCTACCAATGACGGATCTTGGGATCCCGAGAGGTGGCATAGTGCAAATAGGGGTTTTAGGACTTGTAAAAAGAGGGATTTTAATGGCCCCTTGTTTAAGTTTTTAACTAAATTTTTAAGGGGATCAGGGAGGGGGTGGGATGTAAGGCCTGGTTGGAATTTGGGGGGGTTCCGCTAGATCAATTCCTGTCAGGGTCAGGAAAGGGTCACGACGGGGAGGGTTGGGGTTCTCCGGGATGCATGGGGATTGAGTTCCCCATGGTGATTGGGAATGGCAGTAGATGGATGAGCAGAGGGCCATATCAAAGTTCGGGAGCACACCGCTGCTATCTTCGAGTGGTGTCATGCTCCGACCCTCTTGTTCCCGCCTGCTTCCCTGGGGGTACGGGAGAGCAGGCCCCTGAGCTCAGGTTGGTTTATCAGAATGCCAGGTCCATGATGAACAAAGCCCCCCTCATCTGTGAGCTGATCGAGGAGGAAGATGCAGACCTGGCCTGCATTATGGAGACCTGGTTGGGCCCAGAGGGAGGAGTCCCTCTGTCTGAGTTGTGCCTGCCAGGTTTCCATGTGCTGCACCAACCTCGAGCCCAAGGTAGGGGCGGGGGGTGGCAGTTGTTATCAGGGAGACCCTTTGTCCACGGGAGACCACAGTCCCTCAGACAGCTGGGTGTGAGTCTCTCCTCCTGAGGTGGGGCCCTGGTGGTCAGTTGGGCCTGTTGCTCATGTACCTTTCTCCCAGCTGCATGACAACAGCCCTGCCTGATCTACTCGACGCTCTAGCAGGGGTGGTGGTTGAGTTCCCCAGGCTTATTGTCCTGGGGGATTTCAACCTGCCTTCTCTGGGTGGGGCGTCGAAGATGGCTCAGGAGTTCATGGCTACCATGATGGCCATGGACCTGACCCAAATAATACAGGGTTCGAATCATGGTGGAGGGCACACGCTCGACCTTGTTTTTATCTCTGGACAGTGGTTTAATGATCTGGGTGGGGGATCACCAACTATTCAACCCCTGTCATGGACCGATCATTATCTCCTCCAGCTGGCCTTCCGATATGCCACCCCTCATTGCTGGGAAGTGGAACTGACTAGGTGGTTCCGCCCCAGGTGCCTAATGCACCCGGAGAGGTTCCAGGTGCCGCTTGGGTTGATTCCTGCCTCCCTTACCCACAGCCCAGGTGAGGTCCTGGTGGACACCTGGCAAAGGGCTGTCTCTGGGTCTCTCGACCATGAGGTACCTTTGTGGTCTCTGACCCGGTGCAGATCCTGGTTGGCTCCCTGGTTTTCCATGGAGCTTCGAGAGATGAAACACTGGAAGAGGGGCCTAGAGAGCAGTTGGAGGTCCAGCCGGTCCAAGTCCAATCGATTGCAGTTAAGATCCTTCACTAGGACTTACCTTGTGGCGATGAGAGTGGCGAAGTGTGCTTACTTCTCTGCTCTCATTGCATCCGCAGATAATTGCCCGGCTGTCCTGTTTTGGGTCACCCGTTCCCTTCTTAATTGGGGGACAGAGGAGGACCCTTTGTGGGGGCGGGCCAAGGAGTTTAGTCAACATCTGTCAGACAAGATCACTCAGATCTGGGCCGGTCCGGACTCCGACTGGTCAGGGTCTGTCAGGGGGGAAGCGACTGGTCTGGTGGATACCATTTGGGAAGAGTTTGATCCTGTGACTCCAGATGAAGTGGATAGGATCATGGGGAAGCTGAGTGCTGCCACGTGTTTATTGGACCCGTGTCCCTCCTGGTTGGTTTATGCCCCCCCGGAGGTAACACGAGGCTGGTTCCAGGCAGTGGTCAATGCTTCTTTGGGTGAGGGGTTCTTCCTGGCCGCCTTGAGGGAGGCAGTGGTGAGAACCCTCCTCAAGAAGCCTGCCTTGGACCCGGCTAATTTGAACAGCTTTCATCCAGTCTCCAACCTTCGCTTTGTTGCAAAGGTTGTTGAGAGCATGGTAGCCCGACAGCTCCCAGTGTTCCTGGAGGAAATGGATTGTCTGGATCTGTATCAATCAGGTTTCAGGCCCGGGTACAGCACGGAGACAGCATTGGTCGCGCTGGTGGATGATCTCTGGAGGGCTCCGGATAGGGGCTATTCCTCTGTCCTGGTCCTATTAGACCTCTCAGTGGCTTTTGATACCATTGACATGGTATCTTCCTGCAACGCTTCAAGGGGCTGGGAGTGGGAGGGTGTGTCTTACAGTGGTTCTCCTCCTACCTCTCGGGTCATATGCAGTTGGTGTTGGCAGGAGGATGGAGATCGGCCCCAAGGCCCCTCCCTTGTGGGGTGCCCCAGGGGTCGGTCCTCTCTCCCCTCCTTTTCAACATCTATATGAAACTGCTGGGTGAGATCATCCATAGGTTTGGGATGAGATATCATCAGTGTGCTGATGATACCCAGCTTTTTATCTCCACCCCAATCCTACCCAGTGATGCCCTCAACGTGATGTCCCGATGCCTGGAAGTGGTACGTATCTGGATGGGGAGGAACAGGCTTCGACTCAACCCAGCCAAGACCGAGTGTCTGTACGTACTGGCATCTCGGATTGTCCAGGATGTTCCTTCTTTGGACTTGGAGGGAGAGGTGTTACCCCCCGTTGAAAGGATGTGCAATCTAGGCATCCTCCTGGGTGCACAGCTGGTTTGGAAGATCAGGTAGGAGCCATGGACAGGGGGGCATTTGTCCAGGTTCGCCTGGTGCACCAGTTGCGTCCCTATCTGGACCCAGATGCCTTATGTATGGTTACTCATGCACTCGTTACCTCCCATTTGGACTACTGCAATGCTCTCTACATGGGGCTGCCCTTGAGGACCACTCGGAGGCTTCAGCTGGTACAGAATGCAGCCGCGTGGGTTGTGATGGGAGTGTCCCGATATTCCCATATTACACCCCTCCTTCGTGAGCTGCATTGGTTGCCCTCCAAGTGAGATTCAAGGTGCTGGTAATTAACTATAAAGCCTTGCATAGCTTAGGGCCGGGGTATTTGGGGGAACATCTACTGCCAGCAACAATGACCCATCGCCCCGTGCGCTCCCACAGACAGGGCCTCCTCAGGGTGCCATCGGCCAGACAGTGTCAACTGGTGACCCCCAGGGGGAGAGCCTTCTCTGTGGGTGCACCAGCCCTTTGGAATCAGCTGCCCTGGAGCTTCAGATGGCTCCTGACCTTCGATCCTTCTGTCATGACCTGAGAACATGGCTCTTTCAACTTGCTGACCTGGACTGATAGGGGGGGTTAGTGGTTGTTTGTTCATTTTAATTAGCTTATTGGGATGTTATTTAATACTTTTTTAAATTTTGTGTTATATGTTTTTATTGTTGTGAGTCCTTCGGGAGATAGGGCGGCATAGAAATCCCAATAATAAATAAATAAATATGTCTTAAAAGAAAGTTTCTGCTCATCTTTCTCTGAAACCAATAACACAGTCTTTCTTTTCTAGCTGTAGAAGTCAACAACCTTCAAAATATGACATATGCTGAGAAAAACAAAATTGCAGTAGCAATTAAGTTTCAAATTGCATGTCCAATAAATAAAGTACATCATTTTAAGCATCAAATTTCCAAGGAAAAACAACTTTGATATTGTTTTTTTTTTTTAATAGAATAGCGCTTTCTTCTTGAGCTTTGATTCTGGAGGGGGGAATGTCTTTTGATAGATTTACTTTTTAATAGAAGCAGCAATTTGTGAACATGTACAGTATATAAGAAAATATTAAGTGGATACTATTAAAAGCAACCAACCTTTAAAGAAACCTTTTATTTAAAAGTTTTTGTTTTAATTTTTAGTATTTAATATAACAAAGATATACTTTGTTCCAAAAAGAATGTTGCTTTATATGTAAATCAGTCACAATATCAACTATTATGACTTATATTTTTATGTTTCTTTATTTTAACTACAGTAGAACCTCCTGACCATGACCAAATCAGATGACAACCAAAAATTTCAGAAAATTTTTGCACCTGGTTGTGAACAAATACTCAAGTAGCAATCAAACACAGCCATGCCAATTTGCCCTTCAGTTCCAATTTCCCATTTCACAACATTTTTTTAACATGCATGCACAGTCAGTATCGCTTCCGGTCACAACCAAATTGGGTTGCAATTGAAGTCATGGAACAGATTATGGTCATGACTGGAGATTCTACTGTACTTACATACCAATATTACAGAGTATGTTGTAGCACCCTAAAATTTTGATTGCAATATTAATTATGCATTATATAAAAAATAAAAGCATAGATAGGAGCTATGATTGGTTATAAAGCTCATTGTTGCATAAAATCCTATTATATATTAGATACTTGAAATATAGTATATTTCAAAAGGCCTGAAAGAATAAAAAATACCTTGCTTAGCTCCTGAAAAATGAAATAGATGTGGTACTCTAATCTATTTCACAGTTGTAAGCAACAAATTTTGCATAACTTTGAATAGATCATACTCCTTGTCCATTAGTCAATGTGCATTCAGTACATATTGTAAACATGCTTTCAAAGAAACACTTCAGACCTAGCAGGAATTCAGCACTTCCCTTTCATGAAAGAATCCTCTTCTTTTTTCTGGATTTCATGGAAGCTTGAAAAAAAATGTGGGTGCTTTTATAGTTGCAATATGTGTCAGCAACTTAAAAGCAGCAGTCCAAACACTTTCCCAAACTATTTGTAAAACATGTGCAGCGCCCCAGTACTCAGTTCAGGAAATAGAAGGGATAGTTTACCATTTAGTTGATTGAGATTCTCCTAAAGTTCAACTATATAAATGACTGGCTATATAAATATTTTAAACAAATTAAATAAATAAAAACTTATGAGGAAAAAAACATTTAGTCATTAACAGAGTGGAAGAGGATTTCATCCTTCTTGACTATGATGGTTCAACTGTTTTCTATCATTCACAGGGCTTAGGTTTTATGAGTGACAGATTCTTCAACCATTAATCCACATTGGAATGCTAATTCTTCTAGTCAGCTGTAATGCACAATACTACTAAATATTTTAGTATGAATTTCTTCTAATCGTATAAAGGCAACCATTGTTCTTGGAACATCAACCTAGAATTGCCTGTAAGGAAAATCATATGTATAATTTTTTATTTTACAGTACTGGATTACATCCAATAATTACTTCTTGACTTGAATCTTTATTAGTTAAGTAGCAAAACTGGCCTCCTTTAAGAAGGGATCTTGAGAAGTATAAGTGTTCAGTCTCTGCAGCACAGACTTTATTTGTGACTAGAAGTGTTTTAGAAACAAATGAACTCATATGGCTAATGCTATGCAAAACCCTTGCTCAAGTTCCCTTCCTTTATTTTTTTTCAAGTTTGTTCTTCTATAAACTAGATTTTCTTATATTGCACTGGCTCCTGAATATAAAAAAGGACTCAACTGGATTGAACGATATTAAAGTCCATCAAGTGCTGACACTAAATTTGTGATATTCTGTTAATGATGTGACCAAATAGCAAAGTCACTAGTGGACATCAAAACCATCAATCTAAAAAAGTCATGAGCTTACTTCAAACTAACTTTTGAAATGCCCAGAATTTTGATAAAATATTTCAGATTCTGTAGTAGAGGCTTGCATTACTATGACCATTTCGACTATTTTTTTAATCACACTCTGGAACATCCTGTGTATGGCATTAATTTTATATTTATTTATTTATTATTTATTTAATTAATTAATTAAACTTGTATGCTGCCCAACTCCCAAAGGACTCCGGGCGGCTCACAGCAAAACAACAACAACAACAACAACAACAACAACATAAAAGAATTACATTAAAAAATTTAAAAGCAATTTAAAAAACAACAAACAGAAGGGCTGGATCTCGCTAGATCTCAGTCACGAGATCAACAGCCCCATGCCTGCTGGAAAAGCCAGGTTTTGACTGCTTTGCAGAAGGCCAGTAGGGTGGAGGCAGTCCGGACCTCGGGAGGTAGCTGATTCCAGAGAGCCGAAGCAGCCACAGAGAAGGCCCTCTCCCGTGGGCCCACCAGCCAGCATTGTTTAGCTGCCGAAACCCGGAGGAGACCAACTCTGTGGGATCTTACTGGTCACAGGGAGACACAGGGTAGGAGACGATTCTGGAGATAACCTGGTCCTGAGCCATATAGGGCTTTATAGGTAATGACCAACACCTTGAATTGCACCCGGAGACTGATAGGAAGCCAGTGCAGCTCGTGGAGAATTGGTGATATGTGGGTGTATCTTGGGACACCCATAACAGCTCGCATGGCTGCGTTCTGGACCAACTGAAGTTTCCGAATGCTCTTCAAGGGTAGCCCCATGTAGAGCGTGTTGCAATAATCCAATCATGAAGTGACTAGGGCATGAGTGACTGTGAGAAGAGCCTCCCAGTCCAGGTAGGGTCGCAATTGGTGCACAAGGCAGACCTGTGCAAAAGTTCCCCTAGCCACAGCTGATAGATGTTGCTCCAATTTCAGCCACGGGTCTAGGAGGACACCCAGATTGCAAACACGTTCTGAGGGGGACAATTTCTCCCCACCCAAAACCAAAGATGGACAATCAACATGGTCCCTGGGGGGCAGTATGCACCCGGCACATCACATCCACTGCTTCACTGAACAGACATGGGGTGGAGATATACAGCTGGGTATCATCCACATATTGCTGATATCCCACCCCATGCTGTCAGATGATCTCACCCAGTGGTTTCATGTAGATATTAAATAGGCGGGGAGAGAGGACTGAGCCCTGAGGCATCCCATAAATGAGGGGCCAGGGGGTCGACCTCTGTCCTCCTACCAATACCGACTGCAACCAGCCAGAGAGATAAGAGGTGAACCACCGTAACATGGTGCCTCCCACTCCCAACTCTCTCAGCCGCTGCAGAAGGATACCATGGTCGATGGTATTGAAAGCCGCCGAGAGGTCAAGTAGCACCAGGATAGAGGAATGACCCCTATCCTGGGCTCACCAGAGATCATCAAACAGAGTGACCAAAGCAGTCTCCGTGCTGTAGCCAGGCCTGAAACCTGATTGAAAAGGGACTAGATAATCCATCTCATCCAAGGACCACAGGAGCTGGAGTGCCACCACTTTTTAAACAACCTTCCCCACAAAGGGGAGGTTGGAGACTGGATGAAAGTTCTTTAATTCAGCTGGGTCCAGGGAAGGCTTCTTGAGGAGGGGCCTTACCACCGCTTCTTTTAATAGTTGCGGGAAGGACCCCTCTCTCAAACAAGCATTGACCAACACCTGGAGCCAGCTCTGTGTCACCTCCCTACTGGCCGAGACCAGCCAGGAAGGGCACGGGCCCAGTGAACAAGTGGAAGAACTCATCGCTCCCATGGCCTTGTCCACTTCCTCAGGAGCCACAGGATCAAACTCACTCCATATAATAGGACTAAGACCCACCCCTGTCATCTCGGTCAGAATTGCCCAATCGGAGTCCAGGTCCATCCGGATCTGAGCAACTTTATCCAACAGAAACTGTACAAATTCCTCAGCTCTCCCTCGTAAGGGCTCCTCTGCTTCTTCTCAATTTAGAAGAGAGCGAGTCACCCTAAACAGGGCAGCTGGGTGAGAATCTGCAGATGCAATAAGTGTGGAAAAATGTGTGCATTTCGCTGCCCGTATCGTCACTAAATAAGTCCTAATAAAGGCTTCTGGCACTTCATCTCCTGGAGCTCCTCGGCAAACCAGGGAGCCATCCTAGATCGGCCACCATTGAGAGGTCACAAAGGCACAACCCGGTCTAATGCCCCCGTCACCACCCTGTTCCAGGCAGCAACCAGGGCATCAGCCGGACTGTGGATCAGGGAATCTGGTATCTCCCCAAGCACCCTCTGGAACCCTTCTGGGTCCATTAGGCACCTGGGGCGGAACCATTTAATCAGTTCCACCTCCCTGCGATGGGGGAGCAGCATCCCAAAGTCTAGCCTTACAGGGAATGATCTGACTATGACAAGGGAAAGATGTCTATACCCCTTAATTTCAGATCATATTTCCACTGCTCCAAGAGAAATACCAGGTCGAGTGTGTGTCCCCCCCATGGGTCAGACCCTGAATTACTTGAGTCAGATCCATGGTTGTCATGGAAGACATGAACTCCTGGGCTGCGTCTGAGGATTCACCGAGTGACAGCAAATTGAAGTTCACCATAAGCCTGGGGAACTCCACCGCCAGCCCAGCTACTACCTCCAGCAGCACAGGCAGGGCCGTTGCAACACAGCTGGGAGGCAGGTACATTAGCAACAAGCCCAGCTGAACTCCTGAGTCCAGCCTCAAGAGGAGAGACTCACACCCCACAATCTCTGGAGCAGGGAACCTGCAAGAACAGAACAATGGTTGCTACCCCTCCACCCCTTCCCTGAAGTTGAGGCTGGTGCAGTATCTGAAACCCATCTGGCTACATCTCTGAAAGAGGGACACCACCCTCTTGGCCCAGCCAGGTTTCAGTACATGCCAGGTCAGCCCTCTCTTAAAGGATTAGATCCCAAATGAGGGGGGCCTTGTTAATAACAGACCTGGCATTCAACAGCAGCAGCCTGAGTTCAGGGCCTCGATTCCCCAAATCACCAGGAATAAGGGAGGGGCCCGGGGGGCTGGAGCAAGTAATCACTTTGATGTAGCGAGTCCTTGTTCCCCGTGAGCAGCCTACCCCCAGCTCCTACCATATCTACCTCTCCCCATCATGACCACAATACTCCGGCTCTCTGATACCTCCGACGTCTCCACCCCAACCCCAACTGACCCTCCCACCTCCGGCAGGCCAGACATTCCATTCAAACCAGGCCAGGGTTTATGGCCGGACCCCCACCTGCTTCTGTTTCCACACTCAGCAGGGGAGCCCCAGTCATTTGCCCCATACCTCCACATTCACTCACTATTCCCATTCATACATCTAAAAACCAGATTAAAAATTAAAACAAGAGTATAAAAAACATAGAAACATTAAAAACACGAAACATAACATTATATCACAACCCTTATGTCCCCATTTTACAAAAGTTTAAATATAAAGCACTTAAATATGACAGACAGTTGATGCAGGGAAAACATATGTGCTAGCCCCCAAACCAGCATGAGTTCATCAGCAGAAAATCTTCCTCCACCCAGGTTGCGAGGTGGTAAACAACTGCTCTTTTAACCCCTACACAACGAAGCCTGGCAGGGCAAGCACCTAAAAGAAAAAAAATTAGGAGAGCAAGGAGGAAGCAGCAGCAGGAGGAGAAAGAGGAGATGAGGAAGAAGAAGCAGCCGGCAAAGTCTCCGAGCTGGCTGCCCACTTGGCACAGAGAGAGCAAAACTCCACCGAAAGGTGGTCACGGTCCACGTGGAGGAAAACGCTGCCAGGGCTGGCTGAAGATGATGATGGGATTATCATTTAGTATGCAAAAGGAAGGAAGAAAGGAAGGAAGGAAGGAAGGAAGGAAGGAAGGAAGGAAGGAAGGAAGGAAGGAAGGAAGGAAGGAGGGGACAAATCTCCCTGTATCATGCATGTTTCCTTGAAAATAAGACTCACCCCAAAAACAAGCCTAGCCTATTTTTGGGGTGTGCCTAATATAACCCCTACCCCAAAAATAAGCCTGGAGGATAGCATGGCCCAATGGCCCCTTGGTACAGCACAGATACCTGTAAGTCCAAGGCCAGAGGCAGAGGAAGGGAGAGGCAGGTGATCTGGATGTGCTGCATGGCTGCCTTGCTCACAGGAGGCTCACAGAAGGCTTGTGCGGTGGTACTGGCATCAGGTAAAGGCAGAGGCATGGAGGAAAGGGGAGGCAGGTGATCCCGATGCCCCACACAACTGCTTGTGTGGCATGGCCACAGACAAACTGAGAGACAGTGGGATGGAGTGAGTGTTGTGTTGAGATTGCCTGCCTCCCTCTGTACCTCTGCCTCTGCATTGCTCCGTTGCACACTTTTCACCCAGATGGAGACGAAGCTTTGTCTGCTTGTAAATGGGATGCTCTGTTTCAAAGCATCCTGTTTGCAAGCATTTCTCTCCCTCATTTCTCCATCTGGGCAAAAGTATTTGGGTACCTATCGGGCACTTGGGAATGGAGTGTTTTGCCAGACTGAATTGCTCAGCTTCCTACTCTGTTGCCACAATAGTGCTGGAAGAAGTGAACCGGCAGCCACGTGGGCTTATGGTGCAGTCAGTGCCAGCCAGTTGTCTGGCTGTGGAGCCATGGGTGCCCTGAGGTAAGACAATGTGTGTGTCAGGCAGCTCCACCTCCCATCTTGTAGTGGTGGCAAAAAAAATTAAGAAACCTCCAAAAATAAGCCCCAGTGCTTATTTTGTGGCTAAAAGAAAATAAGACCAGGTCTTATTTTGGGGAAAACATGGTATGGATAAAACTGGCCTAAAATTGTTTTAAAATATGGTTATTCCTATTTTATCTTATATTTCTTGAAAAGTTGAAATAAAAGTAAATCAACCCAGTACCTTAAGAAAATTTAGGGCCTCCATTGCTGCCATCATACCGCTGTGCTGCTAACTGTCAAACAATTGATCAGTATACCAACGGTCCTGGTTCAGCATTGCTCTCAACTGACTCTCAAAATTACAGAATATTTAACAAATGGCTGGTCCAAGCCAACTCTAGCATAGCACCAGCTGGGGTACTGAGAAAAGAGTGCCCTCGTTAATTTTAAAGCATAGACAAGATGCTGTTTTATTTGCCATAGATTCCAACTGGCATAAATGGAACCCTTTCTTTTCTTGTTCTGTTCTTGTTTGGCAACAGTATATCTGAAAAGGATCTTATGTGCTTGTCAACATAAGCCAGGAGAGTAATAGCAGCCAAAAAGACAAATTCTAGCTTGTGATGCTTTAGCAGGGGCATAGAATTTAGAACAAGGTTATTTATTTCTAATCTGTCTTTTGTACTGTTTTTGATAGATTGGTTTTTTTCTCCTTTAGTGTAAAGACAGATGCAAAAATTAGTTAAGCAGTTCTGTTTTCTCCCTGTTGCTTGTCAACTTTTTGCCATTTTCTCCAAATTGTTTTCTTGCATTTTTCTTGTTTTTTACATGAGGAAGGGAGGGAGGGAGGGAGAATAATGATACCTGTGGTTACTAAGGGATTTTTTAATACACAGTTGCCATTCTCATCAGTAATGTGTCACTTGAACTGATAGATTTAGATAAAATTTTGACAGGTACTGATGAAAAGGTAATTGAAATTTTTTATGGACATTTACTAGAGTTTAAATTAGAAGAAGAGCAAATTAAAGAAACAATGATTGCTGGATGGGATTGAGCTAGAGAAATGGCAAAAATTGTAGTCTCAAAATTATAAAATGACTATGTCAACTGCGTATAAAGAAAATTTGTATAAGACGTTTTACAGGTGGCATCTACCGAAATTGAGAATGTTTAAGAATAAATCAGAAAAATGTTGGCAATGTCATCAGATACCGGGTTCATATTACCATATGTAGTGGACATGCTCAGATGTAAAAAGATATTGGACTAAAATCCACACATGGCTGGAAAAAATGATAAAACAACACATAGACTCTAAGCCAGAGATATTTTTTATTGGGAATCATACTGGAAATATATAATAAAGAACTGAAATATTTGATTGTAAATGTATTAACAGCGGCTAGAATTGTATTTGCTAAAAATTGGAAAAATGAAAAAATGCCAACGCAGGAGGAAGTTATTAAGAAAATTATGGATTGTGCTGAAATGAGTAAATTGACATTTGAAATTAGAGAACAAGAGAATAAACAATTTTATAAGATATGGGATTTATTTTATCAATGGTTAGATAAAAACACATGGAAATGAAATATGTTAGAAAAATTTAAAGGTAAAATTTATAACCATTGGAAGAATGTATAATATAAATTTATAGCAAATATAGAATGTCTCCTATAAAATGAGTAAATAACAGTTTAGTCAAATAAGTGATTAATATAATTGATAATTAATGTATACATAGATATTTGATTGATAATATCAGAATTTATATAAATGATAAGTGAAGACTATGGAGAGGAAGCGCAAAAGATATGTAACCAACCGACACACTATATGTATGTAATTTGACGATGGTTTTATGTTCTATATTAATTTGTTTAAGTCTGTTTTTTAAAAAAATAACTTGTTTTAAAAAAAAGAACTGATAGCCCAAGATAAGTAAAATTGTTTTGGGATATAGTTAGGAGCTGTGACCCCAGCACCTTTGGAACATGTCAAATTAACAAAATTTAAAATAGTGACAAAAACTGTTTATTTTATCATTCTGGTAATAATTTAATAATTTAATTTCTTTTATTTATTCAATTGAATGTGGCTAGAAGAGTCTTGGTGGCCATGTGTGTGATCCCTTATAAAACAAAAAATTCATACAAATGAGATGAGGCAAAATTACTGAAAATATTAAAGTACTGATGGATATGATAAATTTTGGTGAAGATATTCTATAATTTGATTATTTATTGTTAAACTTTGCTACTCGTCTTGCTATGGCTTACTCTGTGTGTGTATGTGTGTGGTGTGTGTGTTTGTAAAAGAGAGAGAGAGAGAGAGAGAGATTCACAATTAAAGGCAGATACATTGAGTAGGATTTTTTAGCACAATATGGAAATACTATTTGCAGCTCAGCTGTTTGGACTAACAGATGTGGAATGACTTGCCTAATTTTCTTGTGAGCATTACTAATAGACCTCAAGCCTCATGAAAAAGGGCAAAAGACTTGTTGAACCAAGAAAAGCCTTGGTGGCTCAGGCTGTTAATTGCCTGCACTTAAGTTCCAGCTGCCTACAACTGCTATAGGCTCGAATCCCACCAGGCTCAAGGTTGACTCAGCCTTCCATCCTCTCGGGGTAGGTAAATTGAGGACCCAAGATTGTTGGGGGCAATTAGCTGACCTTGTAAAAATGCCGCTTAGTAATAAGCAGACATATACAATGGAATGAAGGCTTATTGCTGAGCACACTGGGTTGTATCCCAAAAATTGTAAGCCGCCCTGAATCTTCGGAGAAGGGCGGCATATAAATGTAATTTTTAAAAAAATAGCTAACAATGCCAAATATGCTACCAGACTGAAAAATACAATGACTTCTCCTAAGAAACTAACATTTGTGACTTGACTACCTTCTTCTACTAAAACATATACAGCAATGTCAGGTGTACTCAGGTTAGATGTGCAAATTATTAGCTTATTTATAGGATCTTTGCTCCTTTATACTAGGGCAGAGGAGATAAGATACATGCCTAAGACATGAGGGCCTTTGGAAGGCTAAGGCATGGGTCTATTCTGAACTTTTGGGTCAGGATGAACACAGTTTCCATTTAGTAGGATACAACGAATTTTATATTCTGATCATCGTTGTTTTATTTAGTAGTATGTACCATCTGTTTTGCTTCATTTGAAGGTGGTATTTTGTATTTTGTTTACCCATTTTTAAAGCAACCCAGACTTGATTGATTGATAAGGAGTACTTTTCTTCAACCTAGGTTATTTTTCAATATCGATCAAGATCATACTTGTTTTAGAATTAAAAATTGGTCTTTCACTCTCAGGAGTAGAATTTGATTTCTGATTGTATTTAATTACCAGAAAGTCTTTTTAGCTTGATAGGCTTTTGATTTTACTGTAATTTCTCTCTAATTCCCTCTCACACTGGCTGATGTACTTAATTTATGATTTAAACTATTTTTAGCTTTATTGTTTTTAATTATGTCTGTTTTTGTGTGCATTTAATAAAATGATACTCTTGATCATCCCTCATCACTACAGGAAATAGATAAATAATGGTTTTGTACTAAAGAAAGTGCGCATAGGTAAATTTCCTCTAGCTTTGCTTGCACGACCTGTTTCAAGGGAGGGGTTATTGTTTCATGCAAAAAACTAAACCCAGTCAGCACTAATGTTATAGCAAATTCAGTCAAGGGAATTAAGCACAAGACTAAAATAGGCTGTGTTGACTAATATTGCTGTTGTTTCCACCAGACATTATGTAATAAAGATTTTATTTGTTTGTTTGTTTGTTTATTTATTTATTTATTTATTTATTTATGAGATTTATATGCCACCCTATCTCCTGAAGGACTCAGGGCAGGTTACAATACTAAAAAATAAACAATATAAATATTAAAGTTAATTAAGTTGCCAATTTCATAGATCGAATTAAAGTATATATACAGCCACTAAAGACCCTCCCCCCTTTTCCATCAGTCCAGATAGGCTAGTTGGAACAGCCAAGTTTTTAGGACGCGGCAGAAGGATCGGAGGGCAGGGGCCATCCAGAGCTCCAGGGGAAGCTTGTTCCAAAGGGTGGGTGCCCCCACAGAAAAGGCGCTACCCCTGGGCACCACCAGCTGGCATTGACTGGCCAATGGCACCCCGAGAAGGCCCAGCTGGTGGGAGCACACGGGTCATCGGGAAGTTGTTATCAGCAGCAGGGTTTCCTGAGAATATCCCGATCCAATGCCATGAAGGGCTTTATAGGTTAACACCAGCACCTTATTATCAAAAATATTGTTTTGACCATAATCTTTCCTGTAAGAGCTGTAAGATAAATAATAAGATCTCACTTATTAATAAGGCATTGTAGGCATTCCTGTGCTTTTTAAAAGAGCGAGGGAGATGTTCTTTAAAATGGAAATATTCTTCCCACAAATTCATATAAGCCATATGGTTGGATTTTCAGTCACATTGTTGGTCATTCTAACATCTGTACATGAGGAAGAATTTCTTAGAAACAATGAATTGGGCTTGCACTTGCTGGCAATCTATTTCAGTCTGCATCCTTTGTTCTTTTGGCTGAGAACAACTAATGTGGTTCTCAAAGTTGTCACTTAATTCCCTTGTGCCCATAATTTTCACAAAATTTATTACAGCTAGTGACAGGTAACTAGAAAGTTAGATGGAACTATTTCTATACATCTGGTACTGTTAAGAAGAAACAAATGTTGGCATTTCAGGTTAATTCTCTAGTTCTCCTTAAATATTTGTTTGAGTTTGGGAGCTGAAATGTTTGTCACCTGCTGATTTTTTGTCTTGTCAGGTTCGCAAGGCAGTCATTATTGGCAAGGCATACCAAGCCAGATTTATTGCAGATCAGGTTGCAAACTGCACCCTGGAAGTTATCGGTTTCAGATTAAAAATATTCTTCTTTTTTCATTTATTTTTTGTAAATCTTTGTATGTAGCTTCTTTTAATATATTTCTTTTCTTTGGATTTACCTTCTTCGCTTCATTAATGATAGAAAATAAAAAGAAATAGCTCAGTAACATAACCATTAGATCTGAGTGCGTATTTTGTGTTTCTGAGTGTGTTTTTATGTGCGTGTATATATACTTCTTACATTATAAAATAAATTATTAGTTTAAATTTATTTATTATATTTATTATGAATGCTGTTGTGCTGCTTCAGTCATGTATTTACTTATCTTCAGTTATGAGAAGATAAATTCTGGCTCAGTAATAGGAAAAATGTCCTAATTATTAGAGCAATTTCATAGTACATCAAGTGAAGTGATTCTGTTACCTTCCTTCAATGTGTTCTGAATTTATAGCCATCACTCAGAATTTTTTTTTCATTTGCATTGAATTGAGAATTGAACCTAATGATCTCAATTTCAGCAGTTTTAAGATGTGTGGACTTCAACTCCCAGACTTCAACTCCCAGCCATGCTGGGAAATTCTGGGAGTTGAAGTCCATACATCTTAAAATTACTGAGGTTGAGAAACATTAATGACTAGCTCTTTTTTATTATTTTATTTTTTACATTATGTGAAGAATTACTTTATATTTTTTTCAGGATGATTTTTCCAAAGCAGCTTATAAGTAATACAACAACTAAAAAAAATAAAAATAAAAATTATAGATGGCATTTTCTGCCAGCACAATTAGCAAAGATATTTAAGGATATGTCCACTAAGTGTTGGAAATGTAACCAGATATCGGGTTCGTATTATCACATGTGGTGGACATGCCAAAACCAAAGGCAAAAAAACATTGCACAAAAATACACACAAGAATGGAAAAATGAAGAGATTTCTATTGGTGAAGTTGTAATAAAAAATATTAAAATGTGCAGAAATGGATAGATTAACACTTAAAATTAAGAAGAAATTGAATATTTTTTAACATGGGATTTATTTTATCAATGGCTAAATAGCAAAAACAGAAGTTAGAAACCTAAAAGTATAAGAGGGGGATTAATTACAATGAAGATTTACTAAAATGGATAAGTAAATATTATTATTATGTGATTATTATTGATGTTAAGAATATTATTGTTACTATTACCATTACTATATCTCAAAGTCAATTGTACTCAGATAGCACACTGTTTATATAGTTATTGAATGTTTATATTTTACATTGTTAAAAAAAATAAAAAATAAGTAATATAAAAACTATAGAAAACAATAATGGAAGGGGGAAGTGGGGGAGATTTGAAATCCCTAAAAGATTTAAGTAACTATTTAATTACTGTCATAATTGTTAATCAAATTGCTTTGGGGTTTAGAAAAGGAGGTAAGTACCAAATTCTGAGAAAGACTATTCTAACTGGTTGCCTAGTTTCCTCAATTGTTCATTACATGATTTAGTCTTTATGCTTCCATTTGACTCTCAGTAATTTCTTTGCTCATTTGTTGCTGTGTTCACAATGTGCTTCTTGATTATCTTTTCCAGGATTTTTCTAGGTATTGATGTAACATTGATTGGTCTTTAGTTTTCTTGATCCATATTTTTTTCTTTTTGAAAATTGGGAACCACATCAACACTGTTCCAATCTTTGGTAGTTCCCCAGTGCTCCAGGATCTTTAAAAGATTATATTCAATGATTCTGAGATCACGTCTACTACTTCCTTCAATTCCCTGGGATGTAATCCATCTGGTCCTGGCAATTTGAACTCATCTAGAGTGGGTAGGTATTCTCTTACCATTGACTTATATTCCCACTGTGTCTTCTATGGTTCTGTTCTTGATAGGTTGGACTTTTTTTCCCTTTTGGGTGAAGACAGATGCACAGAATAAATTAAGTAGTTCTGCTTTCTCCTGCTACCCGTCAAGTCCTTACTATTTTTTTCCATTAATGGATCAATCATTCCCTTGACTTTTTTCATGATTTTTACACATTGAAAATAATGTTTTTTTAATTATTATTTTTGACATTTGTTTATAGCCATACTTCAGGCTGAGCCTTAGCTTTCCTGACTATTGATTTGGGCTACTTGCTAACATTCTGTGTCTCTTTTTCTGTTTTTTTTATACTTGTCTTTCACTTTATCAGAGGTTTTTTTTTATTATTATTATTTTTCAGGGTTTTTTTCATGCTGGTTTCAAACAGGGTCTATTGTTTTTATTTCTCAATGGTATTATGTTATATTGGGCTATTTTTATCTCATTTTTCAGTTTCCCAAGCTACTTGAGCTGTTTTCCCCTTTTTCCCTTTCATCCATGGAACCCTTCATAAATTTCTTCTTAATTTGTTAAACTCAGCTCTCTTAAAGTCTAAGACACTTCGTCCTGCATTATGTTGAATTTCAGTATGTCATGGTGACTCTCACCCAAAGCTCTAACTTCAACACCCTATATCATTTCATCTCTATTAGTAAGAATTAAGTCCAGTATAACTCACCCTCTAGTTCCCTTTTCTACCTTTAGAATGACAAACTTGTCAGCTAGGCTCATCACAACCTGTTTGATCTTTCACTTTCACTTCCACTGCAGAGTTTGTCTCTCAGTTGATGTCAGGGTAGATAAAGTTCCCCTTTACTGCTGTAGTATATTTTCTGTGAACCTTAGCTAACTAAACAGAAAATTTTTCATCTATTTCCTTTGCTTGGTCAAGTGATGGTAAGTTGAGAACTACCTGTATAGATATCTGAGTCCTCTTTGACTGACCCTTTTCTGACTAACTGCTCATAGCCTCTTGATATTGCTTTCAGCATTTTGTTGTATCAATTATCCTCACATAAAAGAGAAGAAAGTGTAAAGTCCCACCTCGCCTGCCTTCTCAAGAAAGCAGAACTCTTGAAATGAATGGCATTTTAAAAGGATCTTTTACTGGAAGACAGTGATAGCAGAGAGAATGTAGGCAGAATATGAATTTTGAAGACTAAAGTGTTAGGTTAAACCTCTCCTTTTGAGACCCTTCCTAATGTCCAGTTTGCCTTTGAGCCAATCCCAACGTGTGAAGATATTGTGAGAACTTTGGGTTGAGACGGCAATTCCCAGGCACCACACTCCTCCAGTGTTGAAACAAAACAGATGGCCCCAAGCACATTCTTCGCCCCCTTCCAACATCCCAAAGGTACATCAAAGCAGAGAAAAGGAACAAAGGAAAATCCCATGCAAGCCTAACCTGAATCCTCCCACTAGAATGGCAAAGTCCCGGTAGAGATCTATGGGACCTGACAGAAAGGGATAATAAACTTCATGCTTGATTATTTTAGTAAGGCTATCAGTCATATCTTTGATCTTTGCTCCAGAGACACAGCATACCTCCCTTGATACATTGTCCAGTCTATAAATTGCAAATTCAAATTATACCAATTGCAACAACTACGCAAACCGAAACTATATCAACATCGATATCAATTGTTTCCATATCTTTGCCCACACCAATATTCTGATAGCTGCTAAAATCAGTGAGACACAATATAAGTATATAAGTATTTTGGTCCACATTTCATTTGATAGTTTGTTTTAATTACTTGATGCTTTTTGTCTGATTGTCTTTGCCTGTTTCAAGAGATCAAGCCTTCAGTACTCCTTTTGGCATCCTTCAGCATTTTTGGCAACAGATTTAGCACTACTGTACATTTTGACATTGTTATTCAACATGAAACTAGCAGAGTATTTTCCTAAGGCATTGTTATGTTTTGCCTGACATTTTTTTTAATTATCAGCCTGAAGAATTGCCTCAAGATTCTCTGTTGGCAGATTCATAAGTTACCAATACATCTTGTTGATGAGCTACTCTCCCATTTATTTGTTGTGACTGCAGGCCACTCACCTAGCCGAGGGGTCCCCAATCCTTGGACCCCAGACCACTACTATAGGAGACCTATTTCTCCCAAGGTCTCCTCTACCCACAAGACACCTCATGCTCCACTTCCTGCATTTTGGATTCTGCAATTCTGTGGTGGCTTATAAAGGCCCACTGCAGTCGTCATAATTTTTAAATGAGGTCTTATTGTTTTTGACATAGCTCATAACCATGGGTCACTTTGGCAAAATCTCTGGTTCTTCCATTCAGGATATTAATTATTTTTTCCACTTTTTCTTAATGCCCTTGTTCTGGCCTTTAAATGAAAAGGCCACTATTATTTGCATGGCAACAAATATGCTGATTATTTTGCTACACAGGCTTCACTTTAGTCACTTTTAAAAACCCTTTTTATCTTTTCTAATAAAAAAGACATTTCAAATTAATTTTCACTTAAATTGTGCTTATTAGTCTCTTACCTAATGGAATTACCTAATGTTGGAGTGAAGAACAAAGTCTTCTTCCTATTCTTGGTGTCAGATCCAGTCTAAGGGTCCAGCATTGTCACACTGGCCCAATGGGTGTTTGTGAAGTTCTACTTAGAGAAACCACATCCCTCAACCTTAATGGAAAATATTTTTACCTGCGGTCTCAGCAGTAATTGTCACTAGAATGAATTCCTGAATTCCTGAATCTATCCAACCTATTACATGTTAAGAAGAATGATCACATACTTTCTGTTGTGGGTGCATCTTGTGACTATACTTCATAGGTTAACTGAAAACAGTAACTTCTACTTGTGTGTTTTGCTATCTGACTAGTTGTGATTAAACATTGCTGGAATTCAAGGCAATTCTTGAGAAGACAATTCTTGATCTTGTTGGCAATGCTGTTATTTTAAATTGTATTTCTGTAAAAGTAGATGTAGCGACAAATAAAGCCCTTTAGTCATTTTTCAAAATGGATAGGACCAATAATCATTATTCAATAACTTTTCTCTTTACCTATTGGCATTCCATTCTAATTTGGCACAAATTTGTTATTCAACAAGATTTTATATGATTATACATATGTTGCAGCAGTTTTTCCTTTATTGTTTCATTTGAGAATTTTATTAAAATTTGATTAGGTAGCTGAATAAAATTCCACTTGTCCACAAATAGAATTAAAAGCCATCTATCTCTAGATAAATGAGCTATGCAGTAATGCAAATCTTTTTTATATTATTGAATTAAAATGTAATATTAAGTAGATATGCACTCTGTATTTTGGAAACTGGTCTAATTTGATCTGCATTTGACATCAAGAAATATATTAACATAATTGTGCTAAATTGTTGCAAAACTCAAGAGATCTTGAAAGGAGGAATTTAAAATCATATTCAGCAGGATATATTGCAATCATTAAAATGAAAGACAAATTAACAAGCACAATTTCAGAGAAAAATCTTTCAAAAATGTTAAGAAACTGTCAGTAAGTTTACATGGAATAGGAAGAGACCTAATTATATTTTTAAAATTACAAATTCAAAAGACAGAAGTAGTCTTGCTCTCAAATTTTAAATTGCATTAAAAATCAAGTTGCCTGTCTTGGATAAGGTAGTGGATAAAATTCTTAAATAACAGAATACCAATATTAGAAGGAGCTTCATTGATATTTATGGTGCAGAGACACAAAAGAGGATAAAAATTCAAAAGCATATACTAACAGACAAATATTGATAAAAGTATAGAATTCCAAAAGGAATATAATACGCTCATCAGTTTCACCACTAGTTTATCCCTCAAATATTTTCCATGTTGAAGATAGCTATAGGAAAAATTGTAATTACTTACGTAGACATGGTCCACTCAGGTTCAATGAATTAACTAAAGAAACAGCCAGCTGGCTGTTTCTAGTTGGGCCAGTCACCTTCTCTCAGTCCTAGAAAGGAGACAATTGTAAATCACTTCTGAAATCTTGCCAAGACAATTGCAGGGATTTGTCCAGGGAAGTGCCAAAACACATTGTCAACATTGTCTCAAAAAAAAAAAAAAGGAGAGGAGAGGAGACTTCAATTTTGATTAAATTAGAGGATGTTGCATTCACTTCAAAAGCAACCAAAGCAAAATTCAAAAATTCAAAAAAAATTAGATTATTTTACATGATCAAAACTACCACAAAGTAGACAGCAATCATACTTTGTATGTGTTTATATTGTTATTGCTTCATAAATTCCATTTGACTAAAACAGGCTGAAATCCATTTAAGCTAACATAAACCCCTATTAGTAATCTTCAACCTGTTATAGTGATTCCATGTAATACTTTCTCTTGTGATTTCTTTATACATTTGAAATATGTTATACTCTCCTTTTCCTTATTACATTCATATGCTTCTTAGATCTTTTATTTACAACAGGACTGGAAAATATTTTAATAGAAAATATTTCTACTAAAATAACAAGAAACACACTTGGAACAACCAAAATAGTTCTGAGGAAGCCATATGAAAATGGTCATTTTTAAAAAGGAAAAATATTTAACTATACTATTAATTAAAGTTGTGAAAGTCAACAATTTTCATTAAGTCCATAAATCTTGTAAAAATATTTAGATAATGCTAATCTACCTCTGATGACCTCGTATATTAGTAAAGATTTTTTTACATTTTGAAATGGAAAAGTTGTTTTCAGTATTGTACCAGATTTTTTAGAATATTGTTTGTTTGTTTTGTTTTGTTTGTTTTATTTGGACTTATAAGCCACCCTCTCTCCCGAAGGACTCAGGGCAGCATACATAAAAGACAGAAAGTACAAAAATTAAAAGAAATTAAAAAGATATTAAATTATGCCAAATAAACAATCAAATTAAAACCCCTGATCCCCTGTCAGTCCAGGCCGGATTGCAAAAATAGCCATGTTTTGGAGTCGCGGTGGAAGGAGTAGAGATCAGGGGCCAAGCGCAACTCAAGGGGTAGTTGATTCCAGAGGGTGGGTGCCCCCACAGAGAAGGCCCTACCCCTAGGGGCCACCAGCCTACACTGTTTAGCTGATGGTATCCCCAGGAGGCCCTGTCTGTGGGAGCGCATAGGGCGACTGGTGTTTGTCAGCGGAAGGAGACGTTCTTGCAAGTACCCCGGACCCAAGCCATACAGGGCTTTATAAGTTGTTACCAAAACCTTGAATCTCACATGGAATATTGTTAATGCAAAGGAGAAAACTTACTATTTCACTTCCACTTTTAAAAGATTTTTAAATAGTCACCTAAAATACTGATGGTCTACAACATTTACTTAAATTGATATGATGACTATGGGGTTTTTTGGTCCATGCAAAATTTATCTTGCCAGGCCCTTCTGACACATGCTCTTTAGTTCGAAATTTGTCTGGTAATCTTAGTACAAGATTAGAATCACATTTTAAAATTATATAAGCCCATCCAGAAATATTTATAAGAAAGCCAAAGATACATTTGAAAATAGCAACTACCAAGCTGCATTCCAAAGGTTACTATATAGTATATTTTTTGAAAGAGGATGCCAAAAGCTAAATACCTTAAATTTCCCATCATTAGGCTAAAACTCCTGAACAGATGAAAATGTAAGACAAGGTCAAGTTCAAAGGAGTTGGGCAAATATTTCTTCTTATTCACAAGGAACTTTTCCATAGTTTATCTTCACCTCTGAATGCATGTTTAAAAAGCTTTAAGATCAGGTATTAGGATTTTTTTTCCTGTTGCACTATCCATGTGTAACAAGACGTGTCAATTAATGGGGTGAAAATTAATTGTTGTTATTTTTTCAGTGAGGGGTTCTAAAATATGTGTTTTTACAGCAAGAATTCAAATCTGCAGTTATTTTTGCAACTGAATAATGTTTAGCTTGGATGGTAAATCCACATCTGATCATATACTCCACCATAGTCCCAAGTAACCCACATACTGTCAAATTTATTTTTTTCAAAATTACATATTGTACTACATAACAAAACAAAAATGTTTAAGCGAGTTTTCTCAAGTCTTGTTTTGATTCATTTTTTGAAATCAGCTGCAGACTTGCATCGTGGCCTCTGATATAACCCTCAAGGTTCTCACACTGTTTGCTGCCTCTGTGACCTGTTTCACACATCTCTCTATTGATTGGGCATAACAGGGCCACTGTGGTACTTGCATTGGTTCATCAATGAACTTCTTTATTTCCACTGTAGTCAGTTTGCATATCAAAGGTGGCTCATATACACCTTCAGACCAATCAATCAGTTCCAGCAGAGTGGGTGCTCTGGCATTTATTAAAGAGGTTTTTCTGTCACATACATAAAAATCTCCCAGCATGTCATTGTCTGCAGCTCTCAAGTCAATGATCTTTTGCATACCAGCTCTCCTTTCTTGAATGTCATCTGAACACAAGAGTGTCTGGATTATCATTTCACTGAAAGCATACCATGTTGAGCACTGAATGGTTGGCCAAAAAAAGCATCTACTGCAGCCTTCTTTCCAGGAATGTTTTACTTTGCTGTTGAACCAGCAAGGGTAGTACACACCAACAATGTATTCCACTATCATTCTTAAGTATTGGAGAGTTTTGCCTTTAAAGTCATGTTTTAAAACCCATATTTGACAAAGCCAGATTTGTAGGAAGTTCTTCTGTCCTTATTGCCTGTATGAGCCTATATCCATATGCTTGATCAGTAGAGACATCCTTTAGAATACTGTTGTTCAGTAAAATGAGAGGCTCACAAATTGAAATTCTGATCAATGTCAAGTTCTGTTTCAATGTCTAGCATGTTGCCAATTTTACCTGCCCATTTGTTGTTAAACAAGGTCTTCCCATCCAATTTTGCGATTAAGTGTTGTAGGAGTAACTCATTCATGTGGAGTGCACACCAACCAGATCAATTTCTAGTCAAGTTTAACCTCTACCCAGTGCATGGCACCACCTTCACAACCAGTTGTAGAATCTCCTTCAATGACCTTCCAGTTTTTGTCAATGTCTTTCTTCTTCATGAAATACACCAGATTATCTGCAATCACTTGAGCAGGTTTTCCTGTTTTTGAGTCTTTCTCTGGAGTAAAATGGTAAAGATAACTTCCACCTGGCTCACTGCACACAGAATAATGTTCTTCTTTGATGGTACTGGGGAATTGCTGGTCTGAATTTTTTGTTCTCAGCATAACTTTAGTTGCATCTGTACAGTCGTCAAAGAAGATGAATTCTATTTCGCTCTTCTTATGGAGCTCATCAAATTCTTGATCTAGGGACTTCATAAATTTTTTCTGGGCTCTATTTATTGTGGTCAACTTCAGAGATCAAGCCAACATTTATGAAGGCAGCTGTGGTAATGGCAGCAGTGGCATGTAGACCAATACCATATCTTATGCTCTGCATAGCAACATTTGTTATTTCTAATCTATTGACTTCTGCCTTTTCTTTTGAAGTAGAGGGCATGTGTGTTTGGGCTAAGGCCTCTTCATAACTTCCATCATATTACTCTTCATCTTTATCATAATTTCATCTGTACTTCATTTTTATCATAAGAGATAATTATTTCATTTTTCACTATCAAAATGTCTGGAATACTTCCCTGCTTATATTTAGTGAGCCTTTGTCTCTTATTGTCTTGCCACTTTTGCCTTTTAACTAGTCATTTCTCCATGTAAATGTAATACCATAAAAAACTATTCATTGAGTATGGTTTGTCAGCCAGATCACAGAAGCTCAGATCACAAGCCAGAATCTGGTTTTGGCTTTTGATCTGCACTTTAACAAATCCAATCTATAGCCTAATTTAATCATTTTTAAGGTTTCAATTCTCCCCACCTCAAAATAATAAAGAAGTCCAATGAGAATTTGGATTTATTGCATGTTTAAACCTTACTTTTCTCTGAGTAGCTAAAACAGGGGAAACAAGTGGAAGTGATACACACGTATGTAAATTTGTTCAATTGACAGAATTTACATTGTCCTTTTTATATTGTCCTGGTCAGGTTAATAAAAGATGTTTTTCTCAGCACCTCAGTATTTTATATTCCAATTTTTGTTCACTTCCAATTTTATTACATTATAGGACTGCAAATTTCTCTCCAGGGTATGTTTGTTTTTCCATTTCCTTTGTTTGTTTTTCCATTTCCTTTGACAATTATTCGACCACTATTAGTATTATGCATTCCTTTACATCTTTCCTGTAAAACACCAAATCATCAGTTTCAATTCTTATTTTCAAGCCACAGGAAATGGTAGAACATTTTTTTCACTCTTACTCATGAACATGACTTGCTTCATGGCATTTGACAAATTTGAGGAAAATTTATTTATAACATTTAAGATCCTCATTTCTTTAATTAAAGACATCAAATAAACATCTGTTGAATCAAATTTTGTCTTGGCTTGGAGGCAATCCAGTTCACCATGTAACTAGGTCAAGACAAGAGTATGGGGAAATTGCACACATTGCAGAAGAAGACAGCAAGTTATCAGCATCTTGCATAAAGCTTTGAGCTCTGTTTGATGCCATTTCTCAATTTATTTGGCTGCTTCCAAGACAAAATTGCCCAGTTTCTTAACTTGGACCTCAAAGTTTTGCTTGGTTTCAGGAGAATTTTTTTGCTAGAGAAATCATTTAGTTTAAGAGATATGTTTCATCCAGATAATAAAATATAGATCTATCTGTTCCTTTCATATAATGACATGGAGGTGAAGGAAATCTGAATTATTGCTTGAATATACATGAGAATACTAAGCTGGAGAAATAGCTCATATTTTAAAAGATAGGCTCAAGATTCAGAAGAATTTGACAGACTCAAGAATTGGGGCCCTATCCATCAAGCTATAGTTCAGAGGTGAGAAAAGGATGGCTGAGTCAACCTTGAGCCAGTGAGACCCAAACTGCCAAACTGCTGGCAGCTGGTGATCAGCAGAAGTAGCTTGCAGTACTGCATTCTAATCACTGCACAACCATGGCTTCTTCTGAAAGTTACAGTCCATGTTAATTAAGGATTTGTGTCACATTTCCTTCCCCCTCCAAAGATGGAATAAATTCCTAAAAGAGAACACAGAGTTATATAGGGGTTTCAAGTGCTGATCTATGTGAGTAACTCCAAAATTAGAACTAAGAATTAAAAGTGATTTATTTAATTAGAAGTACAGTACATAGGGAAGATTGTGATTGGGACATTGTTAGATGACCAATTTCTGACCCACTATATTTTCCCCCAAAACACTTCCACAGTCATGCTACATGGAAATAGAGTATATTCAATCTTGTATCTTGTGCATGTAAGTTAAATGCTATTATACCTAGTTTTGCTTCCTCCTTATTTCTCTCTCTATCTATTCATCTATGAAATTTATACCAACCATAATCAATCAGAAGTTATTCTAATTTCTTCTTTATATTTTAAATAAAACAAAACAAAAATGCCATAAAACTATGATACAGAATATTAATCAACCATGAATCTCATCACTTACCAAAAGCCCTCCAGAACACTGTTCTCTTTAATTGCTTTCAGAAAGCTACTAATGTGGTAGCCAACCTGATTTCTAATGAGAATTTTTTTTGATAATATAAGCATTACCACTGAAAATAATTCTAATTCTAAAATATTTCTATAAGAAATATTTTAAATTACCCCCAAAGGGGTATTTTATACTCTACTGTATATTTCTTCATGACAACCTATTACTAAGTGGAACTGTAACCTTAAAGTTTTGGGTTACTGTTCTGTGAAATGTTATTCCAAAGACCATAACATTGTAGACATTTTATTCTGACAGTGAAAAAAATTAATTGGTGGAACAACATACCTTCAGAAATTGTGGGTGCTCCATTGATGGAGGCTTTCAAAAGAGATTGCAGTCATTTTTCCAGAACAATATAGAGTCTCCTGCTTGAACAGGAAGACTAAAAGACCTCCAAGGTTCCTTCCAAATCTATGATCCATTCACTCAATCATTCATTTATTAAAATTTGTCAAAAAAAAAAGGAGAGAGAACAAGACTAAGAGAATAAAAATACAATGACAGGGACGATAGGCACATTAGTGCATTTATGCACGCCCCCTCAACTGACCACTTAAATATGAAGTAAGGTGCATGGAAGTCTATTTGTGACTGAAATTAAAAATTGGTAGCTGAAACAACTGAATCAAGTAGAGCATTCCAGTCTTTGACAACTCTATTACAGAAATCATATTTTTACAGTCAAGTTTAGAGCTATTTACATTGAGTTTAAAGCGATTGTTAGCGCACATATTTTTGCGATTAAAACAAAAAAGTTATTTACAGATAAAACATTACTATGTATAATTTTGTATGCAATACCTAGGTCTGACTGCAAGCGATGCAGTTCTAAGTTATCCAAACCGAGAATTTCAAGCTTAGTAGCATAGATAAAAAGCGCAAGACTTTTCTTGTGAAATATTTCTGAATCCGCTCAATTGTACTGATGTCAGATATATGGTGGAGATTTTAAACAGTTGAACAATACTCTAAAATTGGTCTAGCATAAGTTTTATAAGCTCTAATTAGTAATACAATGTTTCCAGAAAAAAGCTTTGCAAAATTAAATTTACAACTTTTAATGCTTTGTTAGCAATGCTGTTACAGTGAGCTTTGGAGCATAGATCATCAGAGATAAATACACCTAGATCCTTGACAAAGTGAGCATCATCATCTAGTTCAGTAATGGCTTTTTGCTGTGGTGTGCCAAAAGCACATGGATGCCGGCACCCACAATGCAATGTGCTGTGCCCCGCCCCCTGTGCATGCATGCACAACACCCCCACCCCACCCCCTTACCTGTACTGTGTATGTGCATGCCTCCCAGCTGATTTTCGGCCTGTTTGAGGCCATTTTTGCCCTCCTGGAGGCTTGAGGGAAGCCTCTGGAGCCTTGGGAGGCTAAAAACAGGCCCATTTCGGCACTTCTGGTATTTCCAGAAGGCCCATTTTTCAGGCTCCCGAGGCTGCAGAGGCTTTCTTCAAGACTCTGGGAGGGCAAAAACGGCCTCAAATGGGCCAAAAATCAGCTAGGAAGTGCATGCATGCACAGTGCAGGTAAGTTTGGCTGGGGCTCACATGCCCGCACAAATGGCTCTGCATGCCACCTGTGGCACACGGATCACAGATCTAGTTCAATGCTACCTAGCTTATACTTGACATTCTGATTACTTTTACCAATATGTAAGACAGAGCATTTATTGATCAAAATTTGAAGTTGCCAAATAGATGACCATTCAGACACATAGTCGAGATCACTTTGCAAAACAACAGAATTATCTGTAACATTGAATAATTTTACGTCACTGGCAATTGCTTTTGTTGATCACATAAATCATTGATATAGAGCAAGAAAAGCATGGCACCTAAGATGCTGCCTTGTTGAACACCACTGTTAACTGATGCAGGATTAGACAGTGAGTTCCCTATTTTGACTTTCTGCAGTCTATTAGACAGGAAAGCAGCAATCCACTTGTGCAAAGGACCAGAAATGCCATAAGAGTTTAATTTAAATAGCAGTTTATCAAACACTCCTCAATCAAAAGCCTTACAAAAATGAATGTAAGTTCCATCTACAGCTTTGCCTTGATCAAGACATGCAGTCCAGATGTTTTTACAGTGCAAAAGTTGTAGATTACAGTATGAGTTTTTCCTAAAGCCAAACTGTTTGTCGGATAGCAAGTTGTTTGTCTCTAAGTGATGATCGATGGATTGGTTTATAATTGATTCTATAACTTTGCATGTAGCACAACACAAAGAAATTGGTCTATAATTTTCAACTGAACTATGGTCAACCTTTTTAAAAATTGATATAAATATAGCTGATGACTATAGATCAAGCAGAGAACTAGTTCGAAATGATACTTCAAAAATTGTACACAAAAGTTCAGCTAGGATGGTAGCAAATTTTTTCAAGAAAAAAAACACATAAACCACCTGATCATGTGGATAGAGATGGTTTTAGATTACATAATGCTAAGTCAACATTATCTACTGTAAATTTAATATTGAGCAATTTGTTACAAGTATTTGTGGTTCGACTTGCGAATGAGGGACTGCAACCATTGCTATCCACAAAAACTGAACTAAAAAATGAATTGAAGAGATTGGCCTGACCCACATTGTCATTACAATCAACCCCAATTTGCCCTTTTAAGGGTGGAATCACTTCTGAGTCTTTAAGTTTCAAGTTGACAATGTTGTAAAAGGCGTAGAGTTTGAGTTTAACAGCTTTTCCTCCTGTTTGCAGAAATAATTGGTGCATTCATCTTTAATTTGGTGACATAAGGCTTTGTAGTGGCTTTTGAAGTTGGCAACCTGTCTTGTTCTGCTAAAGAAAAAATTTTTAGATTGTAATTTTCTTATTACCTTAGGTAATTTATTCTTTATAAAAAATTGTTTTTCTTGGTATATATAAATTTATAGCTTGATTAATTTCAAGCAAAAAATGTTATAAAAATCTACATTTTTACAACATGAAAACAGATGGTGCCTATTTAAAGATTCAAAATCAGCAGCTATTAAATCATAGTTTGCCATTTTAAAATTATAATTCAAAGAACAGTCATTAAGACAGTTCAGGAGGATGCAGTTTAATGCAAAAATCAATCATATTATGATCGCTGTTAGAAAAAGATTCTTTAACATGTAAGCCATAAATTAAATTTAAGCTATTACAGATAATTAGATCTAGACAATTGTTGAGCCTAGTGTTGTCAACAACTAACTGCTCCAGCCCCAAGGTTGTAACAGCATTATAAAAAGTTACATGTATTGGTTCATTTGTTGATTCATTCAAGGCCCAATTCATTAATGGCAAATTAAAATCACCAAGAAGAACAAAGGCATGTGGGCAAGGAGCCACCCTGGTTAATAGTTCAATTAACTTATCATATGGTGAAGATCATAATCAGGGGCTCTGTAACATAACAAGAAGTGAACTGTAGTATTTAGAGTTAGATCGCAGACTTCTGGTTTGATGTCGCTGCATGATCAGCACAAGGGAGTGCGGCTCCGCATTCCCATGCCAAATCCTCTTCATCGGAGGGCCCCCCAAGGGGATAAAGTCATCCTATAGGGATGACATATAAGGAGGGGCACCCTGCAGTCACAGAGAGTGGCAGCTTTCCTGCTGGACCCAGGGCTTTTCCCTCTTTGCTGAGGACGAAGATGAGGCGGCCAAAATGGCCTTTGTGAAACTGGGACGGCCGAAGAAACCAAGACTGTGCTAAGCAGTGTGAATGAACAGTGGCTGAAGCTGGGTGAGGTGACTTTTGAATTTTGCTTAGGATTTGACCCTAAAAGAACATTAATCCAGAAAAAGACGCTCTTTGAAATGTTTTTAAGTGGTGACTAAAGAGAGGCAGAGAGAAACTGCACCCTAACAGGAAATAACTAAAAGCTTAAAATATAGAAAGAGTGGGTGTATACATCTTTCTGGCAAGACTTATGATAAACATTTTAAAATGCTGGACATTTGACTTGCTATTGGATATTTTGTTTGAAACAATTTGAAATAAACAACCGGTAGAATTGTTTTAAAGTGGATTTTTAATGTTGATTTTTAAGCTAAAGGCGCCATCTACTGGTGAATGGATATATACTATGTCACACTCGTAATGATAAAGCAACCTTGAAAAAATTCTGATAAGAGAAGAATAACACCTGGAGACTGTCGGGGGAGTGGAGCCAGCTGCCGGAGCGTACTGCAGCAGCTCCTCTTGGTTTTATTTTATTTTATCAATTTTCAGTACTCCCACTGGATCCTTTTTATTTAAATAATATTTTCTGGAGAAGATATCAGCATAGACCACAACACAGACAAAAGTTTTTGTTTTGCTGAGGACTAACAAGGCATGGGGAAAAGAAAGAAGCACCATGGCACTAGCCCAGGATCTCTCCCACCAGTGAGGACTGCAAAACAAGCAAGAATTGAGGAGCACTTTGCTGGCAAGAGATCTGTAAGCAAAACTACCCCCCTCTCCATTTCCAATGATTTTGAGAAGTTAGAACGGGACCTACAAAGAGATCTGGCAAAACAGCAGATATTAGACTTTCCCGATCTAGAGGGGGAGGAGCAAAATGACTGTCAGATTTCTTCACAAACAATTAAGCCAGTTACAGCTGATATGGAGACTGTGATAGAGACTAAAAAGATTAACAATAATCTAACTCCAAGTGAGGAGAACTTACCCTGGGAGAATACAACAGAGTTTATGGCAAAAAAAAGCCTTCTCACAGCACAAATGGTTGTCTCAATATTTGAACAATTAATAACCATCCAACACAATGTAGAGACATTAAGAAAAGATATCGCTGTCTTTCTGCAAGCACAGCATCGGGCTACAGACCCCACCACCAGTGTGTTTACAGCAGACCTGGGTAAATCCCATACTCAGGATATGGAAGAAAAAAAAGAGCAAAGACCCAGGGAAACAGTTAAAAAACCTGTTACAAAGTGGCAGCCCTCTCAGAAAAACAGCCCTTATCCAGACAAGGCAAAAAGAGGAGGAGGTATCGATAGAGAAGTTTCATTAGAAGCCAGGAAAGCATCTCCCCTACAATCACATCACTCATTGCAAACACAACAAATTGCTTTGAGAATCCATATGAACAGACTTAATTATGGACGCTGGAGTACTAAGAGTGCTATACTAAATTCCCTAAGTCAGCTTCTTCACTGCCATTGGGGGCAGATTGATCTTCGTGCTGTGGAGTGGCTTCCTGAGTTCCCAAGTTGGAAGCGGATACTCCTGTCTTTCAAGCAGCCCACCATACCATTGATGCTGTTTAAGATGAAGACACATTTAGCCTCCTTCCAAATTTTTCCCATCAGAGTTTTCTGTGAGGAAAAGGTTAAACCTTTAATTGTTAACATGCGAGCTCCCACGGCTGCATTCTCAACCTTGAAAAGAAGAGAGAAAGAAAGTGGGAGTCAACCAGCCTTGATCGATGAAGATCTACTTAACAGCACAGAAACGGGCCTCATTAATGCTTTTGGCACTCTCCCAAGAAAAGAACAAGATAACATATTATTCAAGCTAGAAAATTTAAAGAAATCCTTGTTGGTCACAATGGACACTGCTGAACTGCTTATAGATCTGGTTTCCCCAATAATTGAACCTCTTACTTCTCCCCCAGAGGGCAAGGGACCACATGAATACAGGAGGGAAAACAGAAGCCAAGACACACAGGGACCACTAGAGGCTCCAGTAGAGATGGAGATACTATCATCCTTATGTGAATATCCTATGACACCATCAGCACCACAACAAGAGATTGGGAGAGGTCCCACGACAGTACCATCATCTCAAAGTCAGATGAAGCATGACCTAATAACCCCTTGCCCTATACCTAGAGAAGAAGCACAGGAATGGCAAGCTCTTCTAGCTGGTGCTAAAACCCCTTATCCTGAACAATTTTCTCAGGAGTCTACACAGGATTCAGATGGGTCTCTCCTCCTTTTAGAGAAAACCAATTTTGTGCATGATGACACCTCAGTCCATTGCAACAACCCTACAACTTCCCTTTGTATAAATCAAATTTCCTGATGAGTGGCAAAAGATGATCCCCTCTCCATTATAACCTGGAATATAGTGGGCTGGACTGTCCCATCAAAAGACCAACTCTTTTTTGACTACATATCACAATTTGACATCCTCTTCTTACAGGAAACCTGGACCCTCACAGAGATACAGCTAGATGGTTGTTGGACCAATTCTATCCCGGCTGTACCAAGTAAGGTGGGTGGGAGAGCTAAAGGGGGTATTGTGACACTAGTTAATACAACCCTGCAATTTAAATGTGTATCACTGCCACCTTTTCAGCCATGGGTTGTGACTACCTTACTTTTATATAAACAGGTGGAGATTTTGCTTTTTAATATCTACATTCCTCCACTCAATAAGAAGGATTTGATTAACAAGATTTGGGATTATATAGATTTTATCCTTGGCTGTTCAGACAAATACCCCACAGCAGCAATAATTATTGGAGGGGACTTAAATGCTAGGATGGATCCAAATGATCAAGCATTATTTAATCAATTTAAGATCCATTATGATGGGAATGTACCAGAAGAACCCCTGCATTCCAGACAATCTAAAGACCCTAAAGCAAATCAGGCAGGTTTATGTGTAAGACAGATGACTTTACGTTTGGACCTTTGTATCCTTAAAGGTTCCACAAAAGGTGACTACCCAGCAGAATATACTTATCGGGGAGCAGGAAGAAAATCCATAGTTGATTATTGGATAATATCATATGACCTCCAGAAGTTCTTGCAAAAGATGGAGGTAGACTCACGACTGGAAAGCAATCACAATTCAGTAATCCTTACTCTCATATTACACCAGAAATCTCTGAGGACTGGTTCAATTTACCTTCCCAGGCTAGCGAGCCAAAATATCCAGGTAAAAATTAAATGGACAGAGAAAAATGCAAAGGAAGTTACTAAATGGATGTTAGTGCCAGAAACAATAGAACTTCGTACATCTCTACTAAAAAATAAGTTTGAAGGATCATACTTAGAGGGGTTTGAAACTTTAATTTCAAATTTGAAATCGGTTCTCATTAACAGAATACTAGCTCAATCCAAAAAGGCGATTTTAAAGAATAAAAATTGGTTTGATAGAGATTGTGTGCAACTGAAAAGGACATATAACAAAGAGTATAGGAAAAGTAAAAACACCCCTTCTGAGGATCACACTCACTACTTAAAGCAGTTGAAGGCTCAATATAAGACCCTGCTAAAAGAAAAGAAAAGTGCGGCTCTGAAGGAGTCTTGGCATAGATTAATTGCAGCAGTCAAGACAAAAAATACATCCCTTTTCTGGCATATCAATAGAGAATTGGGGAAATCCCCCTACCCCCAATTAATCAGGTATCAATTCATGCCTGGGAAGAATATTTTAGAGAGCTATATACAGACCCTGACTATGTAACTAAGGAGAGCCAAATTAGTTTGGACCAAACTCCTTACTGGCCCCCGGTTACACCAGGAGAGATATTCCAGTTGATCGGAACCCACAAGGCTAATAAGGCACCAGGTGCTGATAATGTCCTGCCAGAAATAATCAAAAAGAATGCCAGTTGGTGGGCTCCACTTTTAGCATCTCTGTTTATGTTTATAGATAAAACGGACCGTATGCCAAGAGATTGGGGATTAGCAATTATCATACCAATCTATAAAAAGGGTAATAGAAATGACCCAGGTAATTATAGATCTATTAGCCTTCTGAGTGTTATTAGCAAATTGTATGCCAAACACTTAAACTATAAACTCCAGGATTGGCTAATTTCTGGGGGGATAATTCAAGATGACCAAGCTGGTTTTAGAGAAGGGAGATCTACAGTGGATCATATCTTGGTACTTCACCATCTGGTTCAAAAATACACGAATAAAAAAAAATCCTCTCTTTTCGTGGCCTTTCTTGATTTTAAGCAGGCCTTCGATTCAATATCTAGGAACATTCTCTGGGAGAAATTAAAACGCACTATCATCGATAAATGCTCCTTTTCCTCATACAAAAATTGTATGATAATTCCACCTTGAAAGTGAGGTGTAATCCTCAAGGGACTTTAACCGGCCCAGGAAGGGTACAAAAAAGGATACAGCAGGGTTGCATCCTATCCCTCTCCCTTTTTAACTTCTACATTAACCCGCTGATCAACCTCTTACAGAACCCTGATTTACATTCCCCAAATGTAGCACAACATAAAATCCCAATTCTCCTATATGCCGACAATGCTGCTATAATCTCACAAACTCCAGTAGGTCTGAAGACAGCAATCATGGCAACACTTGAATTTTGTAATCAGAATAACCTGGTCCTTAACTTTGATAAATCAAAAGTTTTAGTTTTTGCTAAAAGACCTAGACAATACTCCTGGAAAATAGAAGGGTATAGTCTAGAACAGGTCAGGACATTCAGATATCTTGGGGTAGTTTTCCACTCACAAGGGACATGGAGGGCACACCTGGATCACACACTGCAAGCAGCCTATAGGTCCTCAAATGCAATTAAACACTTTTTTACGGTGGAGGGCAATTAGTACCTGTGGCCTTAAAACTTTTGAGGCCAAAACATTGGCACAAATCCTATATGGGGCACAAACAGGAATCCTTGCAAAAAAGACTTGCTAGAACCTATACAAACCAAATTCCTGGAGCCATCTTATCTGCACCCAAAGGAACTGCAAATGCCCAAGTAAGAATCGAGACAGGCATGCCTCAAATTCAGGTAAGAGCCTGGAAGATGATGATCATTCATTGGCTAAAAATGCATTTCTTCCCAGAGGGACTGACCCCTCTAATACTGATTGATAACTACCCCTCCCCCTGGAAGCAGGCAATAGACCACAAACTGGGTTCCTATGGACTCTCACCAGTATTCTTAATGTCCCTAGGCTTTGACCAAGCAAAGCAAGTAATAATCAATAGAATGAAGGACATGGAGTTCCAAGAAGAATTAAATAGGTTGGCTTGCCACAGCAGGGACAGAATCAAACAGGGAGTGTGGGAATCAGCAAGATATCTGAATGATCTGACCTTCCCAAAACAAAGAATAGCTTTCTTCAGAGCCAGATTTAATATTCTCCCATCAGCACTTCTTCAGGGCAGGTATAAGAAATAGCAGAACGGGTATGTATATGTGGTAAAGGAGAAGTTGAAGATATCTCACATGTTTTATTGTACTGTGATCTATACAGAGTTTATAGGTCATTGTATATTCTCCCCTTACTAGAGAGATTGCCAGGGAGGGCAGACAATTTTTATGTAGACTTTCTCCTCCAGGATTCAAACCCAGCTATTACCCATGCAGTGGCAAAATTCTGTGTTGCTGCAATGTCTACAAGGAAAAAATTGGTTACAGAATTATAGCGGTCAATTTATGACAATTTTTGGAGATAGAACAATCTTTGGAAAATGATATTTACACACATACTTATTGGATCTCCACTAATATAAACCAGGGAGTGACCCTAACTGTTTGAGAACATGTATTTTCTTAACAGGGATGTTATTATCCATTATTAATGTATTATAATGTGTCAGTATTTTTATGTATATGTAAATAGTGATGTCTATAGCTGGTCTAAGACCATAATAAAGTTTATTCATTCACCTGGAAGTCTGCTGTATTATTTACTGTTCTTTACTTATCTACTTTATGGTGATTGGAGGTTCAACCTCATAAACCTGGAGGATATCTAATGGAATGACTTTTGAATATTGGGACTAATTTGCAAATTAAAAAGTGGATTTAAAGAATCATTTGGAAAATCCCCTGGATTGTATAAATGAAACTTATTTATTAATTGTGGGACATAAAGAACTATAACTATTGTATCTCTTGATGAACAATATGAAGATTAAGTAATCTGCTGGCTTTAGGAAGTCAAAAGAATAGACTCTGGAGCAGTGACAGATTACTAACAGAACATTGAATACTACTTGGACTTTTCAAAATAAGGCAAGATGGCCTATCAGGAAGAACTGGAGACACAAAAATAAATTATGATGCTACTCCAAAGCTTTCATGATACGATGATGGGGAATTTCAGGGAGATAAAGGACTTATTACATGATATAACTGGAAAGATTGAAAATGTGCAACAAAGAGCAATGAAGCAAGATAATAAAATCCAGGAAACAAGGGAGATAACTGTAAGCCTACAGGATGCGATAGAACAGATGACACAACAAATAGAACAAGGAGAAAAGAAGGAAGAGATTACAAAGTTGGGTGAAATAAAATTGGGAGAATATATATTAGGAGGTAGAAAAATGGCAATGAACAAATCGAAAGATATTTTTGGAAAAAAGACAGAGGATTTGGCAGACGTATGGATAGACTGGCAGCAAACAATAGTGGGGATGGAAATGATGGTTGGGTTGAATATGAAAGATGTAAATAAGGAACAAAAGGAGGAGTATGGGAGGCAAGTCCAAAAGAGAAAAAGTGGGATTTCCAAGAGAGCAAGAGATGAATAGGAAGGATTCTTTAAAAAAAAAAAAGATTGGCTGTACTAAAAATTAGTATAGATTGAAAAATTAGAAATAGGGGGAATATTGTTATACATATTTTTATATAATACATTTAAAGTGAATGTTAGAGGTTAAGATTAGATTTTGAAAAAGGATGTTATCAGGTATGCTCAAAAATAATGCTATTACTATTAGAAGGGTGTAGCAAATATTGAAAAATGAAAGATTATGTGCTGATACAGATACATATAATAACATTAGATTATGTAAGGCTGATTAATGTAGTAATTTTCATGTATATCAACATTACTTTTGTAACAAAATGAGCCACACTGTCCATGAAATGATGTTGATGTATGTTTCAAAAATAAAAAACTTTACCACAAAAAAAATAGAGTTAGGTCGCAAACAATGGCCTCTGGGAAAGCAAGCTCAGGAATAGCATTAATCTTTTTCAATCCTAGGGACTTTTTGTAAAAAAAAAATTGCGACAATAACACCTCTACGATTTTCATGGTCAGACCTAAAAATGTGATCATCACTTGTAGTAAAAAAAAAAGTGTCTAGAAAAAACGCATTCAACCAAGTCTTACAAACAAAAATGAGGTCAAAAAGAGACATGCTGAAGAGCAAAAGGACTTCTAACATTTTGTTTGTGAGGCTTCTTGCATTAGTTTACACATTAGACCAATAGGAGTGGACCTTAAGGAGATGGAGGGCATTCATACCTAACGTTGGTGAACAGAAACATGAATGTTAGGCATGGGGCCAATATTCTTATGTTTAATACAGTCAGCACGGTAGTTGACATATATGTTCTTTACAAATCGAGAAGAAGGTTTACCTTAGACCTATAGTCGAAAGATCTGTGATGGTTAGTTATGTTTAGATAATACTTTGAAAACAAATGGCGAATCTATGGAAATTTTGGAAGAGGAACAGCAAAAGATTTTGACTGATTTCTCCTTAGTCAAGAAGATCTGTTTTTCCTCTAACTACAAAAGCCTTTCTTCCTAAATATCCACTCACATTTAAATTTGCTAAAACAGCAACAAAGCTTGACAGCAAGCTCTATATATGTCAATTTGGCAGTTACCCAACTGAATAAAGGGAGATCACTACTCAGATATAAAATCTAATCCTATCTTTTCCTTCATGACTTTGTAAGGATTTAAAAGAAAGAAAAAAAACAAAACAGAATGCAACAAAGGAGAAAGGATTTTATTAAGTTCCAGTTTAAGAAGTTCCTCAAAGCACAGGTGTCAATTTACCTAAGGTATAAATAAAAGTATTTGTTTTAGTACTGCTACAACTTCAGAGTTGCCGTTAATATAATTCATCAAGTTCTGTTGAAGTGAATTGACTTCCTGAATTCATTGACAAATATGTGCCATTGAGCCACAAATTATAGAGCATTTCTCTAACACAGAATCAGAAACCAAGACAGAGAGAAATTTCCAGGAAAATAAAAAAGGTTACTAGCAATAAAGCCTAACAATCTTTAAAAACAAATTTCCATTGTTAGGCTTAAAGTATACTCCTAAAGATATAGAACAAACTAATACAACTATACCAAGGCAAGAATTAAATAAATTCCAATTTTAAATCTGGTCAGCCATACACCACCTACACACATGTATAGACTTCTATAAAGCACAACACATTAGGAAATGGCAAAGTTGAATCTTGCTCTGTTCTCAAAAAGCTAATTTTTTTTAAGTGCCATGGCTTAGGAAGGTATTCATGCAAGGGGCAAGAGATCCTGCAATGGAGGATCATCTACAGTAGTTTTTAGATACCAATGAAATCAAATTAATAATGACTGGGCTTTTACATCACTTTATTTAGACCAAAATGTTTCACCTACTGTGAAGGCTGGAATGAAATTTATTTCTTAATTGATTCAATTTATAGTAATGTCCATCTCATATATATGACTGTTGTTTTTCCTGATATTATTTTACTAATATGAATGATAGAATTTTCCAGGGAGCTAAATCTTTGCAAAATGTTCCAGCAAGTGTGAATCTAATCATTTATATATCAGGCGAGAAATCTGGGTTGACTTGTTTGATGATCCAGTGGTATGTTTACTTAGCTAAGAAGTGAAGAATAGACTGATATAATTATTTAAGAGTTAAGAATTATTCTGAATATTATTATATGCTGTACTGTATTATTTACAAATATTTAAGAATTGTATTGTAACATTTGCAAACTATACTAATATGATTCTGCCATCTACTGGATAAAAGTTGTATTTATTTTGTGTTCTATATTTAATGTCAGGATTCTGCAATTGTCATGCTTGGTAGATGTGTATAAACACTAGAACATTTTGGGCTAGCACAACAATCATGGGTTAATAGGGTGAACAACAGCAGACTTAGAACACAGCCCTGAGGAGAACCTGTGCTCAAGAAAATTGTTTTAGAAACATTAGTCCCAACTTGCACATTGGGGCCTATCATTAAGAAAATCAAGAATGTAGATGCATGAAGGAGGATTACAGCCTATAAGGCCCAGTTTGTCTACTAGATGCTGAGGGATGATTGTATTAAATGTCGAACTGAAGTTGACAAACAGTCAACTTCTTTCCTCAGGGGTGTCATCCGGCCCACAAGGTGCTTAAATCCAGCCCATGGGGCCAGCCTGGAAATAGCAAAGGACTGGCCTATGGTGCCTCTGGCAGTCAAAATGGGGTGTGGGGGCAGTGCATGGCCCCCCTGCACCCCATTTTCAACCTGGACAGCCTCCTGCAATACCCTGCTGGCCAAAATGGGCCACAGGGGAGGTCCCCCAGGCCCCATTATGGCCAGCAGAGTGCTGCAGGAGACCATCCAGATTGCAGGGGCCTCACATGGCCCTCCCATTCCCCATTTTGCCTGACAGGGTACTGCAGGAGGAGTCCATCCCAATCCTCCCCCTGGCCACCCCACAGAGAACTACTATGATGATCCAGCCCTCAAAGAAATCCAGTTTGACACCACCACCCCCCGCTCTAAGTGCTCCAAGCTTAGATGGAGAATAGAAGAAATTGCATCCTCTGTAGAGCAATTTGGATAGTAGAGCAATATAGGATAATTATTTCAAGACTATTGTATGAATTAGGATGCCAATACCTATAAGGGAAAAATGGTTGGTGAAAATGATAGAATTGGCTGAAATAACTAAATTGACATATTTGATTAGAAAAAAAGACAAGGCCTACATTTGTTAATGACTGAAAACCTTTTATAGACTTTCTGCGTAAAAGAGAAAAAATAATGACATGATTTTGATTATTAAACAGAGTAGATTATAGAAAAAAGAAAGCTACAATGTAACTTTAGAAAGAGAGGTTAAAATATAATTGTATTTGTTATGTATGCAGGTTTAAAGTCATTGGTTTAGTTTGAACTGTTCTTGTAAAATGTTAGAAATGATTGGTTTAAAAAGTGCTGATTGGCTGGCAACTGTGGCTGCTGGCTATAAGTAGCAGCTGCAGCCCAGCCAAAGTGGGTCCGTTCTGAGCTGTAGTCACTAATAAACAAAGAGCTTGAAGCACTCCATGTCTGTCTCTTCATGCAAACATAACACTGGCGATGAGGATGGGATTCCCCTGAAGCAGAGGGCAATGCGGAACAGAAGAAGAGAGAGATGGCTGCGCTGAACACCCCCCCAGCCCCATTCGATCTGACGGCAGAAGACTGGGAGTCGTATGCAGATCGCTTCCAAATGTATTTGGAGGGAAACGATCTTGCCGACATTTCTGAGAAGTGGAAGAGGGCGGTCATTCTCACGCACTGCAGTCCGTCAGTTTTCAAGATGGCGAAGGCATTGGCAGGAGCTGCAGACGTGAAGGTAATGGACTGGCCTGATTTAGAAAAGCTGTTAAGAGCCCATTACGCACCACAAGTATCATGCCTCATTAAGAGACACGAGTTTTACCGTCATGATCAAGGGAAAGCAAAACGAACGACTTCATGGCAAGTTTAAGAGACATTGGGGGTGCATGTGAATTTAACAGTTTAGAAGAGGCCACGCGCGATCGATTTGTTCTGGGCCTTAAAGACAAGGTGTTACAGAGCAAGTTATTAATGAAACCTAAGATCACGCTGAAGGAAGCAATAGAAGAGCCCTCTTCAGCAGAAGCTACCAAGTCCTCAGCAGCAGCCATGAAGAAAATTAACAAGGCCACAAGCCATCTTGATGTGGAAAAGTCCACAACAACTCATTGTGAGCAAATAGATTCTGAGTCAGACTGTAGTGAGGTGGAGGAGGGAATTTACAGACTCAGAATGGTGCGGAAAAAGAAAGACCTGGGAAGAAAGAGGCAAGATTTCTACTGCAGAGGGTGTGGGAGAAGCCACCCCCACACTGAATGCAAGTTTTTAGACACCATTTGCCTCCGTTGTGATAAAAGAGGACACCTAGCAAGAGTCTGCAAATCATCCAGAACTCCACCCATCAGAAGAAAGTTTGCTACAAGCAAAGACAAAGAATTCAAGCCTAACAATTTCTGTGAGGAAATGGGGCACAGCACAGAAGCAAATGGGAAGAATGAAACTCATCAAACAGTCACCATTGGTCATTCATCACCCTTAAGAAGTAGAAAAGTGCATGTCAGGGTATTTATTGAAGGAAGGCCTTGCCAAATGGAAGTGGACTCAGGCTCATACCTATCTATGGTGTCATTCACAGTCTTCTTCCCAACATCCAGAAGAAGCACTTCAAGAAGTAAGCATTGACTCTTAAAGACTACCAAGGGAACAAGATTCCAGTAGTTGGAACAAGAGAATTCAACGTGAAGTTCAAAGGCCACACCAAACACCTACCACTGACCATCGTGGACAAGGACCGGCCAAGTCTGCTGGGCCTTGAGTGGTTCAACCCGCTGGGCATCGAGGTGACTGGCATCAATCACGTGAGCAACACTGAGTGGGAAGAGGCCTTGAAGTCTGAGTTTCCAGAGGTCTTCAGCAACGGATTAGGCAAGTACTTGGGGACCCCTATCTCCTTTAACCTAGATCCCAAGGTACAACCAATCCGTTTAAAACCCAGAAGGGTCCCATTTGCCTTAAAGGAAAAAATTGATGCACAATTAGATAAACTAATAGCCCAAGGGGTTTTAGAGCCCACTGATCACTCCAGGTGGGAGACACCCATAGTCACACCAGTCAAGGCTGATGGGTCAGTGAGAATCTGTGGAGACTACAAGGGACATTGAACCATGCTACAACAGAGCGCATATCCAGTTCCAGTAGTGCATCATTTATTACATTCCCTTGGAGGGGCACAGTTTTGCCAAGTTGGACCTGGCACAGGCATATCAACAATTAACAGTTGATGATGCCACTGCTGAAGCCCAAACCATTGTAACCCATAGAGGTGCTTTCAAATGCAAAAGGTTGCAGTTTGGAGTAAGCGTGGCACCAGGCATCTTCAAAGCCTTATGGAAAGAATGTTACAAGGTTACCAGGGTGGTGCCCTATTTTGATGATGTTTTAATTTCTGCTGAAAATGACACTCAGTTACACGAGAGACTCAGGGAAGTCTTAACCAGATTCAAAAAGGGGTTAAAAGTCAAAGAAGAAAAATGCACACTTAGAACAGATAAAGTGGAATTCTTGGGTTACATGATTGATAAACATGGCATCCACACAGAGGCAAAGGTTCAGGCAATCAAAGAAGCCCCCACCAAAATGCAAAACAGATTTGCAAGCATTCTTGGGACTCATTAACTTTTATCATATGTTTCTACCTCAGAAGGCAACCATTGCAGAACCCTACATAGGTTGCTGGACAAGAAATCTGTTTGGGTCTGGGGAGGAAGGAACAAGCTGCATTTAACAATATCAAGAGACAAATCACGTCTGATGCTGTGCTGATACAATTCTCTGAGAACTTTCCTGTTGTTCTGATTTGTGATGCCTCCCCTTTGGAGTGGGGGTATTGAGCCACATGCTTCCCAGTGGGAGGGAAGCTCCTATTGCATTTTACTCTCGCACCTTGACCAAAGCAGAGAGGAACTACCGCCAACTGGATAAGGAAGCCTTGGCAATTGTAGCAGCTGTCAAGAAATTCCATGAATATTTATATGGGAGAACATTTACTGTTGTCACAGATCACAAACCTCTTTTAGGCATTGGGGCAGGGGACAAACCACGATCCTGTCACCAAGAATGCTGAGATGGACTGAATTTCTTGCTGCTTATTCATACAAACTGATCCACAGACCTGGTAAAGACATTGGGCATGCAGATGCTTTGAGTCGCTGCCCACTTCCTTCACACATTGAGGACCCTGTTCCTGAGACTCACACCTTTTTTCTAGAAACTGTTGCCAAGCTTCCAGTCAATGCTGCTCAAATTGCCAGAGAGACTGCCAAAGACACTTTATTGGCTCCTGTTATAGGCTGGATTAAAAGGGTTGGCCACTTCAAGATCTACCTCAACTTGCCCAACCTTTCAAATCCAGGCAAACTGAATTATCTGTATTAAGAGGATGTATTTTGTGGGGTAACAGGGTGGTTATTTCTGCAAAACTACAAAAAGAGTTTTGGAAATGTTACATGAGGGTCATCCGGGAATTGTCAGAATGAAGGGATTGGCCAGGAGTTATGTATGGTGGCCAGGTATTGACAAAATGGTTGAAAACTGGGTTGCATCTTGTCCTAACTGTCAGGTAGTCAGGCCTGCCCCACCTCTCGCCCCCACACAGGAATGGGAATGTCCTAGGGGCCCATGGTCCAGGATTCACATTGATTTTGCTGGCCCTACCAGAGGGCACACTTTCCTTATTATAGTAGATGCATATTCCAAATGGCTTGAGGTTATCCCTATGGCATCCACCACAACTGAAGCTGTCATCAAACAGCTTAAAAAGCTTTGTAACTCACAGGTTACCTGATGTGCTTGTTTCTGACAATGGCCCTCAATTTACATCCAACCTTTTTGAATCATATCTACCGCAACAGGGCATCAGACATGCCCTAACAGCCCCTGGGCATCCTTCGCTAATGGCGGGCTGAGCGTATATGCGATTTACCAAGAAAAACTTCCCAATTGGGTCCAGGATATCACTGAGAGAGTTGAAAAACTTCTCAGTGTTCAGCATATCACTCCCAATCCCTCAACTAATTTGTCCCCAGCTGAATTGTTGATGGGTAGGAAACTCAGGTCTCCCCTTGACCGCCTTCATCCCACTTACGCACCCAACGCACCAATAGATTCCACTAGCAAAATTGCACATTCACTGTGGGTGATTCTGTTTATGCTAAGAACCTTACAGGTGAACCATTATGGATTCCTGCTGAGATAACCCAAATCACAGGCCCCAGGTCTTACAGGGTACAAATGGAGGATGGTGTCCTCTGGAGCAGGCATATTGATCAGTTAAGATCCAGATTGGCTCAGGAGCATCGCTCCTCTCTGGTTCCCATACCTACTGCCTCTTCTAGGGGAAGGGAGGATCATGAGTGTAATGAACAAGCAAGAATCAACCCCATGTGTAACGAGCTAACGACAGGAACCATCCCAAAACCTGTCACAATACCAACAACCATTTTCACAAATGGAAGATTGCACATCATTACCTGACTTAGGTGCTGACATTGGGTTGGAGATGGATTGGGAGGAGAGACCAGGTTGTAGTAACCAAACAGGTTCTACCATTACTACAAGTCCTAGTAAGGAAATGTCATCAGACACATTTCCTCCCTCACAAGGTGAGAACCTTAAAACATCTGAACCACGAGGTCTCAACACACGAAGAGCCCCACCTATTTAAAAGAATACATTAGATAGGCTGGGGTTTGAGTATGGACTGAACCTAGTGAGGAGGGGTGTTATGTATGCAGGTTTAAAGTCAATGGTTTAGTTTGAACTGTTCTTGTAAAATGTTAGAAATGATTGGTTTAAAAGTGGAAAACCCTGCACTCTGATTGGCTGGCAACTGCGGCTGCTGGCTATAAGTAGCAGCCGCAGCCCAGCCAAAGTGGGTCCGTTCTGAGCTGTAGTCACTAATAAACAAAGAGCTTGAAGCAGTCCGTGTCTGTCTCTTCATGCAAACATAACAGTATTTATAATAGCTTTGGAGATAATTGGAAACCATTTATACCTTTTTATACCTTTTTTCTTCTATTTTTCTTATACTTCTTTCTTTTTGCACTTTTAGCCTTTCCCCCCTTCCCTTTCTTTTTCTTTTTCATTCTGTTTTAGTTTCTATTAGTTCTTCTTCTTGTGAAAAAAATCAATATAATTCATGTGTATCAAACTATATATGAACAAGACAAGATAATCTGGAATTAATGGAATGCTACAACAACATTTGTGAAAGGTACGAGGGAACAGAAGACTTGCATCTATACTAACAAAAAACAACTACTCACCCAAAGCTTCAACATAATAAAGAGGAAGCTGTTCTGACACATTGAGATAGACCAACTACACTTTATATCCCAGTCCCTGTTTATGTTGCCTTGGTAAGCTCATACTTGGAATACCAAATCCTGTTTTGGTCACCACAATATATAAAAAAAAGATGTTGAGACTCTGGAAGAATGGAGAGAAGAGCAACAAAGATGATTAGGGAATTGAAAGCTAAAACATATACAGAACAGTTGCAGGAACTGGGTATGTCTAGTTTAATGAAAAGAAGGACTAGGGGAGACATGATAGCAGTGTTCCAATACCTCAGTGGCTGCCACAAAGAAGAGGGAGTCAAGCTATTCTCCAAAGCACCTGAGTGCACGTATGAATGATTTATTGTTGGTGATACCTGGTAGAACATTAGTGGGTGTAAGGAATGTAGTGGATTGAACTTTTCATGGAGTCATAGAACAGGGAATAAGAATGTGAAGTTCCTAACAAGACCGGAGCAATATGTATCATACACATGGATTCAGAGTAAACAAGCTGGGTATAAAATGAACCCAGACCCCTGAAGTTCGAGATAACTCTTGTTGGAGCAGGGGATGCCCTGAGTCTGCTTCTCAACCCACTGTAATGCCGCCTGATCATCTGTGTTGAGAGCATATGTGAGTATTGTGTGAATGTGTAGCCTAGTTGGGCAACAATGCTTACAGCAACTTGAGGAGCCTTGCTGGACATAGTAATCTGAATAGCCTTGTTGGACATAGTTATTTGAATAGCCTTGTTGGGCATAGCTTATTGCAGTAAGATAACTTTGAAATTAGACAAGTATATGTACAAATATAAAGAAACTAATTAAGCTTGTCCAAATAACACAAAAATAAAACAACTATTAGAAAACTCTATTTTGAGTGGTTTGAACTCTATTTTATGATAGCTGGCCAAAGAAGGACATGGAAGTTGCCAATATGAAGATCTGGAAGCTTCTAACAATCCACTCCAGCACCTAGAGACACTACTGAAAACAGGGCAAGCAGAGTCTGGTGAGTGTCAAGGCCACTGACCTGGACAAAACCAATGCTTCCAGGAGTATCTCAGTAAGGTGGCACCAAAGATGAGATACTGAGAGAATGCCTGAAGCAGTAGCAGAAACAGGAGAGAGATAAAGTAGAAGAGGTGCCATGGCAAGACAGGATCCTGCATGGGATGTTCTTGATGGAGGAACTGGAGATGATGTAGAAAGTAATGTCTGAAGTGGTCCAGTGGTCACCACAGCATTTGGAGATGTGACTCCTAAGCAGGGCAACTGGCCCAACATATGCCAGGAACAATATCCGAGCTCTCTGTCCAGGAGAGTGCAGTGTTAGGAACAGTTAAGCTACTGTGCAGAATCCTCTAATTCTCAGGTAGAAGTGTTTGTGTGTATGAGAGAGAGAGAGAGAGAAGGAGGGAGGGGGAGAGAGAGGGAGGGAGAGAGAGATAGAGAGAGAAATGATTCTGCAACTCAAGATGATCTATCAACACCACAAGAGAATGGTTATGCCAGGTGAAGGAAAGGATATCGTATTACAATTCATTCCATCCCCTGATTGGCTTATATAGTTGAAATTTTCATCTCTGACCTAGTTACTGTAGGACTGTAATGATTCAATGATTCTCAGTATAAAATTATTTAACAGAAAGATAGACTAAGAATGTAATTATTCTCCATTGTTATCTTTGTGCAAGTGTTTTTCTTTCGCTTTTGCACATTAGTTCTAGAGCCAAGAAACATTTTCCATCACAGAAAATATTAGATTATTAATCCAACTTTACAAGGAAGGGTTATAATCTGTTTACAATGAAAAGTAATTTGGTGGTTGCTGGAGAGTGTTCATTGACTATTAGTATAGGGTTAGGGTTAGTGAGTGTTGTCAGCTGTCATATCATTTTTCTCAGCTTATGCTTTTCAGTTGATAAGCTATTTTCCAGTAACAGTTATATATGTAAACAAATGTTGTTATGACCTGAGTCATCACATTAATATTTTATGTGACCATAAAATATTAAAAAATTACAGTAAAATAAAGTAACAAAAGGAGCACTAAATGTAAAAAGGTAAATCCAATGTTACAACTGAGAATTTGTGTTTCTTTTCAAGTTGAAATGACATTAGAGCAGAAGTAGCAAGTTGATTGCTGAAAATTGGAAACACATCTGCAAGAAGATATTTTAGATTGGAGCCCTTGAGATCACCTACTATCAATAATTTGGGTCCAAATTCATTGTATATGGGACAATGAGGACATAGTGGATAATGTCTTCTACTTGACCAATAGGAATTTGACAAAATCTCCCTTTCAGTTATACAGAGGGCATAGTTTGCAGATGAAGGCATGTTATAGCCTTTCTCAGTAAAGCATTGGTTATATTAACCAGGTACTGGGAGAGAGGCTTTTATGTTTCTTATAATAATGTAACCAAGATGGATGTTTATACTGTAGTGATATCTTTCATAAAATCATAGGGATGGGAAAAAAAACCTTGGAGGTCTTCTAGTCCAACCCCCTGCCCAAGGCAGGAGTTTTTATTCCATCTCAGGCAAATAGGGGCCCAATCTTTACTTGAAAGCCTCCAGCAATGGAGCACCCACAACTTTGGCAGCGGGCAAAGCTTTCACTGACTAATTGTTTCTCAGTGCCAGGAAATTTCTATTTAGTTCCATGTTTGAAGTCCCTCTGAACTAGCTTCCACCTGCTTGTACCATTCTTAGGTGTATTGGAGAGTAAATCAGCTAGCTCTTCCCTGCGACAGCCCTTCAAATATTGTGGCAAGATGGGAGGAATAAATTTTAAAAAATACATTCAAAAATATAACAATTTGGAAATGTGTTATCATGTCACTCCTAAGCCTTCTCTTCATTAGGCTCAAGATATAAAGTTCCTTGAGATATTCCCTTAGAAGTTTATTGCAGTTCTTTCAAAAACCTTATCTCTAATTTTGCCTGTATTAAGAGCTAAATTATTCTATAGATGGTAGGGGATATTTTTTTAGGATGAGTGACAAAATTTGGTCTATTGATTCCCAACTGTGTAATTGAGAAACCGAATTTTAGCAAGAAGAGATTCTTTTTTCTTTTGGATATGTTTTATTTGTAGTTTTCCTTTAACAACCAACTTTTTTGTGGACAGTGTAATGACTGGGTTAATACGTTTTTCACACAATGCTGACAGTAATAATATAATTATATATACAGAGTTTTTATCTTCCAATTTCTAATCTTGATATGCTCATTATAATTATATATTCTTTTATGTATCAATATATATTATACTATTTTCCCAATTTGTACTTATTTCTTTATTTTTCCCGTTTGTTGGGGTTCTTCCATATTCACCGCATTATCTTTAAACAATACTATTCTCTCTTTATGATTTTTACCACTTTCTCCAAAATTATATATGTAAATATCAATAACATTTCTTCATACAATATACTTATTAAACCCTATTGTCACTAATGTTTTAATGTTTTAAATATCACTCTGTGTTCCACATTTTCAATATCTTAAATTTCTATAAACACCAATAAAACAATTGTTAATAAGATTTAATCAGTCCCGAGATTATATCTCTAAGTTCCCTACATTTTAATCCTTGAAAACTATGTATTTCAGTATATTTTGCACCATTGATCATAATATTTAGATATATCTAATCCTAGTCTTCCACCTCCTAATCTTAATATACAGTATTTATGGTTATAATAAATTCCATTATATATCTATATATGTACTACTATTTTCCCAATTTAAACTTTCCCCTTATTTCTATTGGTTTTTAATATAATTACTATATTGTAGGGTATTATGTCTCTATCCATCATCTCTCAGCCTTTTTAGAATTCCATCATTTAGTTATTTTTTGGTGATTCTTTTATATTTCCCTCTTGGAATCCTATATGTCTTTCTAGCATTTTTGCACTGACTAATTGATCCCTCTGCCTTACCCTTTATCTCCTTCTGCTGCATCTTTTGAATATCCATCCATAACCCTTTCGTTATTTTTGGAAAATCTTCCTTTTCTCTCTCTATTCTAAGTTCTTAAGGGATTATCTATTTGATTTTTAATATTTATTCTTACTGTCTTTTTAGTGTTTTTATCTGCTTGTAACTTATTTTTATCTTCTTGTAGTTTATTTTGCTTTGCCTCCTCCATTTCTAATTTCTCATCTGTCGTCTGTGTATTCATCTTTTCCCACCATTTATTGAGAGCCTTCTACTTTCACATCTTTATCTTTAAATATTCCTTTCAACTCCTTATAATTCTTTGTCAGCATTTCTAACATTTCTTCATAGAACTTTGTCTCCTGCTAGGTCATTTTGTACCAAGTTAATATACCTTTAATATTCCAGTATCCCAATATCTAAAAACTCCAGAAAAAAAATCAGTTAATAAAATTTGGTCAATTCCAAAATCATTCCTCCAAGTCCCCTAAATTTTTACTCTTTAAGTGCTATAGATTTGTTCTTTTCGGTCTTTATAATTTCCAGTTTACACCTTCCCAATTGTCCAGATGTTGAAGTCTTATTTATCATTTCTTTTTTCCTCTTCTATCGCTTTTCTTCTCTTACTTCATAGGATGATCTGTCACATGACGTTAATAACCCAAATCCAGCTTAGCCCACCAAGTTTCTTCAAATCTTTTAAATCCACTTTTCAATGCATAGTTCCAATAAAGTTATTAATGTTTGGTTTAATTTGCCTTATGGATCTTCAAAAAGCTCAGTGAATATTTCCAGGGGTGGGATTCAAATTTCTTAACAACCAGTTCTGTGGGTGTGGCCTAATTTGTGGGTGTGGTTTGGTGGTCATGTGACTGGGTGGGCATGGCTTGTATGTAAATATTATAAATATTTATATAAATATTGAATTTTTTTTAAAAAAGAACAACTTTTACCCAAAATCAGGCAGAGATTGAATTGCTCACAGAATCACAGATTCACTTAGAGATCTATGATTCTCCAATCTGCTTCCTGAGTATGTCACATAAAATTTGCTTGCAAACTAAAAAAATGGCCATTATCCCTGCTGCCATTTGGGACAGCTTTCTTTAAATCAACAAGGGAATTGCGGTTTCCTCATGATAGACAAAGCACCTCTCCTTTCTTCACACCCCTCCAGGGTGGCTTAACCCCATAGGGTCTCCAGCAAGCAGTTGTCGGCTGCATTTCATGGAGCCTGGCAGATCTGTTATTTTCCAGCCGTTCTCGCCGCGACATCAACCGAAAGTCTCATGAGATTCTTGAAGGCTTTCTAGTTTCTTATAATACCTCCAAAATTCAGGGTGTTCTAACAGTGATGGAAGGTAGCCTATCTCCATCCTAAAATAGGTAGCAGAAGGTACCCTACGGAGTCTCCTAAAGAAGTTGTTTTGGGCTACCTTGAATTTAGTAATAATCTTTTCATCTTAGCCCTATGAAACATCTATCACCATGCTTTAAAATAGTTTAACTGGAGGGATTACCAGTTGCCATTCCTTAGAATAGAAAAATTTCAGATTAGTGCCCACTCTGTGGTGAGTAGTTACTAAAACAATAGTTAAATGAAGGATCTTATGAAATGTGAACACTAGATATTGAAAAGAGGGGCATTGCTTTCTTTGTTGAGCATTAATCATCCTTCTTTTTGCCTATCTTTCTATGATTATAATTTATCTTCAGTTTTATTCCACACATAGTAAGCAGCTAATGTGGTCAATAATCTTATAAAGCCAATCTTTCTAGAGAATATAAAATAATATTATCAAGAGTACCCCACTCCTCTACTCACAATAGTATTCCCTATGCTTCCAGGCTTGAAATTTGCAAACAACCGATTCAAACTCAAGGTAAACTGCTCCAACCTCAATTGCAGAAAATACAACTTCAGCAATAGATTGGTCAATGCCTGGAACACCCTACCTGACTTAGTTGTTACAACATCAACCACTCAGTTTCAACCTCAAACTGTCTACCATGGACCTCACTGCATTCTTAAGAGGTCCTTAAAGGGGGCCTGCATAAGCGTGCCAGCGTGCCTACCGTCCCTATCTTATTGTCCTCGTTTATCTGTATTTATTCCTTTGTTCATGTTTATGTTCATACCTATACTTGTTATCTTGTACATTTGACAAAAAATAATAATAATAAAAGATATAAGAACATTGCAATTTTCTGCCCATTAAGTGAGCGGAGAAAAATCTTTGTGACTTCATTGCATACAATATTATTAATAAAAAATTTAAATAAGAAGCTAAATACTGAATAAATATATCCAGAAATAAGTAAAAATAATGATGTGGAACTACTTGGCTGTTACTGTGTCTTGATTTTTTAATAATGAAGAATGGAAAAATTCTAAAATATAATTATTAATATGAAAATAAGATCTCATGTATGACTTTTTTTGTCCAGGAATATGTTCTACAATCTTGTTGACAACTGGAATAAGGCCTTTTCTAATGTCGGTTTTTGTTCATTACTTCACATTGAGCTTGCTAACTTCTTTGTATAAAATTATGGGTCATGGCTGATTATGGCATGTAGGAGGGTAGACAAGAAGCTATATAAACCCATGATGTTGTGGGTGACATTAATACTGAAGCTAAAATAGTTTTAAGGATTAAGTTCAGGACACTTTTTTTTACGCAATCTGTATAATTTGCGATTCAGCTAACAGTTGCTATTCTCCTTGAGATTCCTCAAAGATGAATCTCTGTGTACTGTTTTGCATAACACGATTTTCAATATTAAAGCCTGAAGAGCAAAACTAATTTTTATTATGGCATTAGCAATTAATAATGCTGTTTCTTTTTCTTTATTCCAGTATATTTGGGACTTAAATAGAAATATTCTGTGTGTCTTCATGGTGTCTGAATGCAGCATCATGAAGAAATTTAGGCAGCTAATTTGTTATTCTCTTACCAATACACTTTCAGCCCAATACACCAAAACACAAGGCAGGAATATTATGTTCACCATCTTTATTTGCCAAATTTTTAAAAGGCAAGATAAAAATATCATCATCTTATAAAATGCCTTCTATATGTACTTATTCATCAGACAGAATGTTTTAAACCTTACAGATTTAATAAAAATCCTATTTCATGAAGAGAACTATTTACCATGTCTAAACTTATTTTCTCCAGAGCAATTTTTCAAGGCTGTCAAGTCTTTGGGGTGCAGGACACAGAGAATCAAGGATACGAGTGTTATTCTGAGTTCTTCTGGGTTAAGCTCTCAAGACTAGTCATTAAGAAAATAGTGTTTCTCAGAATTCTTGAAACTTGAACATGTGGGTTGATAATGAACCAGGAACTGAAGTATTTTTTCAGTGTTTTCAGCTGTGTGCAGATGGAAGGATCCCCAATGCTAGACAGTAATAGGATTTCTCATGTATTTAAGAAACAGCAACACTTAATTTTGTTAAGAGTCACAAAACTCTAAGGTAGAAAAGTTTCCTCAGTCCTTCATATATGCCTGTAATGGTAGATTTGGATACAACGAAGTTTTTAATTGATAGGAGGTTCATAATGCCAGTTTTCAGTGCCTTATATAACAATATGATTAGTTATAGAGGACCCAGATTGTTGGGGGCAATATGCTGACTTTGTAAACCAAGTTAGAAAGGGCTGTAAAGCACTGAGATGTATAAGTGCTAATGCTAATGTTATTACTTTACCATAAGAGGGCAGTGTAGCTTTTTCATGTTTTGTATGTTGTCTTCCATGATCATATATTTCTATTCCAAGAAGTCTTGGAAAAGTCTTCTAAGTCAAAGTAGTCTAAACCTTAGGACAGAGATAGGCAATTATTTATTAACTTAATCAAAACCATGGAGAGATAGTCAGGATTATACCAGTTCATCTGACAGAAAGGGGGGATTATTATCATGAGAAAGGACATCCTTATCCTACTTTGAAATCAAGAAAAACCTGTAATTCCAGATTTCATTCTTACAAATATATAAGTCAGTATTAGCAGAAATATATAGTAGGTTTAGGGGAAAAGTGACAACTAAATTTGCTACTTTCAAAAGTCCAAAATGTTTGATTGCAGGTTATCACAAAAATCCTAGGATTGGATTGAGTAGTTTTTTTTAAAAAAAAATCCTGGACAAAGGCAGTGGCAAATCATTTCTCTTTTCTAAGAAAAATATATGTAGACACCAGGACCAATTCAATTCCAGAAGTTCTTGTATTTTACATTATGTATTTGTGTAATAGAAGAGCCTTTTAGAGGAATTTTATACAACAAAGGGTATTTAAATATAAATTCCCTACAAGAATTTGGATTTTTTTTCTAAAACGAAATCTTTAATTAATTGGAAGATTTGTTCAATGAGGACGGCCTCTAATGTTGCCACTATAGTCAGTGCTCGACTCACACCAAACATTTTGGAGGCCTGAAGCAAGTTTTTATTGTTTGACCCTGCTATACCCCTTTCCCATCTTCCAAGAAAAATTGAATTTGGCAAATAATTTTTAAACAAACAAATTTGATAGCAATTGTTCAGTATTTGAGAAGTTGTCACAAAGAAGGGGACAACCTATTCTCCAAAGCACCTGAGGGCAAGAAGTAACAAATGAAAACTTATCAAAGAGATCCAATCTAGCACTAAGGAGAAATTTCCTTCATTGAGAACCATTGATCAGTGGAAAGGCTTGCTTCCAGAAGTTGTGGATGCTCCAATACTGGAGATTTTTAGGAAGAAATTGGATAGCCGTTTGTCCCTAATGGTATAGGTCTCCTCAATGGTTAGGGGTTGAACTAGATCTCCAATTTCTCTTCTGACTCTGTAATTCTGTACTCTCTGACACAAAGGTGAATAGAAAAAAAATCTTATAAGTAACCCTTAAAAGATTTAGATGCACAAGAATTGTGAATGGCCTGGGACAATCTGACTGGACCACCTCTGAACAATGGTCACCCAAAATCTGTCCAATATGCTATGCAAAGCTTGCTCAATCCAAGTGGAAGTGTTTGGTCTCCCATTAACATATCATAAAAGACTAAGTAAGTGGTTTTTCAGAATAGTGAGAAGCATCTGAATAGTTTCTGAAAAACAAAAGGATTTTGGTTTATTTACAATTGATAGGAAGGCAGATGTTGATGAATATGGTATATAAAATCATAGAATCATGGGGCTTCAAACCTCTGTGCAAAGCAGGAGTCCTTATACCATTCCAAATAGATGTCCAATCTTTTCTTGAAAACCTGCCAGCTATTTTCTGTGTTATGCTGTGTTATCAGTCCTGGCAATCATTCATAGTGGCATTGGATATTTACAAACGGAATGGATTTTCCAAAATGTATTAAGATATAAAGATTGGTAAGGAGAAGGGAGATGTATGCACATACATACACAGGTATACAGGTATGTTTACTTGAAACAATATTGTGCAGAACCCTCAAATTCCCAGGCCTGTTAATAAGAGGACTCAAGATTGAGGAAGACATATACCACATCCATACAGTATGGACATTTTTACATATATACACCCTGAACACTACCACAAAATTTAGAATGTGCACCAAATGTATTAAAATGTGAAATGATGAATGCACCTAGTAGTATTGTCATCAGGGTTCCATCTTTACCATTCCCCCCCCCCCATGCAATACTAAAAACAAGTCATAAATCTGTTGTAGAAACACATGTATAAAATTCAACAATTTTATTTGAACTCTGTTTAGAGCTGATACTTCAAAAAGCAGAAATGATTATTATATAATGTTCTTTACATATTGGATACATTTTTATATAAATTTTAAGAGAAAAAGAAAAACCATTTAAGGAAAAGAACAATTTTGATACTGTTGAGTAACCAGGAACCATTGTTTGCCATTGCATCCTTGGATGTGCAATCTAAGAAACAAAGCTTGACAATTGTTATCACAACCATCTTCCAATAACTAGGAAGTTGTGCAGCAACTATGTCAGGGACTAATGTCTGCAAATAATTTTAATACTGCTGACAGACTGGTTAATTTTTTTTTCAGCCTGATGATTGTGCTTAGATTGGGGCAGGTTTAACATTAAGATTGGGGCAGGTTTGACATTTAAACCAGCTCTGAAATTACCACATCATTCAGCTACTAACGGCAGCTGCAACTGAACCAATGGCATCATGGAGCAATACCTCAGATTCTATATTAATTACCAACAGGAGAATTGGATGGACCTCCTTCCTTTTGCGGAGGTTGCTATCATAACTCAGTGTACAGTAGCACAGGATTCACGCCATTTAAAGTGGCCATAGGACAAGATTTTGTAGCTATCCCTGAATAGCACTCCATTGATAGGGTTGCCCAGTTACAGTGGTGAAAAAGCTTTAGATGAAGCTAGAGAAGCATATAAAAAAGACTGATAAAAAGCGCATCAAGCCAAAGAACTTTAAGGTGGGAGACAGTCTCTCTACCAAATTCCTACAATCTAGACAGCTGTCAAAGAAATTGGGCCCAAAATACGTTGGACCTTTCCCCATCAATATTATTAACCCATTAAGTGTAAAACTTTAGCTGCCAAAAACACTCAGACATGTACCCCGGTACTTCGTTGTAACCTACTGAAACCAGAAATTATATCTTCCTTACGTCCCAAACTGCAACCACTTCCCAACCCCATTTATTATTGAGGGAAAGCAGCACTTTGAAGTTAAAGATATTTTGGATTCTCACATCCAAAACTCAGTATATGGAAGCCTGGAAAGACTTTTCCCCCCTCAGAAACTGAATAGGTCAACTCCTAACATATTAAAGCCTCCAAACTGCTTACAATATTCCATTACCCAAAAACCCAGATAGGCAGCACTGAACTGAAAATTGAGTGTAACTTTCTCTCTTTTCCCTTTTTTTCTTTTGCAGACTAATGTCTCTGTTAAGAGGGGCAGAATGTCAGATCTGCCTGGCTCAGCTTGGGGGCCTCTCAGGCATTCTGCCACAACAAGAGGCTGAAAGATTATAGGGGGGAGGAAGATGAAAGGGGGATGACAGGTAAGAAGGACCAGAGCAGTTGGAGACTGTACCAGCCAAGCACCCTGAGAAATATGCAGATTATCCTAACGCCTCAAGAGTTCTCAAAATAGCTTGGCAAGCTCTGGTTGGCTGGAAACAAACTGGTCACAGAGGGAAGGATAGTCTAAGGGCAAACCTACATCTTATTTTTGTACATCTTATTTTTGTATCTAGCAAGTGAGGTACTTTCAGAGCTGGCTAGGCTTTACTGCAACCAATACTCTTAATAAAAGAACCCTTTGTTTTAACAAAATGGAATGGAAGGCTTTTCTTTCTAAGGGTTTGGATTGGAGGTTTGACACACAGCTTTCAGGCAGAGGGAACAGCGTTGTACCCTTGGGCTGTTTGCTTTTTTAAAAAGATGGAAGAGGCATTGTGCTTACAGAAACAAGACTTGTATTTATAGATTTGATTCTGGTTAAAAATGTGGCATCTTGATATTACTCTTGAGAAAGAATTAACTTTGATAATGCCATTTGTGAAAATGTGTTTCAACACTTTTGTGTTATGCTTTCAGTAACATTTTATTCCTATTCTCAACGGTGTGTGTGTGTGAATGGGAGAGAGAAAGAGAAGTGGGGAGAGGAAAGGGTGAGAGAGGGAGGGAGGTGGAGAGAGAGAGAGAGAGAGAGACTTTTGTTTCCTTCTTACAACTGCAATTCTGACATCTTATGTCCAATATTTGCATCTAGTTTCCTTAGAGCCACTGGAAATATTTATGTTCAAATTGCTCATCCTTCCTCACTTGCTTTTATGGCTGGATTTTATCACTGCGGTGCACAGAAGTGGAAAACATGCAATTGTGCAAATATACATTCACATATGGGATCACAATCATTACAAGTAATTTCTGGGGTCACTGGGTTATATACAAGCATATGTTCTATAAGCAGACTGTAAAAATCATCACAATGCATACATAAATATAGCAATATTCTGGTCTGGAATATTTGGTCACATGATACATGTTAGATTGTCAAATCAGGGTATGTCATTTATCAAAATACAATTAAGTGAACCCAAAATAAGATCCCTCTCTCCCTTCTTTTTCTCATTTTAAAATTTACTTAAGATTTTTTTTAAAATAAAAACTTTAAAAATATTAGTAGAAATTCATTTCAGTATAAAACTATGACTTTTTTGTTTATTGAAACAAAAAAAAATATGCACATATTGTTCTCTAAAAAGAAGTGTGGCTATTCTTAAAGCCAGAATATGAAACACTGCCTCCTCCCCTCACGCATGAACAAAATGCTCTGTGTATTGATAAAACTAGGTAATGATTTTATGTAAAGTGGTCTGGAAGAAATATCCCAGACTAGACCCTTTCAGGTCTTCTATGTAACTCCTATTTTTTTAAAAAATGTTTGTGACAGACATACATAGAAACCAAACATCTATACAACAGACCCAAATCTGTTTTACATTATAAATAATTTGTCACAAGCTAATAATATATGTAATATTGCTGGTATTGTGAGCTGGCCAAAGCAGACTCTGCTGCCAATGTGATGACTCGAAGCTCCTCACAATGTATGGAGGTTTCTACCCGAAGTCCAACATCCAGAGGGCAGAAGATCAAAGCTGTCCGGGATGAAACCTAGAGCATCCAGGAGTACATCAGTAAGATGGCACCTAAAGATGAGCTGTTGAGAGAAGGCCTGAGGCAGACATGGGAGGAAGATCAAGAAGACAACATGCTACAGCAAGGCAAGTCCCTGCATAGAACAGATAACTGATGTGGCAGACATTGAGAAATTCTACCAGTGGCTGGAAAGGGCTGGACTAAGATAGTACTGAAGCACAAATCATCACATGCACTAAGCACCATAGCAGTAGCTTAGCAGGGGGTCTCCTGCACTAAACAACTTCTGGCTATTTAGAGACACCCAGAAATAGGCTAACAGATAATAGCAGGGTAAGGTGCGGCAGAAGCAGCATACACTAAATGGCACGATCAAATAGCTAGCATTGTGCACAGGAAATCTGCATATTGTATGAGCTAGACCCTCCCAAGTCCAGATGGAATGAAGACAGAAGGTAATGAAGCCTTCATTTTTATACTACCATCATTAAAGGTGTTACACTTTTTATGCTAAAATTCCTTATAAAATTTCTGAATCACATTATCCTTTTAAACATCCATCTAATTATCCATTTATCATTCAACACATTAATATATCATTTTTCTTACAATATATGCATTAGGCAAACCTCCTCTTCCTTTCTTTAAACCATAAAAAAACTTGTTCCAATTTCCCACATACTTTTCCATTATAATTTTGATGTCCAATCACTCTAATATTAAAATGAAGAGAAGAAATCTAGGAATTTGTTAGGATTAAAGCAAAAATCAATGTAAAAGCAAATGTGTACTGAAAGTGAGACTTGCAACAAAGCATCTCTGAACAAAATAAAAGAACTTTATATAATAGCTTAAGAACCTACTGTTCACTACAAATGTGCCTCTAACAGTAACTTGTGACTTCTGAACCTACTCGAGGGAACAAAAACATTTTAAAAATGCCCCAAAGTGGGAATCTGCAAGAGGAGAATTAGGAAGTCAGTGTATTCTTTTTTTGCCTAATAAATCTGCAAGTCTTTGTATCTTCCACTTCCCATCCCTAATCATACATTACTGAGAGACCCTTGAGATTTTTCTTATGCAAATTTCTGCTCTCACAACTTTATAAAATTCTAGCAAAAACTCCACATAAGAACAACCTGCCCAAAGAGGTGAATGCCCATTCCCCCACATTCTGTCCCATCACAAGTTAAAAATCAGAAAAGCTCATTTCAATTTTCTTAACTTTAATGCTTTAGATTTTTTTAAATATTTGTTCAGAAATGGACCTTGTAAGTTTTCTATTCCCTTATTTGCTTAATCCTAATTTGATGTCAGATGTTTAAATGATCAGGTAATATTACTGAAATGTAAAATGCACCCTTTATCTTATTTTATAGATGGAATGTCACTGGAGGAACTGCTGAAGGTCACAAAGCTTTCATCTGAATATACACTTTCTCCTTGCAAGTTCAACAGAGCAGTAAAACAAGAGGCCTTCAGTTCTTTGGGGAACCGATCATGACCTTTGATACAAAGTTTACAATTGCACTGGCAGGCTGTTCTGGATCATGCTCTGCAAACAGATGGCAAATGTTATCAGTTGCACTACCTTGTTTCCTTGCAACAAAGCCAAATACCCTGGAAAATGAAAAAAAAACATGAAAGATGAGGCATGAAATACTGTACTTATTAAAGAGTTCAAAATGTTCTGCAAGATAATGTTTTTCCCCATTGTATTTTAAGTTTTTTGGAATTTTTTTAACAGGGTTTCAACAGGAAAAGCAGTAAGGAACAAACTTTTCTGGGAAGCAGCTTGCTCATCTCTACTAATCTTTCCCTGACCTGCACTGTCTGCATGAGTATGCACTTAAAATGGACTTTTAATTAACACAAAATAAAATTGAGGCATCATCTTATATAAGAAATTATTCAAAATAATGCATTAAGCTGATAGAGTCTTAATGCACATATTTTGCAATTTTTATTTAAAAACATGAACATTCTGGAATGTAATCTGGTAATTTTAATTAAATTTCACCTTATTCTGTTTGGCCTGGTTATGAAAACACTTCCTGGCCTATTATGTAAGGTCTAGACAAGAAAAAAAAATGTTGTGTTCCCATTTGACAACATCAAAGGATTTCTGAACATATGCTTCCTTACCTGAATATCTTTTCATGTGTACACAACTATCCATTGCTGGTTAATTGTGAACAATCTGGTTAATATCTGAATGCTAAACTAAATGGAATGAGACTAGAGTCTAGCACTGAGGCATGCTGATTGCATTGCCCTACTAGGAGATTAGATAAAATAACATTTTGCAGAGTGTAGCTTCAAGAAGAGCTTTGGTGGCTCAGGCTGTAAATGCCTGCTCTTAAGATCCAGCTGTCTACATTTACTGTAGGCTCGAATCCCACCAGGCTCAAGGTTGACTCAGCCTTCCATCCTCTCGGGGTAGGTAAATTGAGGACCCAAGATTGTTGGGGGCAATTAGCTGACCTTGTAAAAATGCCGCTTAGTAATAAGCAGGCATATACAATGGAATGAAGGCTATTGCTGAGCACATTGGGTTGTGCTCCAAAAATTGTAAGTCAGCCCTGAGTCTTCGGAGAAGGGCGGCATATAAATGTAATTAAAAAAAAAAAAAAAAGTATCACATATGATATCTGTGATCACTTCACAGGACAACTTGATATGCTCTCCAGATCTTTTAATTATTTAATTATTTATTTATTTACACACTTACACACACACACACACTCATAATTCCTTTAGAAGGTTCCTGAAGCTCTCATATGCAGTGTTATCAAAAAATTACTAGATTCCATACATTCCACATGTTAATATGGACATATAACAAACCAATATTGACAGCTGTCAAAGATAAATATGAAAGTCTGCAGTCTTTTTTGCAATTTTGTTTGGTCCTAACATAAGCATTGCCTTATTGCTTATTGAAGAGAAGTTGAAGGAAAACTTGGATATTATGTGTAAGATGCTACGTATTCATAGTTACTTACTTTGCTGACAGACCATCTTTAATCCATCTTATTATATAAAACAAAAAAGGGAGAAATAAAAAGTATTTTTGTTAGAAGGTTTTTTTGGTAGCTTTACGTAACAGTATACAAACAATGAATTGAGAAAGCATTAATCATCCTTACTTTCTGTCTTGTGGATCCAAAGCACAAAAAATAACACTACTGACTGGATAATGCCTTCTGAAAAAAAGTCTGAAAGGAAGGAAGAGAAAATAAAATAGGCCTTAGACCTAAATTTATGACTGGAGATTCTAGACTGTATTTCAGACTCTTTATGTGGCATTGGAGAAAGGAAATATAAACATTTCTCTTTTGCCACAATATTATTCTAAAAAAAAAAAGCAACTAACAGTGGGAATTGTGTCTAGAGCGGTGGCTACACTGCAAGATGAAAGTAAGTAAGATGAAAATATCCCAGTGTAGCTGTTAACCTAACATGGGAAGAGATAATAAGAACAGTTCAGTGCCAAATACAGGTTACTGGTGATGACTATGGCAGATGAGGCATGCTCTGGATCCTTTCAGCCAAGGATTTGTGGTTAGTGGGGTCTAGAAGATCTTTTTTTTTTTGCCATGGATGAGATCTGTCATGATCTTCTGAAAGGGTCTGAAAATCTGGCTCTTCCAACTGGCTTGGGGGTCCTGATGCGGGGGTCCCATTCGGGGGGTTGGTTAATTGATTAGACTAAGATTTCACATTCACCCAATTTACACATTGGTTCTTTTATCAGGTTCATTGTTAATGTTAATGTTTTTAATTTTAATGCTTACAGTTTTAATATTTTTGAATTTTTAATTGTCTACATTGTTATTAATGATACAAGACACGCAAAGCCACAATAGTGAGATAGATGGCATAAATAACTATATTACTTACATATAATTAAAAAAACAAATGTAAATAATCTCATTATATGAATTGTAACCTTACTATATTGCATTGGTGGGAGTATAAGAAAATGGATACATAGTTCTTTTATCTAGCCATCTTTCATAATGAATCCTGTTATTATTTTTATTTATTATCCTTATCTCACAAGATATTGCAGACTTAAATATGTATTTAATTCAATAAGTACAGAAAATTGTTCCAACCAAAATAAGAAATAGCTCTGAGAAGTTTAGTTAACAATAAATATATTCAAATTTATAAGCAATGTTAAATTCACAATGTTTCTCTTTTGTACAGAGCTCCAAAAGAGTACAATATATGTTTTTGTGCCTGTTAAGACCATGAATGACTTTGTTTCTGTTTTGTCCCCCATTTTTGCCTATTTAAGAACTGCTGTCCTGCGTTGAACAAATCACTCTGATATTGTTCTGTCCTAAGAGGTGAGCAGCTACAGACACCGCACTGTCTCTTGTACAGGCTAGAAAGCTTCCTTCGTCCTGAATTTGAATGGCTGTTTGGCACCTTTGTGCTCAGAAAACTAATTGTTCAAAAGCAGCATTGCAAGAGTGCCAGTTGAAGAATTAGTAGTCTTACCATCAACGGTAGAGCACTAATAGTGGAAGAAAAAAAATTGTTCACACTTCTGGGTTATTGAATAGAGGAGGTAGAGGCACCAAAACTACTCTGTGTTCCTGCAATGTCCGCTTTTCTAGTATTGGTGAAGGCACACAACTGAGCAAGAAGCTTCATCACAGAAGCAATACCATTAGGGATCATTCTGAAGTGACATATTTACATGCATGCAACAGCACTTTCAAAAACTTCAAAGTTTTCTAAATGAAAAACTGCACAGTATTCCTCTGAATTTGTGTACAAATACAATTAAGTGCACATTATTATAATTGTACAAAGAAATGACCCAAAAAAGCAGAAATGTATTGATTTTAATTAAGCAAACAGCACAACACAGAAAAAAAACCTAATCATAGTACTGGACAGAATTTTGCTTTCTACACTTACTTTCTCTGATTGTCTGTCAGTGTGATACCTTGTGAAGACACTTTGAAATGCACTACAGTAGAAGTGGGAGGAGGCTCTTGAACTAAAGTTAACGTCAAAGCCTTCTGCACAGCTTGATGACCTGTTAGAGATTCCATTTCAACAGAATTCAGGTAGCAAACGTTGCAGGCTATAAAACAAAGCAAAAGCAAATGATGAACAAAGCAACAAATAGAATAATTTGATCCTGATTAAGAAATTTAATTTCTAAAAATATTGAAGTGGTAATGCAGAGGGGAAGTGAAGGTAAGAATTTCCCCCCAGTTTTTTAAAAACCATTTTGAGAAAAAGTGAAATTCGTGTAATATTCATTTCTATATCACCTTTCTTTAATCTAAGTTCACTGCTGTTTATGAAACTTTTAAAATGATAGACAGACAGACAGACAGTCAGTCAGTCAATCAGTCAGACAGATAATGTACATACTTATGTGGTTAGTCATACAATCTTTCTTTATAAATTTATTAATATTAAAATAAATTTTGGGCAATTAAAACCAGGTTAGACAATAACTGCATTTATAAATTGAATTCATTTTAAAATACATATTACAAATGGAATTTTAAAATCTGTATGATTTTAATGAATCTCAGAATTTTAGCCTTAGGAAACAGGCAATAGCAAATCACTTTCAAAACCTTGGCAAGAAAATTCAGGAGGAGGAATCAATATTGACAATACATAGGCACCAAAAAATATTTTTTTAAAGAAAAAGGAAAAAAATTATAAAATTGGAAGACAATTAAGTTAAAGATAGAAGGAAGTAATTAATGTAATGATTTGATATATAAATTTAGGCTACATCTCTATTTGCATAACCAGATAAATATACCTAAAAGTTGTCTTTTTTCTATTTTTACCCTATTAATGTCACCAATTTGTTCACAACGAAGTATTCATATTTTTCAGTTTTAATGTTAAAATAGTATTTTCCTATCTTACCTGCCAGCAACAGTTCAAGATATGCAAATTCTGACACTCTATTCTGTTCTCAAGTGACATTACTGACTTATTGGCCACCGCAGAAGGGCAAAAGTATGCTCACTCTTTCCAGACCTGGTCTCTTTCTTTCTTTTACGACCTTCTATGTGGTGCCTATGAACCTTGAATGAGCTATTAATATAGTCAACTGAAGTTTAATGTACATGAAAAATTCTTCTGATGACAGCATTAAAAGATTAGAACCTACTTACGAACCTGCTCCTTGTTTCAAAAGCTCTGCAGCTGAATTTGCAGCGGTTTGTGTGGAGGCTTCAGAAATCTCATCCAGAGGGTCTACAAACAGAAATCACAGATGTTTTCAAAATGACTTGGATTGAAAACTCAATCCAAGTACAGTTGTCAATAATTTCCATCAGTTTTTAAGATCACATATTCCTTATGCTGTACATAACAGTACTGAGAGTTGTGAACATGGTGTAATGAGAACGGTTTCAAACACCAATTACTGCTATAGGCTAAGCTCATAACTTGTTATACTTGGCATCAATGAAGGTTATTTTCTAATTATGTTTCCTGTCATCTGCTGACAAGAGTTTGATTCTCACCGGATCAAAGTTGACTCAGCCTTCTGAGGTTGATAAAATGAGGACCCAGATTGTTAGGGGCAGTATGCTGGTTCTGTAAGCTGCTTAGAGAGGGCTGTAAAGCGCTATGAAGTAATATATAAGGCTAAGTGCTATTGCTATCTATATCAATTGTTGCACTATTTTCCTGCTTTCTGTGTACCCTGTTGGCTGTTAATTTATTTAATCTTGAACTGAATACACTCAAAACTGTAGAAATGGTGGTACGTTTTAGGAGAAACCCTCCTATACAACCACCTCTTACAATACTAGATAACACAGTATAAACAGTAGAGACCTTCAAGTTCCTAGGTTCTATCCTATCTCAAGACTTAAAATGGACATCTAATATCAAAAACGTCATCAAAAAAGCACAACAAAGAATGTTCTATCTGCGCCAACTCAGAAAGCTCAAACTGCCCAAAGAGCTGCTGATTAAATTCTACAGAGGAATTATTGAGTCTGTCATCTGCACTTCTGTAATGGTCTGGTTTGGGTCTGCAACCAAACAAGACAGACACAGACTTCAATCGATAATTAGAACTGCAGAAAAAAATAATTTCTACCAACCTGCCTTCCATTGAGGACCTGTATACTGCACGAGTCAAAAAGAGGCTGTGAAGATATCTACAGACTCCTCACATTCTGGACATAAATTGTTTCAACTTCTATCCTCAAAACGACGCTAAAGGGCACTGCACACCAGAATAACTAGACACAAGGACATTTTTTTTCCAAATGCCATCACTCTGCTAAACAAGTCCCACAACAGTGTCAACTTATTTACTAAGACTATATTACTATTATTCCCCTACTACTAGATTATAATAACACTTCCTAATACTTATCTCTTCCCGCTTATGACTATAACCGTGTTGCTTGTATCTTTACAACTTATATTCTTTTATTAGTTTCCTAATATGATTTGATTGCTTATTAGTAACCTAGGACTATCACTAAGTGTTGTATCATTTTTTCTTTTATGTGCACTGAGAGTATATGCACCAATGACAAATTCCTTATGTCCAATCGCACTTGGCCAATAAAAAATTCTATTCTATTCTATTCTATTCTATTCTATTCTATTCTATTCTATTCTACTCTATTCTTGGATGCTGGCAGCAACCCATATCAATCATCAGAGCCAGTCAATGATATTTGTGATATATTTTTAAATGTTCAGTTGACTGAGTTTCATGTTTAATGAATAAAAGTTTATAATAATAATTATTATTATTCAGTTGACTGAGTTTCATGTGTAATAAATAAAAGTTTATAATAAAAATAGTAATACCTTGGTCTGGGATGAGTAACTTGCAAGGCAATGCCAGAGGGGTAATGGAATGTTGATACACCAAAGCTGTCAAACTTCCTGTAATTACAAACAAAAAAACCCATAAAGTAAATCTCTTTACTGGATAAAATATACATGCAGTTTTTGTAAGTTATGCATATATTTTAACTTTTATATACTGTATTTCTTGTTACAGAATCACTATGTTTTCAGAGTCAATCTAGGAAAAGGTAGGCCAAACAAGAGAGCAACAGGTGTAAGAGCAACAGCTCAAGATGCATTTTCCCATTTATAGGGATAATATTGGGAGAAATTATATTATCTAGTACTCTCCCTATACAAAGAACTAGTTATTAAATGAGGCTGCAACTTTTTTCTATTGTACTATGGATACAATATTCTTCTCTTGCATAAGAAGAGGTTATTCAAGGAGTTAAAATTATACTAGATCACCTTTTGTCCAATAATACTGGCCAATTATCATATCCAGCTGATTCTGCTTCACATTTGTTTGAGTATTTATTTCTATATGAAATAACATCTATATATAGGTTTATAAGACTTCCATATTTGGAGAGTTACCCATCATTAGATGTTGGCAGCAGAAATGTTCAGTCAAGAGACAAAAAAACCTCATACTATCTACTATACTATACTGCAGTACCCCAAACAGACCCGGTTCACAATTTGAGGATTCTCCTGGACTTGCGATTTCTGCTCAAAGAACAGAGTGAAAGTTGCAGCTAGGAGAATCTTTGCACAGCTTTAAGTTCTTTATCCATTGTGGCCTTTTCCAGATCAGGCATCCCTGTACTCAGTCATTCAAGCTCTGATCATCTCATGTCTAAATTACTGCAATGCGCTCTACATGGGGGTACATTGAAGAACATTCCGAAGCTATAAATGCTGCAGAGTGTGCCAGCTCTAGGGAAAGCTTCTGGGCCCCATAGAATGGCATATATTTCTTCACTGTTTTGTGCGCTGCACTGGCTGCCAATTTGTTCTGGATTATTCAAGATTATTACCTTTAAAGCCATATATGGAACAGGTCCAGACTACCTGAGAAACTGTTTCACCCACTGGGGCTGGCCTGCCTCACCTGTCCTAGCAGAGCAAGTATAATGTGGACTCTCTGTCAGTAAGATAATTTTGACTGGTGGGGCTTCTCTGCTGTGGCTCCGGCTCTCTGGAACATCTTGCCATGTGAGGCGAGATTGGTTCCCACGTTCCTGACTACCCTGAAGACTTGGCGCTGCTAGTTGGCTTGGAGCCCCAATTGGGCAGTATCACACTGGAGATGGTTAATGGACTACTAGCAGAGTCCACCTCCCTCTTCTGTACATTCTGCTCCTTTCCTTCCCATCTTTTAGTTTAACCTGCATTTTTACACACACACACACACACACACACACAGAGCCATAGTGAGATGGGTAGCAAAATTTAGTAATAAATAAGCAAATAAGTTATAGAATATCCTCACCAAAATTTATCTTATCCATCAGTACTTGCTTATTTTCAGTGATTTGTATGGATTTTTGGTTTCATAAGGGATCGCACACATACCGTGTTTCCCCGAAAATAAGACACTGTCTATTTTTTTTGGCTCCCAAAAACACACTAGGTCTTATTTTCGGGGTAGGTCTTATATATTTATGGTGCCAAATAGTGGGTGTGAGTGTGTGTGGGGGTGTTTCTGGTGCACGGTTGCTCCCTGAAAAGTCTTCCTGGAACTGGAGATTTGCACTAGGTCTTATTTTCGGGGTAGGTCTTATATTAGGGCAGGTTTAGAAAATAGTGCTAGGTCTTACTTTCGGGGTAGGTCTTATTTTCGGGGAAACACGGTAGCCACCAAAACTCTTCTAGCCAATTCAATTGAAATAAAAGTAATTAAATGGTGCCTCTATCTCCACAAAATAGGAGATATCAACAGAACAAACAGAAAAAAAAACATTATATAGTATCCCAAATAATTATTGGAGTTTGAAATTGGAGTATTGGAGGTAAGATAACATGTCCTATAAATTTGGAATCATCCTTTCATCAGACAAAGTATGTACTACTTTCTCCATCACTAAAAATCTAGTCTGTTAAAGTAGAACATTTTTAATTATATATCTATATTTTGGAACATTAAGAACAGAACAATTTTTTTTAATTACATTTATATGCCGCCCTTCTCCGGAGACTCAGGGCTTACAATTTTGGGATACAACCCAGTGTGCTCAGCAATAGCCTTCATTCCATTGTACATGCCTGCTTATTACTAAGCGGCATTTTTACAAGGTCAGCTAATTGCCCCCAACAATCTTGGGTCCTCAATTTACCTACCCCGAGAGGATGGAAGGCTGAGTCAACCTTGAGCCTGGTGGGATTCGAGCCTACAGCAGTTGTAGGCAGCTGGAACTTAAGTGCAGGCAATTAACAGCCTGAGCCACCAAGGCCCTTATTTTCAAAATTTCATATTGTATACTTTTTTTTTAAAAGGAAGCAAACTAAAACAAAACAAAGCAAAAACCATCTAGAAATCATAACATTTCACTCCCATTTTAGGAAGTGTTTTCTTTTCTTCCAGTAGGACTTTACTTTTATAAGGCTGTAGGAACTTCCCTGGAACAATTATAGGAAGTGAATGCAAAATGTAAACAAGAGAGACAAAATATCAGAAAAAGAACATAGTATAAAAGAGATTAAAGAGAGAATATATAAAAAAGCTATAAAGGAAGAAACAAAGTCTCAAGCTTCAAAGTATTCAAAAGTCTTAATTCATTTATTATGACATAATATAAATTTAACACATAGTGCAAATAAAAATTATCAGTGTCCCCCAGAAATTAAAATAAAATAAAAAATAAAATATGTAAGCTTTGCCCACAAAGATTACCAATAGTTCTTGTTTTAGGGAATAGTTGTGTTGTTCATTTTATAGAAAAAATACTTGCCATGTTTTATAATATGTAATGAATTATATATGAATAATATTGATATAAAGAATGCTTACCAAAATATGGCTCATTGGGACATCCTTTCAATCTCACTCCTTTCTGGGTACACTCAATCAGAAAATGTCTCACAAGTTCATTGGAAATATCTCCAACTGTGGCATACAATGATAGTAAATGAAAGGATAACAAATGTATGCTTACATACAAGCATTACAATTCAGATTAATTTCATATGCACATTACACAAATTAAGGGATAGCATAAAATGCATTATAATCACAATTTACAAAAAAATTGTTTAATGACTCACGATAGCTTAAAATGGCTGAATTCATAATGTTAAAGTTAGGCCTGTATTTAAAACAATCTAGAAGGCAGCTAACAGTTATATAGTTTTCTGATTTATTTTCTTGCTATTCAGTGATTGCTTAGATATTTGCAGTTCAATTTTAGTATACCTAACAGAAGTAAAATACAAAGCTTAGAAATATTGACCGTTTATTTATTTTGATGTCTGAAATTTGTTTGAAAAAAATCTATCAAAGCTTGCCGCATAGCTTTCTTTCTTTTTGCATTTTTGAGCGGGGAGGGGAGGGTAACCCAGATGGGCAAGGCTGATGGAAAAGATTGGGAAGGAAAGTTGTGATTAACATTGTTGGCATACCTCTTTAAATAACCAAATTACAGAGACATTCTGCTGATCCCATTATATAAGCAATGTATAATTTTGTTAAGAACCACTGTTTTACCACCCAAACAAGAATGAGAAAACTTTGGACTGGTCAATCTACAATCCCAGGATGAAAAATAATCTTGAGATGTATTAACAGTCTCCCAATAATGTTCACAACAACGAAGATAACATTTTTATCTTCCTAAGTAGGTTATTTGTTTAATCAATTTAATTAAAATATAAAGAGTTATAGCAGTAATGGACCCTGCCTATTACTGATGAAAATCGGGATGATTGTTAAATGTGCAGCCTCATGAACAACTGCTCTATTCCTGCTCTCCCCAATGCATTCATTAAATAAGTGCATAGGTCATTAAGCGGAATATGGGGTGCCTCAGACTCTAGGAGGCCTATTTCAGGCATATATCAACCTGCATTGAGCCTCCCAAGGCTTCTCCACACCCCGAGATATCCCATGCTTTGCTTCCTACCCCTTGGAGTCTCATAGCCCAATGGCCTCTATTCTACCCAACTTGTTACAATCATACATATACTTTTCAAAAGATTCTCAGAGCTCAAGAAATCAGGGAAGGAAGAGAGGCTGCTGTTTTTGGCCATGTGCCATAATCAAGAAGAAAACCTGATGGTTTTTCTTTCATCACTAGCCTTAATTTTCTCAGCATCAGCTCTGCTAGCTTCCGAATTATGCTGAGGAGCTAAAGCTAGTGCTAATGAGGAGGAGGAAAAATCTTGACCTTTTTTTCCCTATGGAGCTAAGTCTAGAGATTAAAGCAAAATCAGGATTTTCTACCTCCTTACTATCTCTAGCTTTGGCTCCACCAGCAATGGAGCAGTCTTTTCTCCTTCCCTACTCCCCTTTCTCTGCATATCTTCAATAGGTAAATGATCCAGAGGGGATCAGGAGGTAGCTAGGGTGACCTGGAGGTGGATTCGGGTGTGTGGAACTCTCCTGTGGCAGCTGGAGTGGCAAAGCAGGCCCACTGCCTGTGGGGACCCAGGATGGGGTGTGGAAACAGATTGTGGGTGCCCTGTGGTTGATCTTAAGGGCGAATGACTTTGAGGGGCACTGAAGGCATCTTAACTTTGAAACAGGATCATATGTAGCTTTTGGGGAGGTTTGTTGTAACTTTGAACAATTGTTAAATGACCTGTTGTACTTCAAGGACTACATGAATTTCTTTATGGCAACTGGAACGTGACTCTTTCTCTTGACTATAACAATATCAATAGCACATACTTATATACCACTCCATAATGCAGCCTTCTCTAAGTGGTTTACAGAGTCAGCATATTACCCCCAACAATCTGGGTTCTCATTTTACCAATCTCAGAAGAATGGAAGGCTGAGTCAACTTTGAGCCCATCAGGATGTAAGTCCTGATTGTGGATAGAATTAGCCTGCAATACTGCATTGTAACCACTGTGCCAACATGGCTCCTCTGCTCTGCTTATATTGATAATTTGAAGTACTTATTTGAAAATAGGTAACTATCCTCAAGTTCTAGCATTATATGCACAGTCTTGGATTACACAAATATTAAATATTGTCTACCTTCCTTGAAATAACTGCACATTTATTTCATTCCAAAATCCAAATTATTCCAAGTTCTCTCAATTTCTCACAACTTTACCTAAGATTCCTAGTAACTATTTTATTCTAGCACCAAATCCTACTTCCCAGGGGAGAATCTTCCTTGATCTGTTTGTCACATAATCAATCCAAAAATCTCAGGTTTTTTTCTGTTAATATTTTCATTAGAAGTGCTTTATCCCTGGTACCTCATCAAGTGAACTCTGTAACTGGATCCAGATGTAGTATGTTTGGGCTGGTTGCAGGTTGCTGGGTACTTCAGCTACAAAACTGGAAAGTACATTTTCTATGCACATTTTTCCAAATTTACATACATGTTTTCCAAATAAGAAACTAACCTTCATGCAATATGACCAATTAAGAGGTTTTGCTATTTTTTAACTGAATTGTTTTGGCATCCATATTGCATAATAATGCTTCTGTTTTGTCAATTCATAGTTTAATGCCAAATCCATAAGTATTAACAGAGCTTCTTTAGTGTAGTGAATAAGGCCCAAGACTAGAAACTGGTAGACTGTAAATTTTAGTTTTGACTTAGACATGAACCCAGAGTAACTTTGGGCAGTCATTCTCTCAGTTCTAGAAAACAGGAAATGGCATACAACTTCTGAAAAAAAATCTTGCCAAGAAAACTGGGACTTTTCCAGCCTGGACTTGTCCAGATAGTTGCCTGGAGTCAAAAACTGACATGAAAACATATATATATGCATACCTATAAAGAATGTTTTGTTTTTAATCTGGAACCAAAGAAGTCTTATTCATGTACCCATGCACACACACACACGTATATATAGTGATTTTTAAAAGTTTGTAAGCCCTTTAGAATTTTCAATGGTTCTGCATTAATATGAACTAAAATCTGATCCATGGAGTTTTAAATTTTTAAGGATAAATTTCTCCAACCTCTTTGAGGGAAGGAGTTACCTTTTTTGTTTAACTGTAATATTGAAGGAGGAGGTATAGCAACCTTCATGGCCAAACCATAGGCACCTCTGAAGGAATGACTGTCACGGACAATGAAAGATCCAGCTTCTTTATCCTTCAGGACAGCAATAGCTGCATGACAAAAAGAAAGAGATTAGAAGAACTTTCATTATTTTAAAAAAAATTGCATTAGCAACTAGGAAAAAAGTTGTACAGAATTATATTTCTTTTGTGTAAGCAAACACAACCTGGGGAAGAACTGTCAGTACTGTTTTGGCTAAAATAGTTATGATTAAAATGAATTATGAAATTTTGCTCGCATGAACTACAAATATACACCAGAAAAGGACTCCTTTTTTAATCTTCAGAAACTATTGTTTTTTCTAGAAATACTCTGGAATCAATTATATTCCAATAAATCTAACAGAATAACAGATCTTTTAATGAGGTCTTTTAATCCAATCCCGTTCTCAAGCAGGAGATCCCATACCTTTCCAGACAAATGGCTATCCAGTCTCTTCTAGAAAACATCTGGTAATGGGGCACCCACAACTTCTGAAGGCAAGCTATTCCACTAATTATTGTTGTTGTCAAGAAATTTCTTAATTCATAGTGACCAAAACTGGATGCGCTATTACAATTATGGTCTCACCAATACAATAAAAAACAGCACATATGACCTTTATACTATCTCTCTGTTATTGGAGCCTAGAAATCCATTGACTTTTTTGGCAGCTGCAGAATCTTGCTGACTCATATTTAAGTGGTTGTCCATTAGGATGCTTACATCCTATTCACTCACTGCTATTGAATAGATACTATCTATTCTATACCTGTGTATTTAGTTTTTCTTATCTAAGCGTGCACAGTATTTTCACCATCAAATTGTATTTTATTGGGTAGGACCTAATGTTCATCTTCTTCTGAAATATTGACTATTCCTCTGAGTTTGGTGTTGTCTACAAATTTAACGAATTCCCCTTTATCTCCTCATGTAAAATATTTATGAAGATGTTGAATTATTGGATCTAAGACATAATCTTCAGGTACCCACTGCATACTTCCCTCCATGTAAATGCAATTCCATTAAGGATTACATGTTGAGTGTGATTGGTGAGCCAGTTACAAATTCATTTGGTCATGATGATCTGTTTAGTCCAAATTTTTCTTTCTTACCAAGTAGCATATTGTAGTCTACTTTGTCAAGAGTCTTACTGATGTCCAAGTACATTATGTCTAGAACATTTTGCTGATCCACTAATTTAAGATTGCTGTATTGAAATGTAAATATCTGAATAGGTCAAGAGCAGTGTTGGGATTCAACCAGTGTTACTACCGATTCGGTGACTACGTTTGGTCCATAATATCTGGGAAAGGTTAATATCAAGAGGAGACTCCTTCAAGGAACCTACTATTACCAGTACTATTTGTCGTTGCAGTAACCAAAAATACTGAATATGTCAGGCATGGTTATCAAATAACCCAAAAAAATTTCAGGCTATCCCACCTCCTTCAAATGGATGATCAGAAGTTACAGGGAAAACAGCAGCTGAAATAGAATTACTGCTCAACATTATACAATACACATATTCAGCTAAGATATTGCAATGGAGTTTAACACCTAAATTATATATGAAGAAGATCACTACATATACCTGACCATCTTTCAGGCTAACAACATCAAGCACACTGAAGTCAAGAAAGTTAGTACTGAATTGTATCATGAGAATAACATTTGAAGGCCAAACTCAATGGTAAAAATACCATCAAGGCAATTAACACCTGGGCAACTCCTATCATTCAGCAAGAATAGTGCACTCAGGCTTGAACTAGAAGCCATGGATAGGAAGACCAAAAATAATGACAATGAATTATGTCCTTCATGCATAGAGTGATGTTAACACACACTCAACTTACTAAAAAGAATAGGTGGGCATGGGATGTTGCAAGTACATCAGACTGTTGAAGATGAAAAAAAAATGGATTAGAAGAATATCTGAAGAACAGCGAAGAAAGTGTGAAGCTAGTACACCATAAAGGCTTACTGAATATTGAAGAGACCAAATAGGCCTATAGAAAAACCAAATAAAGAACAGAAAAGAGATACATGGATATTGGCAAAAATTTATTAAATATAATCATGGCAATATACTCAAAATAAGAAGCCAAAATAATAATAAATGGAGAAGCGACAAACTAATATACAGAAAGGAACGAGGCAAGGGTGTCCCCTCTCACTGCTATTATTTATATTCACATTGAAAGTACTGGCAAGGACAATTCGGCAAGAGCCACAGATAAAAGGCTTAGAAGTTAAAAATAAATCTTTAAATTACAAGTATTTGCCAATGACTTGGTATTCATTATGGAAGACCCAGAACCAATGGGCCCGAAATTATTAGAATTGCTTGAGGAATATGGTGAAGTAGCTGGCTTAAAAATAAACAAAGATAAGATGAAAATGATAGTTAATAATATGACTAACAAACAGAAAGAAACCCTGGCTATGAAGCTGGACATCCAGGTAGTCAAAAAAATAAAATATTTAGGAATTAACATCTCGGCACACTGCTCCACGATTAAAGAAGATAACTATGAGAAACTGCTGAAACAAATAAAAGATCTGGAAAGATGGAGCAATATAAGACTCTCGTTACTAGGAAGAATATCAGCAATTAAGATAAACATACTACCCAAAGTGCTCTTCCTGTTTCAAAATATACCAATAAAACTAGACAAAAAATTATTTGGGGACTTGAATAAATTGACGCTAAATTTTGTATGGCAAGGAAAGAGGCCCAATAGTAAATTGAAATTACTACAAGATACAAAAGAAAGAGAGGGATTTGGACTTCCAGAATGGGAACTATACTATCAGGCAGCAGCACTTACCTGGATTAAGGACTGGATTAATTTAAAAAATAGAAGACTCTTGCACTTAGAAGGACACAACCTACAATAGGGCTGGCATGCATATTTGTAGCTTAGCAGAAACACTGTCCATCAGTATTTTCTAAGACACAAAATTCAACAAGCCCTACTTCTGATTTGGAATAAAATTAAACTTCAAAATCATATGGAATTGCCAGCCTGGTTATCACTGCTAGAGGCAATAGTTTATCCAAACTTGTATAATCAGACAAAAGCCATTACCTATAAAGATATTATAAATGATGTGGGCCAACTTAAATTGAGACAGGACTTAAAACAACAAGTAGTAGTTCTGGAATGGTGGGCCCATTTCCAAATACAATTACGGTATGAAAAAGATAAAAAAAGAATGGGGAATCAATTGGTATTAGATAAAATCCTATTAGGACCAGAAGAACAAATAAGGAAAATTTACAGATACTTATTGGACTATAAAATGCATGAAGAACAGGTCAAAGAAATGATGGTGACTTGGGCTAAGGACTTCGGACACAATATAAATTTGGATCAATGGCAACTAATCTGGGAGTGAAATAAAAAAACAACATTAGCCACATCATACAAGGAAAACTTGTACAAGATGTTCTATAGGTGGCACCTCCCACCAGCAAGATTGTATGGAAACCAATCACCTAACTGTTGGAAATGTCTGAAAGAACGGGGCACATATTACCATGTATGGTGGTCCTGTAAAAAGGCTCAGGAGTTCTGGTATAAAATTTGGCTGTAATTAGTGGAAATGACGGGGTAAAAATAAACTACAAACCTGAGATGTTCTTATTGAGAATTATAGCAGAGAAGTTCAGTAAAGCTGATACCTACCTAATAATCCATGTAATTACGGCAGCAAGAATGATATTTGCCCAAAACTGGAAGGCTACAGAAATTCCTAGGGAAGATGAGGTGATAAATAAGATATTTCAATGCACTGAAATGGATAGGTTGACATTGGAATTGAAGGATAAAGATGAGTCAGAATACTATATAATATGGAATAAATTTTACCACTGGAGGCAAATAAAAAGGGAGTTTGCAAAATGGAATAAGGACTAAAAGAGTTGTAGGAAGGACATGAGAAATTATGATTTACCTGAAAGGTAATGGAAAGGAATTAAAATGTATAAAGATCAAATTTATTTATGTATATAAATGTACAAATTTTTTTAGAGTACTTAACATAATATTTAACGACAAAATGTATGTCAAAGAAGTCCACCACGTTCAATGTTTTTAAAGACTATAATAAAATTTATTTTAAAAAAAAAGAACAGAAAAGAGACGTGGCAAGACAAATTTAATAAAAAGCAGGCAAAAAAGGATAACAAGATCTTGCAATGGCTAAGAGCAGGAAATTGAAAAAATAGACAGAAGGACTAATACAAAACCAAACCTTAACAACAAATGCATACAAAGACAGCAGTGAGAAGACAGAAACAGACAGCAAATGCCACCTCTACAAAGAAACTGAAGATACAGTGGTCCACCTAGTTAGTTTTTTTGTAAGATGATTGTATAGACTGACTACAAGCAAGGGTATAACTATGTAACAATGGTATATTGGACTATCTCCCAGAAATACTATTTGCCTATAAACAAAAACTATCGAGGTCACAAAATAGATGAAATTATAGAAAACAAAAAGGCCACAGGTGCTCTGGAACAAGAATTCCAACAGATAGGCACCTGCCTCATAACAACCCAGACTCAACCATTTTCAATAAGACAAAAAAAAGTATGGATAGTGGACATTGCAATATCTGGACACAGCAGAAAAAATAAAAAGGTGGGGAAAAATCACAAAATATAAAAATCTGCAAACAGAATTGAACTATAGCAAAAGAAAAAAAATAGACAGCACCAATACTAATAGGAATCTTGGGCACAATTCCAAAACATCTGAGCACCACTTGAACACCCTCAGCATTGACAAAATCACTATCATTGCAAAAGGCAGTTTCTAGTATATGTGGACTGCGTGCAGTGAAATTGGACATTCTGGAAAGTATGTCCTACAAATATTGTTTAAAGGAAGTGGATATGTTTAGTATACAGAAAAGATCAGGACTATTGCCGTGAAAACTGCAAGGAAGCAGATTTCAATTAAACATGAATGGCTGAGTTGGATATTTTCTCTCAGCACAGCTCATTTCACAGAGTTGTTATGAGGAAAAAATGGGACTAAAGCAGGGGTGGGATTCAACCAGTCTTACTACTGGTTCGGTGACTATGTTTTCCAACCATGTGAGTATTTTAATTCAATACTTTTTTGCTTCTGTGCAAGTCCACCACATATGGTAATACATTCCTGGTATTTGATGACATTTCCAACATTTAATTGTATTTATCTTTAAACACAATTTTGCTGGCGCTAAATGCCACCTGTAAAACATCTTGTACAAAAAATCTTTATATGCTGTCGATATTATAATTTGCCCATGCTATCATTGTTTCTTTAACTTGTTCTTGTTCCAACTTGACACCTAATAGATAACAATATAATCTTTTAATCAGTTTATCCCATTCCTGTATTTTACCCAATTTTGTCAAATCTTTATTAATCCCTTCATCTTTAATGTCTTTTTCATACCTTGTTTGTATCTGCATATACAAATACCATTGTACCTCTAATCCTTGTTCATTCAATTCTTGTTTTGTTTTGAGCTCACCCTTTTCATTTAAAATCTTTATATCTAGTAATACTTCCCATTTTACAAACATTTGGATATACAAGTGCTTCTATTGTTAATAACCATACTGTTATATTCATGTAGTGATGTTCCCTAGTTTTTTCCCATATACCGTGTTTCCCCGAAAATAAGACCTACCCCGAAAGTAAGACCTAGTGTAAATCTCCAGTTCCAGGAAGACTTTTCAGGGAGCAACCGTGCACCCGCGAAACACCCCCCCTACACACTCACACCCACTATTTGGCACCATAAATATATAAGACCTACCCCGAAAACAAGACATAGTGTGTTTTTGGGAGCCAAAAAAAATATAAGAGTGTCTTATTTTCGGGGAAACACGGTACATAACTATACATCTCTGACCATATGTTTTTGGAAATACCCGTGTTTTCCCTTACCTATACCATAGAAATGCATGCCAACCCATTTGTAAATCATGTCCTTCCAACATTAATAACCTTTTATTCCTCAGCAATATCCATTCTTTCATCCATGTTAAGGTTGTGGTCTGATAGTAAATCTTCCAATTAGGTAGACCAAATCCTCCTCTGGTTCTAGCATCTTGTAACATTTTAATATTAATCCATGCTTTCTTTCTTTGTCATATATATTTCAACCGTTTTGTTAATATCTTCAAAATATTTTTTCTCTAGCTTTATCAGAATTGACTGAAAGAGATATAGTATTTTAGGCAATATATTCATTTTAATCGCCGCCACTCTTCCAGTTAACGATATTGCCCCATTTTTCTAACTCTGTTTTAATCTGCTATTTGTTTATAATTATCTTCTTTCATTATTCCACATCTCGCTGTCAGTTGTATTCCTAAGTATTTAACTTTTTTTACAATCTGTTTATCTGTACCCTTTGTCAATTCTGTTTTCTGTTTCTCTATCATATTTTTCACCAATATCTTTGTTTTCCCTTTGTTTATTTTTAATCCAGCCATTTTCCCATATTCTCTATTCTCTTTATCAATTTAGGTCCTGTTCCTAGAGGTTCTTCTAATATAAAAACCAAGTCATCTGCAAATGCCTGTAACTTGTACACCTCTTCTTAGTTCCATCCCTTTTATTTTTTTATCTTTCCTAACAGTTCTATTTAACACTTCTAAGATTAACATAAACTGTGGATAAAGGACATTCCTGTCTTGTTCCTTTCTCAATATGAATTTTTTCAGCCAATTCTCCATTAACCAATACCTTCGCATATTGTTTATAGTATATAGTCTTAATCATATTTATAAATCTGTCCCCAAATTCTATTTCCTTCATTTGTGTCAACATAAATTGCCAATTCACATTATCAAATGCCTTTTGTGCATCCAAAAATATGAATGCCATCTGCTTCTCCAGATGCGCTTCATAATATTCCAACTTATTTAAAATTATTCTCATATTGTCTCTTATTTATCTCTTAGGTAGAAAACCATTTTGATCTACATGTATAAAATGATTTAAATATCTCTTCAATCTTTCAGCCATTATTGACGCAAATATCTTATAATCCGAATTCAGCAACGATACTAGCCTATAATTCTTCACTTGTTGTGAGTCAGCATCCTCTTTTGGTATGATGGTAATATACGCTTCCATCCATGATTTGAGTATTTTAGCTTTAATCAAATCTTGTACACACATGATTTAATCAAAAATTAAATAAATTTCATTTACAACTTCTAATAACACTTCACTTATAGTGTCCTGTAAGGCTTTGTACATTTCTGCTGGCAGGCCATCTGGTCCTGGCGCTTTTCCATTATTTTGTTTTTGGATTGCTTCTGTTGATTCCATTATTATAATTTTCCCTTTCAACATCGTTTTGGTTTCTTCTGGCACTTTAGATAATTCAATTTTCTTTATGTATTCCTCTATTTCTTCTATCTTCACTTGTTCTTCTTCGTATAATTCTCTCTAGTACTTTTGTATTATTTCTTTTTTATCCTCATTTCTGTGACACAGATTCCCTTTATCATTCATTAATTGGGATATTCTTTTCTTTCTCTTTTTTTAACTTGTATGCCAACTATCTTCCTGGCTTGTTCGTGTTTTTGAAAAAAATTCTGTTTAGTTTAATTTTTTTGTGCTAGTTCTTCTTTATCTATTATTTCCAGTTTATGTTTTATCAAAATCATTTTATGTTGAATTTCTTACATAAGCTCTAGCTGTGTCCCACACATTTTGTAATGAAGTTTCTTCTTTTTTGTTTTGTTCAAAGAAAAAATGTAATTCTTTTTCCATATGTTCAATATATTCTTTTTCTCTCAATATTACATTATTAATTGTCCATTTTGACCTCTTCTTTTGTCCTTTCCATATTACCTTAATCAGGTTATGATCAGCCCATGTATTTGTTTCTATGCTTTTCTTGTAAATTAGAAATTATTTATGTTGTTGCCCACATCATATCTATTCTAGACCAAGATAAATGGCTATTTGAATAAAATGTATACTGTCTCTTTTTGGGTATCTTTCTCTCCATGCATCTTGAATTGCTACTTCTTCTATCCTGCCGAGCATCCTTATCGAAAAGCTGACTGATTTTCTCTCTTCCATCTGCGACTGGATCAAAGACTTTCTGAGGGACGGACCACAAACAGTGAGGGCTGGATCTGTCACATCCACCTCCCTGAAGCTTAGCACCAGCTCCCCACAGGACTGTGTGCTCAGTCCCTACCTGTACTCATTGTACACACGATTATCATCTGACCCATCCACTGTGATAATTAAGTTTGCAGATGATACTACCGTACTGGGTCTCATTACAGGTGGAGACAAAACAGCATACAGGGGGGAGGTTCAAAAATTATCTTCATGGTACCTAGAAAACAACCTGCACCTAAACATCAGCAAGACAAAGCAGATGGTGTTAGACTTGCAGAAGAAGTGAGAGGAACCAGCCCCACTTTACATTGAGGGGGGCTATGTGGAGAGTTTCCTCCTTTAAATTCCTGGGAGTCTACCTCAGTGAAGATCTTACCTGGAAAATCAACACAACCCAGGTAGCGAGAAAGGCCCAACAGAGACTTCATTTCCTTAAGGTCTTGCGAAAGAATAAAGTGGAACAACAACTGATGATCTCTTTTTACCGGTCCACAATAAAAAGCGTCCTCACATATTGCATTATGGTATGCTGGCTTGACAGCCACGGATAGAAAGGCATTACAGAGGGTAGTAAGCACAACACAAAACATTGTGGGCTGTTCCCTGATACCACTAGGTGACATCACTAGGGCTTGCTGCCTTACAAGAGAGGAAAATTCTCAGGGATGACTCACATCCCGGTCAGCACTTCTTCACTCTCTTACCATCTGGTAGGAGATATAGGATAGCCAGCCACACCAACAGGCTGAAGAACAGTTTCTACCTGTGGGCTCTCAGACTTCTGAATGGAAAATAACTTCATGTCAACATAGTATAACAGATTTGCGGGGCCGGCGCCTTGTGCAATAAGATCACATAGGGTAATAAGATTGGGACTGGGTTAGGTACTTCTGTGAGTTGTGTTGGGGGGAGAGTGCACAAAGGGAGGCTCAGCCAATCTCATTGTACACAAGTTGTACTCTGACAATAAAGGTAATAATAATTCTGCCATTTTAAAAAATGCTTTAGATAGTATTTTTTTGTTCTTTTTATTTGTCTTTTGTGTTTTATAGTCCTTTTTAACATCTACTATCGTATTATAATCTCCAATAATGCAAATATGTTCATATTCCAGTTCTATTATTCTCTTGTGTAGTTTGTCATAAAACTCTTCTTGATTTTCATTTGGAGCATAAATTGCCACTAGTAAAGTCCGTTTATAGTTCATCAACATTTCAACTATTAATACTCTTCCTTCCTCATTTTGGTAAATTAATTCCGTTTTTATAGTGTCTTTTATGTATAGTGCTATTCCTTTTACTCTGTTGTGCCAATATAGTATGTAATTTCCCAATCTTAGGATAGTCTAATTTATTAAATATTATTTTCCTTTTAATTGCTGAATTTAGTCCATTTATATTAAGTATCATTAACTTAATTTCTTCTTCCATGGTTTTATTTATTGTAGGGTCTGGTTGATCTTATCGCTTTTAACTCCATTTGTTCACTTGCTTTTTCTTCTTCCCCACTTCCTTTTCCACTTTTTTCTCCTTCTCTTTGTTGTCTCTCTTCTATCTCTACGACTTCTTCTCGTAGTTATATTGCTTCCATCTCTCTTCTCTTTTCTCCATATTCTCTAAAATATTGATCATAGAATAGTTCTGCTTTTTCAATTGTATCTAGTGCCTTTGCTCTTGCCAAGTCACCATTATTCCTTCTGGTATCAGCCACCTGAAATTAATTTCTCTTTTAATCAAACATGTTGTCAGGAACTGATATTCTTTTCTCAAATCTCTTACAGATCTGCGTATTTGCTTCAACACTATTATCTCCTTTCCTTTATATTTTAATGGTTCATCTTTCACCACCTTTAAATCTCTGTTCTGATAGCCCCCTTTGTAAATCTAATATGGCAATTTGTGTCTCATTCCATATCAAGTCTGGACTCTAAAAATTTCATCCATATCATATATCATTTTCTTCTTTGTCTCCTCTCTAGCTGCTGCAAATAGATCTGCCATTATGTCTGCCAGGTTTTCATCTTTTTCTTCTATAACATTTTGAAATCTTAAATAATAGTTGGCCTTGTCCATCTCCAACATAACTTTCTTTTTGTCTATCATCTATCTAATGCAGAGTTCCACCTAAGTTTAAATAGGTTCTAATTTAAAGGAATCTAAAATACCAGAGGTTGTGATTGCTGAGACTGCTTTAGCAAAATAGTTACATAGTCCCTAAATATCAACACATAATTTTTTGAAAGTTAATTGGGAATGACTGCAAATTCAAGTAACTGACATGGATCCCCTTTTAATGAACAGCTTAAATTTAAGCTGTTGGGTTTTTGGAATGGAGAATAATATCTAGCAAAACATAAATACAAATTAAAGCTGAAAAGGAACAGTGAGTAATAAATATTCATCACCACATATAAAGAAGCTAGCTGTATGATGTGCAAAATATTTAAAGAACATACCTTGTTCTCTTGAAATCTCTGGTTTATACCAAAATTTGGAAGTATCTTGAACAAAATTTACAGTTACATGTTTATCACCCATATTTTCTGTGAGATAAAAAGATTAACATGATTTTAAAAAGCATACCATACTATCACAGCATAAAGTTGATGGTTTTTATAAGATAATGCCATTCAGAAGTACGTTAATCATCACTCTTTATATCATTCTTTATAGCACCTCATTCCCATCTCATACTGCAAATGTGTAAGGAGGCATTTGAAATATACTAGAAAGACATCCTACATGAATAGCTATACATCCAATTTAAGTATGAAAGGTTTAATGGCTATACATTTTTGATCAACTATACATTAGTTGATTTGTACATAGAGAAACATACTAAATAGTGAGAAGAGCTGTTACTCTTCTGGAATGCATACCTAACACTGGTGGTGGGTTTCCAACTTTAGAGAAATCTGGAAGAACATTTGGAAATGGAATTCTGATAGTGCTTCCACTATGTGGGCTGGAGAAAGCACTTGAAGGTGAGACAGAGCCAAAAGAACATTCTGCCTCAGAAACCCTTTTCTTCTCAGGAAGAGGGGTTTCTGGATACATTTGCAATCCCTGAATTTGCTGACTAGTATATCCAGAAGATGATACAAGACAGGTATGTGGCAAACAATTACTGCCCACCATAGATTTTATTACTTTGGGAGACTCATCAGCATTTGCCATAAAAGAAAGGTTTTTTTCTTCCACTAGCTGGTTACTGTTAGCAACAGTCTCATCATAATTCTGAAAAGTTTGGATGCCATCACAAACTGTAAGGTCCTGTTGTGGCACAGCTGTTATATTTGCTACATTGTTAAATATCCCAGGCTGAAGTCCTTTTCTCTGGAAGTGTAAATCATTTTGCTCAGGAGCAGAAAGATCTGGAGACATGAGGTAACTTCCTATATTGATGTTACTCATTTCTGGAAACTGGGGCATCAAGGAAGGCTGAGAATTGTTTTGATTCCAAATATGTTCATCTGTTGAACTGTATAGAAAAGGGAACAAAAGTTACATCCTGTCTATTATAAATATTTCAACATGCAGAATTTAAGATGAAGTCAAAACAACAATTGATTGCAGAAACACACAGATTTCAATGGTTTTCATGTTCTCAATTTAAAAAGTTTAATATGGAAAAAAGATAATTGGAACTGAATTATGTACAAATGATGAAAATATAATAGCTAAATGTATAACATTTTGTTAAAATTTGAAATAGAAGAACAAATTAAATATTGAATGACAAATAGCTACTAGTTTTGGATATAATGTACAGATGGATACTTGTAAGACAATGTAACTGGTTTTAAACTTGCACTGTGTCATAACCCAAGAAAAAGCTTTTATAACATCATGTAATGCTGATATATATGACCCTAGAGAAATTATCACATATGTACAAAATTATTTCAAACCAGTGTTGGAAATGTGAAAACCATGAAGTGATATTCTATCATGCATTGTAGACTTGTGAGAAAACTAAGACAGTATGGATAAAAATTAATATAGAAACCAGAAAGCTTTTTATTAAGACTTATGCTCAGCAATTAAAAAATAATGAAATCGTCACATGAAGGAATGAACTGTGAAATGCTTAGAATTTCCTGATAGGAAATTCTGCGATGACTTACCTCATCAAAGAAAAAAAATAACGAAAATGTTTTTGAAAGACTGGGAACCTTATGACAACTTTTTGTTAAAAGAAAAAAAAATGATTCACAGGTTTGACAATTAAAAAAACCTATAGATCAAGTAAAGGGCTGAAGGGATTTGTATAACATAACAGGGGGAAAGTTCGAGTGGCATGGTAGCCTAGAGGTGAAGACACTTGCCTCCTACTCAGAAAGTTGAAAGTTCAATCCTAGGCAGCAGCAGATGTTTCTCTATCAGAAAGCAAAAAGAAAATATCTGCTGCAAACTTCACATAGGTAATAGGAAGCGCATCCAGCCAGTAAATACTCAGTTGCCCTAATTCCACCCCAAAACAAAGGGATTAAAAAGTTGTAAAAAGAAAAAAAGGGGGGGGGGAAGGGGGGCAGAATGATCATAGAATTATAATTATCTGTAGAAGCTGTCAGAAGTCATATTTTATAACTTTAGTTTTTTAAAAAAATCTTTCATTTTACTTCTTTTTCTGTTGTAAATTTAAGGAAGAATTAGATTTTAACTACCTCTCTTTCCTTGGAATAATAGTATCATTTGAAACTGAACATGTAGCTGCAAAAGGCCGATGATGGGAAGGAACCGATTCAATGCCAGCCTGCAACAAGGATGGATTTGGAGTTCTTGAATTGTCAGAAATCACAGTGGAGTGATTAAGCTCTTCTATGTAACCTCGGGGTTCTGCAAAAATCAAGAAAATAATATTTTGGTTAAGATCCGTAACCCTGCAATAATAACTAATACTATCTATTCTCAGCAATGAAGGTATTGTGAAGAGGTAAGAAAATCAGAGGCAGTATTGCAAGTTCTCTCTCCGTTCCACATATTTATGATACTATTTATACAGAAACATAAATGTATAACTCATAGACACTTTATACAAAATATTTTCTTTCTGAATAAAACTATCAAAGAGGCAAACAATACACCAATAAAAAACTACCAACTGAAGGCAAACAAGCTAACAGTAAACAACAGCCCAATCAAGGAACCACCACTCCCACCAACACTGTTATAGCAAACCACTAGTATATAAAATGAGAGCAACGCTACTCCCTACTAGCACTGATGAAGTTACCTAATTTGGTAATGAAATATTTGCAAGAAAACAACCAAGTTGAGAGCATCATGTATCCACAATTCTTAACAATTCACACTATATAGACAGATAGGCAGACATTGCAGCAGATATTTTTCTTTTTGCTTTCTGATAGAGAAACATCTGCTGCTGCCTAGGATTAAATATCAATATTTAAATTAAAGTTTTTAATTGGCACACCCTGGTGTAAACATGGACTGAGATATTAATATCTTTGGAAACATTCAATACAGGCTCCAATGATTAAACCCTGGAAGATTTTAAGGGACATTCTAAGCATACCTGACATAAATGTTAATAGAATTTGTATTATATTTATTATATGAAATACAATAAAACTAAATAAGATTACATTGGAAATATAAAAGCCAAATCAAGAAATTGGACAAGAAATCCTCAATGGTGTCTCTTTGTGGATTTACAAAGTAATTGGAAAAATATCTGAAAAAGCCCTGAAATGTTGAAGATTGATTAAAGACCTGCGATATCACTGGAATGAAAGGTCAAGACTATGAAGTAAAAAAAATGAATGAGTATAAATTTGACTGATCAGGATCAATTATATAATTGATATTTCTTGTGGATTGTAATGAACGTTTTCTGAAATAGGATTTTAAAAAGTTTCTGTATTGCAAATAAGTATTTCAGTTATGGGAAGCAGAAGTTTCTGTTTGTAAGTTTAAAAGGGGTGAAGAGTTATTGTATTAGCTTGTGCTCAATATGATTAATATTGGAACCCACTTCTTTATTACTGCCTTTGTTTTTATTTTTATTTTTTCTTGCATTTTTTAAACTTCTTACTTTTCGTTAATCATTTATTTTGTATTTGTTTTTACTATATGTATTAAAAATCTCAATAATGTTACTAGAAAAAATAACCAAGCTGAATATGCTGTGCACATCAGCCATTATGTCTATAGTTGGTTAAACATCTCAAGTGAACCAAGACAAATTGTTGCACATTTTTAATAAACTTACCCACAGTTATCTGCTATATTAAGCACCACAAACACACACACCATAAATGCTAAAAATGTCTGTTCCTAGCTGCCTAGTAAACCACATGTGGTAAGTTAGTCACCTACATTGTCCAATGAAATACTGAATTTCATGACATCTGGAGAATTGCAGTCATATTATTTTTAGCTGACCAGCAAACTGAAATAACCTAGCAAAATCACATACATTTTTAACAGTGTTTTCCAAATGCCTATTTTTCATAAATGGATGTTTCCACATAGCACTAATGTAGAGTATTAGTTCTTTCTGAAATTGGAAATATCTCATTCTTTCCTCCCATGAATATAGAGGGATGATCATACGTAGATCTTACATAGAATAACAGAATTGGAAGGGACCTTGGAGGTCTTCAACCCCCGATCGAGTAAGAGAGTCTATACCATTTCAGACAAATGACTGCCCAGTCTCTTCTTGAAAGCCTTCAGTGATATGGCACCCACAACTTCTGAAGGCAAGCTATTCCACTGGATGGTTGTTCTCATTGGAAAATTTCTCCTTACTTCTAGGTTGCTTCTCTCTTTGATTAGTTTCCATTCATTGTTTCTTGTCTTGCCTTCTGGTGCTTTGGAAAATACTTTGCCCCTCTCATTCTTATGGCAGCCCTCAAATACTGGAACACTGCTAGTGTATCTCCCCTGGTCCTTCTTTTCACTAGACTAGACATAAAACAACCAAGCCTTAGGACAACTCAAGGCTTCCTTCTTCTCATTATCAGAGGACTATTTAAAGAGAACCACTATACCACAGGTTTTATAACAGGTATAAAAATAACCAACATCAATGTTCTTACATTTGATTACCTTTTAAAAGCTTAACATTTTCACTCATGTTCTCCAAATTTTTAACAAATATGGCAGGTTCAAAACATAACAATATTTTTGATTCAACAAGTTTGTTTCCTTTTATCTTCGTAACTAAATGTCACTCTATTCTGATTTCCAAGGTCCCTGTTTTTAACTCTTCTATAATAAATTTGCAAAGCTGAATGTGCACTCATAAATTTCACTATATCATTTTAGGTAAAAAAATATATTAAAAGATATCGCTTGAGGCAATAGGCTAACCTAACAATAGTATGACTCAAGAGTCTTCAGATTCTTAACATAGCTTTGATACTATCAAATACTCTATTTTTACTACAAAAGGAAGCATGTAAATGGAATACAACAATGAAACAGGATATATATTCAAATCCTAACAGTGGAGAAGCTATTTGATATTTTAGCAATCATATCTAGGTTTTTTAGCAGAAGAAATATAACACTAGCATTCCATCAGGTGAAGAGTGAGTGAGCAAGCACTGTTCTACAAAGCCAACGTTTCTTGTCTTAATTTTTTTTATCGTACTCCACTTTGAACGAATTCATACATGTTGAATGACATTAAATTGTGCCCACATAACGTATTACACATGCATGTACAGAGAATGTCATTTCTTAAGTAATTATCTTTTGCAATGGAAGAATACTATATTACTATAATACTATACTACGCAAAATGTAGTCACCGAATCAGTAGTAACATCAGTTGAATCCCACCCCTGGGTGGGGCCATGACACAGGGACAGAGAGATATCTCTGCAGGCTTCTTTCCCCTTTGGAAAAGCCTTTTTGCACAGAGGATAGAGGTGTGGAGAGATGCGAGACAAGCAGACAAAATGATATTTGCTTGCTTTTGCTAATGGTGGGGATAGGGCAATTGCAAGAGGGAAAAAATGACATTTTTCTTGCTTTTTCCTTCCTCCCCATGCTAATGATGGGGTGGTTTCATTTGGTGAAGAAGAGATCATTTTACCTTTTTGTTTCCAAAGATAGCTGATTACCTCTTACACAGCTTGGATGCAACTCGACGTAAGAAATGGGAACAATACCCAGAAGCGCTAATTTTCAGCAAATCCAGAAGTAAAGCCTGGAGCCCATAAAGGAAATTGGACAACAACCCACACAACAAACACCCAAAGTAACTCCTGACCAAATAGCTTTCTGAGTTGTATCTCTCTCCAAAGCACCAAGAGTGAAAGGACACTCTACTCTTATCAAGAAAGCACTTTCAGCTTTTTGGTGGTCAAGCCAAACATTTTCTAAGTACTCTTGTCCCTTCTCTATAAAGGAAATGGACACTGCCATTAAAAGGCTAAAAGCACCAGGCTTCAATGGTATTCACCCTGATAAACTCCTTTGCCCAGATCCGGCTGGTTCGCCAGTTACGCCCATTCCTGGACCGAGATGCCCTGCGCACAGTCACTCAGGCGCTCGTTATTTCCCGACTCAACTACTGTAACGCTCTCTACCTAGGACTGCCCTTGCGTACCACTGAGGTTTCAGCTGGTGCAGAATGCGGCCGCGCGGGTAGTGATGGGAGCTTCCCGATACTCCCATGTTACACCCCTCCTGCGCGACCTGCATTAGCTTCCAGTTGCCCTCCGGGTGAGATTCAAAGTTCTGATATTAACATTCAAAGTCCAGCATGGCATGGGTCCAGGTTATTTACAAGAACGGCTCCTCCCAACATCAAATACTAACCTCCCTGTACGGGCTCACAGACGGGGTCTCCTCGGGGTGCCGTCTGCGACTCAATGTCGCTTGGCGGCAACCCGGGGGAGGGCCTACTCTGTGGCGGCTCCCACTCTGTGGAATCTTCTTCCGCTGGAGCTCCTCCTGGCCCCCGATCTTCACACCTTCTGCCACGATTTGAAGACTTGGCTCTTTTTACAATCTGGGCTGTGCTGATTCTCTGGGGTTGGTCCTATTTTAACTATGGGTTTTAATTTTCAATTCGGCTTAACTTGTTTAATATACTATAAATTTATTTATTTATTGTTGTATTTTTAGGTGTGAGCCGCCCCGAGTCCTTTTTGGAGAGGGGGCGGCATATAAGTCGAATAAATAAATAAATAAATAAATAAATACCTAAACATAGGATGACATATAAATGACCCCACAAAAAAACAGCGAGGCTCCAAACTTCCAAATCAGCAATGGACAATCCTGAATAGGATTTGTACCTCACACTTGCAGGTCTCTCTGTATAAATGGGGCATAATGTCCTCCCCTCAGTGTGACTGCAAGGTCTCATGTAAAACTGTAGATCAAATCATGAATGGCATGATTTGAGGGCATGGCATATACTAGTCCAGTATCTGATTCCCCCCCCACAAAAAAAGTTACATGACTATGGATCATGGGGAGAAAATGCATGATTAACAACTTGCAAACTTGGCATCAGTATCATCAATCAGATTAAAGAAAAGGGGTGAAAGTAAGCTTATGTCAGAATTCAATTTAAAAGAAGCAATCTGCTCATTACAATAAAAAAATGATCTATATGAATAGATTAAAAAAATTAATATCACAATGAATTAGATATCTTGTTAAAAACCATTTTTATGTATGTCAGTGATAGGAAATGAAATATCATATTGTAAATAAAGCCAGGATGGAAACAAATTAAGCTCCATTTGTTTTGTTTCTCCCTTAGTATATGAGTAAATAGAAATTAGGAACTTTCCATTACAACGACGTAACAAAAATTAAGAATTTCAAACAAGCTTCAAATATTAACTCATCTGTTGGCAGGAAAAAATATGCAGAAGAAATTAATTTTATGACCTTATGGTCTTTTGCAGTCCAGTCCATACATAACAGCAACTTCCTGGTTTGCTTCTCTGAAGTCAGAGCAAAATAAAATAATGTATAATACTTATTCATATCTAGATATATTACTCCTATATTCTAGTAACCAAACTGGACCATTATGTTAGCAATTTTAGTAAAAACAGATGGAGGTAATATTGATGTTTAATAGATAATGAAGTGTCTTGAATTTGAAAGTAGTATTTAAATTAGATATTTCCAACTTAAAGTTTTAAGTAAGATGTCAGATAGCTTGTAGAGACAGGCAGGTACATTGAAATTCTGATTGAAAATGAGGTTGGATGGGTGTTTTCCCATTCATAAAATGGATGCAGCTGTGCTGTGGCTAATTCCAAAGCAAATAACAAATGAAGAAAAAAAATCAGGTGAAGCAGGAATTCACCAATACAAAGACAGGTGCCATGGAAATTTTGGTGCACCACAATAGCAATTAATGAAAAGGTTTATAATGAAGTTATAAGACTAAATTTTATCAGTTCATTTTCTTCTGAGGAAAGATAAACCAACTCACCTTTGTTCTATTTTAATTTTCAGAAAAAAAACTCAAGCACATTATCATATCCAACTGATTTCCAGATACATATAAAGTATTTTTCACAACAAAAAATCTTATTTTAAAATTATTGTAAGCATTAATAAATTATAATCAACATTTTAATAAATATACTTACTAAAATGTATAGGTTAGTAAATTTCTTTTCTTCAGGGTAAATTTGTGATTGGAATTCATCTACTCAGTTATTTCTTAATGCTGAGGCAACTATGTAAAGAAACATTTATTGGAAGTAGCTACATCCAAATCCTAACTCCCATTTGTATAAGTGGACAGCTGAATAGCTGATATTTCAAAGCAGATGCTGTCCTTTAATAACTAATACAAAGAGCTGCACTTGTCTACATCAAAAGTACCATAAACATTTTTAGAAAGCTCTGTTGCAAAGGTGTTTAATATAGCTTAATTGGGAAATGTTCAAATCAAATTCTTTATTAAAGCATAAACAACATTAGATTTCATCCAAGTGGGCTTAAATGAAATATTCATTTCCTTTACTGTTTTTCTTCTTTTGCTTTTACTTTCATGAAAGCTCCTCTATAGAAAATAAGCATAAACAATCAGATATGCAAGTCTCAGCATGTATGAAAAATATTTCATTGCTAGTTTCAGAGAGGCCCTGTTGCCGGTGGAATGCAGTTCCAACACACTTCAGCCAGCAGGATCATTTATATTTCAGGTTTTTATTCATGAGAACTCAAATCTTTGAACAAAAGACTGTAAGAACTTTTGAAAGGAAACAGAATTACCTTGTTCTCAAGCAGAGTTTAAAATGAGACAAGCAGCAATCCTTTCTTAATAAAGTGCCAATTAAAATCATGGGGGAAAAGGATTATTTTAATATCTTAAAGATTTAAAGATTTTTGACATGCTGAAGTATCTGAAAACAACTAAGAATCATGAAAAACAACTAAGAATCACGCTACTGAATATTTAAGTTAATTTTGAATAACAAGAATATAAGAAAAGCATTGCTATATTTCCTAATTTCAAAGGAAGGCACTAAAGAGTCTGAATCCCTAGATAGAATATAAAATGAGGGTCATCCATTGAATTTCAAAATCTCTTTTGACATAATTGTCAATGGATCTTTTAAAATATCATAAAATAATATATGGATCAGGCAATATTATAATATTGATTTCTTTAAACAATAAATTATAGTGATATAAATCCAAAGATTTACCAAAATACACAATATTTTTTTAATAGTGAACTTATTGTCCAACATGATCTGTTATTAGTCCTGTGCTGCCTTGGTCCTCATCTTACTATATAACAATCTTGAGCCTTGGTTTATAAATGAAAGGCAGGCATCCTCCTCCACAAGGTGAAAATGTATGTGTCTAATATGTTTGACTCTGGAAAATGCAGAACAGTAATAGGGTGAGAGATATATCTGCCTGAGTCTGGATTAAAATGGATTTTTTTATTTATTTTACCTGAATGATATAAAATGACAAGTAATGCTGGTCAAAAATTCATCAAAATTAAACAAATTTAACAATCCCAAAGGCAGTATGTTAATTAAACATGAATTTGTTTTAACATTAGCAGATCCATATAGGTCTTATCATTAATATTCCACTGCAAAATAATGGTTTGATTTCTGGAATGTAAATCTAAATATTATCAAAATGTTTTGTTTCTGAAGGTTATTTTGAAAGTGGCAAATAGTCTTATATAGATCATTCAGAGGAAAAAATACAAATTAGATTTAGTAGTTTATTACATTTTCTTGAAATCTTATCACTCAGCATCTTTTCTAAAAGTAAATTTAATAGCATACTGTATTTGAAAACTCTAATTTTAAAAGGAATCAGCTATTCAGTGTGGAATCGCAGCCTATAGTTTTTCTGGTACATTATAACATATATTTCTTATCTGAATATTTTTCTGTTTCAAGATAACTAAGGACCTTGCAATTTTTTCTTTCTCTCTCTACAAACTTAAAATCAGTTATTTAACAATTAACATATTTTTTTTTAAATTGCCCTAGAGATAATCATGCTTGCTCTGGAAAAATTAACCAACATAAAAAAAATAGTCATCACTGAAATTTGAGAAATATCGTTCTAGAGTTTGTTATATGTGTAACGATTTATCAACTATCTTACAAATAATTTATTTCAACTGGCCTCTTTCTTTCCAAGGACGGACATATCAGTCTCTCCAAAATCATCATAGAAGGTACAGTTCCTTGGTAGAGACGCATATTAACCCAGGAGGAATTTTTCCTCCTGCTGCACTGCCTTGCCATCGGTACACAGCCTTCTGCATTTACCTTCCTACCGCTGTTTCAACTCCTACATTGAATAGTACGTTCCCATCCACCCACCCCCGCATTACCAGATATTAAAATTCCTTACAATACATAGGTTTGTTGATTATCTCCGCCCAATTTAAATTAACAGAGAGCCAGTTTCTCCATCCTGATGTGCTATTCAGGAACAGCAAACGCTGCCTAAGTTTTATATTTTTATATGGAAAAGAAAGAAACTCCTACCAATGGACGTCATCATGGCCGAGACTTTTCCTGAAATTGCTGTTGCAAATGCTGTGTCCGTTCAAGGTAGAAAAAACGGGCAGCCTCCACGGTAGGCGCCAGCTCTTCTAACGTGTTTTCCCCACTTTCGCGCCCCAGAGACTTCTGAGGGCCGCTGCCCCTGTCCTCTCTTAGTCTCTGTTAGTAGGACAAGCGTCCTGTCCCTCTACCAGCCTACACGCTGGCTTCTTCTCTAAACACAAGCATCTACCCATGCGGGCAACTAGATTCTCCACTCCGAGACGGCGAGGCCAAAAGAGGGGAAGATAAATCTTCGATTGTTCCTCCCGCCTGAAAGCACAACTTCGTTGGTGCGGGTCGGCAGGCTCCCTATCCTGCGCAATTCAGATCACAGCAACGAGTGCTGATTTGAATTGGGCTCCCCGCCCCCAACCCGGTGTTATTCGCGTCTCCTAATATTCTGCTTCTTCCGCTCACAAAGTGGCAATGCAGGGGCCAATTGCCTCTGTGGAGAGCTCGACTTCTTGATTTAATTTAATTTAGGTCAGAAAGACACCCCCACCCCCATCAGAGACGCTCATCAACAGAGAATTACGTCTGACGGGTACATTAAAACTCTTCGTCACCGCAGGAAAGATGAAAGGGCCTGCAAAAGTAAACCAATCGCATCCTCCCTTTCTACAGAAATATAAATCCAGTTGACTTTTAAAACTGATATAGCCTGGATCATTTTGCTAAAAGTCTCTGATAATATGCATTTGAATGCCAATGTTTGTAATTCACAAAATTTTGATTGCTAACCTTCTGTCTACAGAAAAGAATTGCCAATTCTGTATCGGCAATTGCATGTTTGGGATAATCTATGTGATATTCAAACGAATCAAACAGATTGGTGATCAGGAGCTGGAAGCAGATGTAATTGTAATGGAGTTTCCTTTTACTTTCTTCCAGGTAAATTCAATTGTTGGAAGGCAATATCCTTCTGGATACAGTTCCAAGTGGGGAGAAAGACACTGGAAACATGGAGACTGTTTGGAAAAATGGTTTAATGGTGGACAGGACCACATGCCTTCGAGCTCCTGGATGAAAAGAGGCAATCACATGCTCTAAGATGTTGGGTGAAGAAAAAAAAAAGGTCTGAGATGCTGAGAGTGCCTGAGTTTTATACCCTCTGTTGGGCCCCACCTTAGTGTTTCTTCTTCCTGCGTAAGAAATGTATCCCATTGGCTGTCAGAGTCTCAGGGGACAGGGGGTCTTAGCTAACTTTGTAGGCTTCGCCTGTATCCCAGGCTTGTTTGAGTGCTGGCTGATGTCATCTTCATGTGGTGAGATGGATAGAGGGGCTAATCCTACCTTTGTTATGTAGAATAGACTGGCTCAGGACTTGATGGCCCATTGACAAAGGGTGAGCGGGCTGAGTTTCTGCCTTTTTAATATTTCCTAAGATTTTTTATTTTTCTAGGAGAGGGGTGAGTTTTAACTTCCAACAGTCCCATCCATAGATTAAAATAAAAAGCAAAAATCCTAAATTGTTGCATTGGGAAGATTACAGCAAGAATAGCCAGACCAGCCTTCTAGTTCTGGCTTGCTAAATAAAATATATGTAGGGAATAGCCTTCTCTTTCTTAAATGTACCATCTATTTTTTTTAAAGTGGTTTGGTACTTTCACATAATATAGGTAGTTCTTGTTTAACAGCAGTAAGTGGGATCAGCAACTCCATCTCTAAATTAATCAGTCATAAAGCAATATGTTATGTGACAAGTGATTATTTATATCAGCAATTTTGGCAGTATTTATTTATTTATTTTGTCAAGTGATTATTAGATAACAAGTATAAGTATAAACATGGTTATGAATACATGAAATGGATACGTATAAGAAAAAAAAAGAAACAATACGATAGGGACCTTGGTGCGCTTATGCACGACCCCTACAGACCTCTTAGGAAAGGGGTGAGGTCAATAGTAGACAGTCTAAGGTTAAAGTTTTTGGGGTTTTGGGAAGAAACCAGAGTCAGGTAGAGTATTCCAGACATTGACCACTCTGTTGCTGAAGTCGTATTTCCTGCAATCAAGTTTGGTACAGTTTACCTTGAGTTTGTATCTATTGTGTGCTCTTGCCAAAAAGGTACAAAATAATTAGGTCATTCAACTGGGAAAGTAAATAGCTTGACTATTTTACTGAAATTTGGTAATACAGATAGTCCTTGACTTATTACCAAGATTCAGCCCAAAATTTCTGTTGTTAAGTTGTTTGCCCATGTTACAACCTTTTTTCCCACAGTTATTAAGTGAATCACTGTAGTTGTTAAGTTAGAAACAGTTTTTAAGTGAATTTGGCTTCCCCATTGACTTCGCCCATCAGAAATTTACAGAAGCTGATCACATGATCAACACCAGCACATAGCAACCATAATATATATGAGTCGCTTGCCAGGTATCTGAATTTTGATCAAATGACCATGGGGATGATGCAGTGATCTTCAATGTGAAAAACGGCACTGTCACTTTTTCAGTGCCATTGCAACTTTGAATGGTCACTAAATAAAGGGACTACCTGTACTAGTCATTAGTGTCACAGCTAAATGAATAAAATCAGAGGGAAAATCCACTGGAAAACCTCATCTCTTCTAAAACTATCTTCATCATTACGGTGTCAAGCATCTTCTGTGACAGAAAACACGTTGTACTAACTTAGACTAGTATATTAGTCTGGGATACAGATGTCTTTGCGTCTCTCAATATTTAGGAAAAGAAAAAAAAGAATGGTCCTTAGCCATAAAATAGTCCATATTGGAGGTGGAGTCTTTTAGATCAGGGTTCCCAACCCCCAGGCTGCAGCCCACTACCGGGCCTTGAGCTTTTCAGAAGTGACAGGTGAGCATAAATGGAGCTGTATACACGCTCTTGCTCGCCTCATGCATGGAACCATCCCCTTCCCCCCCCCCACCAGGTCCCAAAGCTGAAAAGGTTGGGGAACTCTGTTTTAGATGGTTCAGATGTAGGTTCATAGTTCAAACATTTCAAAACACCTTAGAACATATCACCAATTTACCTTATTCTATAGTTGCCCTGTTCTAGAAAATCACTACATTGCAACATGCTGTTCTGTAGTAGTAGCTCAGATTTTTGTAGTACAGACATGACAACTCTTCCTTATTTACCAATTAACATAATCACAGTGGCAGCAAACATGAAAATTAATCATACTAAAAATCTAACTTACTTCTAAGTAAGCATGTATCAGACTGAACTAACTATTAAAATTATACTGAGATTCTATAGCACACTGAGGCATGAAGTAAGCGGTATTTGGCAAACAATAAAATGCTTCACCATTTCACTAATTTGCTTGTTTCTCTGCAGGAATAAATTAAATAATCAACAAATCAACATTTGCACTAATATTTCTTTCCAAGATTTTACTGACTAACCAATACATTCTGAAATTCTCAAAAAAAATTCAAAGAAAATTACTCTTCTTGATAGTAATAGAATTAATTGAAATTATATTTCAAGCATCATAAAAGCCTACATTTGGAATGGAATAGAATGGAATAGAATTGAATTCTTTATTGGCCAAGTGTGATTTGACACACAAGGAATTTGTCTCAGTGTAGATACAAGCAACAAGTGATAAATCATGATCATAATCATCATAAGATACATTCATCAGAAATCATAACATACATCACTTAGTGATAGTCATAGTATACTAAATAAGCAATCAAAACAAATCATACTAGGATACTAAATAACACAATTAATATAAATCATAAGATGCAAGCAATAAAGTCATAGTCATAAGAAGATGAGGAAATAGGTAGTAGGAAAGTTGAGAAGAATAATAGTAATAGAACCTTACTAGGTAGTTTGATAGTGTTGTGGGAATTAGTTGGTTAGCAGAGTGATGGCATGGGGGAAAAACTCCTTCTGCCTAGTTATTTTGGCAGGCAATGCCCTATAGCAATGATGGCGAAGCTTTTGGTACCAAGCGCCTGAAGTGTGTGCATGCGCCCCACGCGCATGCACGGCAGAGATCCAAAGACCAGCTGGAGCCAAGCTGGGGTGATGGCACGCATGTCTATAGAGAGGGCTCTGCCATATGTTTGCCACCACTGCCCTATAGCATTATCTTGAGGGAAGAAGTTGAAAGAGTTTATGTTATGAAGGCTCTGTAGACATTTTCACAGCCCTCTTTCTAGTTTGTGCATTGTACAGGAAGCAGGCTAGTTGCAATTGTTTTTTCTGCATTATCTGTTGGAATCTGTGTCTGTCTTGTTTGGTTGCAGTGCCAAACCAGACAGTTATAGAGGCGCAAATGACAGACTCAGTAATTCATTTGTAGAACTATATCAGCAGCTCTTTGGGCACTCTGAGCTTTCTGAACTGGTGTAGGAAGAATATTCTTTGTTGTGCATTTTTGATAACATTTTTGATGTTAGGTGTCCATTTTAAGTCTTGAGATATTGTAGAACCTCTACTGTTGATACTATGTTGCCTAGTATTGTAAGAGGTGGTAGAATATGAGGATTCTCCTAAAATCTGCTATCATTTCTACAGTTTTGAGTGTGTCCAATTCAAGATTGTTCTGGATGCACCACAAGGCTGGTTGTTTAACTTCCCATCTGTATGCAGATTCATCGTTGTTTCAAATGAGATCAATCACAGTTGTATCATCTGCAAGCTTAAATAATTTAACAGAAGGATCTTTAGAGATACAGTCATTGGTATAAAGAAGCAAAGTAGAGAGAACACACAGCCCTGGGGAGTCCCAGTGCTAATTGTATAGATATTTGATATGATTTTGCCTAGCTTCATCTGCTGCTTCCTGCCTGTTAGAAAACTTATGATCTGCTTACAAATGTGGTCAGGCACTGTTAGCTGAATCAGTTTAGTTAGAAGAATATTTGGAGTGATGGTCTTGAATGCCAAGCTGGTCTACAAAAAGGACCCTTGCATAGATCCTTGGAGATTCAAGATGATGTAGAATGTAGTGAAGCCATATTAACAGCATCATCTGCCAAGTTATATGCTTAGCAGGCAAACTGCAAGGGGTCTAACAGTGAATCTGTAATGGTTTTCAGGTGAGCCAGCACTAACATTTCAAAGGTTTTCATAACTACGGATGTCAGAGCAACCAGTCTGTAGTCATTCAGCTCCTTGATGGAGGGTTTCATCACACTAGAACATTTGTAGCAAGAAGGAACATAATACATCTCTAGTGATTTATTAAAGATGCAGGTGAAGATGGGCGCTAGTTGTTTAGCACAAACTTTCAAGCAAGAAGGAGTTACCTTGTCTGGGCCTAGTGCTTTTCTAGGCTTTTGTCTGTGAAATAGACCTTGTCCATCATTTTCTGTGATCACTTAGAGGTGAGGGGCCCAAAGGGATGGGATCAGTTGTAGGAGGCTTGGCTGTTGTTGGCATGTCTGAGATGTAGATGGTGGTGATAGTTGACAATGGTTTCCTCTCAAACCTACAGTAAAACACATGCAGGTCATCTGCCAGTTGCCGATTCCTTTCAGCAAGGAAAGGAGGTTTGCTGTAACCAATGATATTTTTAAGAGTTTTCCACACATTTGCTGATTCATTTGTTCATTATATACAATAACTAACTCTCCAGGATATTTTTTTTAAAAAATTGTTATATTGTTTTGAATATTGCTTTCATCTACTCTTCCTTTGATCCTGTTATTGTTTCTGTGCATTCAACTGTGTTAACTTATAAAACTGTCTGGAAATATTTATACTGAAATGTTGCCTTTCCCTCCTTAAAAAACAAAAACAAAATATTTTCCAAATCTGTTCAGGAAAATTCAGTAGTAAGTTGCTGAGCAGCAGATATTATTGTAGCAAATGTCTATCTTGTTCAGATTATAAATTACTCAGGAGGAATATATATGTTAGGGGACCTACTAACTTAATCTTTCTAAAACAGGAGAGAACTTCATAAATCTTTAAACAAAAATATGTCAGAAAGTTAACAGAAATTGTATTCCTGAAAAATATATGATTACTAACAGCACCATATTGCCATTGGAATGCTTCTTTTGCTGTTTGAAAGTGAAATAGGGCACAAGAAGAAAATAAGTTGTTTTATGGTTTGTGTGAAAATTTAGCAGTAGATGGTGCAAATGGTGCCTGACTGTCTCCTCTTGCACTTTGATTATATTTGAACAAATTCAGTAATAAATACCCACAAAGTCCTGTTCTTTCATAGGTACAAAGAGCTGACCTGAAAGATTAAATTACCCTTCAATGTCATTGTGATATGAATCTATAGCCAAGGAAATGTGTTTTTTCAAATATTTATGTAGACATAAAGAATCTCATTGGTTGTAGTTTTAAAGCTAATATGAATAGATCTGTCTTTGTCCAGAGTTTTGGTTTACTGAATCTTTACTTTGTCACAGGAAATACAGTATACTGACCTCTAAAAGTTATCTCTATGCCCAGTGATAATGGGTAGGGAAAGTCAGAGCATAGACAGTTAGTTATGTGAGATAATTAAAATCTCTGGCAACTCACTTGGTACAGAATGTTTAACATATAATATGGCTCAAACCTCAATTGGCTGGTTTAGGCTCAAGACAACTGTGTCTTTATATATCTTGGAGCGAGCTTAAACACAGCACACTGGTTCTTTCAGAAACACATAAAAATCCTCCAGTGAAATAGCTATGGTCTTAGTGCCAATTATTAGTTTCCACTGTAGTATATTCTGAAATCACTCAATGACATTATCCGATGTATGATAGTCAGTATTTGTCAGGACTGCCTGCTTTATAAAATGAAATTAGTTGTTTTATGCCTAAATAGTTCATACCATATGCATTAAATGTTACAAAGTATCTTCTAGTATTGTTCTAGTACCACTTACAAAGCCCTATTAAGACCACATTTGAAATACTGCATCCAGTTCTAGTCACCACAATATAAAAAAGATGTTGATATTCTGGAAAAATTGCAGATAAAAGCAACAAGAATGATTAGGGGCTGGAGGTTAAAACATACAAAAAGCAGTTACAGAAATTGGGTATGTCAATAGGGACTAGGGAGACATGATACCAGTGTTCCAATATTTGAGGGGCTCCTAGAAAGACAAGGGGGTCAAACTATTTTTAAAAACCAAAAGGCAAGACAAGAAAAAATGGATTAAAACTAGCCAAGGAGAGAAGCAACCTAGAACTAAAGAGAAAATTTCTAATGGTGAGAGCAATCAACCAATGGAATAGCTTGCCTTTAGAAGTTGTGAGTGCTCCATCACTGGGGGGTTTCAAAAAGAAATTGGACAACCATTTGTCTGAAATGGTATAAAGTCTCGTGCTTGAGCAAAGGGTTGGACTGGAAGATTTCCAAGATTCCTTCCAACTCTATTATTCTATGTTCTGCCTTGTTGACAGCAGCCATCTTCACTATCCATACACATGTAATATGTGAATTTGATATTATAAATATCCAGTGAAATAATATTTTTTCAGATTTATGATGCTTTTAAATGTTATTCTAATAGCATTTAATTGTCATTCTAAAAATTTACTTTCTAAAAATATGTAGCAATTAAAGAAATCTCAGTTTGGATACCAAAATCCTCTATTGTTTAGGGTGTTTCAATGTAATACTGCATCACTTCCAATAATTTAGTCAGGAAGACACTGACGAAATAAAGAGCCTTGGTGGTGCAGGCTGTTAAATGCCTAGCACTTTAGTTCCAGCTGCCTGCAATTAGTGCAGGCTTGAATCCCACCAGGCTCAAGGTTGACTCAGCCTTCCATCCTCTCGGGGTAGGTAAATTGAGGACCCAAGATTGTTGGGGGCAATAAGCTGACTTTGTAAAAATGCCGCTTGGGGGCCAAAAGCCCTAGTAATAAGCAGGCATATACAATGGAATGAAGGCTATTGCTGAACGCATTGGGTTGTGCTCTAAAATTGTGTTCCCTGAGTCTCCAGAGAAGGGCGGCATATAAATATGGATTTTTTTAAAAAGTGCACCAAATGCTATAAGTAATACAAAGTACATAAGAACAATAATGACATTTAAAAATGGATAAAAATTTAAAATTAACATTAAAAAACACTCAAATTATAATGCATGATACTGTAAACTGCCTACTGAATCAGACAACATACAAGAAATAAAAATAAATAAAACTTAAGAATCCATAAATTAATGATGAAATTAACGCAGATCCCATCCAGACCAAAACTTACATATACAGAAGCCTATTCTGATGACATATTAGGTCTCTATGATCCAATCTCTCTCTGGCTATGCCAGAGATAATGAACTATTTTATCTCATCTAAGATAGATTGAACAACCTGATCCTATGAACTATCATTCAATTGATCACTGCTTATTCACCCTCTTTCAGCCCTTTGAGAACAGGAACACCAGAACAGTAAATCTGGATAAATGGGAGATGGAAGCATAACCAAGTAAAAACAATTTTAGCTTTCCAATAAGTGATTCTACTAGGATCAGATGGGCTATGTGAAGAACTCAAATTGGAGTTGTTGCATTATAAAAGTAGTACAATCATAGCTAGAATAATAATTTCTCTAAATTGCCTGCTCTAGAGCAGGGGTCACCAACCTTTTGGACCTCAGGGACCACCAAACTCATAATTTTAAATCCCAGGGACCACTAACTGGTTCTGTGGGTGTGGCCTAATTTGTGGGTGTGGCTTGGTGGTAATGTGACTGGCTGGGCATGGCTTGTATGTAAATATTATAAATATTTATATAAATATTGCATTTTTTATAAAAAGTAACTTTTACCTAAAATCAGGCAAATCAGGCAGACAGATTGAGTTGCTCACAGAATCATTCAGTGATCTATCTATCTGCCATCGGCTAGCTCAGTCTGTCACATAAAATTTGCTTGCTGTGAGTCTGCATTGAATAATAGAACCTTCAATCCTAAGGAAGGTTCGGCTGTGCTTAAAAGCAGAGCCGAAGATCTAAAGACTAGCTAGAAAGCAAGAAATCCAACCATTTCCTGCTTCCTAGCTAATCTAAATCTCTCAGCACAGCAGAACAGCTGATGGAAAAATAGCAATTTAGCAGGCAAGTTTGCCGTGTAAGGAGTGAGTGGGCGGGAAGGATTCCCACGGGCCATGTGGGTGGCACAGCCTTGTGTTTCTGCACAGCCTGGATTAATTGCTTTGGGGGGTGCTCTGGGGGGTGAGATTTCTCTGCGGCCCACCAAAATTTTCTCGCGGCCCACAGGTTGGCGATCGCTAGTCTAGAGAATTAGCTTCTCAATGTTGTTGTTAGTTGCGAAGTCATGTCCAACCCATTGTGACCCCATGGACAACATTCCTCCAGGCCTTCCTGTCATCTACCATCCTCCAGAGTCCATTTAAGCTCACGCCTACTGCTTCAGTGATTCCATCCAGCCACCTCATTCTCTATTGTCCCCTACTTTTGCCCTCAATCTTTCCCAGTATTAGGCTCTTCTCCAGTGAGTCCTTCCTTCTCATTAGGTGGCCAAAGTATTTGAGTTTTATCTTCAGGATCTGGCCTACTAAAGAGTAGTCAGAGTTGATCTCATCTAGGACTGACCGGTTTGATTGCCTTGCAGTCCAAGGCACTCGCAGGAGTCTTCTCCAGCACCATAGTTCAAAGGCCTCAATTCTTTGGTGTTCAGCCTTTCTTATGAGCCATACATTGCAACTGGGAAAACCATAGCCTTGACTATACACACTTTTGTTGGCAAGGTGATGTCTCTGCTTTTTAGTATTCTGTCTAGATTTGCCATAGTTTTCCTCCCCAGGAGCAAGCATCTTTTAATTTCTTGGCTGTAGTCCCCATCTACGATCATCTACGGTGATCTTGGAGCCCAGGAAAATAAAATCTGTCACTACCTCCATTTCTTCTCCATCTATTTTCCAGGAATTGAGAGGGCCGGATGCCATGTTCTTAGTTTTCTTAACATTGAGCTTCAAGCCAACTTTTGCATTCTCCTTCTTGACGCACTCTCCTTTGCTTCAAGAGGCTTTTTAGTTTCTCTTCACTTTCTGCCATTAGAGTGGTATCATCTGCATATCTGAGGTCGTTGATATTTTTCCCCACAATCTTAATTCCAACTTTTGATTCATCTAGCTCTGCCTTTCTCATGATGTGCTCTGCATATAAGTTAAATAGGCAGGGAGACAGTATTCAGATTTGCCGAACTCCTTTCCCAATTTTGAACCAATCAGTGGTTCCGTGTCCAGTTGTCACTGTTGCTTCTTGACCTGCATATAGGTTTCTCAAAAGATAAATAAGATGGTCTGGTAGTCCCCTCTCTTTAAGAACTGGCCACAATTTGTTGTGATCCACACAATCAAAGGCTTTAGCATAGTCAGTGAAGCAAAAGTATATGTTTTTCACGAACTCCCTAGCTTTCTGCATGATCCAGCGTATGTTGGAATTGGAATGTAAACTGACCTTTACCAATCCTGTGGCCACTGTTAAGTTTTCCAAATTTGCTGGCAAATTGAATGTAGTTTCTCAATACCTACACATAAATAGAAGTGGAATCTACAATAATTCCCCAAGCTAATTTTTAATGGTGATGCAGATAAAAGTGTTTTTCAGATTATCTATTTGTTTAAAGAAAAAAGTTTCCCCTGTCCTGTCATTTTCGACTCTAAGGAATGGTATTTGTCTCAATTTCTCAGCCGAGGGAGTCAGTGTTGTGCGAAGACATTTCCATGGTCATGCAGCCAGTATGACTATAGGCCAAAGTGCACAGAACACTGTTACCTTCCCACCAAAGTGGTATCTATTTATCTACTCACATTTACATGCTTTAGAACTACTAGATTTGTAGGAGCTGGGGCAGGTAATGCAAGCTCAGTGCTCAGATCTCAAACTTTTGCTGTCAGCTTTCAAAGTAACAAGTTCAGTGTCTTTAACCGCTGAGCCCTCATGCCCCCCTCCATCTACTTGTTTATCTCTCAATAAATCTGCATAGGATTTTGTTAGGTCTGCGACACTTATCCTATCCTATCCTATCCTATCTTATCTTTAATGGAATTACACCTAATCTCAATTTCTAGGTAGGATGAGATCAACTGAATTCCTCAGCTATTTTAGAAAACATATTTTAAATTGCCTCAGTTGGAATACAGCCCTCTCGGGAAGAATAAAATTCTCTACCCTCCACAAGACAAAATACATTCCTTAGGGAAAAGATTCAAACATTTATTCCTAAAGCCATTCAAAAGCGATCCTCAAAAATACTTCTTTTCGCTGCCTATATTTAAAGAAATATAGTCCTTAGCCTAAAAGGAGTTATGTATCTCTGATTTAAGTGCAAATTATCCTCAGTTAACAATGGTAATTGGGACTGGAATTTCTGTTGCCAAGTAATGCGGCTGTAAAGTGCAATATCATGTGACCACATTGCTTAGCAATGGCACTCCAAGCATTCCCTTGATTGTTAGTTGACTTGCAAGCTAGGCCAGGTAATGCCAAGTGTGGTGGAGAGGAGGGTTGTTGCTGAGGGAGGGTGCATGATTGGCCAATGAAGCCTTGAAATGTGCACGGCTAGACTACAGGTGATAGCTACTGGGCACAGGAAGTGCAAGCAACTAAGTGGAATGACTTATTATCTTGCCTGTCAAATTGACTTTGCTTGTGGAAAACCAGCAAGGAAGATTTAAGTGCAAACATCTTAAATGCAAGCAAACACACATGTTGCAATGTTGTGACGGTGGAAATGCTGGAATAGTTGGAACTTTGAGCACCATTCATTCAGAACTATATAGTACAGCAAGTGCTGAGAACAGACATGAGCATTTAAATCATTCTTAAGCAGTAGTATTATTTCTGTATTGGTCATGGGGGACAAAACTGGCATAAATCCATCCAGTGTGTTTGTGACTGAGAAATGAAGTAGGAATTTCCTGCAGCATGCATTCCATGTGGTATTAGCTCACCATGTTGGGACTCATTTTCTCTATTCATTCAAACATTTGTGAACAGGAAAAAGGGGAGAAAGGACAGCAACTTGGTACCAAATTCTACCCTCTAACAATGAACATTTGTTATATGACTCTAAAAGAGATGGAATATACATGTAGAATAGCATGATTCCTAAGTGCTTCATACTGTTATTGTAAAAGAGGACGTAAAAATTTTAATCTATATAATACCAAAACTCTCATTTTTATAATCTTTTACAGTGCATCATAAGGAAACGATTTTTGAACCAAAGTATCTCAAATAGATTAACTTACAGAATGTGTCTGAAATCTGGGAACCATGACTCTCAAAGGTATTAAGTTTGGAGAAGTTCTGACTACTTCATTGCTCAGCTGCTGCTGGTGTCAGTGACTGCTGCAGTCACATGATCCTAATTTTTAACATTCCAGGGAAGTTTCCCAGCCACTCTTACAACCCTTTGTTTCCCCCCACCACTTTCGTAGCAACCACTTACCTGTCTGTTGGGGCCTCTGGTATCTTCATATGCTTTCTCTGAACTGAACAGCCCCTCTTATACAACTCCTCATAGGGGTTGTCTTTTCTGACCCACAATGGCACCACTTTGGGACTGATATGCATTTTCTGACCTGTACCAACCCCACATACTCTATCCTATCCATGTGGCACTTTTTGCACATCCCCATAATCCCATGCACCCTTCTGAACTAGTGCTGCACTCTTGTAGACCCTCACCAACCAATACAGTATCTCTTGTGCATGCACACACACTTCCCAACCTGCACAGCACCTTTCATGTATTCTCACCTACCCTCTTGCTCTCTCCACACCGGGCAGAAGCCATTTGCTTGTCTGCTAGCCTTCAACTTGAACTTCCTGCTGGTTTCCCCAGTGACTTTCTCCTTGAAAGTCTCCAGTGAGCAAAGTAAATGGGGAAGCTAGCAGAAATTCTAGGGAGGAAAGGAAGGAAAATAATGACAGAATGGCTGGGAGGGAAGAACAGAGAGTAGGGAAGGCAGAGGTAATTTCAGGGAGTGAAGGAGAGAGAAAGGAAAAAAGGAAGGGAGAGGGAGAAAGGTAGGAAAATGAAATGAAGAGTTGAGAGGGAAGAAGGAAGAGGCAGGAAAGGGGAGGAACATTTTGAAGTGTCAATTGGTACAGATGTGGACGTGTAAGAGGTTCATACTCTGTGAACTGACTGGTTGCTGTTTTGCTTCTGGTGCAATTTAAGGTTATCATCATTAAAGCTGTACATGGCATGGATACAAGCTACTTTTAAAAACTATCTTACCATAATGGGACTGGCCCGCCCCATCTGCACTGGCAGAAGAGGCATGCCACAGATCCTGTCAGTTAAGGAATTTCAGCTGTCAGAGTCCAGGACACATTGTTCTGGCTCTTGCCCTTTGGAACATGTTACCCCTGAGGTGACATTGGCTCCACTCTTCTCACCTTCCATAAAGGCTTGAAGATCAGGCTCTGTCAGATGGCTTGGGGCCCCAGTAGTGCAGTATCACACTGGAGGTTGTTGATGAATTAAGGTGCAATCTCACCTCTCTCCCTCATCTTTTAACTATAATTTATCTTTGATTATAACTCCATTTTTATTATTTTTGAAATATTTATATTACGGTTTTAATGCTTTTAATGCCACCCAGGATCACTTCAAAACAAAATGGAAAGAAAATAAATTGAATAAATAAATAAGTAAATAAATGAAAGTAAGAAAGGAAAGGTGGAAGGCAGGGAGAGAGACAGGGAAGGAGGGAAGGAAGGAAAGAAGATAGTGACAGACAAAACAAACGGAGGGAAAGAGGGAGGAAAATTTCTGATGTTTCCTGCCAGTTTTCCCCAAGGAAATTCAATCAGGAACCAAGAAGAAAGTTGGAAGTCATTCCTGCTCACCCCTTTTTGTCCACCTGTGGTCATTCAATTTCTCTATTTAGATAAATAATTATCCCTGAAATAATGACACAATAGGGCATGGGTTATCTAGTAAGCATATAAAATAAGAGATGAAGAAAAAGTAGCAATACACCTTTTACAAGTGGCAAATTTTAATATTTAACTTTTCATGCTGAACAATAACAGATTAATCTAAAATTAAGATGGTGTGCTGATTAAAAACATAAAGGTCGGTGAAATATGTCTTAGAGAAATATTTTGGTTGCAATATTTTCTGTATTCATCTTTATTATGTGATAGCTTATCTTGGTATGTGAAATATAAAGCTTCTGGCTTGACTGAACATGTACAGAACATACCAATGACAAACATGTTTTGTTAATAAGGAAAAAGGAAAAATACCAAGAGAAACAATCAAACAATTACCAACATGCCCAATTATGTAGTCCTGGAAATTCTTCCTACTGCCTGCCTATTAAACCAAGGAATAGTTTGAACTGCCTTTCACTGAAGGCCAACTTGGCAAAAAATTGGGATAAGGAAGAGCACTTTACTCCAACTTTTTGGGGCTTCAGTCCTCAAAAGTCTAAATCAACATAGTCATTCAAAACATTTGAACGGCAAGAATTTATTGTCTGCAGCACATATTCCTTACTTTTTCCCACTTTCCTCTTTTTTATGTTGGTTTGTATTTTAATGTATGATGTTGAGACTCAGTGAAGACACATACACATACACACACACACAGAAGTAGAGCAAAGTATATACAGAAAATAATTTTAGCCAAGTTAATGACAAAATAATAACTTATGATTTAAACAAGAATTCTTACAGTCTTCAAAACCATTACTGGACTGTAATTAACTTGCAAAAGTGTCTGACAGTTAGAGCATATATGACCTGAGGGCCTCAAGGCTGCACATATCCACATATTATTTTTGTACATTCCAGAGTTCTTCCAACAAAATTTTGAAAATTGATGACATTGTTTAAAGGCATTTTGAAGCAAGAAAAAAATGCAACTGTATATTTAAATCTACAAGTGTAGATTTAAAAATAGACTCAACATACTTTACCCAAAAAATCCTGAGTCATTAGGGCACTTTTTGCTAGAATCCTGCCTACTTTGCAACATTGCCTTGCCTCTTGCAGGCTGCATCTTATTAGCCTTGTTTTGCATACTATGTAAATGCTAAACAAACAGTTTAAGAAACTGCAACAACTTTCCATGAAAGACCTAATCAATCAAGATGAGAATTCACTCTATCCATGTAAAATTTGCAATACCTTCAGAAGATACTAATAATAAAAATTAAATTTATAAATGTACTTATGCAAACTTCAAATTAATTTACTGAAACGTTCAACTGACTCTCTTACCAAAATCACTTCTGCAATTCTCTGATGGGACATAGGTGTCATGATCAGTTGGATTCAGTTGTTGGTATTGCAAGGGAGTTTTAACTATAAAATGTGAATAATAAAACAAGACTTCTATTATTTATTTTTAAATCAAATTTAAGCACTGCCTATCTCACTATCACTAAGTGATTATTGTGAATTATAAATTTTCATTAAAGAAATAAAGAAACCATCATTCCAAAACAGTCATGTCCACGTACCATAGGTAGCCTTTGATGATACAGGAAGTGCTGGAGTAAGTGGAACTGTTGTATTCTTTCTGGGTGAGAAAATGCTTCCATCTTCTTCATTTAGGTTTTCCAAATAACTTACAATACCCATCTAGAATGTAAAACAGGATTACAGGATGGAAAACCATTTCTCGTAACCATATACAAACTTCCTAGATAGCTCTATTTATTCTAGTCAGTTGCCAGTTTTAATTAAAAAGCAGATTTATGAAACTGTTGGTTAACATTAAAATAGACAAACAAGAATTAGTCCAAATGCCAACTTTATAATTTTCTAAAAACCAACAATGGAATGATTTCCAACTTCTAAGAATTTGTACTAAAGCCTATAAATATTGCCCTTTCAAAATAAAGCAACACTTTAGAAAGAATCTTTTGTTTACTCTTTCCACTTCCATAATGAAATTGAGTCCCAAAACACCTGCCAATATCAAAGATTTCCAAGGCAATAGACTACCACACAGTTTTTCAATCTGAATAGAAGATAATATCTGCAGTTCAAGGTTGAATTGTAGAGTCCTTAGTACTCTCTGTGCTTGGTTGTTTCCTTGAAGATGTTTTATCACCAAACTAATTAGATAATGAAACACCAAACTAATTAGATAATGAAACAAGCAAGCAAGCTCAGAAAGCATCAAGGTCTCCACAATTTTTTAAATGAAGATATTTATGGAATTATCAATATATGTAGTATGCCATATGTATAACGTGGAATAGGTCAATAATAGAATCATAAAGAAGAGACCTTAGAGATCGTGCAGGAATCCCCAGATCATCCCAGACAAATGATGGTCCAATGTTTACTTAAAAACTTTCAGGGATAGAGTATTCATGACTTCAGGAGGCAGACTGTTCCCCCTACTTAATATCTCTCATATTCAGGAAATTCCACCTTGTTTCAAGCTTTGATCTTGTTTTCTAAAGTTTCTACCAACTGATTTTTGTCTTAGGTTCAGGCATTAATTAATATCCATAATGTCTTCTTTGTGATACCTCTTCAGATCTTGGAAGACTTTTATCTCATGGTAGCCTTCTAATTCTTCTCAGAAGTAATAATGCCAAGCCAGGTATTATATCTTTATATTTCTCACTATTGAACAATATTTTGTTCAGGTCCAATATTCAATATATTAAAATCCTTTGGATAGATATCATAACTCTAACTCTAACCCTAACCTAATGCTAACCCTTTAAAGTGTTTGCTCTTTGTCTGTTCCTTCTTATTTTATTAAAATGTCTTCATGAAAGAACTGACATGACCTTAATCAGGTATCTTGGGGTTTGGGGGTCACATTTGGAAGTTTGAAGTTTGAGAGTGCTGTGACAAACTGGTTGTCAGTGTAGTCAGTTATAAAACATTACTTGAATTAAAATGGATGCAGAAGGGAAGGTGAATGCACACACATGTACAATTCAAGGTTTGCCCTAGTTGTCTTTGCAAAAATGCATATACATAGACAACATATTTGATAAAACGGTCAGCAAAATATTCATGCATGCATTTGTGTGCAAAGAAACTTGGCAAATCTTTGAAGCAACAGTGCAATCTTTCTTAAGAGTGTTCCAGCTTTAATGCTATGTGCAAGGGGATGCTTCATTTAACCAATATACTTCATGAATGGTGTCTTTTGAATGCTTTGTGCAGCTCAGCAATCCACTTTAAAATTTACCTTTATTCTTCTTTTAGTCTGGATTGGTTTGTACATTTTCAAACAAAGTGGTAGCTCTACCTATTTGCCATTTTTATATTCTGAAAATGCCCGAAGGGCACACTTGAAACTCAGAAATCCACTTGGAAATAAAAATGATTTTGGAGGGGAGGCTGGCACTCTTAAGAAAGATTGCACTGTTGCAAGCATCTAAATTCCCATTTCATTTTTTATTAATTGATAAATAAATTAGTAATGCAGGGAGCTAAGTGATTGTCAAAGAATATACCAAAAAGCATTCTATTAACAGAAGAAAACAACTAATATGTAATGGTAAAGATTCTCCTCACACGTATGTGCTAGTCATTTCCAGCTCTAGGGGACAGTGCTCATCTCCGTTACAAAGCCGAAGAGCCAGAGCTCTCCGAAGACACCTCCATGGTTATGTGGCCAGCATGACTAAATGCCGAAGGCGCGCCAAAGTGGTCCCTATTTTTATACTTGCATTTTTACATGCTTTCAAAGTGCTAGGTTGGCAGAAGCTGGGACAAGTAACGGGAGCTCACTCCATTAGGCGGCACTAGGAATTCAAACTGCCAGACTGCTGACCTTTTTGATCAACCAGGTCAGCGTCTTAGCCACTGAGCCACCGTGTCCCTTAACTAATATGTATTATATGCTTTTCTAAAAGTATCCGGAGTTGCATACAAATATGTGGAAGTCCAGAGAAAATAACTTGGCAAAGAAACAGCCTCATACATTATATCAAAATTTCATTCTTCTTTTAATTTGATATGCAACTTCATTCCCATTCTGGCAGGTCAAGAATCAGGGTTACAGATTACTGAGGATCCTTGGAGCTTTCTGAGTTTGGTGATTTTCCTGCAGACGTGTCATTACATAAACTAGATAACATCATCAGTACTAGTAACAAGTAGGGTTTGCTCTCAGTTTAACTTCTAATGGTTTCCTTGTCAGGGTTTTGACCAAAAAGACCAAACATCTTTCCACCAGCAATCAACACTCAGATGTGCATAGATTAACATCAAGATTAATATCAAACCAAGCTAACAGTAAACAGTCCAACCAAAGAAACTCCAAGACCACTCCCACCAACCCTGATGGGGCAAGCCTCTGTCAAGTACATTAATTTGTGTAATGAAACATCTGCAACAAAAAAACAAGCAAGCTCAGAAACCACCAATGACCCCCTCATTTCAACCCTGAACTACAAATATTCCTCTTTATTGGTAACATATTATTATTGGTTACAATAAATAGAGCAATAGCATCCACAGATCACAGTTTAAAATTTGAAATATTCACTTCTTTTTAAATGTTACTATTTAAAAAAAATAAGTTGCCAATTTATTTTAATCATTTCTCCCCTACCTCTTTGGTTTTTACTGTAGAGGCTAAGAAATCCTGTCCTAAAGAATGGTCAGGGACATCAGATTTTGTCCATCTATACTTTCTGCATATTGACTGTGTTGAGATATCATTGTCATAAGATTCAGGATTTAATTTCTTGCTTTTTCCATTTAATCTGCCATCATCTTGAAAACCTGAAAATAAAAATGGATAATAAAAATATTCAAATATTTTTGAACTATTATATTAATCTATATAAGAAATGGGAAATCTCTTTAGAAAGTATTGATAATTACATATCAACTCAAAATCTTCCTAAATGATAAAAAAAAAAACAACTATAAGCAAATTCTGAACAATCCAATAACAATCTTTGGAATAACAGAAGCAATTAAAAAGAACTAAGACAAGTAAAGCGCTGGGACCTGATGCTTTATCAAGTGGATTCTATACAATTTTTGAAGATCAATTACTTTTTCTGATGAAGGACTTAATGAATTCTAAATTTTATAGGGAAAATCTGTACCGGATTTATGGAAAGATGCCTACGTATCTTCAATACCCAAAAAAGAGCAGAGCTTAACTTCTGTGAAGAATTACATGACTATTTTTCTTCTTCACAATGATTATAAACTCTTTACATTTATTTTAGCTGAAAGACTAAACAAAGTTTTACGAGACTACATACATGAAGATCAGTGTGGTTTTCTACCCAGAAGGCAACTAAAAGATAATAAGAGGGTAATGTTGGATATCTGGCAGTCGGCAGAGTTAGCTTGCATACTGCATTCTAACCACTAAGATTTTGGAATTAATTATAAAGAATCTTTCCCATGAAAAATGTTTTTGTTTTGAAAAATAATAAGATTTTTAAAAATGGACACTAAATGGAATTAGAGCAAATGAAATACTGTTTTATATTAAAGGGTAAGAACATTTAAACTTGATTTTCAGTTACAAAAGGAAGAAAAATATTTTAACATTGGACATATTGAAGGATTTTTTAAAAAACAAACTTAATTAGTTTATCAAAATATAAAATACAAAAAAGAAAGAAAATAATGGGAAAATAGGAGAGGAAAATGTGTAAGGGAAAAGGAAAAAGAAAAGCATTGAAGAATATTTTTGAACAATGGATTCAGAAGCTAATTTTAATAGAGTCTGCTACTACAGATAAACTAAGTCTAAAATGTTATGGAAGAGGAGTATGTTCTACTTAGCAAGACAGAGATTGAATTAAAAGTGGATCTCTGCAAGAATGACATGAAAAAAAATTAAATTGGAAATATAAAAATCAGCTGACGTCTTAATAATTAAAAGGGATATATAACCAACCAAGCAACCAAGTGAGTTATTTGTACAATTCTTCTATATTGGATTTACAAAAGGGTCTTATTTAGGTTTTGAAGAATTTTGTGAGAAGGAACAAAAAAAATGTAAGAAAACCAACAATATTATTCAAACAGATTAAAACTTAGGATTGTTAGAAATAAAAGAAAGGAATATAAAGTTGGATCCAGCCCACGGGGTACTTAAATCTGGCCCATGGGGCGAGCCTGGAAATAGCAAAAGATTGGTCCATGGTGCCTCTGGCAGCCAAAACGGGGGTGCTCCTCCTACAGCACCTTGCCAGCCAAAAAACGGTTTCGGCTGGCGGAGTGCTGCAGGAAGCATCAGTCTCGTCTCCCCATCCCCCCCAACCCGCCCCGGCCTGCAGAGGAGAAGTACAATGCTGATCCGGCCCTCAAAGAAATCCAGTTTGATACCTTTGGCATACACAATGCAGTTTATATAATTAAATACAGAATGGAACAATGATATTTTTTTCAAATATGTTTCTGAGAGATCTGAATAGAAGCAATTTTCACCTATGGATTTTTTTATTGTCATCTGTCTGACCAACAATTATGTCAACAGAATATGACATTAGAGAAATAATTAGTTTGAATAGATTTTAATTTTTGACACTCACTTAGTGGATTAGATTGGTTATTAGCTGTCTATCAGGGTTTTTAATAGTTTACTTTTTATTTCTGTTCACCACTCCAAAGTTCCTTGAGTGGACTGGTGTTTACAGGAGGGAGAAAGGGAGGGAGAGAGAAAAGAGGCAGGGGGCACAATTCTTAGTACAGAAACTCATTTAAGCCAACAAATGTTTTTCGGTACAGTTTCTTTACACCTGATGATTATTATGCAAAAAGAGCATAGAATAACAAGGTTGGAAGAGACCTTGAAAGTCTTCTAGTCTAACAACTGCTCAAGCTGGTGACCCAATACCATTCCAGTTAATGGCTGTCCTGTCTCTTCTTGAAAACATCCAGTGACAGAGCACCCAAAACCTCTGAAACAAATATGAATAGTGAATTATTTACAGTTCACTATTCATATTTGCAGCAACCAGAGCACCCTCAGAAACATATTGCTGAAAAAGATTCTTTGAGGCTCAAGGTATCCATTGTACTTTATAAATCTTCCAATTCCCCCTGTTTTTCACCTATGGTCTTTAGTTGATATCATCAGGATTAGCTGATTATTTTTTATTAAATTTCTAGGAGTCCAATTATAAAATAAGTCTGGATGGCTTTAGAAGTTTAAATGCTAAATGATAACATTATATAAAAAAGAACATATTAGTTCAATGAGGACATATTAAAAACTTATCTCTCCAATATCATTCTCAAAATAATTGGGCTCACCAAAAACTCCAAACCAAGGAAAAGAGCTAAGTTTTCAGCCCTGTATAGAGAGTCAATAAAAATATCCTAGGGAATGCTGTTCTGAGATCTGGGACTACAATAGAGATGCCCTACTTGGCCAGAGATGGGATCCACAAGATGATATTGCTTAATTGATTGTTGAAATATGACATCAATGTACCAACCTCCCTCCCGGGCTCAAAAACAGTTCGAAAATCAGAAGTGTTCCTCCCAATTGCAAAATGTGGGTTGCTTCTGCCAAAAATATTATTTGAATAGTAAGTTTTAACATGGCATGATATTAGTCATGGGCCATTCAAAAAATAGTTGTGAAAAAATGCTTGAGAGGAATAGCTCAGAAAGTCTTAGATTAGTTGAATTATTTCACAACAGAATCATGACACTACAGATATTATTTTTTTCAAATTTAAAAAGATGATAATTGACTGATAAATAATTTGTCTTTTCCTTCCTTTCTTGTCACCATTTCTTAGGGAGCATCTAGCAACTAAAATAAGAGTAAAAAAAAGGGGGGGGATGCTAAGTATGTAAAAGCTGTGATTGGTGCACCATGTTCTGGAAATTCATTTTTCCAGGCTTAGAATTGAACTTTCCATAATTAGAATGTGTAATATAATGAAGCATACAAAGCCAGTCTTGGAAAGCTAAACTTCTTTTCATATGAGAAGTGGAGAAAAATCAGTTAATTAAAAAAAATGAATGGCTGTTCAGTTTTCTCTAAACATTCCAAGGTCTATGAAAAGAAGGCATTCACACATATTCCATTGCTCAAGATGGTATTTTAACAGTTAGTCATACTATTAACTATCAAATGGAATTTTTTTGTAGAGGAAAAGAGAAATCACATTAATATAGTATTTAAAACAACTCACCCTGCTGAGATGAATTTATGTTAGAGACTTCAGTTTTCACATGGAATCTAGACCCCCTCCCAAGCCTTTCTTCATTTCTTTGATGACTGACAAAGTCATTCAGTTGATCCGAATCTCTGTTGGCAGCATCGATGCGGGTAGGAATCGGCTCAAATGTTGGGTCCAGGTCCAAAATTAGTCTGTTTAGCTGTTCAATTGACTGATCAATATCCAAAGTTGGTGAAGATGGCAAAACCCCAGCACTGCTTCTTGTATTCTGTTTCAATTCATTGTTATTTCCACCGTTTTCAGAGAAAAATCTTAATTTAGAAACCTCTGGTTCAGATGTTTTAACCACATTACTAGAAGATGATATACTCCCAAGCCTCCTTTGTACCTCACTTCTACTGCTGGAACTTTGGAGAAGTGTATTTGGAACTCTGGCTTGATTTTCCAGGCTGCCCACATTTGCAACTATGTTATGAATACCAAATCCAACTTCATTCTCTGGAGTATTGATATACTGATTAGCAATTACCATTTGTTGTTGGCGCACCCATGTCTGGGTTGAATAGCTACTGGCACTATAGGATGGATGGGTGGAAACAGGAGGATTTTTTAACAGCTGCTGACAACTTTTTGTATCAATCCTTCCAAAGGACCTTTCATACATAGAGTCAACACTAACTCCCAGATCTGCAGCCAGAATGTTATGATGTTCCTCTCCAATATTACTTCCAAAGCCATCTGACAGGAGGGAATTCTGATAACTCTTATGGCAGCTCAAATTCCCAAGGTGGTTAGACTGCTGACCTTCAGAGGAAGACAATGTTCCAAAACTATCCACGCTATGAAGATCATAAGTGGGCATCTCATCATCTAGAATATCTGTCTCTCTTCCCTTGTGTTTGACATCTCCATTCACATGAACTTGGGCTGGCACTATGTGGCAGGTCCCACTATATTTGCTTTGGGCATCAGTCATTTCCATGAGCGGAATGATTGAGTTTTCTAGGCCAAAGCCACTAAGCAATTGATCAAGTTCTTCCTTTTCCTGGGGACTCAAGATTCGTTTTATTCCTGGAGGATGTTCCTCAGTTTTTTCTGTCCTTACAGAAGCTGTAGAATGTCCCGAATCACTACTCACAGATAGGGTATGATCACTATGATCAGAGTTATTATTTGTGGCACCTTTGATTCTGCTGGGAATGCTGGCATCAGAGGAACTTTTTTTCCTCACCTTAGCATAAAGGCTGCCATCAATCGGACCATGGGAGTGCAGCACTGTAAAGGAGAAATGAGAATCAAAATATAATAACTATATGAAGAAAAGGTATTACAGTAAAAATGGGATGGGGGGAGAGAGATTTATATAGCAGTAGAAATAGGGCATGAGATCGTTAATTCTGTCAACCTTAATACAATTGCTATAATTTATTTGCATTAGTGCTTCCACTTTTTGCGCAGAACACAATTTCCATCTTTGACTAGTTCCACAAAATAGATTGTTGTGATGTAGTAACAAAGCTGAACATTTATTGGCTCCATAATCATACAATTGTTAGTATTGCAGAATGAATAATAGCACAGTAACACCAAGACCAATTTGATTCAAAGGCTTCTGTAGGAAAAGGAGTTGCAGACTTTGGGGGAAGGGTTAAATGAGGGATTAACCTGAAGTCCCTAGTAGCCACAAGCAAAATAACTGCAACTTCTAATTGACCCTTATCTAACCCCAAGCAGATGCTAACCATTAGTTGACAAGATTTTTGTGCATAGCATGACTAGCAATAAATCAGTTTAACTGGACCTTCACTTGTGGATCTGATCTTTCATACTTGGTAACATGATTCCTTTTTTCCCCATCCAGTTTCTGTTAATTTGTTTTTTACCCCTGAGTTAATTTAAATTAGATAAAACAGGAGGGGAAAAAGGAATCGTGTGATACTTTTGGAGAATCTACAATACCAGCCAATCACTGCAGAAAATACCATTCTAGGGTATGTAGGGAACAGGTAGTCCTCAATTTATATTCTTTTATTTAGTGACTTTTAGAAATTACAATATCACTGAAAAAAGTGAGTTCTCACCATTTTTCACACTTACAACTGTTGCAGCATCCCCAAGGTCATGTGATCAAAATTTGGACATTTGGCAACTGGCTCAGTTATGATGGTTGCAGTATCCCAGGCTCATATGATCACCTTTTGTGATCTTCTGAGAAGCAAAGTCAATAGGAAGCCAGATTCATTTTACAACTGTTTTACTAACTTAACAACTATGGTAAGAAAGGTTGTAAAATGGGGCAAAATTAACTTAACATCAACTGTCTTGCCTAGCAACAGAAAATTTGGGTTTAATTGTAGTGGTAAGTTTTTATTTCTGCAGAACTATTGCTCATTTTTCCGAATTACCAATATGGGTATAACTTCTAAAATGGCAGGCAGTAAACAGACTTGATCTTGCCATGTCAGTATTTCAAATTTCTTCTCAAACTAAGCCTTTCAAAGAATATCAGATGCTGATATCGTACTACAGTTAAATAATATTAGCTTATTTCACCTGTATTTGACAATAGATACAATGATGGAATTTCCATTGGTAGCAACACAGAGAAGTATAAATAAATATAAAGCCCAAGACAGGGTCATGGTGGGGGGGTGCACGGGGGCTGCGGAACCCTGGGAGGAACAGTGGGAGCGGCGATCTCCAGGGTGGTTGGGTTTGGCAGGAGTCGACGAGGCGTGGGGCCATATCGTGTAAGGGGAGTGCGCCCCCACTGTATCTGCTGCGCTCGACCCTCTGCCTCTTCCCAATTCCCTGGGGATTCAGGATCTAGGACCCCTGGGCTCTGACTGGTGTACTTTAATGCCAGGTCTGTGGTTCATAAGGCATCCCTCCTTCGTGAGGTGATCAAGGAGGAGGCCGCGGACCTGGCTTGTATCAGCAAGACCTGGTTGGGGCCAGAGGGTGGAGTCCCTCTAGTTGATCTATGCCCCCCAGGTTTTCGGGTGTTGCACCAGTCTCGAGCCCAGGGAAGGGGTGGCGGGTAGCTGTTGTTATTCGGGAAGCCTTGATTCCAAGGGAGGTCCCTGCTCCAGAGATAGGCGGATGTGAGGCCCTCCTCTTAAGGTGCAGGCCTGGGGATTGGATGGGCTTGCTGCTCACATACCTTTCCCCCAGCTGTGTGTCAGCTGCCCTGCCGGAGCTTCTCAATGCCATCTTGGAGGTGGCGGTGGAGTTCCCAGAGCTTATGGTTCTGGGTGACTTCAACCTGCCTTCTCTGGGGGCGGCGTTGGGTTTGGCCCAGGAATTCATGGTCTCCATGGCGGCCATGGGTCTGACCCAGATAATCTTTGGCCTGACCCACGAGGGGGGCAACATGCTCGACCAGGTTTTTCTCTTGGAGCAGTGGCGTAGTGTTCTGGGGGGTGATGATACTAGTGTCCATCCTGTTCCATGGTCAGAGATATCCTACGGCTGGTTTTCCGACAAGCTGCCGCACACTGCTGGGATGAGGAGCCACATAGATGGTTCCGCCCCAGACGCCTGATGGACCCTGAAAGGTTCCAGGAGGAACTGTGGTCCTTTCCTACATCCCTTATCCACAGCTCTGCTGAGGTCCTAGCAGCTACCTGCCAACAGGCTGCCACGGGGGCTCTCGACAGAGTTGTCCCCATGCGTCCCCTTACTCGGTGCAGATCCCGGTTAGCTCCCTGGTATACCGAGGAGCTCCGGGAGATGAAGCGCTGTAGAAGGGGCTTAGAGAGCAGATGGAGGTCGACCCACTCTGGTTCTGACCGAGCCCAGTTAAGAGCCCATATTAGGAGTTACCTGGTAGCTATGAGAGTGGCGAGAAGGGTCTATTTCTCCACTCTCATAGCATCCGCAGATAACCGCCCAGCCGCCCTGTTTAGGGTTACCCGCTCCCTCCTACAGCCGGGGGTGGCAATGGATCCTTCGTGGGGCAGAGCTGAGGAATTTGGTCAATATCTGCTGGATAAGATCGCTCGGATCCAGGAGGGGTTGTGCTCTAATTTGCAATGGTCTGATGTTGAGGATGCAAGTAGTCTGGCCAATGTGATCTGGACTGAGTTCGATCCTGTTTCTGAGGATGAAGTGAACAGGATTGTGCGACGGCTGACTGTGCGACATGTTATTGGACCCGTGCCCTTCCTGTTTGGTATATGCCTCCAGGGAGGTCACATGCAGCTGGCTCCGGGCAGTGGTCAATGCTTCATTAAGGGAGGGTGCCTTCCCTGCCGCCTTCAAAGAGGCGGTGGTGAGGCCCCTCCTGAAGAAGCCTGCCCTGGACCCAGCCAAGTTGAACAACTTTTGTCCAGTCTCCAACCTTCGTTTTTTAGCGAAGGTTGTTGAGAGTGTGGTGGCTCAGCAGTTTCCGCTTTTCCTGGAGGAAGCAGACTACCTGGATCCATACCAATCGGGCTTCTGGCCTGGGTATAGCATGGAGACAGCATTGGTCGCGCTGGTTGATTCTCCTCTGTCCTGATCCTGTTAGATCTCTCAGCGGCTTTCGATACCATCGACCATGGTATCCTGTTGCGGCCTCGGGGTTGGGAGTGGGAGGCACTGTTTTACGGTGGTTCTCCTCCTACCTCTCGGGATGCTCGCAATCAGTGTTGGCAGGGGGGCAGAGGTCAACTCTAAGGGCTCTCACTTGTGGGGTCCCCCAGGGGTTGGTCCTCTCGCCCCTCTTGTTCAACATCTACATAAAGCCGCTGGGTGAGATCATCCGTGGCTTTAGTGAATATCATCATCAGTACGCTGATGATACACAGTTATACATCTCTACCCCAGGCCACATCAGTGATGCCCTCTCCATGATGTCCCATTGTCTGGACGCGGTATGGATCTGGATGGACAGGAACATGCTTTGGCTCAATTCGGCCAAGACAGAGTGGTTGTGCATACCGACATCTCAGTCCAGTCATGAGATTCCATCTTTGGTCATGGGGGGAGAGGTGTTGCCCCCCGTGGACAGGGCACGGAACCTGGGGGTCCTCCTGGACTCACGGCTCAGGTTAGAGGAGCAGGTGGGAGCCATGGCCAGGGGGGCCTTTGCCCAGGTCCGGCTGGTTCGCCAGTTGCGCCCATATCTGGACCGAGATGCCCTGCACACTCAGGCACTTGTCACCTCTCGACTTGACTACTGTAATGCTCTCTATTTAGGACTGCCCTTGCATACCATCCGGAGGCTTCAGCTGGTGCAGAATGCTGCGGGTTGTGATGGGAGCCTCCCGGTACTCCCATGTTACACCCCTCCTACGTGGCCTGCATTGGCTGCCAGTTGCCCTCCGAGTGAGATTCAAGGTTCTGGTATTAACATTCAAAGTCCTACAAGGCCTGGGTCCAGGGTATTTACGAGAACGACTCCTGCCGGCATCGAATGCCAACCGCCCTGTATGAGCACACAGACGGGGGCTCCTTGGGGTAGTGTCTGTGACCCAGTGTCATTTGGTGGTGTCCCGGGGAGGGCCTATTCTGTGGCAGCTCCCACTTTGTGGAATCAGCTTCCCCTGGAGCTCCGTTTGGCCCCTGACCTTTGCACCTTCTGCCATGACTTAAAGACCTGGTTGTTTGGACAGTTCAGGCTGTGCTGACCTCTTGGGGGTGCGATGGCTCTGTTTTAAATTGTTGGGGTTTTAGTTATGAATTTGGCTTGGTCTATTTAATATGGTTTTAGTTAATTAATTTATTGTATGGTTTTAGTTGTGAGCTGCCCCGAGTCCTTTTTGGAGAGGGGGCAGCATACAAGTCAAATAAATAAATAAATAAATAAATAATTTTCTTCCCCAGTGCAATGTGTACATCATTGCACTGGAATGTTGGAAGAAGCCAACAGATCATCACTGCCATATTATTGATGATAAAATTATGAGCTTGTCCAGAGAGTACTGAATTTCAACAAGACTATTTAAGATATAAATTAGTCTTATGTATCTAAATAACATAATTAATGGGGGGGGACTACTGGCCTACAATGTCTTTACAACCTTACACATAAATCTGCAAATCTTAGAATTTCAGCCCTATATATTTAAGCTACATGCATAGAAGCCAATTCCAGTCCTCCCTAGTCAACTGGCATCAGCAACTATGCTTCCTTATATCTCTTACTAACATTACATATTTAGGTTTCATGCCTACCTGTCTATGGGTCCAAGTGGATTACTGGGGATGGAGGGAAGGCTAACAACGAATTAGTCTAATCAAAATTGTCTTCTTAAAGAAACTCACAAACATCAAGGACATATAAAGACTAATCTCATATTCATCCTCCAAATATCTTGACATATTATTCCAATCCCCACGAATCAGTCACAAACAAATCTATTTCTGACAATGATAAACAACAGCATTAAAGCCATATTGGGTTTCTTTTATGCCAAAGAAAGCAAATACATATTTGTGCCATAATTTTTTCTAAAACTAAATATATTTCTCAAGTTTGATGTGGGTACCAAGTATATGCTCCCTGATATGTGCATACAGTGATTTAACTATCGTGTATACAACCTTATTGCCTTGAGAGAGCTATTCCAAATTTGTTCCTGTATTTTAAGTGTAGAACTCATTTAGAATCTGGGAAAATCTTCCTAAAATTTAAGGTTTGTATCTGGTCAATGTCAACTTTTCGTGACCACGTAGATATATTACCTCCATGGCAATCTTTGTATTGCTAACTAGGGCATACAAAACCTTTGCGAGACCAATTCTTGAATACAGCTCGTCTGCTTGGAATCCATACTGTATATTGGACATTAACACAATAGAGAGGGTTCAGAGGCATTTCACAAGAAGAGTACTCCACTCTCTACTCACAATAGAATCCCTTATGCCACTAGGCTTGAAATTTTGGGCTTGGACAATCTGGAACTGCACCACCTGCAGTCATAGTACACAAATTGACATCTTACCTGTCAACGACTTCTTACCTGTCAACATCTTCTTAAGCTTCAACCATAATAATATATGGGCAAACAATCAATACAAACTCAAGATAACTGCTTCAAACTCGATTGCAGAAAATACAACTTCAGCAACAGAGTGGTCAATGCCTGGAATGCTCTACCTGACTCCATTGTTACAGCCTCAACCCCTCACAGCTTCAATCTCAAACTGTCTTCCATGGACCTCAACCCATTTCTAAGAGGTCCATAAAGGGGGCATGCATAAGCACACCAGTGTGCCTACCGATCCTGTCTTACTGTCCCTATTTATCTGTATTAACTTCCTTCTTCATGTTTATGTTCATACTTATACCTGCTATCTTGTACATGTTTGACAAATAAATAAATAAATAAATAAAATAAATATCTCCTTAATCTGGTCTTTCAGGTCATGTAATGCTGTATCCATAGCTATTGTGCCACTCTGATTTCCTTTAGAATTCTCTCAGTTACAGCTATTAACATACAAGCTTTCTATACTTGTACATTTGGCTTTTCTTGCCTAAGTGTAAAACCTTTTCTCAACATTGACTTGTATTTTGTTGGATAGGGCTCGAGTCTGTCAAGATATTCTGGATCTTGAGCCTATATTCGGATTACAGATTAACAAAGTCACCTAGTCCAACCCTACACCATTTCTGACAAATGGCAGTCCAATCTCTTCTTGAAAGTCTCAAGTGATGAAGTTCCCACAACTTCCGAAGGCAAGCTGTTCCATTGGTTGATTGTTCTGTCAGAAAGTTTCTCCTTATTTCCAGGTAAAATCTCTCTTTGTTCAGTTTCCATCCATTATTCCTTGACTGGCCTACAGGTGCTTTAAGAAAATAGCTTGACCCCTTCCTCTCTGTGGCAGCCCCTCAAATATTGGAACAGTGTTATCATGTCTCCCTTGGTCTTCTCTTCACTAGAATAGCCATTCTAAAGTTTTGGCTTTTCTCCCACCTTGATGTCATCTGCAAATTTGATGAATTTCCCTTCTAGCTCCTCATCATTTATGAAGATGTTGAAGAATATTGGGCCTAACCAAGAACCTTGCAGTATCTCACACCATACTTCCCTCCATGTAGATGCAGTTCCATTGTGGACTACATATTGTGTGCGGTTGGTCAGCCAGTTATGAATCTATCTGGTGGTGATGCTAATTTACCAGAAGTAGATTACAATCTACTTTGTCAAATGTCTTACTGAAGTTTAAGTATATAATGTTCAGAGATTTCGCTGCTCCACTAATTTAGTCACATTGTCAAAGAATGCAGTAAGATTTTTCTGGTATGATCTGTTTTTGACAAACCTATATTGGCTTCCAATAATAACTTCGCTTGTTTCTAGTTGTTCACGGAGCCATTGCTTGATTATCTTTTCCAGGATCTTCTCAAATATTGATGTCTGGCTAATTGGTTGTAGTTTCTTGGATTCATTTTTTTTCCTTTTTTGAAGATGGAAAAAATATCCACTATTTTCCAGGGCTCTAGTAGTTCCTCAGTACTCGAGGAGGAGCTCTAAAAGATAAGATTCAGTGTTTCCAAGATCACATTTGATAGATCCTTCAGAACTCTGGGATGTAATTCATCTTTTCCAGTGATTTGAACTCATCTCAAGTGGATAGGTGCTGTTTTACCATTTTCTTGCCTATTTTGAATTGTATTCCTAGTATGCCTTTTATGATAGTGCTTTGGTAGATTTGACTGATTTTTTTCCTTTTGTGTAAAGACAAATGTAAAGAATGAATTAAGCGCTTCTGTTCTTCCCTGCTGTCTGTCATCTCCTTGCAATCTTTCCCCATTAATGGATTATTTCCTTGATTTTTCTTGCTTGCTTTTTGTATGTTGAAAGAAACTTTTTAAAATTGTTTTTGACATTTGTTGCAAACAACTTAGTTCATTTTGAGCCTTAGCTTTCCTGTCTACATCTTTGTAAAATTTGAGCTATATGCTGGTATTCTGCCTTAGTTATGTGTCCCTCTTTTCATTTTTTACTAGTCCTTTTTGTCTTTCAGAGTTGTTATAATATAATGTGATATAGTTCTCCAGAAGAACCATAAGAATTAGGATGCATATACGTTTGTGCGTGTGGGCATATGTGCACTACTGAATATTATTTTTCCAGTGCACTGCAAAACTTTCTCCCTAGCCCACTTAACATTTTCCCCTCTGCATTTTTGGAAGTGTCATGACTTTGGGAATCAGACTTAGCTGCAACACAGACTGCTTCAGGCATTTAATTGCCCCCCCCTTTCCCCCTTACATTCCTCCTGAGATCCCTATACACCCACTGAAGTGTACATCTCAGGAGCAAGCAGTAAGATACTGACCAGCAAGGCTTAAGGAAAGATTGGCAGAATTCAGTAAGGAGGCGATTTAAAGCTGATAGAGACAGTTTTCCCTGGCTCATTTGGGAATCTGGCTTCATGCTGTATGATTCTTTTCTGCAAAACAGTTGTTTACCACTGTGGCATGTTAATTGATTAAGACCTCATTTCTCCATTGATATGGCATCATAAATTTTTAGTTTGGACAGCTTGACCTGGAATTTGCCTTTGTCCAGTTAAGTTCTTATCTGCAAGAATTTGCTGTTCTGCCTTTTCTTTTTGCTAACTTCAGCTGCCTTACTCTAGAAACAAGTATTTCCTTTAATGCTGCCTGTGCCTTAAAAAGGGTATCTGGCTCCTGAAAGTATGTTAAGAAAATCAGCATGCAAAAGGAAGGAAGCTGCCCAGAGTTGCTATATTAGTGAGATGAATGACACGGTGAGGTGAATGACACAGATTTAATAAATAAATAAAATAATAAAATAAATAATAGTACAATTATTTTTTAAAGAGAAAACCTATTCCTACAGAGTAACCAGCAAATTTTCCTGAAAAGTCTAATGTACTGGCAAACAAATGAATGAATAACCATCTTTCTTAATCCAATCCAACATAGCAGATTTCATTGCTGATTGCTCATTGCTTCAAGTGTCAGTTTTCAGTTTTACAATCTGATGATATTATTCAAACACATTGTTTTTATTCCTGATTAAAGAATGGAAATTTTGCCTTCTGAATTTGTTTACTACAGTAAACATAGTTTTTCATGTATATATTAAACTGCTTAAACAGAGCAGTCAAACATTTCCCATTATGGCAAAAACAAAATATCAACAATGTGGTAATTATTTTCTTTCAAAGACACATTGTCTTTTAGTTTAATTTCATGCCATTTAAATTCAATAGTTGGGGAAAAGGAGAGTTAACTGTTTCCTGGTGGTATTATGAAAGGAATACTTGATCCATATAACAGCAAACATGGACATCAGAGAAGAATGAGAACACAGAGATATTTTGAGAAATTATCTTGAGGGCCAAAAAATAAACCCCACCCTCTTTAAGAACAGGCCGAAAGAGGACAAAAAGAAGGGAAGAGTGGAAGAAAGAAGTTCCAAAATACAGGTCAATAAATGAGGGGGGAAACACAATAAAAGCCACAGAGATCATACCTGGTACTTTAAAAAGAAAATGTTTTTTTTTTAATCAGTACTTTTACAAAATAACATATTTCACCAGCTACTTTGGACAACAGATCATCTGTTAAAGAAACTATGTTTTTTTTTGACATTTGCTCTTGTTCAGAGAGGCAAAGGGCACCATGAATATAGCTTATCTCATTTTACATAATCTTGTGAGGCAGGTTAAATGGAATGTCTTTAACTGAATCCATGCCAGAATCTTTTTTGTAGCACATAAGAAACCAAAATCAGGAAGCATGAAGAGCTGTTTAGGCAAGTCCTTACTTGTGTTAATGCTATAACCATGTTCACAAATCCCCTTCTGCATAGAAAGCAAATACACACCAGACCTCCATGCTCCTGGCAGCAGCCCCACTGGGAAACAGACAATACAAATAATAGAAATCTGAACATGCAACACAATGTCTAAACAGTATACACCAGGGTCTTCAAACTTGACAGCTTTAAGACTTGTGGACTTCAAGTCCCAGAATTCCTCCTCCAATCATGTTAGCTCAGGAATTCTGGGAGTTGAAATCCTCAAGTCTTAAACTTGCCAAGTTTGATCACCCTTGGTATACACTGTCCATGCAAGCAAGCAAAGATGTCTCACCAAAATTGCCACATAGATTTCCACTATAAAATAAGCAACAATTGATTTTTGCTTTCTTAGTAAAGCAGAGTGTAGGACAGATTTTTTTGGATTTATTCTGAAGTGGTTTATAAAAGCTAGAGGGATAATATACTCCATTCTATTACATTCTATTCTCTGATGTCCAAGGAGCTTTTGCAGCTCTTTGCAGAAATAGCAACCAGGCATTTGCTCCTATTCTTTCTGAAACAGTTCACTTAATGCAAACAGCATATATTATTTGACAATCCAAGAGACAAAAGGGACTTGTACTTTAAAATATTCAGAACAGGAAATAGTTCTGTGGCACATTAAATAATACTGCATCACTGCTATCATGTATTATTGGATACTGCCATATACTATCAAATGATGCATATGTAAAACCACAGGAATATATAGTGAAATAACCCCTCAACTGGGATTATTCACAGAAAATTTGGCATTCATGCAAAATGGGTTCAACCTCAATATTATCATTTATTTCCCTATTGGCCTCACTTTCACTGGAACTACCCCTTTTCTGATTCTTCCTCTTCTGTTTTTGTGTCAATATCACCCACTTGTCAAAAAAGACTGGAATGAGAAATCCATGCCATAATTTATTTTTATTTTACATATTCATTTTTCACCTTTTTGAAACAGCAATCTTCCTCATGGAAAGATCCATGCCACATCTTATTGCTATTCTGTTGGATCATTCAAAATGCTAATTTGGAACTGGATATTTGGGGAAATCTTATATATCTAGCAGCAGAGACGCAAAATAACTAGATAAAGGGTTGTTTCAAATATTATTTCAGTGCACAGCCAAGATGGCAGAAATATCATTGGTAGTCCAAGGTCTTTAATTGCTGCTCTACTAGTGGGAAAGAGAAAAAAGAAGCCGATAGGATAGGAAGAGAAGATGGCAATAGCCAGCTTGTGCAAGAAGAATAGGTTTCTTGACAGATTTTGCCCATTATGGGCAGAAGCTACTAATATAAAAACCAAACTTAACATATCTTAGTTTTATACAGGCCTAGTGTGAATACTGTCTTTGGCCTTGCATACATAAATGTGATGGCTTGCACATTAATAATGTAATAGTATGAAAACTGGCCCTGCCTTGTGCAGCTTTGAACAGGGACATGCTATTGAGAGTAAAGAAGATGCAAGAAATATGCAGGAACTTTTACTTAGGCACTATTATATCCAGAACAAACAGCCAAACAAGCCGCTCAGGCAGAGATGCATCTCTAAATGAAAAGAGGAAGGGGTACAGCGCAATAAAGCCTGTGAAATACTGTTATAGCCAATCTCAATAAAGACTAAAACTAAGTTTTACTTGCATGCAACATGCTTTTACTTGCATGCAACATGCTTTCAAACTACTAGGTTGGCAAAACTAGGTTTTAGTTTTCTGTGGACTTGATTTTATGATCTGGCTCATCTATTGTAGTTGAGATGACATGTATAGATTTTTCTGTTACAGCAATGGATGATTTTTTCTGGCTGGTGACTTGTATATTGTTATTCTAACTGTGTCAATGAAAGGAATCAATAATGCAATTCTGTGTTAGTAATATCAGTAACATTAGTAACATTTGTTACAGGATAGTAAAAGAAAAACTGCAAATACTAAATTTATTAGTACCTTTGATAATTTATTTATCATATGGCAGTACATTAACCAGAATACTACATTATTAATACAGAGTAGTTGTTTGGCTATTAAGATTGCTAGTCCGTTTGGTTCATGCTCATGCACTATCCAGAAGTATACCACAGAGAACAAATAGCTCTGCACTTAGAATGGCTCATGGCATTCTGCAGCATCATTCACAACATTCTTCCCTCCACTGATGTCACCTCGTTTTCAGGCAGATCCAGCACCAGTTGGGTTTGTACTTCTGCACGAAGCACCATTATTAAATAGTGGTATTTATTTACTTGCATGCAGCATGCTTTCGAACTACTAGGTTGGCAAAAGCCGAAGCAAGTGATTGGAGCTTACCCCATCACATGGTACTGGATTTCAAATCTATAAGCCACTGAGCCATCATACCTCTACCTTTGATACAGGTAAGCTTAAGAAATATTATATATGACAAAAAGGAATGTCAGGAAGATCACACTGTGTCCAATGTTTTAATAATTTAATCAGTAAAATATGTTTAAAAAATAGAAATATTATGTACGCTACACAGCATTTGGATTAACAAGTATTTCTATCACTGGAAAAATTCCTCCTTAGTATAGCTATTAAAAAAAGCTGGCCACTACTCCTGTTCATTCTAGCAGCAGAGGTACTATTAACACATATTAGGCAAAAGCAGGAAATAAAAGGATTGAGAATTAAAAAGGAAGAATACAAAACACAAACACAATGCAGACAATATAGTATTTATTATAGAAGACCCACTAGAAATAGGAAAAATATTAATACAAGAAATAGAGGAATTTGGCATTATTTTAAGTCGCTGGGCTTAAAATAATAATAAAATGAAGATAATAACTAAAAACCTCACTGCAAGTTCAGAAAGTGGAATTGGAGGAGAAATTAGGGATTCAGACAGTTAAAAAAGTGAAATACCTTGGAATTTGGTTGACAGCAAAATGTTCTTCTATAAAAGAGAACAAACTATTACAACAAATACAAAAGGATTTAGAAAATTGGGAAAAATTACAGATGATATTAATAGGAAGAATTGCCACTGTTAAAATGAATATATTGCCTAAAATCCTGTTTCTCTTTCAAACAAGACCAATAAAATTAGGAAGAAAGTTTTTTGAAGAATTAAATAAAGTAATAACAAAATTTATTTGGCTAGGGAAGAAAGCCCAAATAAAATTAAAGCTTTTACAGGATAGTAGGGACAGGGGAGGTTTCGGGCTTCCAGATTGGAAAATTTATTATTATGCAGTGGCCACAACATGGCTCAAAGATTGGATAAATTTGAACAATAAGAGAGTACTAACAATAGAGGGTCATGACTTGCAGCTTGATTGGCATGCCTTTATCTGGGAGGGGAAAAACAAATTGCATTCATATTTCCAGAGACATCAAGTAAGGGATGCCTTGTTATTTGTTTGGGAGACAATTAAGAAAAACTATTACATGAAAAGCCCAACCTGGTTATTGACTATGGAGGCAATGATGTATCCCAAAGCATTAGACATAAACAAGATAGTCAGATACAAAGAGTTATTAGATGAGCAAGGGGAACTAAAATCTAACCAAGAATTAAAAGCACAAGGAATAGAGATAGATTGGTGGCCATATCTACAAATCCAGACAAGGTATAAAAAAGATTTAGAGCAATATGGTTTTTATAAAGACCAACAGGAATTAGATAAAATATTACAAGGGATGGAAGGAAAAAATGATTACCAAAATATACAACTATTTTTTAAGATTTAAAATGGAGGAAGAAACAGTTAAGGGGCCAAAAATTTATAATCTGGGCCAAAAATTTTGGATATAGTATCATATTGGAATATTGGAAAAAAACATAGAAGATAAATTACAAAAATTACAAATTAACACTGTCAGCAGCTTACAAAGAAGACTTGTATAAAATGTTCTATTGCTGGCATTTACCCTCAGTAAGTTTGGCTAAAATGTTCCCTACCAGATCAGCGAAATGTTGGAGATCTGGCCATAAACAAGGAACCTACTTTCATATGTGGTGGACCTGCCCTAAAGCTAAGAAATATTAGTGCAAAATTAAGAATTGGCTAGATGAAATCACGAAACAAAAAATCATGATGAAACCTGAAATATTTTTATTGGGTATATTAAGAGATAATATTTGTAAAAAAATTCCAATACATAATACTTCATATAATAACCGCAGCCAGAATCGCCTTTGCCCAGAACTGAAAACAAGATAACACTCCTTCTGATATAATGATATAAAAAGGTTTTAGAATGTGCAAAGATGGATAGGTTATCGATGGAATTAAAAGATAGAGAAGAAACTGAGTTTGGAAATGGAAATTTATGGTACAACGTTGGAAGGTAGATGCAAAGCTGATAGATGAAGGGTACGTAGAAGTTATAGTAAGTTGAGATAAATACTGGTTGTAAGCCTGTAAATATTCAATTAATGTTGAATGTAAAAACAAATATGTAATATATAGTAGCAACCAACATAATTGATAGTATGTCAGTGTGAATGAACACCTTTATTGAAACATTGTAAAGAGTGGAAATGTGTTGTTATGATGAAAATATGTTTAATAAAATTTATTTTAAAAAAAAGCTGGCTGTCAACTGTATGAAGCTCAGCAAATTCAATGGGCTTCTGGAAACAAACCATGTAGACAATATATTTTTATTCAAAGAAGAGATACAGTTAAGAAATAAAATAGGAGACTACTTAAAAGTATGATTGTCCCTTCAAAAATCACTTCTCACTTATTACTTGATCCACAAAATTATAAGTCCCAGATTTAATTTTTCTAGTAGCTATTCATTTCTTTATCAAGATCATAACTTCTATTATTCTATCTTCTAAGTCCAATTATAAATAAATTATTCATGGGACCTTATATAAACTTGTTTTTTTTATTTAGAGGCCCATAACATGGTAGCATTTGATAACCCCAAGCCCCCTCTGTGTTAGAATACAAATATTTTGCTGCAGAAGATTAAGTGCTGCCCCCATGAAAAATATTGCAATTCAGCCACAGATTATAAGTTATGAAACAAATTTGTGCAAGTATTGTATATTGTAAGTATTGTAAATACAAACTTTTTGGCAAAGTAAAATGGGAAAATGATATTACTAAAGCAGTTTATTTGTGAACATCTTTGAAATGCATTGTGAAAATATTGTTATAGTACTTGCAACTGTAGAGTACAATACAATTTTCCCAATGAAATTGCCATTTGTAAAACTGGTAGAATTACCCAGCTGTTTTCCTCCAACAAACACTATCCAAACCCCAAATACTAAACTCTTAAAAGAGGTATTGAGAAACAATGTCTTTTCTCCCCATCAGGAAAGAATAACTTTGGCACATTCTTAAGGGGCCCTAAAATTTGAGAAAATTACCACGACAGTGTATGAATTACAGGCTGATTCGCATAAAAGCTTCATATACATTTTATATCCTCAACCCATATAAATCTGAAAACAAGTCTCATTAACAAAGGCAGCCTTCTCCTTACTCTACACAATACATACTATCTCAACTTCATCATAAGACAGGGTTTTTTTTTAGCTTTTATACATTTGAATGTAGGCTCATGAGATCCTGTGTAAAGCCCACTTGTCTCTGTTCCACAGCTATCTCCTTTCCAGTTTTAAGTATTTTAGAAAGTACACCCAGAAGGCCATCCAGCAAGTAAGCAAGTGCACTGTAGAATGAGCAAAAGCTTTCCATATTTACATTCCAAAGAGAGGGAGGGGTAAAATATTTAGCAAATCTAATTCAAAGAATTTCTGACATTTCTCAAACACCACACACATGCACACTCACATTCCTGTAAAGAAAATAGTATCCTACCTTTAAAAAATTATTGCAGTTCTGTAACTTTGAAAGGCAGTAAAATGGAGATTTATTTGAAATGAACTTAATATTCTTCTTAAAAATATAAAAGGGAGAAAATAAGCATTGAAAAACTGTTTTATTAATTTCTGCTGCAGCAGCTGCTAAAGGTAACCTCTCTTTCTGGAACAGCATAAAACTTTGGATTCAGTTAGAAATGTAAATATAAGGGAGGAGTCAGAGGGTACAATGAAGTTCAATGAAATTTGAACCTTCATAAAACCAAGTAAAACCTGAATCAGCCTAAAGAAAAATCTAACAAGCTACAAATTGAAGTTCTTGTAAATAACCTTTTCTCCGCTCCCACTGCTCACTCTGAAGTTTAACTCACCTGATAAACCATGAGCTCAGTCTTAAATCTGCCTCAGCAAATGACAGATGCAGCTTTGTAAAAGATTTTCCCTAAAACTATTAAGCAAATGTTTGTCTGGATCACTCTAGAATTCCTGAAGTGCATATGGGTAAATATAAAAGGAAAAACCAGTAATATTGCCATAGGTGTATATCACAGGCCACCCAACCATACAGAAGAAATATATGATTTTTTGCTAATCAGCTAACAAATCTTTGAGGGGCCACCACCAAGAAGAGGAGGTTCTCCTATTTTCCAAAGTACCAAGAGGCAAGACAAGAAGCAATAGTTGGAAACTAATTAAGGAGAAAAGCAATCTAGAACTAAAGAAAAATTTCCTGACAGTAAGGAAAATAAACCAGTAGAATAGGTTGCCTTCAGAAGTTGTAGGTGCTCCATCACTGGACGCTTTTACAAAGAAATGGCTATTTGTCTGAAATGGTATAAGGGCTTTTTTTTGAGCAGGGGGTTGGATGAGAAGTCCTCCAAGGTCACTTCCAATTCTATTATTCTGTTATTACCAAATCTTTATTCAGTCCACATTCTAGTTTATGTTCTATTTGTGGACAGGCTACAGATTTTTATTTGGTATCAGCTACTGTATTAAAGACCCTTTACTACTCCCTTCCCTCTATTTCCCAAAAATATGATTTTTCCTGTCACTTTTTAAATGGATAAACTTCAGTTATGTAAAGTTGCCTCATCAAGCTCTAGAGCAAAACATATTTTCTAGTTGTAATTTTCCAAATCTCACCACAGTCTACAAATTTCCCTCTAAATTCTAAGAATAAATAATTTGAAAATATTCTTAGATAATAAAGTATATATAAAGTATTGCAAATAAGACATTTGGTATAAGAACTGTCTCGTGAATTATGAATTTTGAATCAGAAAAAAGGGCTGTCTGTGAGCATCTTAAAATTGCACTATGAGTCAACATGCTTTTCAAAAATTCAGATGTGACTTAATATTTCTGCATGGGTCAGAAAAATTGAATACCTGCTTGGCTGTGATCACCATAAAGGAGACTGACATAATTTACAACAATAACTTTACATCCTGAATCATAAAATCCAGAATTCAAAATTGGAATCTTGAAAAACAAGTGTCCTTATATAACACACTTTGTGGAGGATATTAGCAACAGAAGTATTCAGGCAGTTGTCACTGACTTTATTATTCCTTTCTCACTTTTGAATGTAGAAATAAATAATTTGAAAATATTCTTAGATAATATCTATTGCAATAAGATATTTGGTATAAGAACATTTCTTATGAATTCTGAATTTTGAATCAGAAAAAAGGGCAGGTAATGAATGTTCCCTTCCCCAGGGCATTGGATTTGACTCAGAGTCTCACAGTTCTTAATATACTGCTAATAATATAAATCACAATATTTTCAAAACTGATTGGCAAGATGTGGAAAGCATTATTTTTGGTTTTAGCAATGGAACTAATTTACAATATTATTCATTTGAAGAATGTAGGCATATGCAGAAGAAACAATAATCATAAGAATCAGTTCAAACCTGGGAGTCATGCAACCATGTGAAAGGCAAGGAAGCAGGTTCAAGAGCAGTGAAAAGCAAACTATGAATAATAACCACAAGGCTCATATGGAATGTGAGGAAAAGTAAGCTAAATATATAAAACAGCATATTTCAATATTTCAAATATTTAATTAGTATTGACCAGTGGTGGGATTCAAATAATTTAACAACCAGTTCTGCCGTAATGACTGGGCATGACTGTGTGGGCATGTGACTGTGTGGGCATGGCCAATTTGATTGGTCTCACCCTTAGGAAATTTCTTCTTAGTTCAACTCACAATAAAATAGCACTGTTCCAATATTTAGAATAGAATAGAATAATAAGAGTTGGAAAGGACCTTAGAGGTCTTGTAGTCCAACCCCCTGCTTAGGCAGGAAACCCTACGCCACTTCAAACAAATGGTTATCCAATCTCTTCTTTAAAACTTCCAGTGTTGGAGCATTTACAACTTCTGAAGGCAAGTTGTTCCACTGATTAATTGTTCTGCCAGGAAATTTGAGGGGCTGCTACAAAAATGAGGGAGTCAATCTATTTTCCAAACCACCAAAAGGCACCAGAACCAATGGATGGAAACTAACCAAAGAGAGAAGCAACCTAGGACTAAAGAGAAATTTCCTAAGGGTGAGACCAATCAACCAATGGAATAGCTTGTCTTCAGATGTTGTGGGTGCTCCATCACTAGAGGCTTTCAAAAAGAGTGAGGGAAGTGCACCCCAAAAGGACAGTGCCAGGAACCACTAAAACAATGCAGAAAACTTAAAACAGCCATTCCCCTTTTTCAAAATAGTCAACTCCAAAATCAATGCAGCAGCTGAGAGGGAAACTATGAGAAGGAAACTATGAACAGCCCTTCATGCTAATTGAAAGCCTGGGTTCATGCTAATGCCAAAAGCCATTAACCCTTCCAACTCTATTCTCTATTCTAAATCGGGTGCTTCACAGTAGAAGCAATACATACATGCATTAAATTCATGGCCTGTTTGATCAAGCTGCATCATTGTCCTCTCCGGTATCTTTCCCCCCAGGAAGAAACAAGTAGTAGCCAACACTGCAGCAGCTATAAAAGGTCTTGGGGAACTCCAGGGAGTGTCAGCTGATCACAAAGTGTTACTTAATACTCTTTATAATGAAAATATTTGTGATCTTATCTTTTTCCTGAAGGGAAGAGGTTAATCCCATCCCTAGATGGGTGATTGATGGGTTTCCCTGCCCTAATCCTGTCAGTTTCTATTGTTTATTGACTTGATTCAGCGTGTGTCAGCTGCATTCCAGCTGCAACTGTTAAGTGGTTCTTGGCTGTCTGCCCGAGCTATTAACTGGAGAGCCAGTGAGAACCAGCTGAATATCACCATGAGCTATTCACTGGAGAGCCAGTGAGAACCAGCTGAATATCACCACTGGTATTGGCCATCCTATAAAATCAAGAACAGGACAGTCAAGAACTGACATATTATAGAAAAATCAGTTTGGTTCTTAAGCATCTTTTTTCCTTCTTATGAATTTCTCCTTTCTAAGTCTATGGATTACTTTAGGTTATTATGGTTCTTTATATATTTATAAAGTTTTTTTAATAGGAGATGGGAAATAAATTTTCTAAGAAATAAAAATTTAAATTTATGGTCCAAGACTAAATAAATTATCATCTCAATTCAAACTCCATAAGGAAGATGAGATTCTTACTCTTCAGACACTTCTATCAATATTATCCTACACTGTCATAACTTCCTTCATATTCCAAAGGCTAGTTTGACTGTAATTCTGTCAAAGTAAAAAAGGCCTTGCTCCTGACAATAAATGCTTTCCAAGACATATTAGGATACTTGTGCAAAGGGAATTTTTTCACAAAACTAGACTTGAGAGAAGCTTATTATCAAGTAAGGTTTAAAGAGAAAGATGAGTAGAAAACTGCCTTTAATTGCATTGGTAACATTAGGATGTTACCAATTTAGGGTAATGCCATTTGGCTTACAAGGAGCACCTGCCATATTCATGCAGTTGATAAACGAAGTGCTGAAATTTTGATTTATTCTGAAACAATGGAAGAACATGTAATATTAGTTAGAGGAGTGTTAAATAGTTGTTAGCCAACCAATTGTATGCAAAATTGTCAAAATGTGATTTTCACAAAACCAGTTTAGATTATTTGGGGTTCCGTTCTGCAGGGGGCATAGAAATGGATCCAGGGAAAATAAAGGCAATATTGGAGTTGAAAGCTCCCCAGACTCAAGGCAATTGCAAAGTTTTATGAGATTTGCACATTTTTCCCGACAATTTATCCACAATTTTCCTCAGATTGCTTTGCCCATAACAGATTTGTTAAAAACGGGAAAAGGGACTAAGCCAAAATCCAGACACTGGAATGTCAAGCAGCCGTTGAAAAAGCAGCCTTTGAAAAGGCTAAAAAGGCTTTTTGCCACAGAGCCATTGTTAAAACAACCAAATCCAGCAGAGCCATTCGTAATTCAAGTAGATGTTAGTGGTGTGGCAGTGTGGGCAGTATTGCTACAAAAAAAATGAGAAGGGTGATTTATAACCATGTGCATATACTTCTCGGAAACTTTCAGATATTGAGAGAAGGTGAGCTGTGCAGGAAAAGGAAGCTTTTGCTGTCCGAGGGGCTCTCCTAATTTATTTATGTTTGTTTGTTTATCAAACATGTACAAGATAACAGGTATAGGTATGAACATAAACAAGAACAAAGGAAGTAAATACAGATAAATGGGACGGTAAGACAGGAACGGTGATGCGCTTTACACGCCACCTTAAGGACCTTTTAGAAATGGGGTGAGGTCCGCGGAGACAGTTTGTGGAGGCAATGTGGAGGCAATTTTTAGAGGGCAGTAAAATCCCCTTTGAAGTGTGGATGGTTCATAAGAACTTAGAAGCTTTAAAGTCCCAAAGGAAATTATCTCCTAAGCAAGTAAAGTGGACTCAATATTTTTATTGATTTCATTTTAGTCTCAATACATATCAGGAGGGGAAAAATTTTGGTTGATGTCCTTTCACACATGCCTCAATATAAAAGCACCAAAGAAGAAGTGATAAACTCTATAATCCCTTCCAGTCAGCTTGCGGTACCAGCTTGAGAGGTTTGAGTAAGGAAGGCCACCAAGGTTAGCATTAGATCCCGAGGTAGAACTTTAGGGAAGCTTTGAAACAAGATAATTTGTTTCAGACCCGTAAGAATGATTTTATTAATGATTTTACAGGATGGCATGGAAAGCGACCAAAGTGTACATCCCAGATAGCCTTTAGTGTTAAGCTGAGCAAATGATGCAAAATCAGCTGGCCATTTTGGATTTGTAAAAACCATTCATCTTGTGAAAAGACAGTTTTGGTGACCAAAAATGAAAAAAGTATATAAAAGAATACGTGCTTAGTTGTTCAGTTTGTGCTTCCATGAAGAAGTTGTCTAGGAAAACTCCAGGTTTGTTACAACCAGGGGCCAATACTAAAAGATCCTGGGAAGAAATAGCAATGGATTTCATAGTGGAATTACTGGAGAGTGCTGGAAATATGGTAGTATGGAAGTGCTGGAAATATGATAATATGAACAGTAGTTGATTTATTCACCAAACAAGTACACTTTATACCTTGTCCAAAGCTTCCCTCCACTAAAAGGGAAGGAAGCCAAGATGTTTGTGCAACATATTTATAGGCTGCATGGACTCCCCAAACAGATTATCTTGGACAGAGAGATCATTAGGTCAATAGGATCATCACAAGGACTTGGGTTCCAGTTTCCATCTGAGTACCAATGGTGCCATTGAATGAACCAAAGTAATGACAAAATAATACATAAGATGTTAGGTAAATTATTAGCAAATTGATTGGGCTGATTTATTGCCATTTGTTGAAGTAGCATACAATAAGCAGCACTGGTTTTACCCCTTCAAAGTGACCTTTGGGATCGAATATGTGGCTATGCCTTAGATCCCTCATGACAACACATTCTCCATAACCTTAACTGATTGGATTAGTAATATAAAAAGCACATGGTCAGGGATACGCAAAGCTCTAGAACAAGCACAAAAAAATAAAAAAAACAACAGGCAGACAAGAAAGGAGCTACTCAGAAAGTATTTAAAGTAGGTGATAAGGTATATTTGTCTGTGAAATATTTGAACCTCAAGATACTTCGTAAGAAACTAGGTTCTAAATATATAGGTCCTTTTACTATCATAATTAATTGTAAAATTACAATTGCCAAGGAATTTTAAACAGATACACCCAGTATTTCATTGTAGCTTGTCAAGAAAGAGACCAATCAAAATGTCACCTCCACTTCCAATTTTAGTTTAGGGTGAAAGCCATTATGAAATTGAAGAAATTTTAGATTCTAGATATCATAGGAGGAAATTGCATTAAGTAAAATGGAAAGGATACCCCCTAGCAGATGCACAATGGGTGATCACTACAAATGTTAGAGCAGCTAAGCTAATAATGAAATTCCAATGTAAATAACCTAACCGACCCCAGTGAGAAGGAGTATGTTGTATAGGGGAATTGATCAATGTATATATGTGTTAATTTTTTATCATTTCAGAACCGTTCTTTTTATTTTTCTTATCTACAAACATATCATTGTGTGAACAGTGTGACACCTGGGTATCTTACATTTTAAAACAAATATGACGGTATTTCCATATTTAATACATTTAACAGTATTATACAATTTAACCTCAATATACAGTTTTTCTCTTTAATTATTCACTATTTCAATGAGTTACTTTGTATTAATCTCCATATTCTAAATATCTCTTTTTACTACTAATAATATATTAAACATATTTGTAGTGTTTAACAGATTTAGTTATATTATCCAACATTTATCCCCTTTTAATGTTAATTGTACCACTGTTATATTTTAACACAAGCCCCTCTCTAATCTCATTTCAGTACATAGGTCATATTTTCCATCATGTATTCATTTGACAAATTATACATTTTAATAACAATATATATATTTTATCTATTACTATACGTTATATCTATCTATATCAGCCTTATATTTCTTTAACTATTTACATGTCTTTAGTAATAAGTATTGATTCTCCATTTTTCCCATTTTATCAAAATTAATCACTATATATCTTAACTCCTATAACACCTCTTCATGTGGAATCTCTATCCTTTCTCTCTTTAACTATCGTCTCTTGCTCTCTTTGCTCTCTTCTATTTATTAATCTTTTCTTACTGCCCCTCCCATTTTCTATAGTTTTGGCCCTTTCTCTTGCTCATTCTTCTTTTTTCTGTTATATTCCTCTGCTTCTCTTCCCATTTATCTAATTTTGTCCCTGTCCTCTCAAAAACCTCTCTCCTTCTTTGTTGCTTAAATCTCAAAATTTCCTCTCCTGGATTTGTTACCTCAATCATTAACATTTTAAGTTTTATTTTCCTTTTTCCCTTTCGCTTTGTTTGTTGTTCCATCTGCTCTGCCTTGCTGGTTTCTCATCTGTTTAGCTCCTCCTCCGCCTGTACTTCTTGTCTTCTGTGGTTTGCATTTCCATTTTTGAGTTTTCTTCCATATTCTGTATTTTACTCAGTAAATCATTAATGCTTCTGTTCATAGTTTTTAATTCCAGCACTATTTCTCTACGTATTTCACTCATTTTTATTGCTTGTTTTATTTTTCTATCCAAATACCCAATTATCCAGCGTCTTTATTTAAACCAACAATTTTTCCCCATCTGTCAGTCCAATATCCACCAGTCTTTGTATCCCAGAGTCCATCAATCTATTTCTTTCCACATATACAAATCCCAGGGAAAATCTTCATATATTCCTCCGCCACTCAGGGCGGCTTACAGTTTTTGGGGATACAACCCAGTGTGCTCAGCAATAGCCTTCATTCCATTGTACATGCCTGCTTATTACTAAGCGGCATTTTTACAAAGTCAGCTTATTGCCCCCAACAATTTACCTACCCCGAGAGGATGGAAGGCTGAGTCAACCTTGAGCCTGGTGGGATTCGAGCCTACAGTATTTGTAGACAGCTGGATCTTAAGTGCAGGCATTTAACAGCCTGAGCCACCAAGGCCCATTTTTAATTTTTTAATTCAATATTCCAATTTTCTGGGGTCTTTTAACAATATAGTTCATTTTATTTTTCTTTAGTTTTGACTTAAATAAGTCAGGTTGTCAGGATCTACAGGATTTTCCTTTCCTTTTAACAGCAGGTTGCGCTCTTGTGTCAGTTTCCACTTTCAACCTTTTTTACTGTTTCTTTAATCTTTTGTCAAGTTTATCAATATTTTCAATTGTTAGTTATTATATTTTTTTTTCTACAATCAATTACAGCATTTTGAATAATGCCTATCCACTGCCAATCCTGTGCAATCACCAATTTCAATTTTGTAGATTCTTTTTTGTAAAAGTTTTCCTTTTAAGTTATTCCTTTCCATTTCAGTTTTAAAGATTAAGTCTTTGTTTTATTTTTCCCAAGTTCTTTCCCTGTATTTTTCTCACATTAACAATTGCCACCAAGTTAAAGATAGTTCTGAGCTCTTTTCTGAATCTTCTTTTTCGGGGTTATGGTTAAATAAAAAAAATTCTTCTCACCCAGTTCCACACTGTCACTATCTCCACTCCTGCACTTTTCTTAGGTTGAAGCTATCTCCGGCTATGTGATGGCCATTTTAGTCACGACTTGACTTGAAGAGCAAAAGCCTTCTTTAGTTTCAACTTTAAATAAGTCCGGTTGTCGGGATCTACTGGATTTTCCTTTTAACAGCAGGTGGCGCTCTTGTGTCAGTTTCCACTTTCCACTTTTTACTGTTTCTTTAATCTTTTGTCAAGTTTATCAATATTTTCAATTGTTAGTTATTATATTTTTTTCTACAATCAATTACAGCATTTTTAATGATGCCTATCCACCGCCAATCCTGTGGAATCACCATTTTTTTTAAATTCATATTTATATGCCACCCTTCTCCGGAGACTCAGGGTGGCTTACAATTTTGAGCGCAACCCAATGCGCTCAGCAATACCTTCATTCCATTGTATATGCCTGCTTATTACTAAGCGGCATTTTTACAAAGTCAGCTTGTTGCCCCCAACAATCTTGGGTCCTCAATTTACCTACCCCGAGAGGATGGAAGGCTGAGTCAACCTTGAGCCTGGTGGGATTCGAGCCTGCACTAATTGCAGACAGCTGGAATTAAGTGCTAGGCATTTAACAGCCTGCACCACCAAGGCTCTTTCAATTTCAATTTTGTAGATTCTTTTTTGTAAAAGTTTTCCCTTTAAGTTATTCCTTTCTGTTTCAGTTTTAAAGATTAAGTCTTTGTTTTATTTTTCGCAAGTTCTTTCCCTGTATTTTTCTCACATTAACAATTGCCACCAAGTTAAAGATAGTTCTGAGCTCTTTTCTGAATCTTTTTTTTCGGGGTTATGGTTAAATAAAAAAATTATTCTCACCCAGTTCCACACTGTCACTATCTCAACTCCTGCACTCTTCTTAGGTTGAAGCTGTCTCCGGCTATGTGACGGCCATTTTAGTCACAACATGGCTTGAAGAGCAAAAGCCTCAGGGGTCTACAGGGAGTTGCGTTCTCCTCACCAGGCACCTCACCAGGTGCCTCTTCCTTGCTTCACCCCTCCTCCAGAGTGGTTTTGGTTCCTTTCAGAGCTCACAAACATGCAGAAGCCAGCGCAGGGAGCGGAGAGCTCCACTCTCCTGTTGCTAGAGTGGCCGTGATGTCACTTCCTCCCAACCCAGAACCATTCTTCTTTTGAGGGGGCAGCATGTCAAAAATGAAATGAAGTTGATATAGCCATCTTTGATTTTTTTTAATGATTTTATTATAAAAAAATAATATGTCCTGTAGTTTAAAATGTAGAGGAAAACTTTGTCCTGTGTAAATTCCTGAGTAAATTCCTTATGTCCAGAAGTTGATTATATAGTATTCCAAAATGTCCAAGTAAGCTTAGGGAATTTGAAATACTTGGTTATCCATATGCATGGTCACAATTTCCAGCTGTGCAGGATGTTTTCAAACCTCACCAATGTTAACCTTATAATTTTTCCATTGCTTATGCTAAAGTGGGCCTCTTTTTTAATGGGAACATACATGCAGTAATTATTTCGTAAGGGCTGGTAAACAAACATTGTTACAATATAATAATTCAGGCTCACTTTTAAACTACAACAATGCACAATGATATAAAAGGAACTTGGAAGGTCTCAACTTTCCTTCTTTTAAAAAAGTCTGCTTTGATATGTTTATGCAGTTGCCTTGCCTGCATTACTCACTGCTCCTTTCCAGCAATTTAGCTTCTCATTGTACATAGTTCAATTAAAAATGAAATAAAATGGGAAAAAATAAACATACAACGAAGTCTCAAACCAGTAAAGATTACTCCTCAATCAGGCAGAGATTATTCATATGACATATGAGCTACATAATGAGGTACTTCTCACAAATGTAAAGATTTTCCTAATTTTGCATGGTTGTCATTTTCAAACACCACCAAATTAATATGTATTATGTATTCCTATTCTAGTGTTCAATATCTCTCTAATCATCTGACTCTTGGGAGAGATTTTGGAGTGCACTAAAGAACCACAACGAAGTGTTATGCAACAAATCTTTATTCACAATCAAAGTTGCATCAGATAATATTGTATGAAATCCTATAGATTCTCCTGTAATCTTTTCATTCATTAGTATTATGATACTAACAGTCCATAATTAACCCAACTACTACCCAATTGGGATGCATGTCGTACTCAGACTGCCATTTCAGGCAAGCAAGGAAATGGCTAAAAGCTTAAATGATACTTTAGTTTTTAAGATGCTACAATTAATAGACAAATTTGGACAAGGAACAATAATGGGTATTCAACTTATTATTTACTAAAGATATATTTGTACTACTTATTAAAACAATATTATTACCATCTCTTTTATTAATTAAACATATTGCTCCAAGGGCTCGTATTACTATAAGTACAACCATTGATTTCTTCCTCCACAATCATTCAACTCCAATTTGCAAATTGCAGTATTTTGTTATTTTTTCTAGTTGTTTCTCTTCAATTCATGTTATTCAACCTGTTATTGCAATATCAATGAACCAGGCTTTTTTCTTTTCCACAATAGTGATGCCAGGCTTGTTGTGGGCCAGATGGGTGGCTTTTTGGATTTGAAAGTCGGAGCATCGGAGGATATAAGCTGTTCCCTGTAGGGTGTTTTTTTTTATAGAATCAGAGTATTCAAGTCTGATAAGTTCAGAATTTCCAAATAGCGAGGTAGCCCTTTAGGTACTGCTCCAAGGGCTCCAATTACCATTGGGATAACACACAATTTCTTTTTGCAAAGTCACTCAACTTCAATTTGTAATTTTTGTGATTTTGTGATTTGTGATTTTTTTTCTTGCTGCTTGTCTTCAATTCATGCACCACCACGTACTGCAATATCAATGAACCAATAGTTCTTTTCAACTATTGTTATATCAGGTATGTTGTGGACCAAATGCCTGTCAGTCTGAATTCTGAAGTCCCACAAGACCTTGACTTTTTCATTCTCCAGAACCTTCTCAACCTGATGTTCCCAGTAGTTGTTACTATAAATCCAAACTTTTGGCACGATTTCCAGTGAATGATTTTAGCAACTCAGTTATGGCGTTCTAGGTAGTCGGTTTGTACAATTTTGCTGCACCCACTGATTAAATGGTCAACTGTTTCATCTTTCTCATTACAGAGGCGGCATTTGATGTTGGTGGTGACATGCTAAAACTTTGCCTTCATGCAATTTGTGGCTAAGGCTTGTTCTTGAGCAGCCAAAATAAAGCCTTCAGTTTCTTTTTTCAGTATTCCTGATTTTAGTCAGTTCCAAGTAAGCTTTTGGTCAGCTTTGCCTTCAGTACTTTTCAGGTATTGGCCTTGCATAGCTTTGCTTTTCCAATTTTCAGTTCACTTCTCAATTACTTCTTTTTTGTATTCAGCTTTTGACTTGATTATCTTCAAAAAGCTTCCTTTATGTACTTCCTTAATCATTGGCTCTTCACTTTTCTGGATGTAGTAATTCAAGCTGTCTTTCTTCTTCTACAGTCTGCTTTACTTGCAGGAGACCTCAACCACCCTCTGTTCTTGGTAGATATAGTCAATCAACATCACTTTTAGGTTGCAAGGCATGATTCATAGTCATAAGTTTCCTAGTTTTTCTGCCCAAATTGTCTAGCTCCATCTGGGTCCAGTCAATTATTCCTGCAGAGTATCGAATCACAGGTATAGCCCAGGTATTTATTGCTTTTATGATGTTTCCACCACTCAGTTTGGACTTTAAAATCTTGTGAATTCTTCAAATGTACTTGGCTGAAGTTGATTCCTTTACTTTATTATGCATTAAATCAGAGGCTTCTAAAATCCCTAAGTACTTGTAGCCTGCTTCTGGTTTCATTGCCTTTATCATTTCTTCATTTTCAAGTTCTAGTCCATCATCTTCTATGACCTTGCCTGCTTTGATTGCCATTGTTGCACATTTGTCAATTCCAAAGTGGATGATGATGATGATGATGTTGATGGTGGTGGTGGTGGTGGTGATGTACTCAGACATTGCTTTAACAGTTATTAGGTCATTAGTTAAAACTTGAATGGTTAAGTTTTTACCAATCCTAGACTGTGAATCAAACTGAAGATTAACCAATAATGATAAGGCTGTACAAAGTATGAAAAGCTGTCTGTACATGTGTAATATCTGTATGCTGACAGCAATGTCATGTCAATGTTTTCACATGTATGTGCAAATATCCACAAACATACTTTGAAACACAGGCTTTTCAAAGGATTGGCTTCTTTAACATTTTGAGAAGGATACTTCAGTCAAGCTAAGTGAACTACCTCTTTCAAATACTGTGCACTGTCTTATAAAATAATATTTCTGAATAAAAATAATCTATGTACAAGATAGCAATGGAGTGAACATAAAAATGCTTGCTTTAATTAAAAACAATTAGCGTGTGTTTATATCTGTGTTTAACAGTTCTCTAAAATGCAAGGGCCTGGAATGCTGCAGAAACAAAAAGTTTCTGTATAATCATTACGTTGTAACCCGAAAACCACAACTGAAAAAACAAAATCTTTCCCAGAGTTTTACATCACTTTAAAACTCTGCATACTTTAGAATTCTGCATATCAGCAGTTTATGTTGGCTTTGTAACAGGCCAGCAACTAGTGCAGTTCCCTAGCAATAATATGTGTGTGGTGAGCAACCCAGCCATTGCATTCAGCATTGTTCAAAGCTTCTAGATCAGTCCCAAGAGCAACTTCACATAGAAGGCTATGCCCATATAAAAATTAAGAGATAATAATTTAGAGATTTATCACCATATTTTATTCATCCAGCCATGATACTTACTGATATAAAGCTCATTTCTCTACCTCAACCAAATCTATCAAAATATTTAGCTTCTTAAGGAAGACTTAAATATTATAGAAAAGACACTTCATAAAATCAAAATAGCAGCCATGTGGAATGCTACTGGAAGCAGTACAGTTGAGCTAAAGCTCTTAAACATGTCCACAGATACAGTAACATTGCTTTAGTGGAAATGCATGCTGGCTAAAAAATATTGACAAAATATTTTAGACTACAAGCAAAACTTCATTGCAGTGCAATGAAATAATGAAATATTTGATTCATTCATACTATTCAAATGTCCAAAAAAAGCAACAAAGCAAAGCTCCCCAAAGAATTTATAGTCTCTCCCTACTTCTCAAAAATTATGCACCAATTCCAAAATGTTTACTGAAAAGAGAAAAATGTTTTAGTAGCATTTATCATGTAACCTGCAATTAGTGCTGGGAAACAGGACTTCTTTTAACTGCTTTTAAATTAAGATCCTATCTGTTCTTAGTACTAATGACTGCCACACTTCTTTTAAAATCATTTTCCACTTTCAGGACACTCACCTTCACCATCAGGATTGAAACATTCATAAGAATTCCAGCAAACTGAGCTGTTATAGTCTACTATTATTCCACGGACATTTTGTAGATATTCATATCATGAAATATTGGAACAATATGGATTCATTGAAGACACTAATGCTCATTGTGAGTCTTTATCTAAGAAAACATGATTCAACTGAATGAGAAAACTGTGTGTGTGTGTGTGTGTGTGTGTGTGTGTGTGTGTGAGAGAGAGATGCTCTGGATATAAGTTATTTCCCAAATCAAGTCTTCTATACGTAGAAGAGCTACCTCTAGTACTACAATAACAACAACAATAATAATTCTTCTTAATTTTCTACATAGAAGCAATTTTAGAAAAAATAATAAACATATTCAGTAAGTATATTCATTGTTTAACATAAAGTGTTATATACCTCTTAGTAGTGATTTCTGCACATTAAAATCAGAACTAAACTGGCAAATCAGCTACTGAAAAACTGCATAGAATGCATCTTAGAAACTGATTATTTTTAATAGTAACTAAACTTCCCACTATGCTATTGGCATAATTCTACTTTTTAACAAGGAAACAGACGAAAATTACTCTGAACATTAATCCCTAGGTTTTTGCTTCTTCTCTTCCTGGCCAATTGTTCTACCATATCTCTAGAAGTGAACCAATATGTAAAGTATAATAAAAATGCTGGAATAGAATTGCTCAATCCAAACTTGAATATATTCACAATTCTGTATCTTTGCATATGGAAAAGTAACACAAGTTGCATGAAAATGTGTAGATTATACCAATCCAGAAGTAGCATTGATCTAAATTCATAATACAGCTTCTATCGATTTTCCCATTTTTTCACAATATAGAGAAATAGGCTTTCTTTGTTTTGTCTTAATGCAGGATCTTTCCAGATAATAGACTTAACCAGCAATTCTCAACAGGAGCAGATAAAGTAGACAGGGAGTTAATACTCATTGGATATAAGTAGTTGTGCCTTTTTCAAACAAGAATAAGAAAAGTATCAAGTGTGTTTCTGAGCAGATATAGTACAGAAAAGAATGGTGTGGTAGCAACTCTCCCCTCTTCTCCACAGTGATTTGCAGGGAAAACAATGTTCACATCTCCTATACTGCTTCCAGTTGGACTGCCACCAGGCTAAGAATTTTCCTTAGAAGTTTATGTTTGAACAAGATTGCAGTATTGTATTTTTAAAACTCAGGAATCCAATGTTATCTTTGGCACGAACAGAATTCTGGAATTAGGAGAGACTTGCAGAATGTAAGAAACTGTACTTGGAAATGAAAATGTAGATACAAATAACCAGATCTTTTAATTATAGTTCTATGATCCCCCTTTGAATAAGACATTGAAGTAAATTTTAGATCATATTTTACTCACCTGGAATTTTTTCTGGGGAATTCGAAAATACCAATTCAACTCTTCCATTTTCAGGAAAATGATCATCTATAAAATAAGTATAGCAGAAAATAGTTTTGAAAAATCGGAGATTTTATGAAGTACATACAAAACAGAGTTGCATGAATATCAGACATGAAAATAAAATCCCAATTCTACATTCCAACTTTAAAAATCCATGACATTTTCATTGTAAAGAGTTCATAAGTCAAAACTAAATTATATAACATATTTAATTTGGCAAAATTTGGATCACTGTTTTATCTGCAATACTTCCTTTTTAAAATTTCTTTTAAAAGGAAATAATTGTTTTCTGAATTATTGTCTAAACAAGAAATAAAACATAAGAAGCTGGCTTAATAACAATAATAATCTTAACCCAAATAAATTCCAAGCTCTATAATAAAGCTGCCTGGTACTAAATTTAGCTCAGTATTGTTTACATTTTGTATAACACAACTCTATATTTTTTGCACTGAATCCATCTTGAACTGCTCTTCTGCAAGCTATAAAGAAATAAATGGAAATTATATACTAGCACTGTTATGTGTTTATACTTTTGTGTTCATTTCAGATGGGCCTGAGCAGAATGAGTCCCCCCCCGCCAAAAAATGATATGATAACAATGATATGATAGTGATATAAGTTGTTCATAAAGTATGTATTCAATTCTTCATCCAGTACCATGTTTGTTTAGTACAAAAATTTGCTTGCCAAACATGCCAACTGCAGGAAGGAACAAAAAATATAATGGACAATCATGGTTCTTCCAACCATATTCATTCTATTTAAAAATAAAGGTAGTCTCTTTCTCCCTTTGGGATGAATAACTAATGGTTCTAGTATGGTCATTTAAAACAAGTATTTTTAACTATAATTGAAATTTCATATATAGCTTTTATGAATTCTTAGGTTTTTCTTTGTAAATTTTATTCAAATCTGTGTATATCATACTATTTTCTGATCGTACGTATTGCATCTATATACTGCTACAAATCTGCTATTTGCATGTCCATAATCTTCGATTAACCCAAATGATACATTAAAGCACAAAATATTTTGAATCAAGGTACCTCAAATATGCTAATTTAAAGAAAGCATTCTAAATTGGGGACTGTTACTCAGGTGTAATTGAAATGTTAAGATTTTCAAACCAGTTGTATTCACAAAGTTGTGCCCACTGCAGGATAGCTGCAATCAACCCTGGTCACCTGATTATGATTTCTAACACTCCCTGCCAATTTCTCACAAGCCAGTGGGGAAGCCAGCAGGAAGTTAGAAGTTGTCAAGGTGGCACAGTAGTGATGGCACAGTGGTGACTATGCAGTGGTTAGAATGCCATATTGCAGGTTAATTCTGCTATATTGCTGGCTGGCTGCCAACTGCCAGCAGTTCAGCAGTTTGGGTCTTACCAGCTCAAGGTTGACTCAGCCTTCCATCCTTCCGAGGTTGATAAAGGGAGGACTCAGATTGCTGGGGTAAAATGCTGACTCTGTAAACTGCTTAGAGAGGACTTGTGAAATGGTATATAAGTGCTATTGCTATTGCTCCTGCTCCAACTGCATTTTTGCCCACCCACAGTCATTCTTTTTTTTCTTCTTAAATAATGAAATATCTTTGAAAGAATGGTCATGGGTCATGTAGTATATTATAAAGTTCTTATTGCTTGAAAGTGCAACCTTAGAGATAACTTCTAGATAACAAAGAGGCAGGAAATTTCTGCTTTCTAATTTCTCTTTCTAAAATGGAGACTTGCCTTTGTTTGCATCATCCAAATCTTCTTTGTTAAATATTAGGCCATATCCTTGAACAGCGCCTGTGTGAAACTGCAGACGGAAAACATTACTCCAAATGCCATACTGGTACTCTTTACGGCAACACTTGAGCTGAAATAAACAGATAAATAAACATTCATACATCTATGCATTCCTGCAACTTCAAGGTGCCTGGGCAACTACATAAAATATGCATAAGCAGCAGTTTTACATTCTACTTACAGATTCTTAGCAAAGACAACAGAAGATGGATTGAGACTTGGGAAACCAAGATGCAAAAAGGACTAGCCATATAGCTTATGTGATGGCTTTTTACATCTTGGTTTCCCAAATCTCAATCACCAAACTGCCTCCTTGTATTATTTGTTAGCAAAATTAAGGGAAGGGTGGAGTAATGGGAGCAATGCCCCCAGCCCATATATGAAATAAGATCCATATAAATTACTATTCAAAATCTGAAATTATTAGAAGGATATACAATTTTCACTTAATACAGTAAAATATTAATTAAACAAAATTTCCAGGAGTAGTTTCAATATTCATTTTTTAATTTCTTTTAGTCATTCTACTAGAAATTGAGGAAATTACCAGTACATTGTCTTGGGATTCAATAAGAAGAAAACAAGAGAAGGATCTAGATAAACTATATTCCTTCTCCCCTTTTATTCAAATCCAAAGTTCCTGTACTTGTAAGATCAAATTATTTATTATTCTTAACAATTTAAAAACATTTCTGATAGTTCTTATGGTCCCTATATTATCCAAGTTATCCTATTACATACAATGAAGATACAGCAGGAAATAAGTGAAGCTGGTTCTCTCAGAAAGTATATTGTGTTTGACCTCAACTATTTTCATTTATTCTTTTGACAAGATGATCCACTACCAATCATCTCCCAATACTTATAAATGGAAAACTATATGGGGGGGGGAAGTATGGAACACATCTAGCAAGCTTACAGATAATTTACTTACAGAGAACCATCCAACCATATGACTACACTTCCTTCTGCAGATTCTAGGTAAAATCTAGAAACAGGTTTATATTCACAGACATAAAAAGAGATGGAACAAAAGTATTGGATCATAGTTCTGTCCCAAATGAGAAAGATCCAATGTAGTTTAGTGTCTAAGCTGGTGGAATAAGAACAGGAAAACCCAAGTTCTAATCCACTGTCAGTCATGAAAGTTTGTTGGGTGACCTTGAGCCAGTCAGTCTCTCTCAGCCAAATATAACTCAGGCATTGTTTGGTTATAGTTATTTTTGCATGTTTCTTTGGTAATCAGAAGCACAGTAAGGCTGTTTCCTAGTTAAAGAGAATTTTGATGGGTTAACAGCTCGCCCAATCCCTACTTTGTAAAATCTCTCCCCTTTTTGAATTCTTGTGTGTATTTTTCAATTGACATTTTTTCCTTGGAATATGTTCTTCATTCCAACTGTATATCTTACAGCATATTTTAAGGTGTTCATTACTGGGAATGTCAATGTAGAGAATTCTGAAATTCAGTAAAAAGGACAAACAAGCTGGCACATGAGTTATTGAGTTCTGATAATAAACTGAAATGTATTATTCCATCTTTCACTATAAATATATGAATCCTGAAGAATCAGAGTCTATGTCAAGAGAATGCATAAACCAGACTTATGCTTTCCATAACCAAGACCCAGGGAGAGGGAAAAAAACAGCGAGGATAGAAATTCTGTATTAGTATTGAATTCTGTGTCTAAGGCCACATTTAATATATTACAATAAATGTGTAATAAATAAATAAATGTAATAAATGCAAGCCTCCTATAATTATATTACAAATTATGAAAACTTAAAAGATATACATAATGTGTAGTTAAGACATCAATTTTTACAATTTAATCTGGAAATTCTTTTTGTCAAGCCTGCCCCAACCAGATCACTTCCAAGAGAAGGGAAGGGGAGAGAAAGAAGTATAGATGTATTTAGTCGTCATTCAACAAGATTTCTCTGGGTTTTGGTCCTGGAATTTCTTAAGCAACTTAAGCAGCTTGGATGTTCTTGGTATTCGCCCATTCAGTTTCAGAAGGTGGAAAAGCTTTCCATGCTACTAAGTATTGGACTTTTCCTCAATGTGTGTGAGAGTCTAAAATGGCTTTGATTTTGAAGTGTTGTTCACCTTCAATCATAATCAGGTTGAGAGATGGTTTCACTGTTGGGCGTAGCAAGAGGTGATTTCCAGTTTCAAGAGGTTGCAATGGAATACTGGTTGGACCTGTCTAAGTGTTTTAGAAAGTTTGAGTTCAATGGTGACCATGTTAATAACTCTTTTTATGGGGAAAGAACCGACATACTTCAGACCCAGATTCTTGAAGAGTTGTCTAGACTGTGAGTATTTGGTAGATAAATGGACCCTGTCCCCAACTTTAAGGTCTTTCAGTTTCGCACACCTTTTGTCAGCTTGTTTTTTTACACTTCCTTGCCTCCTCCAGTGCTTTCTTTAATACTGGCCAGGTATTTTGAAGTTGGATGTTACACTCCTTTAAGGAGGAGGTCAGTTGGGGTGGCCTGGGGCAACTTGGGGATAGAAACAAAGTCCTGCCCCATGACCACTATAAAGGTGGTGAATCCAGTGATACTGTGTACTGAGTTGTTTTAAACAACCTCAGTGAAAGGAAGAAGGTCCAACTGTCCTGTTGATAATTAATGTAATACATGAGATATTGTTCCAAGACCCCATTTGCATATTTACAGCCTCCATTCCTTTCTGGATGATGTGAGGAGCTAAGCCCCTGAGTGATTCCCCAAACGTTTTAAGAACTCTTGCCAAAACAATGAAATGAATTAGACCCCGTGACCCAAGATTATTTCTCTGGGGTTCCATGCAGTCTATAGATGTGCTGTACAAACAATTTGGCCAAGGTGAGAGCAGATGGGATTTTTTGAGAGGACACAACATGTACTTGTTTGGAAATAAATCAGTTATCACCCAATTTATGGTATTTCCCGAACTCTCGGATAACTCTACTATAAAATCCATTGAAATCTCTTTCCATTGGGCTTTGGGCTTAGTCATTGGCTGGAGGAGTCATTGTGTCTTCCCTTGCTGCCTTTTTGCAGAAGCAAAGATAGGGCAGCTGGCTACATAGCTTTCTATGTCTTTCTTTAGTGAGGGACACCAAAATTGGTACTTAACCAAGTTCAAGCTTTTGACAAAACCAATATAATCCACAACTTTTGAGTCATGGCTTTTCTGAAAGACCATCTTCCATTAACTTTCAGGGATGTACAATTTGGCTCCCACCCAAGGTAAACCATCTTGCATCATGCATTCCCCCTTGTGGGCTTGGGACCACTTGTCCTTCTCCAGTGATGTTTTTAGGGTGCCCAGTAAGTCCTCAGCTTCCCCCATTGATTTTGTTTGTCAGAAGTCAGCTGAAAATGGAGATCAGATGAATTTGGGATACTGCAAACATTGTAAATACCTGCCAGTTGCCAAGTGCCCAAATTTAGGTACATAACTGTGGAGATGCTATGATGGTCATAAATGTGAGGACCAGTCATAACTCAATTTTTTCAGCACATTCATAACTTCAAATGGATGCTAAATTAATGGCTATAAGAGTGAAAACTGCCTGTAAGTTATACCCGTATTGCCATCAATTAAACTATTGTAGTTGACTTTATAAAAATTACTGAGACTTCCAGTTGGTCCAGAATCTAACTGGTACTCAGCACTATGTTCATACTATGTCATAAATGACTTCCGATACAATTTAATGGTCAGTTTGACTCACAGGTTACTTGAGTATCTGCAAGATAATTTGCTTAAAGTTTAAAAGGAATTGGACTAGAAGCTGCTGCTTCCTTTGGAAGAATCTCCCAATGTGAATCAGACTTGCTCATTCCCTGATTGCATTCAGAATGACATACAAAAGGAGTTATTTGGTAGAACACCTTTTAGTGATATTGCTGTTTAAGATGTTTCAAACTATTGTGGATACTTTAATGTTGCCTTTTTTCTTGTAAATTGCTGACAGCTTTTTCCAAATGAAATAGGATATAAATGTAATCAATTATTTAATAAGTAATACAAATATATTTCACCAACTAACTAGGTAAAAAAACAGTACTTTTTGGAATCAGTCCTTTCTTACAATTTTTTGCTTGAGCTCATCTTCAAAATATTAAACTTGCTAACAATAGTATACGATTTGACTAACATTAAGTTAAACATTTAGTGATGTAGTCCTTAAATGACTCTAGAATACAGTTTCTTTCTCTGAACTCTATCCATAATCCAAAACAAAGTTTATGGAACACTTACCATTATATCTCCTTTCAATAGCTGGGCTGGTTCAATTGCAATGCAGACTCTGCTTTGCTTCTCTAGCCCTGTGCTACTGAAAAAAAAGGAGAATCATGTATACATTTGAAATATTCTCAGAAGAAAAATACTTCAACTGCTCCAATTCCAATATTACATAATAAAAATGCAATTCTGTTGAGACTGTATCAACAGTCATGAATATCATTCTTTACACAGGAAAAAATGAAGTTTAGAATCTAAATCATGTTTTCCTATCACATTTTGCTAAATATCACTTAGCTTTGTGATCTGCATAACATAATATAGTGCATAGAGAAGGCACACCTCAAAACTGTTTGTGTCTACTTACTATACTCCTGATGTATAAACTGGAAGCATGCCCTCATACAACTTCAAAAATGGTTGACAACCTAAAAGGGGGGAAATTACAAATATCTAAACTTTTTTAAGGAACATGTGAGTAACACTGACCCTACTTTTGCTGTACATCATATGGGATACTCTGGTTTAGAAAAGCAATTAAATTGCATGCTTGGCTCAATCTAGGAGTCACTGGGCTGCATATTAATAATGACATAAATAAATAAGTAGTAGTAGTAGTGAGTAGTAGAAGCCACTAATGCTATGAAGAAAGGTTTTACTTGGAATGACTTTCAAACAACTAGCCACCTACTTTGAACTACAATTGGGGCCAGAATCTTAGTCATGGAATGAAGTGGTCATTAAATAAGATCTCCACATGATCACTTTGCTCAACTATCGCATACCTAGCTCTCCCAGTTGCAGCTGTTTAATAATCATGCAGCCATCAAGCGGAGTGCTGGAGCGAATGTTTGGCCTCCTGGATGAAGCCCAGGCATGCCATCAGACCAAGGACACCTGGATCCTTCCTACCCCACTGGGGAGACTAATCACAAGAATGTTGACATTTGCTACTGATTTTGCCAGATGTAAGGTCCATTCCTTCAATCCAATAAGGGATTTCTCCTCTGGAAGGAAAATAGTGCACTGGAACAATAGATCTTACATCTGATGAAAATACTAGTAAATGCCATTGTTCTGGAAAGCTCAGAATCCTGGTGTTTTTCCCTTCATTCCTTTTAGATAAATAAATAAATAAGTAGCAGCATTAGTGGTGATAAAGTATATTGGTCTGAGCCATAAAAAATAATTCTAATTGGCATCTCACGTAGTCCTCTACTTACTACCACAGTTGGGTCCGGAATCTTGAGTGAAGTGGCAGTTTTTATTTATTATTTATCCATGTCAGAAGCATCATTATTAAAATTTTATGCATATGTATAAATAGAAACATAAGAACATAAAATTTTAAATGCTTAAAAGCCTAATTTAGGCAGTGCTTGGCCAGAAGCTTGCAACATGGTTGCATGGCCATAAGTTAAAGACTATCAAAATTAGCTTTGTGTAAACAATGAAAAGAATAATAATCATAAAGACTATCAGAGTGTATAATTTATAAGAATACATTTGCATAGAATCCCCTGATAATAATATTCTGGAGATTTCCCAGTTATTTTAGAAAGCCAAACTTTAAGATCCTTTTTCATTAGGGGATATTTATTCTTCTCAGTAGGAGAATTAAAAACTGTGAGGATGCAATCATTACAGCCAACATAACAGTTAACAGGGATTTCACACAGCAGGATAAGCAAAGATGGAGATTTTGCCTCTGGTAACAGATAATGATGAAAAATGAAGAAGACTGAAGTCAAAATAAGTAATTTTTTAAAGAAAGCCTTACCTCCACTAATACCAAAGTTTGGGATTTCATGCAGAATAACATAATGTAAGAATAGAGGGTTCGTGTTCATTTTTACCAATCCAGAGAGAAGATCACTCAAAAACTGCACATATCTGAAAAGGAAAAGAGTTGTGTTAAGTGAGTAGGGAAAATATACATTAGCAAGCAGAAGAAACCTTGAGCACCAATTAGCAGTCAGGAGTACATAATGAAAACTCCTTAATTTCACAACATATGGACGTAGTTTCAACTGGGGAACCATATGCTTCTGGGTCAAACCAAGTCCAAAAAGTGTAAAAGAATTCTTGGAGGCCTGGCACTCAGATAATTTGGTCATCAACAGGCACATAGGGAAAAACAATATCTGCATACCACTCAAAAGAGCCCCAAAGGAAACAGAAAGATCAAAAACACCTCCTCACTAGCCATTAACACCCATATGAGCAGAGATTAACAAGTAAACAATCAAAGAACTACCAATGCAGATAAACAAGCAAACAGTAAACAACAGTAATCAAAGAACCATCAAGAACATGACCATTGACACTGACAGTGCAAGCCACTAGTATAAAAAAATAAGAGCAAACCCCATTCCATTCTTTCACTGATGATGTTTCTTAGATTGGTAATGAAATGTCTGGGGAAAAAACCTAGTTCAGCATTGAGCTATAAATATTCTCTTCCATTAACTAGTCAAAGGCTTCAGTTCTTGTGAATAGTATTTGATAAAAGAAAAACTTTATAAAAAAACCAGAATGCTTTAAATTTAATAGTCCATATTGAAACGGCATTATTCCTTTTGCTCCCACACTGCTATTCATTTATGCCCTTCTGGATAATGTTTACAAGTACACCAAATTTTTCAAATAATGAATTTGTAGAAACAGATCTGAGTAAGAAAAACTTTTCAGGGTAAATATTTATTATAGTGTAATGTTTCAAGAGGATACGTGTTTCCTTTTTTATGTCAATACCAGCTATGTAGGTCTTCAAGGAAAAATAGTGTCTCCCTGGGAAAGTTTTTATGTAGTGAAAGATGAATTGCCAGATCTGGTTTTCTTTCCAACATTGTTTTCTCAATCACTATTAAGCCCTCCACTCTTTAAACAAATTCTAAACTTATTAAATGCTTTATGAAAAAAAGATAGTAACTATGGCTACCAAATCATGCTACCAACAATTTCCCCAGCTTCCTCTACTTTTCCTATCAAGCAATATGATATTAAACTACAAATAATAATAATCCAATCACATCTCTCTTCCATTCTGGTCTCAAATGTCCATTTATTTTAAATTTGTACTTCCAATTTCCACCTGTTCCAAGGTATCATTTCTCTTAAAATCCACCATAACAGTTTCAATGTGGTTTATATTTCTTGCTTCATTTATTTATTTATTTATTTATTTATTTATTTATTTATTTATTTATTTGTCAATCATGTACAAGATAGCAGATATAAGTATGAACATAAACATGAACAAGGAAGTAAATACAGATAAATGGGGACAGTAAAACAGGGACAATAGGTATGCTGGTGCGCTTATGCACACCCCCTTTAGGGACCTCATAGGAATGGGGTGAGGGCCACGGTAGATAGTTTGAGGTTGAAGCTATGAGGGTTTGAGGCTGTAACAACGGAGTCAGGTAGAGCATTCCAGGCATTGACCACTCTGTTGCTAAAGTCGTATTTTCTGCAATCGAGTTTGAAGTGGTTTACCTTGAGTTTGTATCAATTGTTTGCCCATGTATTATTGTGGTTGAAGCTGAAGAAGATGTTGACAGGTAAGACATTGTAACAGACAGTTTTGTGTAGTTTTGTGTATTATGCTTAGATCGGACTGCAGGCAGCACAGTTCCAGATTGTCCAAGCCCAAAATTTCAAGCCTGGTGGCAACAGGGATTCTATTGTGAGTAGAGATTCTATTGTAAGTCTTCTGAAATGCCTGAATCTCCTCAATCGTGTTAATGTTCGATATACAGTATGGATTCCAGGGGGATGAGCTGTATTCAAGAATTGGTCTGGCAAAGGTTTTGTATGCCCTAGTTAGCAATACAATGTTACCTGAGAAGAAGTTTTGCAAAATTAGGTTAACCTCTTAATACCTTTTTGGCAATGCTGTTACAGTGAGCTCTGGGGCTTAGATCATTTGAGATGAGTACTCCTAGGTCTTTGACAGAGTAAGGGTCGTCTACAGGATCATTTCTGCCCAACTTATATTTGGTGTTCTCCTTTTTATTGCCAATATGTAGTACAGAGCATTTATTAGTTGAGATTTGAAGTTCCCAATTGCACGACCATTCTGACACATAGTCAAGGTCGCTTTGTAGGGCAGCAGCACTGTCCGTGGTGTTAAATAATTTTACATCATCAGCAAAGAGGAAGCAGCTGCTTTTAATATGATTGCATAGGTCCATGATGGTGAACCTATGGCATACATGCCAGAAGTGGCACGCAGAGCCATTTCTGCTGGCACGCAAGCCATCGCCCCAGATCAGGTCCATTGTGCATGCACACGTGCCTCCCACTAACCAGCTGATTGCAGGGTATCTGCTGCGCAGGAGGTGGGGTACACACGGGAGTCACACATGCATGCACAGGGGCATGTGGCACACGTAGGGTTGTGCATGCATGCGCAGAGGCATGTGGCATGCACGGGAGGTGGTGCACGCATGCGTAGAGGCACACGGTGTGAGGCGGTTCGTGTGTGCATGCACAGGGGGTGGGGGGTCAAACACACATTGCATTATGAGTGCAGGCACATGTTCATGTGCACATGTGCACATGTGCACACTTTCAGCACACCAGGACTAAAAAATTAGCCATCACTGGCATAGGCCGCTGACGTAAAGCAAAAAGAGTGTGGGTCCAAAAACGCTGCCTTGGGGGAACACCGCTGCTAACTCGTGCTGGATTTGATAGGACCCTCCCTTTTTGACTATTTGTTGCCTGTTTGACAGGAACACAGCTATCCACTAGTGCAGGGATCCGGAGATGCCATAAGAACTTAGTTTCAACTGTAGTTTGTCATGTACCACTGAATCAAAGGCTTTACAGAAGTCTATGTAAATTGTGTCTATTGCTTTACCCTGGTCAAGATGTGTGGTCCAAATATTTTTGCAGTGTAGGAGTTGCAGATTACAGGACAATTTTTTTCTGAAACCAAACTGCTTGTTAGAAAGCAGGTTGTTTGTTTCTAAGTGGAGGGTGATGGATTGGTTTATAATTGATTCCATGATTGTACAGGTGATGCAACACAGGCAGATTGGTCTGTAATTTTCTACTAGACTAGGTTCTCCCATTTTAAAGGTAGGTATGGCTGTGGCTAATGACCATAGGTCAGGCAAGGAGCTGGTTCTGAAAGATACCTCATAAATTGTGCATAGAGGTTTGGCTAGGGCAGTGGCAAGCTTTTTCAAGCTTCAATTTAGATAGAGGATAATGGAAAAGAATCACCTGGCATGATCAGATATAATTATAATTGTTTATAATCAATGCTTGTTATGTCACATGAATTCATCTTTATTTTTTGAAGACAAAAATACAATAAACAAATTGAGATTTTCTTTCATATTAGGTCCAGTATTGTTAGTTAGCATGAACAGCATCTCAAAGTGATATTATCCCAATACCCAAGTATAAATCTTGGAATGGCTATTTTAGAGAAATATATTGACTGAAAAAGAAATATATAGTTACTGCACAATAAATTAAAACATGTGCCTATGTTAATTATTGTGTGCAGAAACTACTCAACCTCAGAACAGGATAACTTGCTGCAGCTAACTTACCACAGCCATTTCATTGCAGGACAATTCTATGCGGGATAACTCAATGCGATAATTGTTATCGACCACTGTTTCTTCTATATTATTTCCATTGGCAAAAATGCAAATAATGTACAAGAAACAGATAACATGGCAGATAGCATTTATTGTGTTATGTTATCCTGCATGGATTGTCCTGCAGCGAGTTGTCTTGTGGCGAAATGGCCACGGCAAGACCACCATGACGAGATGGCCATGGTAAGCTGGTTATGATGACATGGGTCCGACAAGATGGTCACAGGAAATTGGCTGTGGCAAGTTGTCCTAGACCTGTCCAAAAACTAGACATAAGGACCCAACTCCACTGAGGAGTATTCCTCATTTATTTCTTACTGGTACTGAAACTTGATTTCAGAAAGTAAAGAGGTTGCTGTGAGATATCTGTTCCCTGCCCCCCCCCCACCAGCCATCTCCAAGTTAAGATCTGTGTCTCTTTTCTCTATTCAAGAAAATTATTAGTACCCATTCATTAGAATGCAACAACACTCAATTTTTCCCTTATTTTCTGGCAGTTAATTATCTGAAATTCCCTAGGGAACTTTTGATCAAATGACACAAAACATAACATTATATAAGCTAGCTCAACCATTTGCTCATATAGGACATGCTCTATAGGACTCTAGAGAAAGGTGAAACGTATTTGCTCTTGATACAAGAATAGCAGAAGGGGCTGACATTCTTCTCTCCGAAGCTATACATTGATGCGCTTTCAGGAACTGCTGTTTAGTGGTAATGATCCAGCCAGATCATTCTGATATGTCATAGATACCTTAAGATTTTTTTTAAATTTTTACCATTTTGAATCACTTCTTCAGATTTTTTGACACTCTATCTTTCTCTGATTCTTATCAGCTTCCTGCTCTGCTCATCAATACCTGATCAATACTTAGGTCATAATAGATTCAAAAGGCTATATCTAGGATACTTGATAGTACCCAAAATGCAAAAGTTATTGTGAGTTGAGAACAGAGCCATCCATCACTGATTCTTTTTCACCTTCTTCCCTTTCCCTTTTTAAAATTAGCAAGCATAAAAAGTTTTTATTTTTCTTACAATCTCCCAATTTTTGGATCCGTTGCTGCAATATCATATTAGAAACATGACTGACACCTGAAACAAGATGCATATATTCCTAAGAAGAGAAAAGGGCTGAAAGAGGTAAATTTAAGAACTGTCCATCAACTGTGGACATGGGGAGCTAAGAATCTTATTTACTGAAACTGGAATATATTTCTAAGAGAAAAGATGTTTCTAAAAGAGAAACTGAAATACCTTTTCTGGGATGGTTGCATTAAATCGGAAACATTATCATCAAAAAATTTCTTCATTGCAAATCTGTCCAGGGCTTGATCTGCACTATTGTGAAAGAAAGAGAGAAAATGTAAATCCTTTAGTGGAGCAGTCTTGGAAATAAAAGTTCCTATAAACTGAATCATGCCAATGCATTCAGTATGTCGTGTTGTATTTGGCAAATGCATTGACTCCCAGATACTGATAATGATACATTTTAATGATAATTAAATGTTAATGCTTTTTTTCCCATCCCTTCTGAACAAAATAATTTTTATATGGAAGCAATGTGTAGTGTTCTACAATATGGTATATAAATATTGTTTTCAAAATAATATCTTTAAAACTATGTCCATACTTTGAAATACAGTCTCCACTTGGCCTTTGTTCAATAATAATAGTAAAGAAATCCTGCCCAGCCTTCATTAGTTTGCCAGATACCAACTCTATATAAATCTCTCTTATATTTTAAATAATGAGGCAGGAAAGAGTGAAAGAAAAATATTTAAGGATTTTTTTCCCCTCCAAACCCTGAATCATTAACAATTTCAGTTTTTATTAACACTGTATCTGTTACCCAAAACAACAACAATAACAAAAACAAGAAAAACAATTTCTGGGAAATTCTGGTAGGAAAACAAAAATTAGAGGTTCAGTTAATTAATTGCAGTTGCTACCACTAAAATTGAGTATAGATCCAATTAGACCTCTTCATAAGCAAGCTTTAAACATGTACATTGCCTTATACTCTGCATGTGGCCTTATTATTCAATTTTTTTTCTACTATCCTACATAATTTATGTCATTCTCAATTTAGCATGCTAAGTATAAAGCATATTTTCACTGGTGATATTTGCAAATAAGAAAAAACAAAACCAGTTTCACAATCACTAAAAGAGAATGAAATTAAGTCCCCTAAAATCTAAATATGACTGTAACAATCACATTTTCACTGAGCTCCATATTAACACCCTAGCCAGAAAAATTCAGGATTGTTTGTATCGCATTTATTAAAAATAATAAAATATATTTTGATCTACAGTGGAATAAAACACCTGAAAATTACATCTGTCTGTCTATCTGTCTGTCTGTCTAGCCACTAAGGACAATGCAAAATAGATAAAAAGCAAAAATATATAAATAGTAAGTATAAATATAAAAGACCATAATAATAAATATCTTTAAAAAGTCTGATCCTCCTCCAAGATGGAATTCTGAGTGGCAGAGGGATTTGCTTCTCTTGTCAGCAAACAGGCTCCTAGATCAAATGGGAGCAGCTAGGAATAACCCAAGGTGACTTTTGGACGACCAGGGACACTCTTGGGAAGAATTCAGGAGGTTGCAATTCCTAGTAGGAGGGGTTGGAGAGTCAGATGTCCCTCTTTCCTCTCAGCTATTTGGTTTCTTTAAGTATGCTTATTTTTTTATTTAAACACATACATTTAAAAATATACAATATCTGCAAATGGTATTTCTTGCAGATCTTCCAATGTATTATTGCTGCTAATTTGTCATGCCATTGTTTGTAGTCAGTCTGTGCGATCTTCTTGCAGCAGATGGTCCATTGTTTCTTCAGCTTCTTTGCATAGCTGATACTTACTGTCTATTGCTATCTTCTCAATTCTGGCTTTATATACATTTGTCCTTTGGTTTTGTGCAGTCAGAATTAGTCCCTCGTCCCTTTCTTCGACTTTCCCACTCTTAGCCATTGATAGGTCTTGTTATAATCTGCTTTGCTTGCTTTTTTAAAAAAATATACTGGCCATGTAGTGCTTTGTCTTCCCATGCCTCCATTTTCTTCTTCATTTGGTCTTACTTGTAGACCAGTTTCATTTCTCTAGTAGTCAGTAACCCTTTCTGGTGTACTAACTTCAGTGCATCTTCTTTGTTGTCCTTCAAATATTATTCAAAAGCTCTTTTTTCTTCTTTAACCAACTGATGTATTTGCAACATTCCAAGCCCATCTATTTGCCTTGGTAGTTAGAGTCTGTCAATGTTGCTGCAAGGATGAACAATCATTGTCATTATTGTTTGGTCTTCCTATCCATTGCTTTTAGTTCTGCTTGAGTTCAGTCCACTATTCTGGCTGTGTATCTAATGACTGGAATTGCCCAGGTGTTGATTGCCTTGGTGGTATTTCCTCCATTGAGTTTGGACTTTAAAATCGTCTTCACTCTCTTGATGTATTCACCTCTAATCTTTTTCTTGACTTCAGTATGTGCTGGAAGGATGTTGTCAGCTTGAAAGACACCCAGATATTTTAAATAATCATCTCCATCCAGGCTTTTAATGTTATTTTCATGCAGCATCTTGATTCCTTCAGTTTTCACTATTTTTCCTTGTTGGATAGTGAGTGTGGCACATTTGTCCAGTCCAAACACCATTACAATATCTTGGCTATATATACGGGCAGTGTTGAACAGCGATTTTATTTCAGATGGACTTTTTCCATAGTTTCAGATCATCCGTGTAAAGGAGGTGGAATAATCTGGCAGATATTGTTGATTATTGATAACCATGGCCTGAGTTATTCAATGTTGTTGACAGAGAAAACAGTGCAATGGCAAATGATAGCGGTGATAGTGAATCTCCATGAAATATTCCTCTCTTGATATTAACCTTTCCCAGTCTCTCACCATTGATCTGCAACTGTGTCTTCCATTGGGCCAAAGATCTTTACACAAAGCTTCTGATGGTTCTATTGACTCCTGTTATTTCTAGGCACCTGATTATCCAGTCATGTGGCAGAGAGTTGAATGCCTTTTTGTAATCAATCTGTGCTACATTCATATTGGTCTTCCTTCTCTTGAAGTTTTCTAAAATCATTTTGTCAATTAGGAGTTGATATTTTGTTCCTCTGCTATTGGGCCAGTTTCCTTTTTGCTCAAGTGGAAAGAGATTGTTTTCAACTAGATGCTGTTGGACTGCATCAGCTACCACACTAACAATTTGAAAGTTGTTGGTACACAGGCAATTGGCCTGTAGTTGCCTGGTGCGGATCATTTTTGTGGATCTTTCATTATCAGGTAGGTTTTCCCAGATGCTAGCCATTCTTCAATTTCACCTCCTTATAGTATGTTGTTAAGCTGCTTAGCGAAGAGTGGGTATAGACGAGTTAAATGTTTCAACCAAAAACCATGCAGTTCATCATTACCTGGTGCTGACCAATTCTTGATCTTCCTCTTTTCTCTACCATTTCTGTTGTTATTACTAGTTTTTTCATTTCAACTTTTTTATTCTTATCCACTTTTAATGAAACTGCACTCTTGTTTTATTTCTTTGGGTTATTCCTTATCTGCACCCAAAACTGCACTGTTTCTTCCTTGTTAGATACTGATTGCAGTGAGTTCTTGCACTGAGTTGGTGCTTATACTTGATATTGTAGTATTTGTGTCTTTTAACGCTTGTGCTAGCTGTTTCTTTGGAACAAACTTTGATGCAGGCAGCTGTATTCTAAAGATTTTATGCTGTTCCAGATGCTCAGTTATTCTTTGTTTCAATTCTTTTACTTTAGTTAGATGGCTTTCTTCTTTCTGAGGCAGAGGAGAGAGTGACTGGTTTCCAAATGAAAACAATTGTATATCTCTGCAGGATGTCTGTATTGCCAACTCCCCCTGGTTTGCCTCTACATTCTGAGTTACTTCTAGCAAGGCTTTGATTCTTTGCTCTGGGTAAACCTTTGCATTCGTCCAATTCTGCTTCTGTGAATACTTTATTTCATATTATAAATCAATGTTGATCTACTAGCCTCTGTTCTGTTTTTTTCTGAATCTGTTGTTCTTTCTGGAACTGGTGCATTTGTTTCAAATATCCTCTTCCGGTTGGACGTGGTCTGAAATAACAGACCATTATTTTTGTGTTTTCAATCATTGTATTATTTGCAATGGGTAAACACATTTTCATCCAGTAGTTTTGCAGCTGTTGGCCCTGGTTGCTCAGCCAACAGTCCTGAGTCCTGTAGCCTATTTTGTCACCAAATATCCTCTAGTGAAAACCTTGTTAACCAGGATGACATCTGAGCTGGTATGGCTTTCTGAAATTTATATCTCACCATATTTTTATGGGAGAGATACTCTTTGTCTGACTCCTGATGAGAACTGTCCTGTATGGCTGAACCTCTGACATAGCTCTCATTTCCTCATAGCACACAAGCACTAAAATCACGTCAAGGTATTATTACTATTATTACTGATTAACACAGCCAAACAGATGTTCAGTCTGGGTTTGGCATTTTTGTCTACCTATTGTCTACCTTACCAAGCACCTGGGATAGGCAGATGTGGATGTTTGAATGTTTGATGGTATTACAGATATTATTGTTGTTGTTTGTTGTTGTTGTTATATAAGATTTAATCTTCATAGTCTAGGAGCTGTTAAGGTAGCATCTGAGTATGACTGTTCCAAGCCATGATTTCATTTAAATTAAATTTAACTTTTGTATTTGCTGAACTGTCCTATGGTGAGTTGTCCACAGTGAGTTGGCCATGGCGAGTTGGCTGCAGTGAGTTGGTCATGGCCATTCTGTTTTAAAATCCTTCATTCCCTTGTCCATCCAGAAGCACCGACTTACTGGAAAGACACAGGGCAGGATAGAAAGGAAAAAGAAGAGAAGGAACTGTAAGGAAGGTTCCCGCCACATACTTGTTTTGACCTGCAACCGCCTCCCATGAGCCTTTTTTGACTTACCCAGCACTTCTTGCATACTGCCAGGTACCCACCTGTGCCACCCCCTGCATGCCTTCTATGATCTGTGGATCTTGTGTACTCTATACAACCCGCACCCCTCCTGAAGGCTTTACTTGATCCACATGGCACTCCACAAATATCATTCCTGATCCATGCTATGCTCCCAACTCCTTTGCTGTTGCCAAGTTCCCTACTTGACCTGGCCAGCACTACATGGACCTTTTTTATTCTTGCAGCTCCCCCTGCCATACACCGTACTCAACTGCAGAGCTCATCTCACACAGACCCAGGGCCCCTCCCAGACCTACACCATCTATCCATGCACTGATCCATGTAATATCTTTGGTGCATACTTGCCATACCTTCCAACCTCCACAACTTCTCCCATCCCTATGTATCATTTTTTACCCACAACTTCTATACACCATTCTTTTCCTCTCCCAACTAGCAGCAGCAATTTATCTTCATGCTGGCCTTCGATTTGCAACTTTCTATAGACTGATTTCACCTTTTCAAGCTTCCCACAAGCAAAGTAAATGGAGAAGCCAGCAGGAATGGGAGGGAGGGTGGGAGGGAGGAAGGAGGGAGGAAATGAAAGAATGACTACGAGTGAAAGGAGGAAGAAAATACACACACACACACACACACACGTGAATATATGAGAGAGAGAGACATACATATACATGTATACATATACATACATACATATATTCAAAATGGTATTGAAAGAAGTATTCAGAAACAAGACATGAAAGTATCATTTGTCTCAGACCAGCTCTGGATTTCATTTATGGTTATCCTAGAAATGGCTAAAAACCAGAATCCTTCAGCTATCTTTAGGGTTTTTTTTTAATTCTGACAGAAAGCAGTTAGGAAATAGCCAAATAATCATTAAATGTTTTGTTATCCTACCTTGCAGATAGATTTGTGAAGTGCATGTATGATGAGATCACTACCCCTATTCTTCCTTTTCCACCCTGTACAACATAAAACATAAATATTTTCTATGTTCTTAAACTGGATATGTTTATTCTATTTTTAGAATAACTGCAGACACTGTCTTCATTTTACATGACATTTTAGGATCATAACAAAACTGTAAATTACAGGATAAAAATCTCAATATAATATTAACAATATTCTGTTAGCTATTCTAAGACAAGTCTAGGCATCTCTTGCAGTGTGCTCTGAAAGATTCTGAAAAATGTATGTTTCCCAGCACATAATGAACGTATAACATTTCTTGTGATACTTATGATTTATAGCCAAGATTGCATTTAATGAGTGCTTTCACAATGTTTTGAAATCTTATTAAACATACTGCATGCATTCAGTACAAATTACTAACAGCATTTCTACTAGTCTTAACTTGTTTCAAAATTACTCAAAGAAAGCCAGCAAATATGACAGCTAATTTATAGCTGATTATAAATAAGTAAAAATGGCATAGCTGCTATTTGTAAAGGAAACAAAGAAAATTATAACATTTAAAAGCTAGTGTCTGGTTATTAACAAAACCTATTTGGGATTATATTAGATCTTTCCCAAATAGGTTTTGTTTTTCCCAAAATTAAAGTGAAAATTAATAGAAGGAGCAGAGATAGAATCCAATGGTTGTGATTTTAATCCTCTGGTATTCTGAATAAAGGTTACAAAATAGATTGTGTAATGCCTCTTCTTTCTAAACTGTTTGACTCCCAACTTTCAAGTTAAATTCAAAGTGGCTGGTATTACATACCACATATCTATATAATTCATTAATAAAATTACACATGAATGCAGAGCCCTTCCTCTTAAATGAATTAATGTCTTCATATATTGAATCCTGGGAGCTATTATTTGCCGCTAATGGCTTTTAATATGCAATTGTTGAGGGTGACAGCCCAAAAATTACTAAAAGGAAGAAGTTCTTAGTTGTGACTCCTGCTCTGGAATTCCCTGCTCCTAATGTGTCTTCTCCAACTTGTTTTAAAAATAAGAATGACGTGCTGATTTACCTTTTTTTTTTACTTATTATACTGATTCACTTGGGCTTCTACTTTATAAAACCTTAAATTCCTAACTCTTTCAATAGGGCCTATATTATAAGTACTGTAAAGCGTAAAGTTATCTGGTCCCTGATGGTTATTGTTATGTTAAATATTTTTGATGGGTCAGTTATATTTTTTTTCTGAATTTGCTTTATTATTTTTACTGATGTTTTTATCTCGTTGTCTAAGCCACTTAGAATCACTTTGTGATTGAGGTTGCAGTGATCACCAGGAGGTATCATTTGATCAGTTTCATTCTTTTATGGAATCCTCAGACATGGAGATATTTTGTAAGGTTCTGCCAAAATCATAATCTATAGGATACCTATTCTAAGTCAGTTACTTACCCAAAGAAACTATTTGGGGAAAGAATGAAAGAAGAGGGAAACCTTTTATTCAAAAAGTGTGGCAGATGGAGAAAATACAGAAACAAATTGGGAAAGGTATGGGAAGCACTGGAGGATTTATAGAATCATTAGAAGGAAGGCGTTTGTGGGGACAGGGAGAGATGATTGAGAGAATTCTTAGTGTGGGATAAATCATATAGAACAGGACAGAAGGAAGGAATGTATATTGCCAGATTGATATAAACAGAGTGAAAAGGAAGGAAGGAAGGAAGGAAGGAAGGAAGGAAGGAAGGAAGGAAGGAAGGAAGGAAGGAAGGAAGGAAAGATATTTTGCATGTCAAAAATATAAAATGAGAAAAAAATATATTCAAAGGAATAGATTTATATTTGTGGTAAATATTCCAGTTTAGGGGCTTATCACACTACAACAATACTATTTATACCTGACATTGCTCTATAGCATCTTTGACAGTTTCTCAGCCTACTAAAAGAAATGTAAAAGCTTCCGCAAGTATAGCCTATGTATTTCTTCAGACAATTAATGCATCTGGAGATTTTATTTTCCATAACATATGGGATCAAAGTTCCACAAGAGACACATAGCTATTATATTATAATTCAATACGTTAACTAAAAGTTTTCTAACAGCAATTTACTCGGCAATGGATCACCACAACGTGTTGAGGGTGACTGTTCAGCCAGGATTCTATAGCCTTGCAGATGTTGCATATCTTATTAAGGGATGGGGCATGGAAGTCAGGCCAGCCCACTTCCATAATCTGAAATAATTAAAAAGTGTTAGAAATATATAAAGGCAAAACTTTTTAGCAATTTACACAATTAATAAATAGACTAAATATATTTTTCATATGTTTATTTTCATAGCAGTCTTTCCCACCTTATTTGTTCCCTACAAATAAATTATTGTAATGCTTTTATAAATGCTGTGCTTTAAGTACTCATCAGAATCAAAGATGGTGACTATCTTTTTCACTTGATAAAAAAGTTATTCAGAATTCCATATGAAAACCATAAAAAAACATTACAAATAGAAGCCTTGATATATACACTAATCACCTGATTACCAGATGGGATTCCCAGAAACATTTTTTAAGCTATTCAGCAATTCTATCTTTGTACCCTAATATCAAACAGAGTTATGAGAAGAAGCTGTTAAATAGCAGTAGCAACTCTAACGTTGTCTTTCCAAACACAAAAATGAGAGTAGCTTTTGTGTATTGAGAAAAAAAAGTAATCTGATAGATAATTCAGATTCCATCCAATAATGGTGTTTTCATTGAGTGTCCATATTTCAAAATAATTGTGGAATCAGTAGTTGGACTATATAACTTCTTTACACAATAATCCACTAATCTAATAATGAGGAATGAGGAAGTTATTTTTAACAAATATTTTTTGCTTAAAAATCACCCTGCAGAAACCTGCCTATTAAAGTGGCAGTGTCCCCCTTGGAAATTTTGCTGGAGGCAGTCTAGCCAAACTTCCTCAAAAATTCTGCCTACAATATAAAAAAAATAAAACAGATGCTCTACACTTTAATACAAGAACATGTTAATAATACCTTTGGGTCAAGCTTAGCAAAGTCATATCTTCTTTCAGAGAGGTTCAGTACCTATTGCAAAGGAAGATATTTTAAGCATGAACATTAATAATTTAAACATTTCATCTAATATATTTGATAATGAAGTTATGCAGATGTGATAGTTCCTTAAAAGCTCTGCAAATATCATAACAGAAGTGTGACAAGGTTGAATATTTGTAGTATTTCAAAGTTATTTTCTTCTGTAGTATTTCAAAGTTATTTTCTTCTGATTGTGAGAAAACATAGAGGAATAAATCAGAGTTGACTGCCAATATTTCTTTTTACAAAATAAATGTAGGCATGACCCAGCTCTACATAAGCATTCCTTAAGGCCACTGATTTTAATGGAAGAAGCAAATACATTTTTAATTTACTCTTTCTTATTTGAGCTAATTATCATTTTATTTCAATGCTGATATAAAGTGTTATCCATCCCACAAGCATCATTTTTGTTCTATGTAATAATTTCCACTCTTACCTTTGTATTTCTTATCTCCATTCAAAGTAATCAAGGGCTATGGAAGTAGATGTCTCTATTAATGGCTATTGTCAAGAATTGTTCCTGAAACTTAGATAACCTGCTTAACTGCTTGCTGGGGAAAAAATGGGCTTCCTATAAGCACATAGCTAAGGACTGGATGGTCAACAAAATGCTCAGAGGACTTCCGGTTGATGTCGCGGCAAGAACAGCTGGAAAATAGCAGAGCTCCGCCAGGCTCTGTGAAATACAACTGGCAACTGCTTGGTGGGAGACACTACAGGGTTAAGCCACCCTGGAAGGGTGGTGAAGAAAGGAGAGGCACTTCATTGATCTCAAGGAAACTGCAATTTCTTTGTTGATCCGAAGAAAGCTCTCCAAAATGGCAGCAGGGACAACGGCCATTTTCGTCAATTACAAGCTGGGAAAACCAGGACATATGATCTTGTGCTGGACTGGTGTGTGGACAGAGCAGTGAAACAGGGTAAGATAACTTTCAACTGTTACCTTAGAGATTTAATCCAATTTAAAAATTACAAAAAATTATCTCCAAACATTAAAGAAACTGCAATTGGATTTATGGAGAAAGATTAAAGACTAAAAACTAAACAGGAAGATTAAAGATTAATGACTTAGAAGTAAAAGAAATACCTAAAGGATGATTTAAAACATAGAAAGCCTCGAAAAGCCAAATAACATTGTGAAAAGTGATTATTGGGAGAAATTGCTTTTCTAAAATTGTATCTCTAACCCCCCTGACTGGATGACAATCAGCTGTTTTTTATTTTTACACTCTGTTGAAGCTGGAATTGGGAGCAGGGGAGCCAGCTACTGGAGGAAGAAGATCATTGCAGTGTGTAAAACTCAAAGGAAAGTGATGAAAGGAGAGAAATAAATAACACCTGGAAGGCTACTTGACCTTGACTTTATCTTTGTAGGTGAATTCAATGCTGGGAAATATTCACTGAACATAAAACTTTATTGGAACTGTGCATTGAAAAGTGGATTTGAAAGATTTGAAGAAACCCTGTGGGCTAAGTTGGATTTTGTTACTTTAGGGGACTGAGAGGAATAATTTTGGGATTGACCAAATTTTATTAATAATTGACTTTTTTGGAGTTTTTAGATATTGGGATACTGGAATATTAGAGGTATATTAATTTGGTATAAAATGATCCAGCAGGAGACAATAAAGTTCTATGAAGAAATGTTAGAAATGGTGACAAAGAATTATAAGAAGATGATGGGAATATTTAAAGATAAAGATGTGAAAGTAGAAGGCCCTCAACAAATGGTGGGAAAAGAGGAATATGATACCCAAAAGACAGATGAGAAATCAGAAGGAGTGCTAAAGGAGACAAAGCAAAATAAACTATAAGAAGATAAAAATAAATTACAAGCAGATAAAAACACTGAAAAGACAGTAACAATAAGTACTAAAGATCAAATAGATAGTCCCTTAAGAGCTTACAATAGAATCAAAAGAAAAAAGGAAGATTTTCCAAGGATAATGAATGGATATTCAAAAGATGCAGCAGAAGGAGATAAAGGGTAAGGCAGAGGGAACAATTAGTCTGTGTAAAAATGCTAGAAAGTCATATAGGATTCCAAGAGAGAAATATAAAAGTATCACCAAAAAATAAATAAATGATGAAATGTTAAAAAGGCTGAGAAATAATGGATAGAGACATAATACCTTGCAATATAGTAATATTAAAAAAAAGAAATAAGGGGAAAGTTTAAATTGGGAAAATAGTAGCACATATATAGATATATAATAGAATTTATTATAACTATAAATATATTAAGATTAGGAGATGGAAGACTATGACTAGATATATCTAAATGTATTATTATGATTAACAGGGTGCAAAAAACATACTGGAATATACAGTTTTCAAAAACTATAAATTCAAGGGACTTAGAGATATAATCTTGGGACTGATTAAATCTTATTAACAATTGATTTTATTGGTGTTTATAGAAAATTGAGATGTTGAAAATGTGGTGGAACACTGAGTGATATTTACAATATTAAAACATTAGTGACTTAACAGGAGTTAATAAATATATGAAGAAATGCTATTGATGTTTACATATATTTTTGGAGAAAATGATAAAAAAATCATAAAGAAAGAATAATATTGTTTAAAGATAATGAGGTGAATATAAAAGAACCCCAACAAATGGGAAAAATAAAGAAATAAGTACAAATTGGGAAAATAGTATAATATATATTGATACATAAAAGAATATATAATTATAATGATCATATCAAGGTTAGAAGTTGGAAGATAAAAACTCTGTGTATGTAATTGTATTTTTACTGTTAACATTGTGTGGAAAATATATTGACCCAGTCATTACACTGATCACAAAAATTGTTGGTTGTTAAAGAAAAAGTTCAAATTAAACATATATCAAAAAAAAGGCTTCAGGTTTAATATCAAAGTTTATTTCCAAGTGTTTTTGAATTTGGGGATGTTCAATTTCATGTCTCATTAATATATTTTTCTCATACACAGAAAGCTTAATATGAATATATATACACAAACTTTATTTTCAGTAATATATAGTCCATTTTTTCACTTCAGCCCTTTTTGTACACATATAAAAGAAACACATTAAATAGATTATTTAGATTATAAAACAGCAGCTAATCTCTCATTTGAAGCAATAAACTAGGAGTATGCAACTAAACAAATACAATGGCTGAGCCAATGTATACGTTTTATTTCTCCTCATACTTCTTGCAACTCTATCCTGTTAATCAAATTTTAGAATCTCAAAATCATCTCTTTTTGTATGAATGAAAGGTGTTCTGTGGACCAGGTTCTGAGAATGGCTGTATTGGACTACAGATACATAATATATTTCATTACTGTCTCCTATTACACTTTACTAAAAGTGAAAATTTTAAGAAATGCAAAGCTGTTCATGCTATATTTTGGGGTCATTTCACACATTACAAACAAGAAAATCTAGTGGCATAAACATAACAATAGATATATCATCTAATCAAATGTTTAGATGACAAACGACATCATAGAGATTGCATCTCCTCTTACCATGTAGTTGCCACCATGTCTGGATTTAAGCATACCAATTACATCTTGGAAGTTGTTTAGATAAATTTCCTCTGAGCAGTTTCCTGGGAATGATACTGCAATGATTCTTTCAGTAACGTAAGTGAGGTCCAGTTCATAACTTTCCTCCATAATTTGTACTTCTGTGGTGAACAAGATAGAACAAGACCACTTTAAAGAATTGCAAGTGGGCATACAATATTATATAGAAAGTAAGCTAGGACACTTAGAATATAGCTTGTGAGGAAAAAAAGAAAATATTTTTAAAAGGAGAACTGAACAAATGACTTAAATACATATAAAAAATATTGATATAAATACTTCAAACAAAAGCATTTTAAGTAAGAGACAAATATTTAAATAGTTCTTACTGATAATGGGGGGAATAACAGAATAACAGAGTTGGAATTTGGATGACTTCAAGTCCAACCCCCTATTCAAGAAGGAGACCCTAAACCACTCCAACAAGTGGCTGTCCAATCTCTTCTTAAAAGACTCCAGTGATGGAGCACCCACAACTTCTGTATGCAAGCAGTTTCACTGGTTGTTAATTTTTCCTTAGTTCTAAGTTGCTTTTCTCCTTTGTTATTTTCCATCCATTATGTCTTGCCTTACCTTCTGGAACTTTGGAAAATAGATTGACCCTCCTTCTCTGTGGCAGCCCCTCAAATATTGGAACACTGCTATCATTTCACCCCTAGTCTTTCTTTTCATTAAACTAGACATACCCAATTCCTGCAACCATTCATCACATTTTAGCCTCTAGCCTTCTAATCATCTTTGTTGTTCTTTTCTGATCTCTTTTTTTAAAATCTTTTTTTTTAATTGGACTTATAGGCCACCCTCTCTCCTGAGGGACTCAGGGCAGCTTACAATAAAAAACAAGAATACAAATATTAAAATAGAATTAAACTAAACTAAGCCCAATAAAATTTAAAACCCAATTAAAACTAAGAATTAATAAAAAAAAAACCCACACCCCATTCAGTCCAGGCTGGCCTGTTGAAACAACCAAGTCTTTAGATCATGTGAAAGAACGGAGGTCAGGGGCCAACCGGAGCTCCAAGGGAGCTGATTCCACAGGGTGGGTGCTCCCGGAGAAGGCCCTACCCTGGGCACCACCAACCGACAATGTCTGGTCGACGGCACCCCAGGAGGCCCTGCCTGTGGCAGCATACAGGGCAATTGGAGGTCGACTGGCAGGGAGATGCTCCCACAAGTACCCCGGACCCAAGCCATGAAGGACTTATATGTGATGACTAATGCCTTGAATCTCACCGAGGGCAACCGGCAGCCAATGCAGGTCGGGAGGGGTGTAACATGAGAGTATTAGGACATTCCATCACTACCCGCAGCAGCATTCTGCACCAGCTGAAGCCTCCGAATGGTCCGCAAGGGCAGTCCCATGTAAAGAGCATTACAGTAGTCGATTCGGGAAGTGACGAGTGCATGAGTAACTGTCCGTAGGGAATCTTGGTCCAAATAGGGCTGCAATTGGTGCACCAGACGAATCTGGGCAAATGCCCCCTGGTCACAGCCCCACCTGCTCCTCCAAATTGAGCTGTGAATCCAGGAGGACACCCAAATTGCAAACCCTATCCATGGGGGGCAACACCTCTCCCCTCATGGCCAATGATGGAACCTCTTGGATTATCCGAGATGCCGGTACGCACAGCCACTCAGTCTTGGCCGGGTTGAGTCAGAGCCTGTTCTTCCCCATCCAGATCCGCATCCAGGCAACGAGACATCATGGAGAGAGCATTACCAATTTGGTTCGGAGTGGAGATGAACAACTGGGTATCATCAGCATATTGATGATACCTCACCCCAAATCCATGGATGATCTCGCCCAGCAGCTTCATATAGATGTTGAACAGGAGAGGCTAAAGGACCGAGCCCTGAGGCACCCCACAAACTAGGGGCCTCAAACTCAACCTCTGCCCCCCTGCCAACACTGATTGCAAACGACCCGAGAGGTAGGAGGAGAACCACCGTAAAACGGTGCCTCCCACCCCCAACCCCCTGAGGCATCGCAATAGGATACCATGGTCGATGGTATCAAAAGCCGCCGAGAGATCTAATAGGACTAGGACAGAGGAAAATCCCCTGTCCCGAGCCCTCCAGAGATCATCAGTGCGACCAATGCTGTCTCTGTACTGTACCCGGCCCGGAAGCCCGATTGATCTAGGTAGTCTTTCTAGAGTCTCAACATCTTTTTTTATAATATGCTGACCAAAACTGGATGCAATATATTCTAAGTGTGGTCTTACTAAGGATTTATAAAGTGATACCAATACAAGTGAGAGCACTTTATGGCGACACAGAATGGTTCAGAATCAGTAAGAGGAATGTATTTTATCAGCTTTTTTTGTTCAAACTGTATGTGAAATGCTTATGCAGAAATTAGTTCTGGGTCTGCCTGATGTTGGAATAAATATTGAGGGAAGAACCATAAAATAATTTGAGATATGCAGCTGATACAAATTATTGGCTGAAAATAAGGAAGACCTAGAAAAAATGATCTGGATTATCAAGGCTGAAAGTAAAAAAGTAGGATTGGGTCTTAATATCAGGAAAACAAAGATAATGACGATGGTTAATGGAACAAGAAGAAGGTGCAAGCAAAAAAGAATAATGGCTTGATAATATCAAATCTGATACAAAGTTGAACATCCCACAAATGAAAGAAGTTGTACTTGACAGGGTAGTGTGGAGAGCAGTTTCCCATAACGTCAGACATGACCAAATGGTTAAAACAACAATAAAAATAAAATTAAGTTACATGAATTATGAAGTTACATGAATTACATTTATTGTAAACATATTTAATCCCCTGCCCCTTATCTCTACAGTTCAATAGCTGCCAAACAGTTTTGTCAGTTCTTAGAGGACATATCACAGCAGAAACTATTTAGTATATGAAATTGTAATTTTGGCTATAGAATTATAGAATGTTATCGTAGCTTAGTATAATGTTCACTAACAAATGTTCAGGTGTTGTCAAATATATACTTAAACTTTTTCTCTCTGGCATTATAAATAAGAAGTATTCAGAAAGGACTTACTTAGATATTTTGTCACAATGGAGAGATGAATTTCTTAAAAAACTGCTGGAACCCTAGAAATAAAAATAAGCAAAATATGAACAATTTTTCTGGCACAAAAAATCCTATGCAATTTATTTGCATAACTTTTAAATATAATTTCCATTGCTTTGAACAAGTCAATGTTCAAAGTTATTAATGTTTGACTGCAATTGAAACTATATTTAGTAGCTTTTAAAAGTATTTCAGCCTTAATGCACGGAGCAAAATTAATCTAACAATTATTTTCAACAAAACTCAGAAGAGATAATAGTTTGTTCTTTAAAATTACTTCGAGCAAAACAGCTATATTAATTTATTTTAAATATTAGCAAAATATTATCCTTTTGATAAGCAAATTTACCTAGATTTCATTAAAATCATAGTTTGTCTCTATAGACAGACTGTTTAATTAATATGGCTATGCAACACATACCATTTTGGGAATGGAATGTTTAATTCACGAAACAGCATATTTTCGACATTACTGCAGCTTAGTATACAGTAAGTCCTGCTAAAAGTGTGTTAATGTGTAACTTGGGGTGGGGGATAAGATGTTAGGATTCAGAAATTATTTTGAGGGATAAGTGGTTCTACTGTAAAACTGTATACTGTTCTCTGTAGCAGCACCTGTCCTTTGGAAAGAAAATCCTCCTGAGATCCAAAGTATTTATCATGTTCACCAGTCAATTATAATTTCAGGTTTAATTAATAGATTAATGTAGAAAAATATTCCATTAGTCTTTTCTGAGTCCATTGATGTGAGACTAGGACAGTGGTTGCGAACCAGTGGGCCGCAGCCCACTGGTGGTCCACGAGAAAATTTTGGTGGTCTGCAGAGAAATGTCACCCCCAGAGCACCTTCCAAAGCAATTAATCCAGACTGCGGCAGAACAGAAAGCTGCGCCGCCCACATGGCCCACGGGAACCCTCCCTGCCACTCACTCCTTACCTGGCAAACTTGCCTGCTAAGTTGCTATTTTTCCTTTTTTTTTTTAATTGACCATCAGCTGTTCTGCTGTGCCGGGCGATTTAAATTAGCTAGAAAGCAGGAAATCATTGGATTTTTTGCTTTCTAGCTAATCTTTATATCTTCAGCTCTGCTTTTAAGCAGAGCCGAACCTTCCTTAGGACTGAAGGTTCTATTATTCAGTTGCAGACACAGATAACCGATGGCAGAAACACAGATCTCTAAGTGAAACTGTGATTCTGTGAGCAACTCAATCTACTTGTCTGCTTTGCCTGATTTTGGGTAAAAGTTGCTCTTTTTTAATAAAAAAATTCAATATTTACATACATGGCGTGTTGTGAGTTAATTTTATTAGTTTGCTGCAAGCAAATTTTAAGTGACAGACTCAGGTAGCCGATGGCAGAAAGATAGATCTCTGAATCTGTGATTCTGTGAGCAACTCAATCTGCCTGCCTGCTTTGCCTGATTTTGGGTAAAAGTTGCTCTTTTTTAATTAAAAAATTCAATATTTACATAAATATTTATAATATTTACATATAAGCCATGCCCAGCCATTCACATGACCACCAAGCCACATCCACAAATTAGGCCATGCCCAAGAAACGGTTGTTAAGAAATTTGTACCCACCCCTGCCTCTGTGTGTTTGTGTGTGTGTGTGTGAGAGAGAGAGAGAGAAAGGGAGGGAGAGAGAGAGTGAGAGAGAGAGATTTGATCAGATCTCTCACACACACCAAATCAGCAAGCCACCATCAGCCAAAATTCATATTAGTGGTCCCTGGGATTTAAAATTATGAGTTTGGTGGTCCTTGAAGTCCAAAAGGTTGGCGACCCCTGGTCTAGGACAACTCTCTACTGCAACCTTGCCACTGCCATCTCATGCCACCACCTCATTGCCACCACCTTGCTGTGGGACATCACCTGGCCAACCCACCCTGGCAAACTCATCATGGCCCTGGGCCTTTCACTCCCTCTTAGCCCACCTGTTGAGGTGGGTGCTGGAAAGCGAGGAGGTCTTTATAGAAAGAATGTGGGCTGGTGGGAACTTTTGCCTCCCTTCAGCCAGGCCAGCTTTGGAAACTAGAGTGGAAACTAGAGTGGAAGGCCCATGTGTCCCTGGAAAGTTGGCCGGAACTAGGTGACCAAAGATGAAGTGGCCATGGCAAGGTGTCCCATTCCATGTTGATGTAAAGTCTTCACCCAGAGTGTTACAGATCAAATACTTCACGTTATTTTTTAAAATACGAGTTTCTTGTAAACTAATTATAACTTGTTTCAATTTTCTCAAACAGTGAAAAGTATTTTAGGAGCATTTACTCCATTTATATTTTATGTTAAACTTTAAAATTCTAAAGAAAAGTTTATTGAAGTAGTTAGCTGTATGTATCTCCCAATGTAAAGTTTTCTTTCTCAGTGTCCTTTGTCAGCTGTGAAATTTTGTGAAATTTTGTCAGCAATCTCCATAGAAGTTTAGCCCAATTCCTCCTTAAGCCTTTAGTTTTTTAAGAAACTATTCAGTCTTATCAGCTTTTTTCCTGAAGTCTTAAATTTAACTTGCAAACATTGTATTAGTATTTGACCTGAATCAAGTATCATCTGAAGCAATATCTGCCGGAATGGGACCTTCAGGCTCCTACCCGTGGCCGTGCCTCCTTCTCCTCCAGGCTTCCACCTCCACCTATTTACCTCCAGCTTTCCTCCTCAGCTGGTCCTCCCCCAGCCATTTGCCCTGGCCAATGGGACTTCTTCCATCCACCCTGCGCCCTTTGGCTCAGTCCATTCACCAAAACACCATTTTGCCAGCCAATTGGGTGGCAGATAGAAGCCATGGTGCTTCGGCCTGTCAGTGTGCAAGATCTTGGGGGCTATAGGGCTATGGGGGAGGTGTGGCAGCCAAACGGCACAGGCTCACAGCCTCAGACGCTTGTTAGGGTAAGGAAGGAAGGGGGGGAGATCGCGTCCTGGCCCCAGCCCCATGGAAGGCTGCAAGCAGCTCCCATCTTCCATCTCAGCTTCTCTCATCTCTCATTCTTTCCCTTCCCAATGTCAGCCTGCCTGGATGTCTTTTCCCTCACCGCCCCTCTTGCAGCCTTTTGTGGGAATTTATTTTTCTTTTATTTTTCTTTGGGAAGGAGGAAGGGAAGGAACCTCCTCGCAGGTAATCTAGTACTCTGCTCAAGCAGGAGACCTTATATTATCTGGGTTATTTTGGTCCCTTCCAACTCGGTTATTCCATGATTCCATAAGGGTTTCCTGCTTGAGCGGGGGGTTGGACTAGATGACCTCAGAAGTCCCTTCCAGCCCTGGGTTACTGTACTGTTCAAAGCGTCTTCTGGAGCCACATCTTGTGCCAAGATTTGTGGTCTTTCCTTCCTCTCCTTTCTCTCTCTCTCTCTCTCTCTCTCTTCCTCATCCATCCATCCATCTATCCATATCTCATTCACTTTCCCTTCTCTCACTCCCTCTTCCTTCCTTCCCTCCTTTTTTCTTTCTTTCCCTTCTTCTCTCACTCCCTTTCTTATCTATCCCTTTTCTTCCTTTCTTTTTCTTCCTTTCTTTCTCTTTCTTTTTATTTATTTCCTTTTTGTTTCTTTCCTTCCTTCCTTATTTCTTTTGTTTCCTTCTTTTCTTCTTTCTTTTCTTTCTTGTCTCTCCCTTCTCTCTCTTTCTCTCTCTCCGTCTTTCTCTCTTTCTCTCCCTCCCCTCCCCTCCCCTTCTTCCTTCTAGGATACCCCCCCCCAAACAAAAATTCCTTTGGATGAAGTCAGCCATTGCCACCTGGCTTACTGAACCAAACACCTCCCCGGGTTTCCCTTCCAACCAAACCCAGCTGGCCTCATGGCAGCAGCAGAGGAGGGGCCAGTGTGCACATGGCAGCCGGGAAGGAAGTTGCAGCAACAAATGCAACTGCACAACTTCTGCAAAGCTAAGATGTTTGGGGTGGATGTAAAAACTTGTTTAAGCCACCTTAAAGTGCTTTGGCACGTTTTCCCCCCGTTTCCCTGCCACCTCACTGCTATCAACTGCCCATTCAGTGTCAGGGAGGCAGGATCAGATAAGGGGATCTTGGCAGCAGCTGGATCTTGACATATAGGCTTTATTCAAAAATAAAATAAAAGAGACTGAAAAAAGCATGCATTTCTCAAAAAAAACAGACTATATGTACATTTATTTCTTTACATGCAGGAAGTGGCATGTTCAGCTTCAAAATCTTTAAAGCTTTTTCTGAATGAGAAATGTTTTCACTGCCTTCAAACTGAAGATTTTATAATATGCAATCTATAACTGATGCAGGAAATCATGGAAGATTTCTTCAACTCTGCAGCTTAAAAGAAAATCCAAGGCTCTATGCAGACCACAAGATGGCATTATTCTGCTATAAATAAAAACTGTCAAAGGGAAAACATCAAAAAATAAAGTAAGCATGTGAACTTTATTCAAATACATATTAAATTAATTTCATACTGATTTTTATCTCAGTTTCATCCATTTTTTCTATTTATAAATAAATATAGTCCTCAGTCTAGAAAACATATAATTCTGTCTCAAGGTCTACCTAATTTCAATTGAGATTTAAGGCCTAAATTCAGTGATATCAACATGATGTCATTTCACCAGATTAAAGGCAACAGCAAATTAAAAGATTATTCTTCCTTTTTTTAAGTGTTGAAATGTGATTCCAGAATTTGAAAAATAATTGTGGCCATTCAGTGCTTTTAAGAAAATCCATCATATAGAATCAAATTGCTCTAATGCATAATGTTTAAAAGTAATGAATGAAGTAACCTCATTATTTTTAAATAATGCAGGTATTATATACATTAAAGGCATTTCATTTTTTCATATATCCTACTTCAAATTTAATTAGAAAACTTATACAATTGAATAGAATATAAAGAAAAATATTTTGTTAAAAAATGAGCTTATATTTCACTATTTCTTCATTCTCAGTGATAACTACTCACAATTTGAAAGTCAGTATAAATTTATAAATTTATAAAGGTATAAAGGTATAAAGGTAGCATATCAATAAACCAGAATGTTTTTTGTTTAGCTGCAATTGTTATAGCAAAGAGTTCACAACAATAGATCATGCTCTGCTTGGTCATCAGTTTCTGCCTGCAATTCAAATGCTAACTTTGACCTATAAAACCCATGGGAAAAAGGCCCCATGTTCAGTGCTCAGGTCAGAAATTAGAGGAACAGAGTCACTATATAGAAGGGCAGCATAAAAAATAAATGAATGAATAAAAATAAATTACAGAAGATGGGAAAAATGGAGGTTTTCCAGAAGGCATTTCTCAGGGAATAATTATTTGCCATTAAACTATAAAAAATGATTATTATATTATTTGTTGCTGGGTTAGATTATGTTTCCATCAGATCTATTAATACTTTACACTTTACAATATCCTTTTATAATTTAAATTATGATTTTCTTTTGTAAACTATTGTAAACTGACATTTTAAAATATTTAATTATTAGAAATTTTTATTTTTTTAACAAACAAAGAAAAAAGTCATGGAAATAGAGACTGACACTATAGTGATTTGCAAAGTGTGTCATGTGTTTCAGCTTATGCCCACAGAAGACCCAAACTATGTAGATATCAAATTACTACTTGAATTACTAGAAGAAAAAATAAAAGACCTAGAAGCAACTCTAGTCACTCTGAAACTCAAGGAACAAAGCAAGAAATCCCAACCTAAACAAGACTACACCAAAAAAAAACACAACAGGGAGTAAACAGCTTCTAAAAAATAACCCTAGTTATGTACTTAAAGAGCAAGACTGATAGAAACATGTCATTTTTGGAACAAAACAACGACCAAGACCAAAGCTCCTACTATCTACCATAGTTTATTCCAGTGAAGCCCCTCTGGAACTGAACAATCGCTTTCATAGCCTCTCCATGGAAGAAAATATACAGACACTTACAATAGAGCATTCATCAATAGTTTTTAAAAAAGAGGCAGAACCCAACATTCCCATGACAGGAAGAAAAATATTCCAAACTCCCCTAGGAGAAAAAAAGGTGAATATTGGTGATAGGAGATTCAATTGTCAGGGGGACAGAAACTATAGTCTGCAGACCAAGCAGTCAATCTAGGGAGGTATATTGTCTCCCTGGAGCAAAATTCAAAGATGTAACTGAGATTATTACCAAAATAATCAACCCCACAGATTACTATCTCTTTCTTCTCCTACACATGGGGACCAATAACACAAGAATGAATCTGAAAACAGTACAAGATATTACAAACAGCTAGGAAAGAAATTTAAAGAGGGCAGAGTGGCGATGGCGGAGCATGGTGGTCTTTGGCGAGGATGAAGAGGAATCTGCTGGAGGGTTCGGTGGATGGTCGATGGCTGTTTGCGGTGCCTGTGGTGAGCCCAGCGGATGGCCTGGCGGGAGGCCCTACGGTCAGCCCTGCGAGCGCATTGTTGCTGCGCGTGGCTGGGCGTTGCTGAGGAGGCCTTCGCCGGGTGAAGGAAGTGGACTTGTGGGTGGTTTGGTGGTTCAAGGAGTTGGCTGCCACCCGGGTTTCATGTCCTGGGTTTGGCAGCTGAATTTAGCCACTCTTCTATCTCTGTGGAGTTGGAGGGTGGTCTGAGAAACTGGCTGCCACCCAGGTCTTGTGACCAGGATTTGGTCGCCGAACTGAGTCACCTTTGGAGGGTTCTGTAGGGTTGTGGACTTGTTGGATCTGCGGACTTCTTCCTGCTGCAGCTGCCTGCTGGCCTTGTTTGGAGCTTTGTTCCATGACCTGGGAGGCTGTGTTGGTGTCTGGAATTGTGTGTGAACTATGCTGGGACTTTCCTGCCTGCCGTTTTTAAAGAACTTGCCGACTTCTCTGTTCAAAACCGGATGGAGGACTGAATATCCAGACTACTCTCTCCCTCCGTTCCCTCGGTACAGGTGTTGGGTGGGCTACCCCATCGCGGTGAGAAGGCGATGGGGTTTGTCTTTAACCTGCTGTGGTGAGAGGGCAGCAGGGATTGCTTAGCCGACCCGACCCTGGCCCTGGGGTTCTACCGCGGTGTGAGGGCAGTGGACAGATAGTTTGCTATTCTGGTCCCCCCCACGATTTGCCGTGAGAGGGCTGTTGTGGCAGGCTGGTGTGTCTTTGAGTCTCTGGGAGTTTCTGGGAGCTGCCCCTGTATGTGAGAGTTTTGTTTTTGTCATCCGGCATTTGTTTTATTACCCACTCCCATCTATGGTTGGTTTTAATATCATGACTGCACTTTCTTATTCGATGTCGGAGTTATGGGCCTTGGCAGGGGTCCCCCTATCCCTGAGGTGGCCCGTCAGTCTTTCTAAAGCTTACCTTTATGATGGATCTTGGGATCCTGAGAGGTGGCATGCTGCAAAACGGGCTTTTTAAGGGGATAAGGGGTGGGTTACATAAATTTTTAATTAAATTTTTTGAAGGGTTAGGGAGGAATGGGGGAGTAGGTTTGGGCGGGAATTTAGGGAGGTTCTGCCGAACCATATTCAATCGTCGTCCAGGTTGGGAGGGGGTTGTGGTGGGGGAGGGGCAGGGGGCGGGGGGCTCGGGGCTCTAGGGGAAAGGTTGGGGATTAAGATCCCCATGGCGATTGGGTATGGCAGGAGATGGCGAAACAGGGGCCATATCGGTATTCGGGAGTGCGCCCCCGCTTTTGCAAGCTGTGGCGTGCTCTGACCCTCCTGTTTCTGCCCGCTCCCCCGAGGGTACGGGAGATCAGGTCCCTGGGCTCAGGTTGGTTTATGTCAATGCCAGGTCCATGGTAAATAAAGCTCCCCTCATCAATGAATTGATTGAGGAGGAGGATGCGGACCTGACTTGTATCACGGAGACCTGGTTGGGGCCAGAGGGAGGAGTCCCTCTGTGTGATTTATGCCCTCCAGGTTTCTGGGTGCTGCACCAATCTCGAGCCCAGGGTAGGGGCGGTGGGGTGCCGGTGGTTATTAGGGAGTCCCTTTGTCCAAGGGAGGTCACTGTCCCGCAGTTTGGTGGGTGTGAGTCTCTCCTCCAGAGATTTGGGCCCTGGGGGTCAGTTGGGTCTGTTGCTCGCATACCTCTCTCCCAGCTGCATGACAATGGCCCTACCCGAGCTGCTCGGCATCCTCTCGGGGGTGGCGGTTGAGTTCCCCAAACTTATGGTTTTGGGGGATTTCAACCTTCCCTCCCTGGGTGAGGCGTCGGGTATGGAGCGGGAGTTCATGGCTTCCATGACAGCTATGGACCTGCGCCAAATAATTCAGAGCCCGACCCATGGGGGGGGACACACACTTGACCTGGTTTTTATCTCCGGACAGTGGAATAATGATCTGGGTGGGGGATCACCAACTAGTCAACACCCCTGTCATGGACTGATCATTTCCTCCTTCTGCTGGGCTTCCAGTACGTCACCCCATGCCGCTGGGATAAAGAACCGACTAGGTAGTTCCATCCCAGGTGCCTGATGGACCCTGAGGGGTTTCAAACAGCGCTTGGGTTCTTTACTGCCTCCCTTACCCACAGCTCGACCAAGGCCCTGGTGGACGCCTGGCAACGGGCTGCCTCAGGGGCTCTTGACCGGATTGTCCCTTTGCAGCCCCTGACCCGATGCAGATCCCGGTTAGCTCCTTGGTTTTCCACAGACCTCCAGGAGATGAAGCGCCGGAGGAGGGGCCTAGAGAGCAGTTGGAGGTCCAGTCGTTCCGAATCTGACCAATCCCAGTTAAGATCCTTTACAAGGACTTATCTGGTGGTGATGGAAGCGGTGAAGTATACTTACTTCTCCGCTCTCATTTGGTCCACAGAGAATCGCCTGGCCGCTCTGTTTAGGGTCACCCACTGCCTCCTTAATCAGGGGGTGAGGGGGGATCCTTTGCAGGGGTGGGCTGAGGAATTTAGTCAGCATCTGCTGGACAAGATCGCTCAGATCCGGCCTGGTCTGGACTCCGACTGGCTGGAGTCTGATGAGGGAGTAGCGTCAGGTCTGGTGGATATGATCTGGGATGAGTTTGAGCCTGTGACTCCAGATGAAGTGGACAGGGTCATGTGGAGGCTGAGTTCCACCACGTGTTTACTGGACCCGTGTCCCTCCTGGCTGGTTTATGCCTCCTGGTAAATTACCAATGCATTTTTTCTTGTTTTAGAAATCTCTTTTATCATTAATTGCTTGTAGATAGTTTCCAAGCAGCTAAAATTTTACTTCCTTCATACCACCATTTGTAACATTTGAACATCTGGAAAACATTAATTGAAGCATTCCTGATATGATTGAACAATTAAATGAAATGCATAATTATGATTGCAAGATAAATGTGATTTTTTTTTAAAAAATTGAAAAGTAGAAACTAGTAATTTCAACCTATTTTGTGTGATGAAAACAGAAAAGTGCTATTATTTCCATTCAATGAAATACCAATCTATTTAAATCAGAATGGTACTAGAAACAGCATCAATGATCCCATTATCCATATTTTTAAAAAATATATAAAAAGATTATCCGAAAGATGATAGCTATAGTATAAGAAATGAGAAAAATAAAACTATAACATATAAAAAGAGGAAAATAAAGAAAATGATTAAATTGCAAAGTATAAATATGATTCTACATTAAAAGTCAGAAATTGTAATAACATACATTTAAAACAAAATGCTATTAATATTTGGAAAATCATTACTAAAATACTTAGTACAATACAAATTTAAGAAAACAGTCAATTGCTAAATATTAAAATTAAATTTAAAGCTAAAATTCAATCAGAGAATTTTACATTGTACTAGCAATGTGTTTTATGTTTCTATAAATAGTGTATGTTGTCAAGACCTGAGATAAGACGCGCATGCACACACGTATCTTCTGGCATTTAAAAAAGGGCATTTGGTGACATGGCATATTTTATATCATTGATTTTTCTCCTTTTTTAAAAAAAACCTGAGCTTGCAGAAACAATTCTTACACTTTATATTTTAGATGTTTGAAAACTATCTACAAGCAATTAATGATAAAAGAGATTTCTAAAACAAGAAAAAATGCATTGGTAATTTACCAGGAGGAAAAAAAAAGCAGCATTTTAGATTTCTGTTCTCACAAACAAATCTGAAATTACCCTCACATTTCACAATAAGAATGCTTCATATCAAGAAGAGAAAAAGGGAAATAAGTAATATGTAATGTAGATTAAAAAGTGTGATCAATATTCAGCAGAGATTATCTAGCCTTCTATTCACAATGATTAAAGTGGCTAACCATCATGAATAGAATGTTATGAGTAATTTTCCAGGAATTTGAAGACAATAATTCTTTTTCATTTGTCAAATAAGTCAAGGCAGTAAATATATGCAATGCATCTTTCCTCTTCCTATTGTCCCCACAACAACAACTTTGTACTGTTCATTGGACTGAGAGAGTGACTGGCCCAAAATCACCCAGCCTAACTAAAATGGGACTTGAACTCACAATCTCCTGCTTTGTAGCCTGATGCTGTAAACATTAGACCAAACATCAGTTTTTTAAATATACTATATTATTAGTTTTCAGTGAGTAACAACTGAAAAAACATTTTATGGTATGTCTTAAAAGTAACTAAAATTGCTAGGTAGGAACAAAATATTTTGTGTACAAATGTCCACTTTAATTCTAAATTATTGTGTTTCAAGTAAGATATTATCTTTAAGTCTCAGAAGCAGAAATATAACCTGACAAATTAAAAAAGACATATGCAAGGTACATTGGCATACACAGGCATCAAAATGCACTTTTCACTCTCCTGTTCAACAATTTCCCTTGCAGCTTACAAGAAATCAAGACACATTTGAAAGCAATTATTATCTTTTATATATTAATTTACTGTCTTTAATTCTATTCATTGCCCTAGATAACTTGTAATTGTATTGCATGTTGCATTGCATGTTAAGTCTCAAAATACTGATATGTTAAAAAAACATAAAACTTTTGGGAATGTACATTTCTGAATCTGAATTAACACTGTTAATAATGTAGAAAAACAAAACCTTACCTTTGATTCACATTTCCTGTGACAGAAATATTTGCAAACTGAAAAGAAAAAAGAAAAATGGAATTACTTCAAGGTAATACCACACATGCAAAAGTATTCTCAGATTATAATTGTACATTCAATTCCAAAAATTCTCTTTCACTGAATACTGTAGATGTTCAGCCATTTCTTTGAATTAGGAGAAACCAATGGAATCCATATTTTTTCCTTCTCTTATAATCATATAAGTAGTTCCTTTTAAAACTTCTCTATGTTCTTTTTTCTATATGAGGCAAGGCATTCACATATATCAGAATCAGGCACTCACATATATCAGAAAATAGTCAGAATAATTGAATTGTAATTTATTTCCAAGGCAGTAGTTAAAAACCAATGAAGCTCCTGAAAACCATAATAATGAAACATAAATTCTTACTGACTTTCAAGTGACCATGAGTGATGTAATCATGTGACTTGATCTAAAACTGAAATTGCTTTTGCAACACTCAGGAAACTGAATTTAAGGAAACAGTTTAATATATTTGTTGCAATTCTTATTTAGAAGATGAGGTTCCTGAACACTAAAGGAAAATTTTTTTCCCAAAGCTGTTAATTTATAATTGGAATGACTGGGAGATTTTTAGCAGAGCAGATTCAAATAATACATGTACATAATACATATATAAATTCCTCTCCAACAGTAAACTTTCTTAATTGGCTAATTTCATAATATAAGGGAGGCTATATGCACTGAAAAAGTGTAAAAGTACTGTACTCAATTTGCCACCAAATTTAGAAAAATTCAACAGTGGTGACAAGATTGGAAAAGGTCAGTTTACATTCCAATTCCAAAGAAGGGCAATGCCACAGAATGTTTAAATTACTGCACCATTGCACTCATTTCACATGCTAGCTAAATTATGCTCAAAATCCTATAATCTAAGCTCCAGCAGTATGTGGACTGAGAACTACCAGAAGTACAGGCAGGATTTCAAAGAGATGGAAGAATAGAGATCCCTCTAGTCGATCTATGCCCCCCAGGTTTTTGGGTGTTGCACCGCCACGAGCCCAGGGAAGGGGTGGGGGTGGCTGTTGTTATTCGAGAAGCCCTGATTCCAAGGGAGGTCTCTGTTCCGGAGATAGGCGGGTGTGAAGCCCTCCTTTTGAGATGCGGGTCTGAGAGTCGGATGGGCTTGCTGCTAACATACATTTCCCCCAGCTGTGTGACAGCTGCCCTGCCTGGGCTGCTTGATGCCATCTCAGGTTTGGCGGTGGAGTTCCCAAGACTTATCGTCCTGGGCGACAACTTGCCTTCTCTCGGGGCGGCGTTGGCTTTGGCCCAGGAATTCATGGCCTCCATGGCGGCCATGGAGCACCACTCAGGTGATTGATGGCCCGACTCACGAGGGGGGCAACATGCTCGACCTGGTTTTTGTCTCGGAGCAGTGGCGTAATGATCTGGGGAGTGGTGATCTTATTATCCACCCCGTTCCATGGTCAGATCATTATCTCCTACGGCTGGTTTTTTGACAAGCTGCCCCACACTGCTGGGATGAGGAGCCTCTTAGGTGGTTCCGCCCCAGGCGCCTGATGGACCCAGAAAGGTTCCAGGCAGAGCTGGGGGGTTTTCCTACATCCCTGGTTCACAGCTCTGCTGAGACCCTGGCGGCCACTTGGCAACAGGCGGCCGTGGGGGCTTTTGACAGACTTGTCCCCATGCGTCCCCTTACCCGTCGCAGATCCCGTGTGGCTCCCTGGTATACCGAGGAGCTCCGGGAGATGAAGCGATGGAGAAGGGGTCTAGAGAGCAGGTGGAGGTCGAACCGCTCTGAGTCTGACCGAGCCCAGTGGAGAGCCTATATCAGGACCTATCTGGTAGCTGTGAGAGTGGTGAGAAGGGTTTGTTTCTCCGCTCTCATAGCATCCGCAGGAAACCACCCAGCTGCCCTGTTTGGGGTCGCCGCTCCCTCCTCCATCCGGGGCTGTGGTGGATCCCTGCGGGTCGAGCTGAGGAATTTGGTCAGTTCCTGCAGGATAAGATCGCTCGGATTCGGGGGGGCTGAACTCCAATTTGCCATGGTCTGAGGGTGCAAGTGGTCTAGCTAATGTAATCTGGACTGAGTTCAATCCGTTTCTGAGGATGAAGTGGACAGGATTATGCGATGACTGAGTTCCACCACATGTTTGTTGGACCCATGCCCTTCCTGGTTGGTCTATGCCTCCAGGGAGGTGACATGCTGGCTCGGGCAGTGGTCAACGCTTCTCTGAGGGAGGGCACCTTTCCCGCTGCCTTGAAGGAGGCGGTGGTGAGGCCTCTCCTGAAGAAGCCTGCCCTGGACCCAGCCAATTGAACAACTTTCATCCGGTCTCCAACCTTCGCTTCTAGCAAAGGTTGTCGAGAGTGTGGTGGCTCAGCAATTTCTGCTTTTCCTGGAGGAAGCGGACTACCTGGATCCGTATCAATCGGGCTTTCGACCTGGGTATAGCACGGAGACGGCATTGGTCGCACTGATGGATGATCTCCTGAGGGCTCTGGACAGGGTTTTCCTCTGTCCTGGTCCTGTTAGATCTCTCAGCGGCTTTCGATACCATCGACCATGGTATCTTATTGCGGCATCTCAGGGGGTTGGGAGTGGGAGGCACTGTGCTGCAGTGGTTCGCCTCCTTCCTCTCGGGACGCTTGCAATCGATGTTGGCAGGGGGCAGAGGTCAACTCCAAGGGCTCTCACTTGTGGGGTCCCTAAGGGGTCTATCCTCTCGCCCCTTCTGTTCAACATCTATATGAAACTGCTGGGTGAGATCATCCGCAGCTTTGGGGTGAAGTATCATCAGTACGCTGATGATACGCAGTTATACATCTCCACCCCAGGCCACATCAGTGATGCCCTCTCCGTGATGTCCCACTGTTTGGATGCGGTACGGATCTGGATGGACAGTAACATGCTTCGGCTCAATCCAGCTAAGACAGAGTGGCTGTGCATACAGACATCTCGACCTAGTCAGGAGATTCCATCTTTGGTCATAGGGGGAGAGGTGTTGCCCCCCCGTGGACAGGGCATGGAATCTGGGGGTCCTCCTGGACTCACGGCTCAGGTTGGAGGAGCAGGTGGGCGCTGTGGCCAGGGGGGCCTTTGCCTAGGTCCGGCTGGTTCACCAGTTGCGCCCATATCTGGACCGAGATGCCCTGCGCACGGTCACTCAGGCACTTGTCATCGCGTGACTCAACTACTGCAGCGCTCTCTATCTAGGACTGCCCTTGCATACCATCCGAAGGCTTCAGCTGGTGCAAAATGCTGCCACGCGGGTTGTGATGGGAGTTTCCCGGTTCTCCCATGTTACACCCCTCCTGTGTGGCCTGCATTGGTTGCCAGTTGCCCTCCAAATGGGATTCAAGGTTTTGGTATTGACATTCAAAGTCCTTCGAGACATGGGTCCGGGCTATCTACAGGAACGTCTACTGCCGGCATCGAATACCAACCGCCCTATACGAGCACACAGGCAGGGACTCGGTGTGCTGTCTGACTCAATGTCGCTTGGGGTGACGCTGGGAGGGCCTACTCTGTGGCAGCTCCGCCCTATGGAATCAACTACCTCTGGGACTCCTGGCCCCGACCTCCTCACCTTCCGCCGACCTGAAAACTTGGCTATTTGAGCAGGCTGCTGCTGTGCTGACTCCTCTTGGGGAGGGGTTTGTTTTATAATTTGTTTTAGTAATTTGGCTTGTTGGGTTTAATTTATATTTTAGGTAATTATTTATTGTGTTAGTTTTAATTGTGAGCAGCCTGAGTCCGTTCGGAGAGGCGCATACAATCAAATTAATAAATTAAATAAATAAATAAATAAATTGCCAACATTTGCTGGATCATGGAGAAAGCTAGGGAGTTCCAGAAAAACATCTACTTCTCCTTCATTGACTATACTAAAGCCTTTGATTGTGTGGATCACAACAAATTGTGGCAAGTTCTTAAAGAGAGGGGACTACCAGACCATCTTATTTGCCTCTTGAAAAAACCTATATGTGGGTCAAGAAGCAACAATGAGAACTGGACACGGAACCACTGATTGGTTCAAAATTGAGAAAGGAGTTCACAAAGCTGCATACTGTCACCCTTCCCATTTAATTTATATGCAGAGCACATCATGAGAAAGGCAGGGCTAGATGAATCAAAAGTTGGAATTAAGATTGCTGGGAGAAATATCAACAACTTCAGATATGCAGATGATACCACTCTAATGGCAAAAAGTAAAGAGGAACTAAAGAATCTCTTGATGTAGATGAAAGAGGCAAGTGCAAAAGTTGGCTTGAAACTCAACATTAAGAAAACTAAGATCATGGCATCTGGAAGTCTCAATTCCTGGTAAATAGATGGGGAAGAAATGGAGATAGTGATTTTTATGAAGGCATAGACGACATCCACGATTTCGTTAAGCTCAACCTTTTATTTACTGTAACTTTTAACTAGTAATGCAGTAGCCACTTCTTGCGCGAGGCGGCTGACAGGAACGAGCAACAGCTGATGCAGCCTGACAGCTCGCTTTTATATCGCGCACTGTCAGATGGCTCAGCTAATGGGAGCGAGCTTCGGTTCCCACTCAGCTCCGCCGAACGCAACACCCCTTGCCACCAGTCAGGTGCATGTGTAGTTGCTCAGATAGGCGGGGCATTGTCTAGTCTGGCCAGACCTACGCAACTGAGTTTGCTCTGTAGGTGGAACACGATCGACCCTAGGGCTTGCAATGGACAATGGCCCTGTCGCTGGACTCTTCTCTGACGCTGACCCAACCTCAAATGGAAGAACTTCTAATGGTAGATCGACATCCCGCAGCGGTTCATTGCTGGTTGCTTCGCGCCCCTCCATGTCGGCCACTCCGAGCTCGTGCTGCTGAATGCCAGTTCACTCGCTACCTGCCGGTTCCTCTGGGAACTCAACCCAGCGCCCTCGGACATGGTCTATATGTCGGTGCCAAACTCTACCATCTGGCAGACGTATCTTATATGATTTTGGCCTGGTGACGGCCTCTATTTTCCCAGGTAGCCGCAGTGGATTTGCGAAGTTCTGGGCGTAAACTAAATCCCCGACCTGAAAAACCCTGATACCACTAAAGGAGTTTAAAGGGACACTAGGGGATAAGTGGGGTGGAGCCTGTCCATCTGGTTCCTCAACTTACGACCCATTAGCAACTCTGCTAGGGAACAATTAGTAACTGTGCTGGGGGTAACATGTTGCATTAACAGATATTTTGCCAACTTTGAATGCCAATCTTCACCCTCTAACCACCCTAGCATCTCCTTGGCGGCCTTTACAGCCCTCTCCGCTTGACCATTAGAAGATGGGTGGTAGGGTGCTACCAAGGCGTGTCTGATGCCCCAGCACACCAGGAACAATTCAAAATTAGCCGCAATAAATTGCGGCCCATTGTCCGATATCAGGATGTCAGGGAATCCATGGGTAGCAAAAAGGCAATCTAATGCCTTGATTACCACATCTGATGTGGTTGAATGCATGAGGGTTAACTCTGCCCACTTAGAGTAGGAGTCCACAAGGGTAAGGAAGGTGCGGCCCTGGAATGGCCCAGCCAATATGGACCCTAACCCATGGGGCCTTAGCAGACTCCCATTCCCCAAAGATAGCAGATGGAGGGGCAGCTCTAGAGGTCTGGCATGCTTTACAAGTCCTAACCTTCATGGTGATGTCCTCATCCAGGCCACCAAACATAGCTTCGAGCTAAAGCCTTCATGCGGGCCATTCCTGGATGGCCCTTATGCAAACTAGTTAGTATTCTAGGTCTCAGGTGGCTGGGAACTACTACCCTGCATCCCCACAGGAGGCAGGGTGGACAATTCATGCTGTTTGGTTCTGAAAGGCCAGAATGGGGTGTCCACAGGACCATCAAGCCACCCCCTCCTCACCCAGTCCAATACCTGTAAGATAATAAGATCGTTAGATGAGGCTTTAGCAATGTCTGTAGCTGTGACAGGTAATTGATGATTGTCAATTAACAGTATAGAAGCAGGTGCGGGGTCTTCGATCTTGTCCGGTAGTGGACAACGGCTTAAAGCATCCGTGTGTCCGAGGTGTTTTCCCGCCCTGTATGACAAGGTGTAGGAATAGGCAGCTAAGAACAATGTCCAGTGGGTCATCCTAGGGGACAAAACAGGGGGACTTTGTCGATCGCCCAACAGGATACCAAGGAGAGGTTTGTGGTTGGTCACTAAGTGGAAATGGTGTCCATAAAGGAATTCGTGGAATCGTTTAACTGAGGCAACGGCTGCCAATGCCTCCTTGTCAATTTGAGAATAGTTTCTTTCTGCTGCTGACATAGTTCGTGAAAAGTATGCTATTGGGGCCTCTACCCCGCTTGGTAATATGTGGGCTAAGACAGAGCCTATTCCAAAAGGAGATGCATCACAACATAGAATTAAGGGTAATTGGCTGTCAAATTGAATCAAAACGTTGTCGGATGAAAGTAATGATTTGACATCATCAAAAGAGTTTTGCTGGGTCTGTCTCCATGTCCATTGTGCCTGGGTATATCTAATAATCTGTGTAGCGGCTCAGCAACAGAAGCCTTGTGAGGAAGGAACAAGGCATAAAAGTTCAGGAGGCCCAAAAATGCTTGTAAGTCTTTCTTGTTCTTAGGAACAGGTGCATCTTTAATGGCTTTAACTTTAGAGTCTGTTGGATGAATGCCTTGGGCATCAATGCGGTAGCCTAGGAATTCAACTTGGGATACACTGAATTTATATTTGTCCTTTTTTAATTTGAGGCCTGAGTTTTTGAAGTAAGAGAGGACTTGTCTAATGCGTATTAGAAGGTCATTTTTGTTTTGTGCAGTAATAATGATGTCGTCAAAGTAGGGTATGACTCCTGGAATACACTGTAGCAAACGTTCCATCAGGGATTGGAATATGCCAGGAGCCACGGATACCCCAAATTGTAAGCGTTTACATTTAAAAGCACCTTTGCGCGTAACAATGGTTTGGGCCATAGCTGTCATTTCATCCACTGGCAGCTGTTGGTAAGCTTGGGCCATATCAAGCTTAGCAAATATGGAGCCCTTTTCCATTGAATGGAGATGTTGAATCACCAGCACAGGGTATGCGGCAGTGCGCAAGGTCTTATTCAAGGTGCTCTTATAGTCAGCGCACAGATGGATAGAACCATCACGTTTAATCGGGGTCACTATAGGGGTCTCCCATGGTGCATAATCGACAGGTTCAAGGACCCCCTGTGAAATTAATTTGTCAATTTCTTTATCTACTTTTGGTTTTAACGCAAAAGGAACACGAGGGGGCTTCAATCTGATGGGTGGTATTGTTGGGTCTAGTGCAAAAGAAATTGGGGAGCTCACATAGCGACCTAACTCCTCGTTGAAGACATCTTTAAACTCATCCAATAATGCCTCAAGCTCCTGGCTTTGACTGTAATGAATACCCATTACTTTAAGACAGAACATCAAACCAGTCTAAACCTAGCAGCTAGGCAAAGAGCCTTCTATTACAGTAAGGGGTAAACAGCCCTTGAAGTCTTGGAACTGAATTGCAAGCTTGCCAGTTTCAGTGACGGGTATATTCCGTCCTTGATAGTCCTTGAGAGAAAGATTACAAGGTTGAAGTTGTTTCTTAGCGATGCTTGGAATCAGCCTCTTCAGGGTGCTCCAGGTATGGACAGAGTATAGACAGAGATGAGCTGGTGTCTATCTCCATTGGACACTCTTTACCTTCTAAGGAAATGGTTACATGCTGTTTATTAATGTGAAACTGTTGCGATAAGTTGTTTAAGGATGCGGTGGGGGATGCCCTTGTAACAGTAAAACATTCATCCCTCTGTTTCTGGTATCTAACTGGCAGCTGAGTTTGAGGTTGTGGCATTTTCCTTCCCGATTTGCAGACTCTAGTTATATGGCCCTTGCGCTGGCAATTTAAACATATAGCATTCCTAAATCAGCAGGCTGATCATAAGTAATTACCCCCGCAACTTAAACAAACGATCTGTGCTGTGGGAAACTGTTGTGATTTGTTCCCTTGGTTCCAGCCTTTTTGCTGTTGAGGTTGTTGGCGATTGGTGAGGCGATTAACGTCTTCGCCACAATCTAAAAACTCATCGGGGTAAATTCTTCAAAATGAATGGTAGCATTTGGTTTAGCTGTTGGACTGCTAGTCACGCCTTGGATTTCTGCCACAGAGAGATTTGACATCTCAGCTGCTTGAGCCTCTTCTATGGCCATTTTTAAAGTGAGATCCCCTTTAGGTAGCAGACGTCTTTGAAGTCTGAGGTCTCTCACTCCATAAACCAATTGATCCAGCAGCATGTCATCAAGTTCTTTAAAACTGCATTGCAATGCTGCAGTTCGGAGAGCCACCATATACATACTAATGGTCTCCCCTTCCACTTGTGCCCACCGCCTAAAGGCAAGCCGCCTCATGATTCGAGAAGGCTTGGGGGCATAATGGTTTCTGAGAATTTCCTGGAGGGCTTCCCAGGAAACCTCTTTAACAGATTGTGGCGTCAATAAAGTAGTGGCAGTGTCGAAGACAGCTGCCCCACAGAAACTTAGGAAATAAGCTTTTTTTCTGTGATTCGATATGTCCGCCAAGTCAGCAGCATCTAAAAAACATTTGAATCGATTAATGTACGAGTACCACGTCTCGTTGTGGGGTGGAAACATGGGAACGCTGGAGGGGAAGACATCATGTCAGACAGCTGAGGTAACTTCTCGGTGCGCTTCGAATTCTTCGGGAAGCTCGGGTGCCTTCATCGCTTTGATCCCATCCTTGTCACCAGTTTTATGAAGGCACAGACGACATCCACGATCTCGTTAAGCTCAACCTTTTATTTACTGTAACTTTTAACTAGTAACACAGTAGCCGCTGCTTGCATGAGTCAGCTGACAGGAACGAGCAAGAGCTGATGCAGCTTGACAGCTCGCTTTTATATCGTGCGCTGTCAGACGGCTCAGCCAATGGGAGCGAGCCTAGGTTCCCGCTCAGCTCACCAAACGCAACAGTGATGGATTTTATTTTCCTGGGCTCCAAGATCACCACAGATGGGGACTACAGCCAAGAAATTAAAAGACACTTGCTCCTGGGGAGGAAAGCTGTGGCAAATCTAGACAGCATACTAAAAAGTACGAACATCACCCTGCCAATGAAAGTGCATATAGTCAACAGTATGGTTTTCCCAGTTGCAATGTATGGTTGTGAAAGCTAAGCGCCAAAGAATTGAGGCCTTTGAACTATGATGCTGGAGAAGACTCCTGCGAGTGCTGTGGATGCAAGGCAATCAAACCAATCAGTCCTAGAGATCAACCATGACTGCTCCTTAGAAGGCCAGCTCCAAGTTGGGTTCAATGATGATTTCTTGAGGAGCACGTGAACCTTTAAAAATATAGAATATAAAATAATAGGATTGGAAGGGACCTTGGTGGTCTTCTAGTCAACCCCATGCTCTAGCATTCTGGAAAAATGGCTGTCCAATCTCTTCTTGAAAGAGGTACAGCAGTTTGACTAAAAGTCCTTGAGGTACAACAGAGCATTTAATGAAAATATGAAGTTACAAAAGACACCCCCCCCAAAGCTACATACTATCCATTTCAAAATTATGACTGCTGCAGTCCTGCAGTCATTCACCATTATAACACACCACAGAGCCACTGTAGTGCCCTCCCACCTCTCTCTTCTCATCCCACCCTGCTGGAACCTTGAGCTTGAGTCTGCTCCCTGCAGGCCTATCATCACTACACTTACCTCATGTTATAGGACAGAGTATCAAATTCAAGGCCCGCGGGTTGGATCCAGCCTGTGGGGTACTTAGATCTCGCCCTCAGGACCACCCTGAAAATAGCGAAGGACCGGCACACAGTGCATCTACCAGAGAAAACAGCTCGGGAGGCCTGCACATGGCCCACCTAGACTCTGTTTTCCCTGGCAGAGGCTACTCCCCAGCCTCACCTGGGCCACCACAGGTGCCCCCTGACATAAGTGACATCAAGCTAGTCATGTCCACCCTGGCCACACCCACTCCGGCCATGCCCATCCATCCCCCAAGGTCAAACACAACCCTGATGAGCCCCTCAATGAAATAGAGTATGACACTTCTGTTATAGAAGGAGAGAGTCTATGTATCCCCAAGTCACAGGTCCGAATTCACCTAATATTTTGTCTTATTCACTGCCAGGCAGGGAGAAATTGGCAGATGCCAGACAAAACTGATTTGCTTTGCTGCTTTAGATAGGTCTGCATAGTGCTGTAGAAGCTTCTGAATGCTGCAGAATGCGTCTATACCACTGCACAGATCTTTTTATGGCAATGAAAAAATTTGTTCCCAGAACTTATGGCAGTGCCCAAATGCAGCCGCCATTCTGTGGGTGGGACAAAATGGCGGCTGCTTTCAGAATCCTGCCAGTTGTGCAAAGAAGCAAGTAATTCCAGCACTCTGGAAGGCCTTGGAGCTCTTCGAAAGATAAGTGAGGACAAAAGTGTTTCGTGTGGTGGGAGTCAGACCTAAGGCTTGGGAGGACCCAGTGGGAATGAGAAAAGGCCTGTTGGAACCCATTATGCATAGGAAGTGGAGCATGGAAATGGTAGAGAAGGGTGGTGGTGGGAGAGAAAAGTGAGGCTGGGCCTGTGCTATGCCTCTTGCTTAATAACCCTCATTTAATGATTCACTGGGGAAAACGGGGATGTGGAGGCCATTATATAAGATGTTTCACCTAATGATTGCCTCATCATTTGACCATAATGGGAAGGCTCCAGTACAGTCACATCTCAAGACTACTCCATTTTTACAACTCTGTAGTTCCTTAATTTGAGGCAGAGTTGGGGCAACCTGATGGAGCTGAGCATTTACTGGCCAGATGCCCTTCCTGATGCCATGCAAAATTCACATTTTTTTCCTTTGTGCCCTAGGAGAGAACATCTGCCAATACCTAGGATTGCACTCTCAACCTTCTGAGTGGGACTACCTTTATATAAATCTAAACAAATCATTGCAAAACAACCACACAATGAAAGGTTAAGAAGCTAGACTTTATCATTCAGTTAAAAGTTTAAAATGATTGATATTTAAAGCCAGTCATTCAAACTCTGTTCATCTCATACACTGACTACTGCAATGTGATCTATATAGTGCTACCCTTGAAGAGCATTTGGAAGCTTCAAACTGTGCGGAGTGCAGCAGCGCATGCAATCTTTAGAGTCCCTACATTGCCCCAAATTACACCATTTTTCTGCAAAGTGCACTTGCAGCTGGTTTGCTCCCAAGTGCAATTCAAGATGTTTATCATTACCTGCATGTCATGGGTCCGGATAACTTGAGGCACTGTCTCAGCCCTATGGAATAGGCCTGCCCCACTTGTGCCAGCAGAGGAAGCATGCTGCAGATATCATCAGTCAAAGAAATTTCGCTGGTGGGGACCAAGAGAAGACCCTTCTCTGCTGTGGCCTTGGCCCTTTATGAAATCTTGCCCCTTGAGATAAGATTGCCTCCCACCATCCTGATCTTCCCGAAAAACTTGAAGATCTGGCTCTGCCACTTGGCTTGGGGCCCCAATGGGAAGTATCACACAAGGAAGTGGTTGATTAATAGCAGCTCCCACCTCCCCAGGACATTCTACTCTCTTCCTCTCCATTTTTGAGTTATAACCTGTATTTTTATACACACACACACAAACACACACACATGCATACATGCATACAGGTATGTATGTATACTAAATTTGTTTGCCTCCCATCTCACTACAAGGCAACTCTGGGCAGCTTACATCATCAAAATAAAAGTGTGTGTGTGTGTGTGTGTGCATGCTTTTATTTTGATGATGTAAGCTGCCCAGAGTTGCCTTGTAGTGAAATGGGAGACAAACAAATTTAATAAATAAATAATTAAAATTTAAAAAGCAATATAAATGCAAGACAGTAAGGCTTACCTCTGCATGAAATACCATTGGAATTGCTTATTTGCAGGTATTACAAGATTTGGCTTTTTTAAAGTGTTGACTCTTGAATATATGAGAGCCTGAAGCTAAGTCTTCTGCCTGGAAGACAATGAAAGAACAATTTCAAAAGAAGTTAACGATATATTTAAACTAGAAAAGCTGGTGAAGCAAATAGTAAAACAATTGTAAAACAAAATAGTACTTTAAACCATATCAAGGTGTATCACTTACACACATATTTATAAATAAAAAGAACTGTATTTAACAGTAAATAATAATATTTCACTCACATAAGGAAGAAATAGCAGAATGCAAAGAAAGCTTTGAAGTTTATAGAAATACCAAGAAATCTTCTTTACAAGATATAAATAAGAAATGAGGAATAAGTGCATTATTTCAGTAGCTGAGTTAATTCAGTAAGCACAGTATATTCAGAAGAAATGGAAAAATAATCAGGAATGTGATGATGGATTTCTTAAAAGGAAGCACCTATCCTGTTATATCCTGCAATTTTTATTGGAAATCATCATGAAGCAATGAATAAATATTTTAGGTTTTAATAATTATTGATAACAAATAATATTCTTTTGGGAAAGATTCAGGAGAGAAGGAAAACAACTGCCTTCCTTCCTCCCAATTTTCTCTCCTTTCTAACCCTCTTTAACTCTAACCTTCACTATTATTCATTTTTTTTCTCAGTTGGCAATAGGAGATTGACACTACAGATATCAGACTACATGGGTAGTTCTCATTCTGTGTCTATAACTGGGACTGACAGCCAGGTTCTTAAGCAAAGCAGCTGCTTCCTTCAACTTTCCCTTGTTTACAGACCTGTATCATAAATGCAAGGATTAATTGAAAAGTTACTTTTTCATCACATGGTAATTGTGACTGGTCACTAAATAAGGCCTAACTATATTGGCGACTAGTCTTCAGAACATTATAAGGTTCTATATGTCTAGAGTCAAGATGTCAATCTGGCCCACATTTGAGGGCAAATATGCAAAAGGAAACAAAAGAAAAAGAAACGGAAGCTAATTTTAAAATGCCTATCCATAAAATTCATTAGAGATAAATAGAAACGTCTTTAGAATTCATGTTATTCACAGGTAAGAGTAAAAATTCTGCATTTTATCTTGGCTCAAAAGTATTGCAAGGGTACGCTAGGACTCAGGCAGCCCAATAAAAATTTTAATCTCTGGACAACAATCTTTATGTTTTCTGAAGAAAAGCTACCTTACAATTGTTGTTCTTTAATTCAGTTATTTTAATCCTATAAAAGGGATGTTGCTTTCCATCTTTAAAAGCTACTTATACATTATTTCTTTTAAAAAGTTCCTCAAATGAAATCCCCTGTAGAATGAAAGCAGTGTATACACTTCTGAATACATACTTTTTATTGTAACACATATAAAATAATTCCTATTGCATTTTAGAATCAGACTATTATATTGCTGTGATGTAATTCAGCAGATTATTTAATAAAAGTCAAACTGCTGTTTGAAATTGTCAAGAATGGATGCTGAGTCAGAGTATTTGCCTTTTGTAAAGCTTGATTATCCGCAAAATCTTACATTGGCTGGTTATAGTCATCCCTCCAGGACCCAGTAACCTGTAGAATAGAATAAACAATTCAGTCCAGTTGATGTTTAATAAATGTATTTAATTATTAGCAAATACTGAAAGTAGCTTTTATGAACTCATGAAGGAAATGCACCATTTCAAGTATTAAATACTGAGGCTTCATATTTGAAATGGTATAGGGTCTCCTGCTTGAACAGGGAATTGGACTAGAAGACCTCCACTCAGAATCAATCAACTCCAATTTATTGCAATTGTGTCCCTATTGATTTTTAGGATGACAGCAGTATTACAGAACATTGATAGGGGTGGGAAAGAATGTCACCCAACTAAAACTACTCTATATACATTTGTGACACTTGGCAATCACATTAGGGTGTCATGTAAATACAAGCCTTAGCCTATCAGTAGCAGATGAGGGAAAAGGAGATTAGCTCCAGGATTATTTGAGCATTTTCTCCTAGTCAACAATTTCTTATAAGCAGATTTAAGTGGATTCTTTGGGATTAACACTCACAACTAAGACACTCTACAGCAATTGTCTTCTTGGTGATCCTAGTTTTTTTGGTCTTCTGTTACACAGATGATAGAAAATGGTAAGAAAGGGCTAAAGATAAGTAAGCAATTCTGCTGATAATGGTGCAACTTTGTATTATAAAGTATTTGAAATAATAATAATTTCATTATATTATAGATACTACCAAATGTAAAATATTAATTAGCTAATCATAGAAATGTGACTAAGTTACAAGCCTTGGTATACAATCCCCATTATAACTGAATTCATACAACCCAACAATCAAACAACTTGCTCTATGGCTAAAGCATGTTATGTGAGTCAAGCCTATGTATATCTTCAAAACTTACATGTTCTGCTTCTTTTCTGCCACATAAAAGATACATACAAACCACAATCACATAAAATTACAGCTACAGGATATGACGTCAAATTAGTTGATTTCTTAAAATGCAGTTTCTATGAATGAGATTATTGATAGAATAGAATAACAGAGTTGGAAGACACCTTGGAGGTCTTCTAATCCAACCCGCTGCTTAGGCAGGAAACCCTACACCACAAATGGTTATCCAATCTCTTTTTAAAAACTTCCAGTGTTGGAGCATTTACAATTTCTGGAGGCAAATTGTTCCACTGATTAATTGTTCTATCTGTCAGGAAACTTCTCTTTAGTTTTAAATTTCTTCTCTCCTTGATTAGCTTTTACCCATTGCTTCTTGTCTGCCCTCAGGTGCTTTGGAGAATAGCTTGACTCCCTCTTCTTTGTGGCAACCCCTGAGATATTGGAACACTGTTATCATGTCACCCCTAGTCCTGCTTTTCATCAAACTAAACATACCCAACTCCAGCAACTGTTCTTCATATGTTTTAGCCTCCAGTCCACTAATCATCTTTGTTGCTCTTCTCTACACTTTTTCTAGAATCTCAACATCTTTTTTTACATCGTGGTGACCAAAACTGGATGCTGTATTCCAAATGTGGTCTTACCAAGGCATTATAAAGTGGTATTAACACTTCACGTGATCTTGATTCTCTCTGTTTATGCAGCCTAGAACTCTTAAAAATATCACCGGCTACAGCAAACCTCCTTCCCAGGCTGAAGGAAATCAACAACTGGCAGATGACCTGAATGTGTTTTACTGTTTGAAAGGAAACTACAGCCACCTATCTCCACAACTCCCATCTCAGACACACCAACAATAGCCAAGACTCCTACAACTGATCGCATCTCAGACACACTAACAACAGCCAAGCCTCCCACAACCGACCCCAACTCATTGGGTTCACAACCCCTGGTGATCACAGAAAAAGAAGTGCAGGATCTATTTCACAGACAAAAGCCAAGAAAAGCACCAGGGCCTGACAAGGTATCTCCTTCTTGCTTAAAGGTCTGTGATGACCAATTGACCCCCATCTTCACCCGAATCTTCAATAAATGAGTTTGCTATGTTCCTTCTTGCTTCAAACACTCTACTATCATCCCAGTGCCAAAGAAGCCCTCCATCAAGGAACTGAATGACTACAGACCAGTTGCTCTAACATCTGTAGTTATGAAGACCTTTGAAAGGCTAATGCTGGCCCACCTGAAAACCACCACAGATCCGCTGTTAGACTCCTGCAATTTGCATACCAAGCAAATTGATTGACAGATGATTCTGTTAACATGGCTCTGTACTATATCCTACAACATCTTGCATCTCCAAAGACCTATGCAAGGGTCTCTTTGTAGACTTTAGTTAAGCATTCAATACCATCATTCCAGACATTCTTCTAACTAAACTAAACCAGCTAGTGGTACCTGAACACACTTGTAAGTGGATCATAAGCAGGTGAAGCTAGGCAGAATCACATCTGATACCTGTACAATTAGCACAGAGCCTCCCCCAAGGCTGTGTGCTTTCTCCACTTCTCTTCTCCCTATATACCAATGACTGCATCTCAAACGATTCATCTGTTAAACTACTGAAGTTTGCAGATGATACAACAGTCTCATTCAAGACAACGATGAATCTGCATACAGATGGACGGTTGAATAACTTGCCTTGTGGTGTTACTGGAACAATCTGGAACTGAACACAGTCAAAACCATAGAAATGGTGGTAGACATTAGGAGACACCCTCCCATACTGCACCTCTTACACTACTAGACAACACAGTATCAACAGTAAAGACCTTGAAATTTCTAGGATCTATCATATCTCAAATGGACACCTAACATCAAAAACGTCATCAAAAAAACACAACAAAGAATGTTCTTTTCTCGCCAACCCAGAAAGCTCAAACTGCCCAAGGAGCTGCTGATACAGTCCTACAGAGGAATTATTGAGTCTATCATCTGTACCTCTATAACGGTCTGCACAGAAATTTAAGCATGTAAGAAAACGGGTATCTTTGTGGCAAAGGGTGTGGATGAAAGAAACTGTTATAGAAAGCAGTAACTAAAAGTCAAAGGAGCTATCACCAAGCCACTACGTTGACAGGCAACAAATTTTGTCAGGCCTTTTCACTAACTTCCTATTTCTAAAGATTAGAGGAAAGTTTGGAGACAGGATCTCCTTGATTGGATTTTACCCAACAAGGCAAAATTTGTCAATTAGATTAAAATAATAGTCAAAATGATTTAGAAATGCTAAACAACTCGACCAAAAAATTCACATTTTTTTTCTGCAGCTGATTTCCTCTTCCGCGCTATTTTTTTTTGTAAGTGCCAAAATTCCAAAATTAGTTTTGGGTCATGACCAAATAGGGTTGCGACCAAAGTTATAGAGTGAATTATGGTCATGATCAGAGGTTCTACTGTATATGTTTAGAAAGTCAGAACTTAGTTCTTTCATATTTGAAGAACAGGCACACTAATTTTTCCCTTAATCTGTGCAGACTATTCTACTGTCATTTGGATAACTAGAGAACTCCAGATTATGGAGCATATGATTTACAGAAAGATTCAGACTTCAAGGCTAGCTCTATCTATAATTAGGTTGATATGCTGCCTTGGAAATGTAACTTAAGGCAGAAAATGATTATTTAATAATCTTATGCTATATTTACAGAGAAACAAACGATGGATAGCAGATAAATGATTCATAGGGAACAATCCTAAAATGAAAGGCTGAAGAAATGCTATAGAAAAATGACCAAAGGGCAATATAATCGCACTGTTCAAATACCTGAAAGAATGTCACATGAGAAATGCCAAGACCTATTCTTACTCACTGCAGAATATAAGATATAGAATAATGAATTTAGATTACAAAAGGGCCAATTCTAATTGAATGTTAGGAGAGGGGAAAATCCTTCTTCATAGTTCAGTAGTGAAACTAATTAGCCTGAGAGATGATGATCCCCTTTATGAGCATCTGCTCAAGCAGAAAATAAATATCAATTCTTTAGAAGGCATTAATTTGGATGCTAGCATTAACTAGCAAGGCTGGTCTTTTCTAACTTTAAAATTCCATGATTCTAGAAACACAAACTTAATTTCAAGTAAAGTTTTTGTTTTGAAAATAAAACCTAATAGAAAAATAATGTAGAATGAATAATTAAAACTTTATTTGCCTAGCCAACTAAATCAGGAAAGCATGAAACAGGAACATCTCCACTCTATGCTTTGCAACTCCACATGCATTTCTTAATGAAATTTCTGACCAGAAAGATTTGGTCTGTTATCATTCACCTTCCTTACCCACAAAGAAGATATATCCGTTTTTTCCCCTCCCCTTTGGAACCTCAATCTAGCAGACAGAGAAATGCCTTCCTGCAGGCAAGAATGAACAATCTTGGCCAATTACAGAGACTTGTTGTGGGCTATGAGTTATTTTCCAAACATAAAAGGAAAATGGAAATTGGCTATCCATATATTAACAGGTTAAAACAAGCTAACTTGCAGATGGATGGGATCAAAGTGCCTTATCTGAGTCACCCTAAAATTAATTCCTCTCCAGGGATGTTTTTCCTTGATGTGCATTTTTCCCTTGAAGCAGAACTCATATATCAAAAACATACCACACCACATCAATATAAGAGAGAAGACAAACATACATTCTTCATATATTCCCTACATCTTTTTAAGTTTGCTACTCTTTTTCGGGCAGATATGCAAAGTGACAGATTAGTTTCTTTCAAAAAGATTTATGAACAGATTACATTCTTTTTTCATTTTTTATCACACAAAAATGGCATGGCAAGTATTTGTGCCACAGAATACCTTTTTAAAAGTATTTCACTTAAGCTTAAAAATGCAAAGAACTAACAGCTCACATTAGATTTTAATTATTTTAGTAAAGCCTTTTACACTACTCAGATCCTAGATAAAGAGTTACATTAGGTCTGCCAAGAATTGGCAGATTGCCTTGTTGCCTTTTTTTTTTGCTTTTTCTCCAACAAACTAAATGTCATATTAAAATGAAAGTTTCAAAAGTAAATAAAAAATTGTAGAAAGGTCCACTATCATTTAGAACTATGCCCAGAGCTAGCTATAATTCCTTGGATCCTAATTCTGAGTACTCCTAAAACTTACAGTTTATAGATTAATAATTCAATCACTATTAGTATTATAAAGAAGATAGGCCATAGAGATTGGAACTCTCTAGGAGGAAGTTTTGCTGTTTGACCACTATGTTACCTTGCAAAATATCTTTGCTATGTCAGTTTCCATTCTAGAAGTTATCTAAAAATGAATAAAGAGTAAATTAGAGCAAAATCAGACATGTATACTTACTAGTTATACTTACTAGTTATACTACATTATAACAATCTATTAAACATACTTTCATTCTTCTTAATAGTACAGATAATCTGCAACCTACAATCACAATTAGGACCACTAAGCAAGTCAGTTAAGTGAGCAGTGCCTAATTTTATTACTTTTTACCATGTTTAAGTGAACCACTACAGTTGTTAAATGAATCAAGCAGTTGTTAAGTATATCACTTCCAGCATTAGCTTTGCTTGAAGGAAGCCAGCTGGGAAGATTGCAGATAATGATCAAATGTTCCCGAGATGTTGCAACTCTTGTAAATACATGCCAGTTGCCAAAACCCTGAATTTTGATCAAGTGACCCTAGGATGTTGCAATGGTCATAAGTGTGAGTATGGGTTACAAATAACTTTTTTCGGTTATGTTGTAATTTTGAATGGTCACTAAATGAATGGCTATAACTCAAGGATTACTGTATTTCTTGTACATTTTTATTTTTAATGTTATGAGCAATTCACAACTTTTCCCCCAAAATTAAATCCACCCAGCTGGGAAGATAGTAAGACAAGATGAGACGAGATAGGATGAGACAACCTTTATTGTAGTTTTTTTACTGTGAGCACACTGGCACACATTGAAAATGAAATTCTGTTGCCTGCTCTTAAAAGAAAGTATATATCTACTCATACACATACATAACACACATACACACATACATACATAACACAACCAGAAAATAAGCCCTAGCATGATTTTTGAGGGTGCTCGTAATATAAGAAAATATTTATCTACCCATATACATACATAACACACATATACACATACATACATAACACAACCAGAAAATAAGCCCTAGCATGATTTTTGAGGATGCTCATAATATAACCCCTACCCCAAAAATAAGTCCCAGTTAAGTTTGACAGTCAGATAGATGCATTTAGTACCATATTTCCCCCAAAATAAGACCTATTGTCCTATTGCATCTTTCGGAGCAAAAAATAATATAAGTCCCGGTCTTATTTTGGGGGAAACACAGACACACACATACACACACACACATTAATCACTGTCCATTTTGAATACATAGCAGAAAGAAGAAATAGACCATTTACAAAGCTGATACTATATGGAACAAAACTGACTGAATGTAGATGTTCTGCTTCGGATACCATGAAGACCAAAGATAACAAGAACAGGTCATAAAGAACATGTGTAGCATCTCAGACAATACTAGATGGAAGGAAGCAAACTACCAATAATTTTTTCTGCCACCCTCCTCATTCTCTGAAGTAATACTTCCAAACCAGACAGTAATGCAATATGACAGGATGCTCTTGATCATCCCTCTATAGAAAGTGGTAAGGACCAGGGAAGGAAGATGTACTTTTCTTATATGACACAGAAAATGCAGTTGCTGCTATGCCCACTTTACCAGTGTCTCACTGTTTAGCAACCAAGCAACTAATGGAGAAAGATAAAGATTGAAAGCTGTGGATTTAATTTACTATTGTTATAACTGGTCGCTTGATCTCTTTAGCTGTGGGTGGCTAAAATCTTTTGGTTCTTATTAAGAGGAAGCCAAAATTTTGGAGCAAAGTATTAGAGACATATTTGAAAGGTCTCTAAATAAAACACGCCAATTTGTTGACCAGCTGTTCTCTGATAAAAAATCCTCTCAAATTACTTCTGAGATGCATACATGTGGAGAATGTTACCAAACTGCTGAGGCAACTTCACAAGTAGCTGAAAATGCAGAGGAGTTTATCACAGTTTTGGAAGAACCTTATATTAACTTTCACTACTATGGCTGAACACAACTGAAAGAAAAATGTGAAGAAAAAAGACAAATCTGGGACTTTTTTCTTTAAGGACATTAACAAGCTTGTGGATCTCATGATAAAAAGAAAGGCCTGTAAGTCTTTGATAAAACTTCCAGAGAAGAAAAATATTTTACTCCATAAAGATAAGCTGAAATGAGTGATTTAACTTAATGAGTTAACTGGAATCAGGATGCATTTTTCTCTGCTTGATATATGCAACTGAAAGAAAGGTTTAACTCAAAATCTGAAAATGTATTTTTTCATATATATAATGCTTAAGTAATTCTTAAAGTAGGCAAAGATGTTGAAAATATATTTGAGAGTGCCTGTATTAAGAGAAAGTTAAAGAAAATGATGTACCAGTTTAAAGAAAAACTGTATGTTAAAAAGGATGTTTATAAAAGGGAAAAAATCTATAAGGGTAGTTTGGAGGGAGGGATCTAAACATAATACTCAAGTTTTAAAGCTAGTATGTTAAGAAGTCAAAGAAAAAGATGTATTAAAAAGTTTTTTTAAAAGTGGTTTTTTGAGTTCAGTACTTTGAAGGAAAGAAAAGGGTGAAAAAAGGATGTTTTTTAATCACTTTTTCTGTAAGATCAAAGAATTTAAAAGAATACAATAAATTTTGTCAGTAAAAATAGTGACAATTCACAAAGATTACTAGGTACAAATAGAAGATAAAGCAGGAATGGTTAAATTGATTATTTTATTCAGTGAGGAAAATAAGTTCTTATTTGGATATCACTTCTAGAATTTGTGCTTGTGAAGAAAAAAAATGAAACTTTGATTTTGTTGTTTAGAAAGACTTGGTGTTATAGAAATAGCTAGTTATATATTAATGTATAAAAGCAAAAAGTTGAGGCTGGGGTGTGTTATCTTGTACTGTGCTAAGAGTTGGAAGTCAATCCCCCCCTTTTTTTCTTTTTCTCTTCTCCCTTGTATCTCACACCCCCTTTTCCCTACTCTTTCCCTCCCTTATTTTTTTCTTTTCTTCTTTGTATTTTATACAATAAAAATAAAAATGATAAAGAAAGAATATAATTATGAGAAATCTTGCAATTTCTGATCATACAATGAAAGATCCTAAAATATGACTTTTGGTATAAAAAGAAAACATCAGAAAAGTTCTCACATTATGTAAGTATTCTAATTTAATTTTTTTGCTGTAAAGAAAAGCAACCACTCTGATTTGTAAAGCATTTTGCATACTCTACCTATAACTATGGTTTACATAGTAAAACATGTTTAAGGAAATCATGATGGAAGACAATAAAGGCACCTATAATAAACCATTAACCATGATTTCCAAACCTTAATGGCTAGATTCACATAACATGTTCAACCAAAATTAGACATACTCCAATATGACTTTAGGGCAGAGGTGGGCAATTATGGCCCCTTTACAACTTGTGGACTTCAACTCCCAGAATTCCTGAGACGGCACAATCATGGCAATTCCTGGGCATGGCTGGGACAGGAATTCTGGGAGTTGAAGTCCACAAGTTGTAAAGGGGCCATAATTGCCCACCTCTGCTTTAGGCCCTATATGAGGAAAGTGTCCATGCTTGGCCTGTGCAACCCAGTTAAGTCTAAGGAAATTGCAAACTACAGTAATGATATTTTAATGAAATAAGATGTTCATTTATTATCTAACAAAAATTATTTTCTGCTGAAGTAATGTTTGCATGAATTTACGTGGACTGTTTATTAAATCATTTCCGTAAAATAGCTTTGGTTTCTAATACAGCATTACAGCTTTTGGGTGGATCAGAATGTGGCACTGGGTGTGAAAGGCCATTAAGTTATATAATTTTCAGGAGTCTGGAAATCATTGTCACCATAATACTGTATTATAATCCAGTGAGGTACTAAGTACATTTTCTGAAACTGAAGTGTGTGAGTGCAGGGTCTTCTATATGTGGTACATTGGCTAATAAATTTTACAAATAAACATATGTTACAAATAAATACTCCAACAATGTTGAACAACACTCGTTATTTAATCTATTGTCTTATCTAGCCAACAGTTTGTATTTGGATAAAGGCAGTTGTAAGATATAGCTAATCCTGCACTATAATCAAGTTATGCAAATTCTGCCTTTGTTGAAGGAAGATGTTGACACAGCCATTATTTCAAAGATAAAGAAAATTAACATTGTATTACAAATGGAGAATTTAACCCAACTATTAAAAAGTCAACTTTTAACTCGGAGTTTTATTTATTACAATGTTCAGTAAAGAGAGAGTTGAACTGAATGGTAATTCCAATTTTAAAGTATAGTCAGACTAGCTATCACAAGTCAATAAAGATCTTTGCTATGGTGACTAGGATAACTTGAATCATAGCCTGACATCTGGAGGGCATCAAAGTGGAAGCAATGATCTGCCTTAATATAAAGTGTCTATCTGAAAACTAGGTCTACCCTGATTGTATCACAAAATCTATTTTATTAAAAAGCACTGCTTAGAATATCACTCCCAAGTTCTCAGGCCCTTTAATGCTATAAAGTAGTAATATCCTTTTATTATAAATTAGACCCAACATTTTTTCTTCTGTTCAATAATGTCGAACTTCAAGGACTGCCTGGACAAGTTCCTGCAGCTTTTTGTACAAGATTTTTCAGAAGTAGCTTGGTATTCCTTCCTAGAGTTGAGAAAAAGTTATAAGCCTCAGCTTATCAAGATGGCTTTGCGTCCAAGTGGGACTAGAATGAAGTATCACCTGGTTTCCAGCCTGATGCCTTAACCACTGTAACAAAAGAAAACAAATTGCATCCAATGCAGAATTAATTAGATAAACTATTTGAGCCAAGGAATCCATTCCTCTCACATCTCATCAGAACGAAGCCATTCATCTTCCCTCTTTTCTTTTTGCTTTGTTGGAGCAGACCAAACAAGTTTTCCAAGAGACATCATACTACATCCGCTTATGATATCAGTGGTTCCTGGCAAACAGAGATCCTCTTGATTCTATTTAGACTCTATCAAGTATAACCTGATAGCAAGCATTAGAGAAGGCTCATTCAGTTTGAGTCTAGGACACAGTAAAATAGAACGGGGCGGGGGGGATAGGGGGAGCTGCCAGGTTGAAAATAAGCCTTTTTAAATCCAGAAATGCACCCAGCATACCCTGCTAAATTTACTTATTGTTTAAAAAAAACACTGAATTTTCAGACAATCCTCTGGAGTAAGACTAGAAATTGTATCAAAATCTATTCTGTTACCCAATATTAATTCTTTAGTTTTTTTCCCCAGGATTTGTTCCATTGAACAAGGAGCAATAACTCATAGTTCCTTAATAATGTCTGCTTAGAGCAACTGGATCGAGATCTACAAATTAAATCTTTCAACTACAGAATGGTAATGGAATTCAGAATTGAATAAAAAAACACAAGTGGAGACCACACAACAGTTGGTTCTGCACAACATCCCTGTGGTTAACTAGTTTGCTTGATTAAACCAATTTCTGAGGCCAATAATTTTTTCATTTATTTATTTATTTATTTATTTATTTATACATATACATGCATAGAGACAAGGAATATAATTCTGCTCAAAGTAAATATTTTTACTCTCAAGTAATTCAAAAGGGAACACATAACCTACTGAAATGCTTGCTGTTAAAATGGATGGCACTTAAGTGTGTTTAATTCCACTGGATTGTGTCAAAGCATTTTATACATCTTGTAGGTGCAACATGACTTCTCAATCCATTTGTTTTATGACATTCAGGACTGACAAAGTGATAACGTGTGAACAGATGGAATAATAACTTCCTTAAAAAGGAAAGTGTCAAACCTGAATTATTTGTAGAAACAAATCAACTATGGAAAATTTATTTTCTTATAGCTACTGCTACCAGCAGCAACATCGACAGAAATTACAAAACAAGATTAAACCGAACACTTACTTCTTCGCCAACAAAAGCAGGATTGCGAATCAGCCGCGCGGAAAAGCTCATCTATCCTACTAGCTTCTCACGTACTGCTTGTGCACGATGAAATATACGAGTGAGGGCAAAAGCACTACAGAAATTTTACCTTTCAGCCTCAGCTCCCCACTGGAGCGCGCTCGTTCGCTGACTCGCCAGACCGTCCAGCAAAACAAAAGGCGCCCTACGGGGAAGTGGCTGAAGAAGCTTCAGAAATAAAGCCCACGCAAGAAAGGAAGCCTTCTTGGGCCTTCGCTCTCTTAAAAACGGTCCAATACAAAGCAGAAGTTCTGCGAAAGCTTTCTCTCTCTCACTCTCTCCCTCCCTCCCTCCATCCCTCCCTGGTCAAAGAACAAATTCCTTCGCAGCCTGGAAATCCGGCAAGCAGGTGGCTCCCTCTGGCTTTCGAGGCAGCGGATGGCTTCCGCGTTCCATCCCCCAGACTTCCTGCCTGCTGGCTCGCCTTTCTCTTCTGAGTTCTCAAAGACAACGGAGAAAACATGGTGATCCTCCTGTATCTATGAAAGGCTGGTGGACCTCGTTTCTGCAAAGAAAGGCTGAGTAAAAGGGGGCTCTTTACTTTCCAGCATCTGAAGGACAGCTGAATTACTTGGATGGGTGATTAATAGGATATACCAATAGAGATAAGAGAACCCCAGCCAAGAACTCTCCCAATTCTTCCTCTCCGGACTTTGTGAACACCTGAAAAGAAGGGAGAGGTTGAGACCAGGCGCTACTCCGCTGCTCCTGCCCAAGAGCATAGCAACAGGCAAGAGAAATGAACATGCAGAGTATTGCGTGCACTGAAAAACGTGCAAAGAGGACTTTATTTTGCTTATGCATAGTAACCCTATGTTGTAGAAATGCCTTTCCATTCCTCAACCTGTGGAATTCTACAGAGGTCCCCCTAGTCATCTGAATCTGCCAAGGAAGATAAAGCATTTCTACTATGAACCATGATGAAGGGGCAGAGGATATTCTGATATTAATTGGTGATACTATTCCCAAATGAACTATTAGCAAAATAAAGTCAAGATTCCTTCAAATTGAGTTAAATTACTACAAATCTTTTTGATTATGTGCCCTCAAGTCATTTTCTACTCCTAGTGATTGCATCCCTATATTTTGCCTGGCAACAAGAAATATAATGGTGGATTGCTAATGCTATCTTCTTTAATTTTGTTATGAATATTTCCTTATCTAGTATTTACTCCTGGGATTTCTTGGTGGCCTTCTTTTCAAATAGTTTTTACAGCCAACCCTGAATAGCTTTCTGAAATCGGCGATGGTTGGGCAAAGTGGATATCACATGTTCTCAGACAATCCCGTTGCTCATATCGAGGATGTGTGTGCATCGCAAATTAAAATGCTGTTGTCTGATTCATTACTCAGTGGCAGTATTCCCACAACACATTAAACTCAATAGATGTTACTTCCAAATAATTATTATATGCTCAGACCAAAGACATTTTTAAAACGCTAAAATATCCAAGATGCTTTGAGCCATTCCAGGCATCAGTTTTGATTTGTTAACAAAATGTTATTAGGTGATTTCCATGTTAATTAATCATTTCCAACAGAATGGTTTTTCAGACTCTATTCCTTATAAAAGGAAAAAAACATTTTCCTTTGAAATGCAGAATATTTACTAGCGTTCTTTCACTATCTTATACAATATACTGAGATAGGTTGATATTTATAGGAAAAATTTCTCAATTGCATATTTCATTTCCATCTGAAATCAGAACAAATATAACATATACAGTCTTCTTTCCGCCACATTTCTTGTCACTAGAAAGTTTATTATTCAGCAAGGTTCCAGTATTCCTTTGTATACATTTTTAAGGTTGATCTTTTAATAGTCTCCCTGCTCATTCCCCCCCTCCTCACACACACACCAGGGGGAGAGAGAGAGATTTGAATACAAGTTTATCGTTTGGTCACCCTAGTCATCTTCACTTGGAAAGACTTGAACAGATGTTTAGTGCCCTCTTCTATGTCAGCAGGACACATACAGGGATGGGGTGGGAGAAGGCAGAGAGGGAGATCAGACAAGGTAAAAACTATTTGTCTGACATTATCTTCAAACTCTAGAGCTATAGCCATTTCTAACTGTAGTACAATGGTTACAATGTAGATACAAAGAAAAAAACCTCAGATGTATTCCAAATGTGGTGTAAATGCTGGTATCCCAGAAGTTCCCCCATCCTTTGAAAATAAGTATTATCATTACCAGGCCAATTGATTTATATCAAATTGCTGTTAAAGGCACATTGTTGGGGTTCATTCAACCTATCTGAACAAACTAATCATACTGGGTGGGTTCTCAACAAACCTCTGGGCCACAAACCAGCCACAGACATCTTAGTTTCACTTTCTCTCTTTGCTGCAGAATAGCAGGACAAAGTTCTAAATGGAAATTACACCATGCTCTATTTCCCAAGTGCCCAGTTCAAGTAAAGCAGCTGGTTTCTCCCATTCAATCATGTTTTTACCCAGTACTTCTTGACAAAAACAGTTACCAATAGATTTACACTAAAACCCCAAGAAAGTTTTGTTCACCACAAAGCTGTTTCACCAGCTGTTTCACCTCCCAACAGCACATTTCCCTGTTGTAATGATAATTTTGCCAACAAACAAAACGAGCAGAGGAAATGAACTGATGTGATTTTCAATTAATAGCTTCTGCTTTTCATTTACAGTTTGTTTGCTTTGCATTTTACTCCAGATAGTTTGCTGGAATTGATTAGGAACTAGTTTGAAAGGATTTAAATAAGGTTAGGCATGAAGACAAATTATGAGATTAAAATCAACAACACATGCTTATATCCCAGCAAAGCTAAGTATAAAATAAGGCAACCACTGCTAGATCACTACATCTGGCACAATATAATTGTTTCCTTTAGTGATAAGCCAGTTGCCCTAAAATGGAAGATTGATTCTTGCTTGTGTTTTCCAGCAATAGATATCTAGAAGTATACTGCCTCAAATGTTACAGATAGTTTATAGCTATAATGCCTATTAGCCAAAAGTAGTAAAAATTCATTTGTTTATGGCTTGTTAGATAAACCTGAATCAATATATTAAACCATATGCAAACTACAATTGTTAATGTTATATTCTAAACCAAACCCAGACCTATCAATCTACATTACACTTCAGTGTACTTTGTAAAGTTTACTTTACTACTTCCAGCAGTGGATGAACTTCTTACCCTTATCCTCTGGTAACAAAACAATTTCTGTTCTTAAGTCTTCAACCACACAACAATAGCTAAGCCTTTATTTATTGTGCTCCATTAGAATTAGGATCTCTGATCTTTTAGACTGGTGGGCATATTTATTAGCAACATGAGTGAGGCTGTGGTTTGCCAATCCATAAACCGATTGTACTGTGGATGTCTACAGTCACAGACTGTAAGTATATTAGGACAAGATATCTATCTGGCATTAAGGAAATAATCATTGGGTCATGCCAGTGGCCATGATTGTAAAAATGCGAGCTCCCAAATCAAATTTATTTTCCCAAAACAATTGGCAAAATTCAGAGCTGCAGTTCTATATGCGTTTATTTGGAAAGAAGTTCCACCAACTACAAAACATGTGTTTTCATATAAACATTCCAAGAGTAATGTTGTTAAGAATAAGGAAGACTATTCCTCTACATTGAAGCTTTTCAGTAATTTTGCTGTATTTGAGGCATAAAAAAAACCCCAACTTTTCATTCATTTGAAGAAACCGCTAAGCATCTGAGTAAGTTGCTAATGAAATAGCTAATAATTTATAATGATCTGATTTTTCCTAGTGGTAAAAGCATTTATCTACCAGTAAGGATATTCCCTTTGTTTCAGACATATTCAACAGGTTTATTAATGACATTATTATTTCAGCAGCCCAACACAAAGGACATCTCTTATAATGAGTGTGTTAGAATACATCTAGAAGTGATCCCAAGTCTGCACTTATTTGAAAAAACGTATCTGCAGAGAGCTATGTTTATTATAATTTGCTATAATTCAAAGTAATGCAAACAAATTCTATATAATGCAAACACAAGCAATAGAATATAATCCAAACAGTGTCTTAAATTAAAAAAAAACTGATTTTAATGAACTGAGAGAGACCCTGAGAAAAATTCCATAGATAAAAATTCTAAAGGGGAAAACAACTCAAGAAGCATGGCAGACTTTGAAAAATATTATCATAAAAGTCTGGTCCAAACAAAACCATGAAAAAGAAAAATAAGAAGTCCAAGAAGACACCAGCATTATTGTACAAAATCTCTGTCTGATAAACTGAAAGACAAAAAGGATAAGTACAAAAAATGGGAAAGGGGACACATAACTAAGACAGAATATCAGCAGATAACCTGAATCTGCAAAGATGAAGTCAGGAAAGCAAAGGCTGAGAATGAACAAAGACTTGCAACAATAGTCAAAAGATAATAAAAAAATTTCTTTCAATATATAAATAATAAGAAAAAGTCAAGGAAACAGTCAGTCCACTAAAGAGAGAAAATGGCAAAGAAGTAACAGGCACTAGAGAGAAAGCAGAGCTGCTTAATTCATTCTTTGCATCAGTCTTCACACAAAAATAAACTATAGCCCAACCTAGCAAACACATAATTGTGAAAGACAGACTAGAAATACAAACTAAAATAAGCAAGAAATTGGTAAGAGAACACCTGTCTAACCTTGATGAATATAAATCACTAGGACCTGATGGATTACATCTGAGTTCTAAAAGAGCTGGCAGATGTTATCTGAGAACCATTGCCTAACCATCATATCTTTCATAAATCCTGGAACACTAGGAAACTACCAAAGGATTGGAAAAGAGTTGATGCAGTTCCCACCTTTAAAAAAAACCCAGAACCAGGCAATCAGCCTAACATTAATACCTGGGAAGATACTGGGAAAAAATAATCAAAAAACAGTTCTGTGAACATCTAGAAACAAATAAAGTCATAACTAGTTGCCTGTATGGGTTTGTTAAAAATAGATCGTGCCAAGCCAATCTTATTTCATTCTTTAACGAAGTGACCAAATTAGTAGTCCAGCAAAATGCTATGGACATAGTATATTTAGACTTCAGCAAAGCATTTGAAAAACTAGACCACAACCTACTTCTGGAATAGCCTAAACCCCAGAAGACAAGCTCAGGATCCAAAAAGATCTTGACAGACTTGAACAATGGGCCCTATCCAACAACATGAAATTAAATGTGCAGAAAAAGTTTAACGCCTAGACAGGAAAAACCAAAGGTAGAAGTACAGATTAGGTAAAACCTGGCTTGAACACAGTAACTGCGAGAGCGACCTTAGTGTCCTAATGGACTATCACTTAAAACATGAGCCAAGAGGCAATGTGCATCAGCAGCTAAAGAAACTAATACAATCAGTGGTGCGATTCAAATTTTTTTACTACCGGTTCTGTGGGCGTGGCTTGGTGGGTGTGGTGTTGCTTGGTGGGCATGGCAGGGGAAGGATATTGTAAAATCTCCATTCCCTCCCCACTCCTGGGGGAAGGTTACTGCAAAATCCCATTCCCTCCCCACCCCACCAACCTGCTTTCCAGCTGCGTTCTCCTGTGCAGGGCAACAAAAGAAGACCCAGCTGATCAACTCAGGAGGCAGAGAATAGATGGGGTTGGTGAGGCCAGTCAGAGGTGGTATTTGCCAGGTCTCCAAACGACTCAAAATTTCCACTACCGGTTCTCCAGAACTGGTCAGAACCTGCTGAATACCCACCTCTGAATACAATCCTTGGTTGTATAAACAGAGGCATGGAATCAAAATCATGTGAAGTAATAGTATTATTTTATAAAGCCTTACAAAAGCCTAAGGCCACACCTGGAATACTGCATCCAGTTTTGGTCACCACATTACAAAACAGATGTTGAGACTTTGTAAACGAAGTGCAAAGAAGAACAAGTAAGAAGATTAAAGACCTGGAGATTAAAATATATGAAGAATGGTTGCAGGAATTTGGTATGGCCTGTCTAGAGAAAAGAAGGACTAGGAGTGACATGATAGCTGTATTCCATTATTTGAGGGGCTGCCACAAAGAAGAGAGGGTAAACTTATTCCCCAAAGCACCAGAAGACAAGGCAAGGCAAGACACAATGGAAGGAAACTACACATGGAGAGAAGCAACCTTGAATTAAGCAGAAACTTCCTAATAATGAGGACAACTAGACAGCCGCCTTTATGAATGATATTTTCTGCTTGAATAGAGGGTTGGACTAGAAGATTTCCAAGGTCCCTTCCAGCTCAGTTCTAATTGATTGATTGATGGGAACTAGCCTTCTTTCAAGAAATAAGACCACTGTTATTTTTCTACATGGCATATTATAGAGCAGCTTTCCTGCTTCCTTAACTATTCATTATTCAGATACCTCTTTTATCAATGAAGATTCTATCCAGCATAAATCTATATTTCATCTTCGGAAATTTTGGAGAAGTCTTATATATAATTTTTTGCTAGCTTATGAGACTGATGTCTGTGGAGTTTTAGTTTCAATCTTCAAATATCAGTTCCTGGCTGTGATTACATATTCTGTTAACACCAAACACAACAAGCATCTTCTTGTATACAGCTGTTTTACAGATATACAAAAGAACTGTGGTTTGTATCAGTAAGATGTATGAGAATCGACTATTTCTGCAAATAGATGTGGCTAGGATGAGCAGCAGACTCTAATATTTTGACTGTAAGATGGAATCCTGATCTTTGATCTGCTTCAGAATAAACCAAAAAACCATATGCAACATTCAGATGCAGAACTGCTAATTCTAATAGCTTCTAAGTTGGAAAATAAAGTTCCAGAGCCCTTAGCAGACATAGGCATTATTCCAGATGTTATGTATGCAGGTTTGAAATCATTGGTTAAGTTTGAATTGTTCTTGTAAAGTGTTGGAAATGATTGGTTTAGAAAGTGCGGGAAAACCCTGCACTCTGATTGGCTGTCAGCTGCGGCTGCCGGCTATAAGTAGCAGCCGCAGCAAAGCCAGTTGGGTCCGTTCTGAGCTGTAGTCACTAATAAACAAAAGAGCTTGAAGCACTCCGCGTCTGTCTCTTTGTGCAAACTTAACACCAGATATATCAACTCCATTTAAATTCTAGCAAAGCAATAATTGAATTCATATGTTTCTTTGACTGAATTCAGATAGGTAAAAAAAGCAAATCAGGCTTCCCAATTTCATGCCCTTGACTACAATCCCACAATCTCAGTAGTCCTATTAATGCAAAAGTACAGTCCAACAATACTGAAAAATGTCTACTTGGTGAAGATTACCCTGCCTACCACAAAAACTAAGGAAGAAGCAGCTGAGAAAATATTAAACAGCAGTGGATCGTATTGGGGAAATGAAGCAAAACCTTACCTTTAATAGTGGTTTGGAATGTTATGATTAACATTCTCTTGTGGATCTTCCAAAAGACATTCGTGGAATTGTTAAATGAAGAGGTGGAAAGCCTCTTTTACAATGCCTCATCCAAACATAGTAATCAGACATCTTATTTATATCAATTTTCCATGAGTCAGAATTACCGGTAATCTTTATATACCACATGTACAGGATCAGCTCTTTTGCAATACATATGTATCACATTCTATATTGGCTTATTCCATTGCCTGGTCCAATGCTTAGGGAAAAGAGAGAGAGATTTAAGGTTGTCTGAATCTTGGAAGGAATTGTGTTCCATAGAACAGATGCTGCAACAGAGAAAGCATGCTGCTATTTGGCTTTTTTGTGTGTGTTTGTATGTGGAAAAGGACCTGATCTTCTGGATCTTGGAACCCAAGCAGAGACAATTAGAAATAGGTGACCTGGCAAGTAACCTGGCCCTGTGCCATGTAGGGCTTTATGGGGGACAATTAACATCTTGAACTCTACTTGGAAGCAAGTTAATTACTCTTCAATGATATATTAAGTACTAAATATATAACTTTTGCAATTTTGTTCTTTTACTATTATAGTATACTGTTATAATTTGTATAATTTTTTTTACTTTTCTTTTTTAATTCTCTTTGTAAAAAATATTATTACAAAGAAAAAAGAAATGTACTCAGAAGTTCACAGGAAGCCAAAGCATCTTGCAAATCAGTGGATTTTGTATGGGCACATCAAAATGCATCCAAAAGTACATGTGCCACTGCATTCTGGACTGATTACAAATTATGGGTGGCTTTTCAAGAGCAATATTTGTGTAGCACCCATAGTAGTATTGACAAGAAGTGACAAGCACAGGTAGGCCTCAACTTACGATGACAACTGAGCCCAAAATTTCTTGCTAAGTGAGACATTTGTTAAATGAGTTTTGCCCCATTTTATGACCTTTCTTGCCACAGTTGTTAAGTGAATCATTGCAGTTGATAATTTAGCAACATGGTTGACAAGTCAATTTGGCTTTCCCATTGATTTTGCTTGTCCAAAGGTTGCAAAAGGTGATCACACGGCCTGGGACACAGCAATGGTCATAAAAATGAACCAGTTGCCAAGCATCTGAATTTTGATCACATGATCATAGGGCTGCTACAAAGGTTGTAAATGTGAACAATGGTCATAAGTCACTTTTTTCAATACTGTTGTAACTTTGAATGGTCACTAAATGAACTGCTGTAAGTCAAGGACTACCTGTACATAAGTAGTGAGTTGGTCTCTGATCCAGAAACAGGTACAACTGGTACATAGGATGGATATGTGCAAAGGCCCTCCTAGCTAGATGGAAAATAAAGTGAAGCATACCAGGTTGAGGCATAGACAGACACCATCATTGAGGAATAGATGCTGAGTGTAGTCCTCAATGGAATATGAAGGAAGCATGTAATGGGGTACTTCAGATTTGTCTTAGGCCCAGTATTCTTCAACATCTTCATAAATGATTTAGATAAGGGGATTGAAAGGGCATTTATCAAATTTGCACATGACATCAAGCTGGGGCAAATTGCTAACAGTTTAGAGGATAAACTCAAGATTCAGAAGTATCTTAACAGACTTGAACCTTGGGCCCTATGCAACAACATGCAGTTCAGTGATGAGAAAACTTAAAGGTCCTTCATTTAGGCAGGAAGATCAGTTCCAGAGGTACAGGATAGGCAGTATCTGACTCATCAGTAGTACCTACAGTATGAGGGCTCTAGATGTCTTGGTAGACCAACATTTAAGTATGAGTGAATAGTGTCTTGCAATTGCCAAAAAAGCCAACATTGTCCTGGGGCGGATCAATCTAGGAAGTGATAGTACCACTCTGTGCTTCACTGTTGAGGCACATTTAGAATATTGTGTCTAGTTCTGATTAACAGTCTACAAAAAAGATGTGGAGGCCCTAAAACATTATGGAGAAGAGCAACAAAGATTGGAGGCTAAATCCTAAGAAAAATAGCTAAAGGAACTAGGTATTTTGGAAAGACGGGTATTTTTCAATACCTGAAGGGCTGCTCCATGAAGAGAGTGTTGATCTCCCTCCCTCCCTTTTTTCTTTTAAAAGGAGAGGGAAAAATACCAACCCCAAGCCTACGTTGTTTGCTTTATGCCTCCCAAAGGGTTCTGCAAACTGCTATGTCAAGTGGAACTGAAAGAGCAGGATGTTTTCATTGAAAGAACTCCCATGTGTACTTAGCCTGCCATCAGCTTTTGGCTTTCAAAGCAGAAGTGATATGGCGGGAAAGCAACCAGGAAAAAGTTCAGCTGCCAGCAATTTAATAAACTTTCTTACTTCCAAGGACACAGAAGAATGTTTCTGGTTGACTTTTTTTTAAGGTATCTATTCTACCAAAAATTTATACTTGGATTGTAAACAGTAGTTCTATTGCCTCCATATTTGGGGAGCAGGGAGATTCTTTTGGATTATTCACAAATAGAAGTATTATTATTGCTATTTTAATAAGAGGAAGTGTCACGAAATTAGTTCTACACTTTCATAAGGATAAGCCATCTGCTATTTTACAAGAAGTGGCCTATCATAAAAGTAACTTTTATTCTTATTTTAGTTATAGAATATCAGCTGAACATAAATTACTTGCTATATATAAAACCTAATATTTAAATGTTTTTCATTGATTTTTAAACATTTTGCTTACCTCCTGACCAATTATTCACCAAGCACTAAAAATGGATTGTCTCTCTCCCTCCCACCTTTCTCTCAATGTCTCCTATGTAGCTATGGTATCTATGGCATATTTTGGTTACTCTTGCCTCGCTTCTAATTTTCCTTCAGACATTAAGTCATTTGAGCAACTCTCCTGACTTTCAAAATCAACTAGAAAAATATGAACCAGCCTATATTTGACTTCAAAATTTACAAAAATATGAACGGCATTGTGTTTATGCTAATAGTGAAAAGCTTTTGCATACATATACCAATATTCCTTGCTCAGCTAAAAGAATAACAGAATAACAGAGTTGAAGGAACATTGGAGGGCTTCTAGTCCAAACCCCTGCTGAGGCAGAATGACCTATATCATTCCAACAAATGACTGTCCAATAGTTTCTTAAAAGCCTCCAATGATAGTGTATTCACAACTTCTGGAGGAAAACCATTTTACTGATTAATTGTTCTCACTGTCAGGAAATTTCTCCTTAATTCTAGGTTGGATCTCTCTTTGATAATGTCCTGTCTCAAGTGCTTTGGAGATTAGGTTTGAAACCCCTTCCCCCTTTTCTGCAATAGCCTCTCAATAGAACAGAACAGAACAGAATAGAATTATTTATTGGCCAAGTGTGATTGGACACACAAAAAATTTGTCTTAGTGCAAATGCTCTCAGTGTACATAAAAGAAAAGATATATTCATCAAGAGTGAAGAATCATCAGGTACCACACTTACTACCTGGATCCGTATCAATCGGGTTTCAGGCCCGGGCACAGCATGGAGATGGTATTGGTCGCGCTGGTGGATGATCTCTGGTGGGCTCGGGTTAGAGGTTACTCCTCTGTCCTGGTCCTATTAGATCTCTCAGCAGCTTTCGATACCATCGACCATGGTATCTTACTGCGGGGTCTCTGGGGGTTGGGAGTGGGAGGCACTGTTTTACGGTGGTTCTCCTCCTACCTCTCGGGTCATTCACAGTCGGTGTTGGCAGAAGGATTGAGGTCGACCCTGAAGCCCCTCACTTGTGGGGTGCCTCAGGGGTCGGTCCTCTCTCCCCTCCTGTTCAACATCTATATGAAGCCGCTGGGTGAGATTATCTGTGGCTTTGGGGTGAGGTATCATCAGTATGCTGATGATACCCAGCTTTTTATCTCCACCCCAAATCAACCCAGTGATGCCCTCGACATGATGTCCCGGTGCCTGGAAGCAATACGGGTCTGGATGGGAAGGAACAGGCTTCAGCTCAACCCGGCCAAGACCAAGTGGCTGTACATACTGGCATCTTGGATTGTCCAGGATGTTCCATCTTTGGTCATGGGGGGAGAGGTGTTACCCCCCATGGAGAGGGTATGCAATCTAGGCATCCTCCTGGACACACAGCTCAATTTGGAAGATCAGGTAGGAGCTGTGGCCAGGGGGGCATTTGCACAGGTTCACCTGGTGCGCCAGTTGCACCCCTATCTGGACTTAGATGCCCTGCATCTCAGAGCCTGTTACTCATGCGCTTGTTACCTCCCATGTAGACTACTCAATGCTCTCTATATGGGACTACCCTTGAGGACCACTTGGAGGCTTCAGCTGATGCAGAATGCAGCCGCGTGGGTTGTGATGGGAGTGTCCCGATACTCCCATATTACACCCCTCCTGCGTGAGCTGCACTGGTTTCTGGTTGCCCTCCGAGTGAAATTCAAGGTGTTAGTAATCATCTGTAAGTCCCTGCATGGCTTAGGTCTGGGGTATTTGCGGGAGCACCTGCTACCAGCATCGGTTTCCCATTGCCTTGTGCACTCCCACAGACAGGGTCTCCTCAGGGTGCCATCGGCCAGACAGTGTCGGCTGGCAACCCCCAGGGGGAGACCCTTTTCTGTGGGTGCACCCACCCTTTGGAACCAACTACCCGTGGAGCTTCGATTGGCTCCTGACCTTCGATCCTTCCGTCACGACCTAAAGACATGGCTTTTTGGATTGGCCAATCTGGACTGAAGGGGTTTTTAATTATTTTAATTGTTTGTGGGTTTTAATTATTTTAATGTGTAATTGGGGTTTCGTTCTTGTTTAATAGTTTTTTAAATTTTATATTCTGGTGTTTTACTGTTGTAAGCCACCCTGAGTCCTTTGGGAGATAGGGCAGCTTAGAAATCCCATAATTAAATTAAATTTAATTAATAATAGTCATAGGGTACAATAAGCAATCAAATCATACTAGGAAATAATCAATATAAATCGTAAGGATACAAGCGACAAAGTTACAGTCACAGAGTCAAAAGTGGGAGGGGATGGGTGATAAGGAGTGATGAGAAGATTAATAGTAATAGTAGTGCAGACTTTGTAAATAGTTGGACAGTGTTGAGGGAATTATTTGTTTAGCAGAGTGATGGCATTTGGGGAAAAACTGTCCTTGTGTGTAGTTGTTCTGGTGTGCAGTGCTCTATAGCATTGTTTTGAGGATAGGAGTTGAAACAGTTTATGTCCGGGGTGTGAGGGGGTCTGTAAATACTTTCACAGCCCTCTTTTTGAGCCATGCAGTATACAGGTCCTCGATTGAAGGCAGGCTGGTAGTAATTGTTTTATCTGCAGTCCTAATTACTCTCTGAAGTCTGTGTCTATCTTGTTGGGTTGCAGAGCCTAACCAGACAGTTATAGAGGTGCAGATGACAGACTCAATAATTCCTCTGTAGAACTGTATCAGCAGCTCCTTGGGCAGTTTGAGCAGAAAGAACATTCTTTGTTGTGCTTTTTTGATGACGTTTTTGATGGTAGGTTTCCATTTTAGGTCTTGTGATATGATAGAACCTAGAAATTTGAAGGTCTCTTCTGTTGATACTGTGTTGTCTCGTAGTGTAAGAGGTGATAGTATGGGAGGGTTTCTTCTAAAGTCTACCACCATTTCTACGGTTTTGAGTGTGTTCAGTTCCAGATTGTTCCGGTAACACCACTAGGCAAGTTGTACAACCTCCTGTCTATAAGTGGATTCATTGTTGTCTAAAAGTCAGCAGAGACTTTTAAGCAAGAAGGAGTTATCTTATCTGGCCCTGGTGCTTTTCCTGGCTTTTGTCTGTGAAATAGATCCTGCACTTCTTTTTCTGTGATCACCGCTTGGCTATTGTTGGTGTGTTTGAGATGGGGGTTGTGGAGATAGATGGCTGTAGTTTCCTTTCAAACCTGCAGTAAAACGCATTCAGGTTGCTAGTTGTTGTTTTCCACATATTTGCTGGTTCATTTGTTGAGAACTGATTCCTTAACTTTTCAGAGTAGCTTCTTTTTGCTGCTCTGATCTCTCTTGTTAATATGTTTCTGGCTTGATTATGTATTTTGGCAGACTGCTTTCAAGTAACCATTTCTCTTTGTTAGACTAGACATTGCTAATTTCCGCAATGTTCATCATATAGTTTAGTTTCCAGTCCCTAATCATCTTTGTTGCTCTTTTCTACACTTTTTCTAGAGTCTTAATATATTTTTGGTATTATAATGATCAGAATTTGATGCACTCACAAAAATTTTAGATGAAGAAAAAAATATCCTGAATAAGAAAATAACAATAGAAGAACTCCACTGGGCAATAAATAAACAGAAAAATGATAAAGCTCCAGGCCCAAATGGGCTCCCAGTGGAAATTTATAAATCACAACAGGATATTTTAAGTAGTAAAATGCTCAGAATATTTAATGAAGTTCTAGAAAATGCAAAAATTCCACAATCTTGGAAAGAAGCCATGATTACAATCATCCCGCAAAAAATAAGTGATCAAACAGACTCTGGAAATTTTAGACTGATATCCTTATTAAATGTCGATTATAAAATCTTCGTGACAATCATAGCAGAAAGACTTTAAAAAATTTTAAACAAATTTATTTCTACAGATCAAAATGGATTCCTCCCACATAGACAACTCAAAAATAATATTATGACAACCTTAGATATCATAGAATATTATGAGGATCATAATGGTGAACAGGTGGCATTAGTGTTCTTAGATGCCAAAAAGGCCTTTGATAACATGAAATAGGATTTCATCTTGCAGCAAATTAAATATATGGACCTAGGACAAACATTCTTAAATGTTATATTGGCAATATATGAAAAACAAGAAGCCAGAATTTTGGTGGAAGGGGGGATAACAAACACATTTCAAATCCAAAAAAGAAGTAGGTAGGAATGCCCGTTATCGCCACTTTTGTTTATTTTGATGTTGGAGATGTTAGCAAAAATAATTAGGAAAGAAACAGAAATTAAAGTTTTAAAAATAAAAAAAGAAGAGTTTAAATTAAAAGCCTTGGCGGATGATTTACTTTTTATTTTAGAAGCACCACAAAATTTGGGACCAAAATTGATAGATAATTTAGAAGAATTTGGAGAAGTCGCAGGGCTAAAAATTAAAAGGGAGAAAACAAAAATAATTGCTAAAGATATGACAAATAAACAAAACGAAATTTTAGCAGCGAGAATGGGCATCCAAATTGTAGAAAAAATTAAATATTTGGGGATTATAATTTTGGCGAGATATACAACACTCAAAAAAGATAATTATGACCCACTAATAAAACGAATATCTGAAGATTTGGAAAAATGGGATAAATTAAGACTATCCTTCATGGGAAGGATAGCAGCAATAAAGATGAATGTACTACCTAAATTATTATTCCTTTTTCAAAATGCCCCCATAAAATTGGAAAAAAAGTTTTTGATAATTTGAATAAAATAATGGTGAATTTTATATGGGAAAAGAAAAAACCAAGAGTCAAATTGAAGTTGCTGCAAGATGCTACAGAAAGAGGAGGATTTGGCCTACCCGACTGGGAATTGTATTATAGAGCAGCAATTTTAACCTGGGTGAAAGATTGGATAAACCATAGAAATAAAAGAAAATTAACATTAGAAGGTTACAATTTGCAGTTGGGATGGCATACCTTCCTCTGGCAGGATAATTTAAAGGGCTATAACTATGTTCAAAGACATAAAGTTAGACAGACTCTCTTAAATGCATGGAATAAAAAAGACAAATGTATGTAGAAATACCTATTTGGCTATCAACTTGGGAAGCATTGATGCACTCACATCTATTGAGACAAGGAAAAATCATCACCTATGAAGATATACTAAATGACAAAGGGGAATTACAATCTAGACAAGGTTTGAAGAATCAAGGAATTGATATGGAATGGTGGGCCTATTTGCAACTCCAATCAAAATACTTTTTCAGCACAGTCCATAATTTTCTTGATAACTTCCTCCTGCATAGGTAGTTTTTCACTTTTCCAATTCTTAGCAAATACAATTCTAGCCACTGTTAAAACATTTACAATCAAGTATTTCAGTTCTTTATTGTATATTTCCGGTATGATTCCCAATAAAAATATCTCTGGTTTAAAGTCTATATGCTGTTTTATCATTTTTTTCAGCCATGTGTGAATTTTAGTCCAATATCCTTTTGCATCCGAGCATGTCCACCACATATGGTAATATGAACCCGGTATCTGATGACATTTCCAACATTTGTCTGATTTATCCTTAAACATTCTCGTGATTCTCGTCAGGGGTAGATACCACCTGTAAAACATCTTATACAAATTTTCTATATATGCAGTTGACATTGTCATTTTATAATTTTGAGACCACAGTTTTTGCCATTTCTTTTTTTTTTTAAACAAATTTTATTCAATTTTTAACAATTTTTTAAAACAGCTCTTTTCAGTAGACAGCATGTTCCCGGGTCAACACTTTTACATGCAAATATGACAGTAAATCTATATTCATTTTAAACATTTGACTTCACTTCTATTCCATTTTAGCAGACAAAGGATCAAAGAAATTAATCCTAATCTCAAATCTTAATCTCAATCTGTATAGCCCCCAGTTCATTTCGAGTTAATTGCAAATATATATATATATTTTAAAAACTTCATTTATAAATCTTACAAATAACAATATATTTACCCATCATATTAAAGATAAAGTTCATCCATATCTATCCTTTAATTATCTTCACATTGTTAATACTCTTTTATCATTTACAGAATTCTTTTGTCCGTCAGATTTGCCTTTTCATCACATATTCTCTCCATAATTCTAAATCCGTACAAATGTTAACACTAAAAAGAATGAGAAAAAAAAACCTAGACTTGCCCCCTTTTACTACTTTGAAAGTGACACATCAGTGGTTAATATAGTAGCATAATCATAATCATTCCCTTTAAAATGAAAGATAGAGAAAAAGAAAAGAAAAAGGAGAAAAGCTCCCTTACAATATATCTCTAATTGATCGGGTTCTGCAACACATATCCCCCCTAAGATTTATTTATGGTTCCAAGATAATAATAAAATAACTAATCTTGGTTATTGACAAATCTCATTTTTAGGCATTTTCTAAAATCATTTCAATTAATTCAATTCATCTAATCATCATTTAGCTTTCTTTTGTAAATAAGAAATAAAAATGTGACCTTTTACCAGTAAAAATTGTCAGTAACCCCTATTGTTTTACACTTTTATAATTACAATATACTCTTATTACCATTTCTTCATGCAGAACCCCCTTTTAAATACGTTAGCCATTATCTCTATGCAAACAAGTTTCTTTCTTTATTATGTAATTCCGTGTCTCTCTATCTTTTGTTCTTGTTTCTTGTTCCTTCTCCTCTCTTTTATCCGCTATCCCCTTCTCTATCCAGTTTGAATCCTCTCTCTCTTTACCTTTCTGCTCTCTATCCTTCTGGACCTTTCTAACATGCCTAATTTCATAAATGTTCCCCTTTTTAATTACCTTCTTAAGTTTCATTTTTTTGACCATCCTCCCTTTCCTTTTATTTGTATTAATCTTTGTGTTAGTTGTCTTCTTAAAATGGCTTTCGCTTGTGCTGGCTCCTTCTCCTCCCTATTATCCTGCTCTCCCCTTCTCTATCCAGTTTGAATCCTCTCTCTCTCTTTACTTTTCTGTTCCTTTCCTTCTGAACCTTTCTAACATGCTTAATTTCGTAAATGTTCCCCTTTTTAGATACTTTCTTAGGTTCCGTTTTTTTTTTTTTTTTTCCTTTCCCTTTTATTTGTATTAATCTTTGTATTAATTGTCTTTTTAAGATGGCTTTCTCTTGTGCTGGCTCCACCCTTTCCAAGGCTCCTTCTTCTTTATTCAGCATTTGAATGCCCATATTTTCTGCAACATGCCAAGTTAGTTCAGTCACTTCCTGTAACAGTTCTTTCATACTTTTAAACTCCATTTTTAATTCTTTGGATGACCACCAAAATTTTAATTTTCCTTATTTCTTCTTCTTTAAATTTTCTATGATCCTAACCCAGGTCCAGAGTCTGTATCAATATCACCAATTAGTCCGGTAGTCCATCTTTGTGCATTCAAGCTTTCACTTTCTGTGAGTCTTGCGTCTCTTTAAAATATAACAACTCCAATCCACAAAGGAACAAGATAGTTTCTTACTTCTTTAGCTTCCAATTTTTCTCCACAAAGTGGCACTTTCTGCACAGAGTCTTAACCCTTTCCTTTTATTTTGATATTCAAAGTTTTCCGAGCCCCAAACTTAAGTTCTTACGCTGGCTTCTTCCTTTCCTGGTTCGAAGCCCCTTATAGCTGTCAAAAATATTTTACTTATTTTTTTCCTTCACTTGGAACTGCGCCGCTTCTGTTTCTCTTTTTAAAACTCATCTTTATCTTAATCCGGGTGCCTTGATCTTACCATCCGATACCGGTTCCTCTGCTGTCGACTTCTCTCTTTCCTCCTGCACCAATCTTAATCCCGTTGAGACCTTTCTCGAGGTGGCCATTTTGACCACCACTTCTTGGCGTCTTCAGAGGGAAAAGACCAGACCCAAAGGGGAGATGCGGCTCCCCTCACTCTGGCTGGCAGATTTCCCTTTCTCCGCCGCCTCTGAGGCAGCTTCAGCCCGAACCTTGCAGGATCGGGGCTCTCGATGCAAGAGCCAGGCTGCGGTCGTGGACGATCACAAACCGCCGCCCGTTCTCGAGAAGGCTCAACCCGGAAGTCCAGTTTTTGCCATTTCTGTAAATCAATTCCATATCCAAAATTTCCCCCCCAAGCAATCATTTCTTTAACCTGTTCTTCCTCCAATTTAAATTCTAATAAGTGTCCATAAAGTTTTTTAATTACCTTTTCATCAGTACCCATCAAAATTTTATCTAAAACAATCATCTTATCATAAATACCTTCTGTTTTAAGATCTTTATCAAATCTAGATTGTATTTGCAAATATGAAAACCAATTCATTTTTACACCTTGTTCTTCCAACGCTTGCATAGATTTAAGTTCACCCTTTTCATTCAATATCTCAGCATATCTAACTGTTTGTTCCTTTTTATATATTATTGGATAAGAAAAAGCTTCAATAGTAGATATCCACAGTGGAACTTTTAAATAATATTGTCTTCTTATCTTCTCCCAGTTTAAAAACAATGCCTCTCGAATGTAATGTCTTCTGAAATACCCCTGTGTTTTCGTTCCCTTATGCCAGAGGAAGGCATGCCAGCCCAACAAGAGGTCATGCCCTTCTAAAGTCAATAATCGACTATTCCTTAATGTTATCCATTCCTTTACCCACATCAAATTTGTCGTCTGGTAATATAATTCCCAATTGGGCAAAGCAAACCCACCTCTTAATCTTGCATCTTGCAGCAGTTTTATTCTCGCTTTTTTGCCCTGCCAGATGTATTTCAACACAATTTTATTTAAATCATCAAAGAACTCTTTCTTTAGTCAAATTGGAATCATCTGGAATAGAAATAAGATTCTAGGCAATACATTCATCTTAATTGTAGATATGCTCCCAAACAATAATTGTAAGTTTTCCCATTTTGTCAGATCTGTCGCAATCTGCCGTTTGAGTTTAACGTAATTATCCTCCTTCAATGTGCTACATCTTGATGTAATATGTTTCCCTAAATATTTAACCTTGTTTGTGACCTGTATTTCTAAAAGTTCTTCCGATTCTTTCTTTCGTCTTGCTAACGTATTCTTTGTTAATATCTTTGTCTTATCTTTATTTATTTTCAGGCCTGCTACTTTTCCATATTCTTCTATCTTTTCTATTAATTTGGGTGCTGTTTCCAATGGATCTTCTTGTCACTGTGTTTTTTTGGTTTGTCTGTTCAAGCTCCTAAGCTCATATTCTAGCAAGCAGGTGTCTGCTAGCCAGCACTGTGTTATCTTGTCTCCATAGTAATAAGATAAGAAAGTTTTGTAATGTTTTGACTCACTGCGCGTGTGTACAAAGTCTTTACTTCACTTCCTTTGCAACTTCCGTTGTACTTTTCCTTTGTTCTTTTTCTATATGCCTTGGTGGAGAGTAGGTTGCAAACATGTAGCTCCGTTAGGTTTTCTTATTTTATAAATAAAATGTTTTTAGATTACTTTCCGGGTCTCATTTTTATCATCATTGACAGCAGAGAAGAACACGGTTTATCACCTCTAATTAGCAGGGATGTTTTGGAAGAATTTTTACTCCCTGGCAAAAGGTTTTCTCCAAGCCTTTGAAAATGGTAGCAGAGAAAGGCTTGACACTTCTAATATAAATACTAGGTCATCTGCAAAAGCTTGTAGCTTATACTCTTCCTTTTTAATTTTCATTCCTTTTATTTCTTTCTGTTCTCTAATATACCTGTTCAGCACTTCTAACATTAAAACAAACAGCAGAGGCGACAGTGGACAACCTTATCTAGTCCCTTTTGTTATGTCTATCGATTCTGTTAATTCTCCATTTATCATAATCTTTGCAATCTGTCTATGATATATTGTTTCAAAGGCTTGAATAAATTTATTGCCAAAGCCCCAATTGCAATAGCATAAATCGCCAACTCACATTATCAAAGGTTTTTTGTGCATCTAAAACCATCAGGGCCATTTGCTTTTCAGGATGCACCTCATAATACTCCAAAGTATCCAGGATTATTCTCATGTTGTCTTTGATTTGTCTCTTTGGCAGAAATCCATTTTGATCTACATGAATAAAGTTATTTAAGTATCTTTTTAATCTTTTTAATCTTTCTGCCAAAATTTAAGCAAAGATCTTGTAGTCTGAATTTAGTAAAGATATGGGTCTATAGTTTTTAACTTGCTACAGGTCTGTGTCCTCCTTCGGTATAAGTGTAATATTCGCTTCTGTCCATGTTTGGGGTATTCTCTTCTTTAACATAACTTCATTCATAACTTCTAGTAATTGAAGGTTCAATATTTCCTGGAAGGTCTTGTAAAATTCCACTGGCAATCCATCTGGACCTGGTGCCTTTCCAACATTCTGTTTTTTTAAAGCTTCTGTTAATTCCATCATTGTTATATTCCCCTCTAACATTATTTCAATGTCTTTGGGTATCTGGGGTAGTTTCGTTTTCCAATCGAAATACTTAAAGGACAAGAAAGAGTGGGGAATTAATAGAACTAAGACAAAGTAGATGAAATTCTATTAGGAACCGAGGAGAAGATGATAAAAAAATCTATCAAGTTTTATTGGAATTTAAATTGGAAGAAGAAAAAGTAAAGGAAACAATGGTGGTATGGATGAAAATTTTTGGTTATAGCATTAATTTAGATGATTGGCAAATATTATGGAAAAGAAATTTAAAAATGACCTTAGCTATACCGTTTAAGGAAAATTTGTATAAATTATTTTATAGATGGCACATACCTCCACAAAGATTGGCAATAATGTATTCAAAACTTTCTCCCACATACTGGAAATGTAATAAAGAAAAAGGAACTTATTACCATTTGTGGTGGAGTTGCAAAGAGGCCCAAAAATATTGGCAAAAATTATGCAAGTGGCTAGAAGAAATATGTGGGATGAAAATATAACATAGACTGGAGTTCTTTCTGTTAGGGATTAATACGAGGAAATATGACAAGGAAAATATATATTTAAAAATCCATATAATCAAGATTGCAGCAAGATTGGCGTATGCACAGAAATGGAAAAGTAAAGATACTCCAATGAATTTGAAATACTTAGGAAAATTGTGATGTGCACAGAAATAGATAAACTAACAAAGGAATTAAAAAATAAGGAGGATTTAGATTATTATAAAATATGGGACAAATTTTATGGTTGGCTAGAGAGAGGAAGATTCAAGAGAATAAAGAATGATTATTTAATGTATATGGAATGAAATTGTGTATTACTATTATTGGACTTAGCAAAGTAATGACAAAGATCGATGTTAGGAAGACTGTACCATGTTCAACATTTTTAATGTATTTTTTGATTATGTTTGTGTTTGTTTGTTTAATAAAGAAAAACCTTTTTTTAAATTGATGCAGTATTCCAGGTGTGGTCTTATCAGTACAGTATAAAGAGATGCTAACACTTCAAGTGATCTTGATATTATCCCTCTATGGATGCTAAGCAATTCTGGTTACCACAATACCATTGGCTTGTTTTGCAGCAGCAGCACATGCTGGCTCATATTTAAGTGGTTGTACACTAGAACAGGAGTTCCCAAACCACAGTATGTGGATTTCTACCAGTCTGCAACCTGTTGAAAACTAGGCTGCAAAGCAGTGGACAAATGTCCAAAGCTCCATTTGCACATTGCTGAATTAGGTAGTGCATGCAAAACCATCCTCTCCCCTCTGCTATCACCGCTGCTTCCTGCAGCCATTGCTGCCAGTCCACAGAGTCAGAAAGAATGGGGACTGCTGCAGTAGAACATTGAGATCCCTCTCACAGTTATTGCTATTGATTCAGATACCACCTATTCTATTCCTGGGCATTTGGCTTTTCTTGCTTAAGGGTGGTCTTACCACCCTTACCATTTTTCTCACCACTGAATTGCATTTTGTTGAATAGGGCCCAGTTTTCAAGTTTGCCAAGATCCTTCTATATCATGAGTGTATTTTCTAAAGTGTTAACTATTAGTCTATTACTCCTAGTTGGGGTTGTCTGCAAATTTGTGAGTTCTCCATCTATCCCCTCATCTAAATCATTAATGAAGATGTTGAAGAGTACTGGGCTTGATACTCTATCACAAAGTTTCTATGACTTCCACTTCCTCAACCATTTCATCCTTATTAGAATTGAGTCCAGTATAGCTGACCCTCTAGTTCAGGAGTCAGCAATCTTAAACATTCAAAAAGCCACAAAAGTCCTAACTGGAACCTCCCATTCAATTATGGAGCCAACAGGAAGTCCGGTTCCCCCACCATAGAGTCTCCTCCTAGCGTGGCATCCTTTTTCCTCTACCTGTCCTAACTGAAAGCCCTATCAATTGTAGAGCTGACCGGCAACAGGAGCCACAGCAGAGGGATGAAAGAGCCACATGTGGTTCCAGAGCCAGGGTTGCTGACCCTTGCTCTAGTTCCTGCCTTTACCTTTTGAATGATATCATTTTGATATCATTTGAATGATATCATTTTGAAGTTATCAGTTAGGCAAGTAATGAATCTTTAATTTCCCAATGGATGCAGTGTCTGTTTTTCAGTGGATGAAATTCCTCAAATTTGAAAACTCAAATCAACAATAACAAAAAAGGTACTTACAATCTGGATTCAAAATTCTGATGGCCAAGTTTCCCATTTTTCCCTACCCATTGAGATGATCACATTTTGGCACTTAGCAACTGGCTTATTATGGGTTCCAGTATCCCAGAGTTAGGTGACTACAATTTTCAACATTTTGCATGTACTTCTGGTTTCTGGCAAAACACCATGGGGACAACAGGTTACCTTAACAACCACGGCTTTTATTTAACAACTTCTGCAAAAAATATCATAAAATCAAGTCAGTCACAACAATGATCTACTTAATAACTGACACAAATTACAGCTGTAATTCTGATCTCAATTACAATTTTAAGATGAATATCTGTACTATGGTGATGTGTTTCCTCTACAGCTCAGCTAACTGATTTCAAAAAGTTCATCTATTTCCCCAGCATGTTCGGGTATCCTGTAGAACACACATATAACAATGTCATTTGTACACAGATCTACTAATTCTTTACATACAATGCAAGTCCTTCTCCTCTTCATTGGGTCTGTTTATTTTGAACACATTATGTCATTCTAAATAGTTTATTCCAATCATGAGTTGGAACAAATGTTGAGGACAAATATTTTTTTGAATTTTAGACTACACTTCTCTTACCTAACGACGAGGCATGGGGCCAGATCAGGTTAGGGGAGCGCGCCCCTGATGTCTTCATGCAGTGGCGCGCTCCGACCCCGACACCTCCTCCCAATGCCCTGGGGATCCGGGATCTAGGGCCCTTGGACTGGTGTACTTTAATGCCAGGTCCGTGGCTAATAAGGCAACCCTCCTCCGTGAGGTAATCGAGGAGGCCGCGGACCTGGCCTGCATCACTGACACCTGGGTGGGCCCAGAGGGTGGAGTCCCTCTAGTGGATTTGTGCCCCCCAGGTTTTTGGGTGTTGCATCAGTCACGAGCCCAGGGGAGGGGTGGGGGGTGGCTGTTGTTATTCGGGAAACCCTGATTCCAAGGGAGGTCTCTGTTCCAGAGATAGGCGAGTGTGAGGCTCTCCTCTTGAGATGCGGATCTGAGAGTCGGATGGGCTTGCTGCTTACATACATTTCCCCCAGCTGTGTAGCAGCTGCCTGCCTGGGCTGCTCGACGCCATCTCGGGGGTGGCGGTGGAGTTCCCAGGGCATATTGTTCTGGGTGACTTCAACCTGCCTTCCCTCGGGGCGGCATCGGGTTTGGCCCAGGAATTCATGGCCTCCATGGCGGCCATGGATCTGACTCAGGTGATTAATGGCCTGACTCATGAGGCGGGCAACATGCTCGACCTAGTTTTTGTCTCAGAGCAGTGGTGTAATGATCTGGGGGGTGACGATTTTACTATCCACCCCGTTCCATGGTCAGATCATTATCCCCTACGGCTGGTTTTTTGACAAGCTGCCCCACACTGCTGGGATGAGAAGCCACTTAGATGGTTCTGCCCCAGGCGCCTGATGGACCCGGAGAGGTTCCAGGCAGAACTGGGTTTTTTTCCTACATCCCTGGTCCTCATCTCTGTCGAGGCCCTGGTGGCCGCCTGGCAATGGGAGGCTGCGGGAGCCCTCAACAGAGTTGTCCCCATGCGTCCCCTTACTCGTCGCAGATCTCGTGTGGCTCCCTGGTATACCGAGGAGGTCCGGGAGATGAAGCAACATAGAAGGGGTCTAGAGAGCAGGTGGGGATTGACCCATTCCGGATCTGACCGAGCCCAGTTGAGAGCCTACATTAGGACTTATCTGGTAGCTGTGAGAGTGTCAAGAAGGGTTTATTTCTCCACTCTCATGGCATCCACAGGAAACCGCCCAGCCACCCTGTTCGGGGTCACCCGCTCCCTCCTTCAGCCAGGGGTTGCGGTGGACCCCTTGTGGGGTCAAGCTGAGGAATTTGGTCAATTCCTGCGGGATAAGATCGCTAGGATCCGGGCGGGGTTGAGCTCCAATTTGCAGTGGTCTGATCCTGAGGGTGCAAGTGGTCTGGCCAATGCAATCTGGACGGAGTTTGATCCGGTTTCTGAGGATGAAGTGGACAGGATTATGCAACAGCTGAGTTCCACCACATGTTTGTTGGACCCATGCCCTTCCTGGTTGGTTTATGCCTCCAGGGAGGTGACATGTGGATGGCTCCAGGCAGTGGTCAACACTTCTTTAGGAGAGGGTACCTTTCCTGCCACCTTGAAGGAGGCGGTGGTGAGGCTGCTCCTGAAGAAGCCTGCCCTGGACCCAGCCAAATTGAACAACTTTTGTCTGGTCTCCAACCTTCGCTTTTTAGCGAAGGTTGTTGAGAGTGTGGTGGCTCAGCAGTTTCCGCTTTTCCTGGAGGAAGTGGACTACCTGGATCCGTACCAATCGGGCTTCCGACCCGGGTGTAGCACAGAGACTGCATTGGTCGTATTGGTTGATGATCTCCTGAGGACTCGGGACAGGGGATTTTCCTCTGTCCTAGTCCTATTAGATCTGTCGGCGGCTTTCGATACCATCGACCATGGTATCCTATTGTGGCGTCTTGGGGGGCTGGGAGTGGGAGGCACTGTTCTTCAGTGGTTCGCCTCCTTCCTCTTGGGACGCTCGCATTGGTGTTGGCAGGGGGCAGAGGTCAACGCCAAGGGCTCTCACTTGTGGGGTCCCTCAGGGGTCGGTCCTCTTGCCCCTCCTGTTCAACATCTATATGAAGCCGCTGAGCGAGATCATCCATGGCTTTGGGGTGAAGTATCATCAGTACACTGATGATACGCAGTTATACATCTCCACCCCAGGCCACATCAGTGATGCCCTCTCCATGATGTCCCATTGTCTGGATGCGGTACGGATCTGGATGGACAGAAACATGCTTTGGCTCAATCCGGCTAAGACAGAGTGGTTGTGCATACAGACATCTTGGCCCAGTCAGGAGATTCCATCTTTGGTCATGAGGGGAGAGGTGTGGCCCCCTGTGGATAGGGCATGGAATCTGGGGGTCCTCCTGGACTCACGGCTCAGGTTAGAGGAGCAGGTGGGAGCCGTGGGGCTTTTGCCCAGGTCCGGCTGGTTCGCCAGTTACGCCCATACCTGGACTGAGATGCCCTACGCACAGTCACTCAGGCACTTGTCACCTCCCGGCTCAACTACTGCAACGCTCTCTATTTAGGACTGCCCTTGCATACCATCTGGAGGCTTCAGCTGGTGCAGAATGCGGCTGCGCGGGTTGTGATGGGAGCCTCCTGGTACTCCCATATTACACCCCTTCTGTGTGGCCTGCATTGGCTACCGGTTGCCCTACGAATGAGATTCAAGGTTTTGGTATTGACATTCAAAGTCCTATGAGACATGGGTCCGGGCTATTTACAGGAATGTCTACTGCTGGCATTGAATACCAACCGCCCTGTACGAGCACACAGGCAGAGACTCCTCGGAGTGCTGTCTGCAACTCAGTGTCGTTTGGCAGTAATGTGGGGGAGGGCCTACTCTGTGGCGGCTCCCGCTCTGTGGAACCAACTACCTCTGGGGCTCCGCCTGGCCCCTGACCTCCGCACTTTCCGCCACAATTTAAAAACCTGGTTGTTTGAACAGGCTGTGCTGTGCTGACTCCTTGGGGTGGGGGGCTTGATTTTATAATGTAAATTATAAATGGGTTTTTAGCTTAATTTAGCTTGGTTAATTTAATTCTATTTTAGATAATTAATTTATTGTGTTGGTTTTAATTGTGAGCCGCCCCGAGTCCTTTTTGGAGAGGGGCCGGCATACAAGTCAAATTAGTAGTAATAATAATAATAATAATAATAATAATAATAATAATAATAATAATAGCAATTGTTCTTTCTCATTTATTTTTCTTCCCTATGTCCTATATATTGCCACTGTAGCCAAGGTTACTGATTGTGATAGGGTTTGAAATATTTGGAATGGCACATTTTGTCACCCAAGTTTGGGAAGCATTTTACTAAATCATTTGTGGTCTGGGTACAAACTTTAAGAGGGTTTAAATTACAGATTAGACAATGCTGTTTAATGGGTTAGGAAAGGGAGAAGAAATTCTAGAGAGTTTGATCATATATCAGGGTCTGTTTATTTACTTATTTACTCTTTGTAACTTAATATCTACTTTTCATTACTTATCTTAATTTCAAATGAGGTTATAAAATAGTATTAGTGCTGTGAAATTATATATTCATAACTCCTTATCATCATAATCTATGACACTGAAAAAAATAAGAATGGGGAATGGGAAATGACAATGGGAAATGACAACTCAGATACAATTTAAAGGTTGGGTGCACAAATGAGTGCACTGAAATTTGTTAATATTTAGTGACAGCTCTAATTGGAGGGAATTTCATAGTTGTGGTGCCTGTATCAAGAGCACTTAGCTTCATTAAAATGGATTCTTGGCGAATGCTATGCTATCAAGGGGACATTCCCTTCAGATCTGAATAATTACAGGGAATAAATAAAAGTAGTCTGTGACCTGAAAAACAGCAATAAGCAAGGGGTTCTTCCACAAAAAAATTACACAATCAGCCACATTCATAGAATTTAGTGGAAAACAGATGGCATTGCCTGTCATTTGCAAACCCTGAAAAAAGCAAAAGAAGGAAAAATAAAGTGGGAAAGATGGAATAGCTGCACTGTATGTTCTGACTAATAGTGTTAAGAAGCACCCAGAGAACTGGAGAAATTAGAATAGGGACAAAATGGCAGATTGCACCATGACAAAGGGCTCTTGAGGAGGCAACTTGTTGCACGATGGGGTTGAATCTGAGCATATTAACTATCCAAACTGTAGGCAATGTGAAAGATTTCCAGTGTTATTACCGTGTTTCCCCAAAAATAAGACCTACCCCGAAAGTAAGACCTAGCACTATTTTCTAAACCTGCCCTCATATAAGACCTACCCCAAAAATAAGACCTAGTGTAAATCTCCAGTTCCAGGAAGACTTTTCAGGGAGCAACCGTGCACCCGCGAAACACCCCCCCTACACACTCACACCCACTATTTGGCACCATAAATATATAAGACCTACCCCGAAAATAAGACCTAGTGTGTTTTTGGGAGCCAAAAAAAATATAAGACAGTGTCTTATTTTCGGGGACACACGGTAGTAAAATTAAAATAATTAGTAAAATCAGTAATTTTAAGCAGAGTTAATCTTTTCTAATTAGAAAAAGATTAACTCTGCTTAAAATTACTAATGGCCTACGTATAGCTTTCTATTTGGAAGAGCTGCTGTTATGAACTTACAAAATACCAATGTCTTGATTACTGGCTATAACTGTTAAGAAGCTAAAAGAGAATTTTTAATGCAACATCAAGAAACAGATAGCTGGCTCTGACAGAGGTTTTTATACTACTTTTTCTTTTAGAATTTCCAGGTGGTGTCTAGACACTGTAAAAGAACAGATTGACCCAGATTAATTTGGCATTGTCATTGGAATTTATTTAAGAAATACAACAAACTTTGCCAAATTCTTTTCAAGGATGCTAATATAGTGACAATAAAGCACAACATTCTTCATATTTCTCTTGGTTTCTTTTTTAAAGATCATGAGCTTTCACATCCAATAAAATGAAGCCAAAACACTATGCCAGAAAAGTGCACACATAGGCTGCGTATCAGAACTTGTGTGCTTAGAGAGTGGAAAGTCACTATTTTGTGAATTGTGACACTGAAAAAAAAGGCATACAAAACTGGAAGTCAAAAAAGACCTAATAAAATATTAGGAAACTAGCAAACTGTTGCTGGTCTTTTCTATTTAACATAGCTATGGGTGTACATCAGGCTCACACAACACAACTTCTAGATTTTAAAAAATATGCTCTGGTGCTGACAGAATCAAAATTTAGAGAAAAGGATATTGTCCTAGTGATGAGAAGCAGGCAGCATCTATTGCATAGAGCACTCTTACTGCAGAAGAAAAGAACCTATGTGCATCCTTGATTTCACAATTTTCTCCAGGACATACAGTCTGCAAAACTTGTATACTGCTCATTAAATAACCAAGACAGACAAAATAGGACACCATTAAGGTATTTATTTTCATGGTTTTACAGTCCTCTGTACTGGCTTTACCAGCAGCAAACTTTTCTCTCTTTCTCTTTTACCAGAGACTCCAGAGTACAGAAAAGAGAAACAAAGTTGATTAGGGGACTGGAGGCTAAACATATGAAGAACGGTTGCAGAAACTAGGTTTGTCTAGTCTAGTGAAAAAAAAGACTAGGGGTGACATGCAAGTGTTCTAATATTTTAGTGGCTGCCACAAAGAAAAGGGGGTCAACCTATTTTTCCAAAGCATCAGAAGGCAAGACAAGAAACATTGGATGGGAACTAATCAAGGAGAGAAGCATCTTAGAACTAAGGAGAAATTTTGTAATGGTGAAAACAATTAACTAGTGGTATGGCTTGCCTTCAGAAATTGTGGGTGCTCCATTACTGGAGGCTTTTAAGAAGAGACTGGACAGTTACTTGTCTGGAATTGTATAGGGTCTCCTGCTTGTGCAGGGGATTTGACTAGAAGACCTCCAAGGTCCCTTCCAATGCAGTTATTCTGTTATTCTTTCTGTAGCCATGTCACTATTTAACCATTGTTGCATACTATATGTGTTTAATGTTTATCTAAGACTCTCTGCTTTTCAGGCAGAAGGAATTTCTCTACTGAGTTCTTTTCAGAGACCTGTCAAATTAAATTGCCTTCAAACAAAATAAATAAAATGAACTTCAAATGTTTGCAGAGATGAAAGAAATCTTGTTAGTGATTTGTTCTGGAATATTTGTTAGTCAGAAAAATACCTGAGTTCAGTTCCAAGGCACATGGTAATACATTTATTTTTAATCCATATTTTTAAAAAGGTGTGCTTCCAAATTAATACAATACAGTATTTTTTAAGAATCAAATTGAAGCCAAATATATTATCCTATTTTAATAACTAATTGCATTTTTAAAAATATATAATTTGCAATTGTTAAAGAAATGTGTCAAGAACTTGGGTAATAAAATAAGATTGCTGTTGATCTTTTAAGGGTCAATTGCAAAAAGGACAGGCACCAAATTTCTCCATATCAGTTCACCATATTGCTGTTAAAAGGACTTAGATTGTAGAAGTGTAAAGGATCTTTTTTCAAGACATTGAAAGGAGTCATAGAAAACAGACAGTAATGATATATATGGACCAGAGCTGACACAAAACCACTCTATCTAAATTAATGAATCTGTCATTGGTTATAATTAGTTTAATAGTGGAATCTTTGAACAAGACATGTGATGAGCTCCAGTTTAGATTTAACTCCTATGAAAATAAACCTTTTTTGTCAAGTTTAAATTTTTTCAAAAATTCTATAATAATTAGATCAAACAAGTCCTTTGCTTTCTGTTCTTTTTCCTTTATCTAATGTTCCTCTTTTTCAAATATCAAGAGATGATCATTTGACAGCAAGTGTAAGACAGATCTAGATGTCTTAATAAACCACCATTAACCATGAGCCAGCACTGTTTCACGGTTACCAAAAAAGTTAATGTACTCCTTGCATCGAGGGATACTTTCAAGATTATGTGAAGTGATAGTACCACTATGTACTGCACTGATGAGACCACACTTGGAATATTGCATCCAGTTCTGGTCACCACAATATTCTAGAGACTCTAGAAAGAAAGAGTACAGAGAAGAGCAACAAGGATAAGGGATCTGAAGGCTAAATCACATGATGAACAACTGAGGGAATTTGATATGTCTAATTTAACAAAGAGAAGGACAAGGGGTGACAAGATAGTTTTCCAAAATCTGAGGAGCTGTCACAAAGAGGAGGGGGTCAACCTATTCTCCAAAGTACTTGAGGACATGACAAGAAATAATAGATGAAAAATTATCAGAGATCCAACCTAGAATTTAGGAGAAACTTCCTGACAGTAACAATTAATAAGTCTCGAGAATTAATTAATTTATTGTCTCCAGAAATTGGATGTCTTTAAGAAGATATTGGACAGCCATTTGTCTGAAATGGTATAGGGTCTAACTGCTCAAGCAGTGGGGTTATGCTAAAAGACCTCCAATATTGCTTCCAACTCTGTTATTTTATATTCTTTTCCTTTGTTACAAATCATTTGTTTAGAAAGAAGGGCAAAGAAACAATGAATGTAAAATAAACAGGAAAACTACAATAATAAAAAAATCCTATACAGATTTCTAACTCCGTAGAATCTGAGACCTGAGAATGTCAGTAACTTCTCTTACATCTGCCCTTTTTGAATAAAAAAATGCTATTCCATAATGTGACAAAACTATTAGGGCATCCCATAATTATATAAAGAAAACTGTCTATCTTTAAAAAAAACATACATGGACACAAGAGTAATTACTGTCAATTATTGTGAAACTTCTACATTAAGATAGACAACTGCTTTGAGAGAAATAAACCAAAGACAATACTCATCATGAAACCAAGCCAAAGAGAAATGGGTTGAGGCTGCAATTTTCTTTCAGAGAGCCAATCAAATTTCATTTTAGTAACCATAATACCCAGTGATATGACCAATGACCTGGGGAAATTGGGCATACCAGAACCTGTTGTTTTGTTTGTCCTTTCATATAGACTTAAAGGCCAAGTTATTAAGTTGTTATTTCAACATTTCTGGTGGCTGGATGTGGCCTGCCAGACTATGGCAGCAGGACAAATACCTTTGTCATTTCCCCCCAGAGTTGTTTTATAAAAGAGATGCTAAAGAGTCCTTCTCATGGAGAAACAATACCTTCTACACTGAGATCCAAAAACCACACAAGTCATCCTCATGTTTTGGCTTTTTTCCACTTTTCTTTTCATAATGCCAAATTGCAAACAATTTCCTTTCTCTAGATTTAAAATATATGTGTAAGTGACTAGGTAGCTGTTTTTCAAGAAGAACAAGATCTGAGTTCCTTTGATCTGATAGAGCTAGTCCAGCATTTTATCTAAAATCACTTAATAAAGGTTAACATGATAGCAGTGATAATATTCAAGTAATTATCCATCAAAAATACACTGTATGCTACTGTATGTATCTATCAACATGATGAACACCAGTTTATAACTGCAATACTTAAATGCCTGGAACTTAGTGGATCAACTGATCAACTGATTTTATCAATAGGCATTGACCAGGAAGGAAAATACTGTAGTTGTTGTATTTGGAAATGGGGAAGATCTATTTCTTAGCAATGAATGTAGAAAGGAAAGTATTGCATTGGGTTCAATCGCATAGGGCACACCTTCATAGCAATTGATACAGTTACTCATTTCACCTCACTTCTAGCATTCTGTAATCCTAGAATGGCAGTTGGATGATAGGACTCTGTAAGAGGGCAAAGTAGAGCAGCATCAACAGCTTGGGAAATTGTCAAAATCAAGAAAGAACAAGAGACTGGCATTTAATAACTTTAAAGAATTTGGAAGAAAATTGAGAGGATGGGATCCAAAATTCCTTGATCACTAAAATATGGGTACTAAACATCTCTGTGTTAGGAAAGACAAGCAATCAATGTTGTTATTATTTGCAGAGATAGAATAGCTTGTTTTTAAATTGTGCAGTCAACAGATTTGGAAAATAGAAAATTTGGAAATGCTCCATAATATAAAACATATAAAAGGGAGAAGGGGTGGGGATGACATCCCAGCGACATGATACATCCCGAGTTCCTCAGGATTGTGCCAAAATTCGAACTGCAAGGAGGTTCTGATGGACCTGAATCACCTTGAAGAAAGAGAGCACACTCTGTTGATCTCAGGAAGCTTGCAAACTTCCTGATTGATCCAGAGAAGGCTCTCAATCCAGTGGGGAGAAAAAGATGGCCACTGTGGCCTGATCAAAGCTGGGACAGCTGACTGATGAAAAAAGCATGAAAGACTGAGGAACAGTGTAAACTATCTGGGTGAGATATTTCTAACTTCTAATTGCTATTGAGGAATGAGCTCCCTGGAAACTAGCCTGGGAGTGAGTGAGACCAAAAAAATGGAGGTGGATTTGTTCTTCTTCCACTTCCCAAGAAAAACAGTGAGAAAGCCAGAGAGCCATTTTTAAAACAAGAAAGAAAAAAAGAAAAAAAAATTAAGAGAATAAAAGAACCTTAAAATTAGGAAGCTGGACTGGGGACCTCAAATATAATATTGGCTGATTTGGAAAGCTTTGGGGGAATTATAAAATTTGAACTTAAGAAACTTTCTTTTTTGTTGGAAATCCCAGACTGAATAATACAATATAAAACAAGGGGGAGAAAAACAGAGCAACTGTGACACCTGCTGGTAGAAGTGGAAGGTGCAAGGAAATAAAAAGAAAATACATATAGCCTTGATAAGGGTTGGCTGTCAAAACAAGTAACATCTGTGCTAGGAAGCTGTTTATGCTAGACACTTGAGATAGAGAGTGAAACACTGAGACTATTTAAATAAGTGCAGCTCTTATTTAAGCAGAATTTAAACAAAGTGAACAGTAAATACTTTGCCTCTTCTTTTTTTATTGTTGTTCTATGAACCTTCCCTTTGAAGATACAAGACAGCTGACTGGTGGAATTCTAGGATTTTGTGTGCCTATATGGATTATAATTTATTTTGGACACTTTTTGAAGAATGGAGGACTAGCAATCTAATAACTCTTTGATTACAATTTATACTTTCACTTTCACCTTTATTTTGGATTACAAATAATGGTTTCATTGCCTTAGTTTTGTGGATTATAATCACGTGTCTCTGGGATTATAATTAAATTACACTTAAAGCACTATAAAATGAAGAAAACCACATCTGTGCCATCCTCAGCAGCAGCATCCACTGCATCCAGCCTAGCAGGTCAAAGATCGTTGGACACGATGCTTCAACAAGAAAAGATGAACACGATGCAGGCAGAGATGAAAGCCCTCCTTCAAGTTATACATGAAGACCTCAAGAAAGGATAGGTAGAGGATAAAATAGAAAATTTTCAACAAACAATGGCTAAAAATCAACAATGCATTCAGAAAGTGGAAGAGAAGGCTGAACAAATAGAGAAAAGAGTGGAAGAGGTTGATCATAGACTTACACTGGCAGACAAAAATCAGGAGAGAACAATAATACTATTAGAGATGGATAAGGCTGTTTATTACCTACACTTTCAGAATGTTGAAGAAGAAAAAGGAGAAAAATTGGTGGAAATAATGGCAGAGCTGCTGGCAAACATTTTAGAGAGATCCAAAGAAAAGGTGTTTGCTGAAGTGGATGAAATATTTAGACTATACTAGATATGCGAGAAGAAATAGACTTCCTAGAGAGGTACATGTGAGATCTGCTAAAAAAGCAATAAGAACAGAGATACAACAAAGAGCAAGAGATGAACCCATAAAATATAAGGAGAAAGAAATAGTGGTTCTAAAACAGATTCCCAGAAGACTAAGAGAGATAAGAAGGGAATATCAATTTTTGACAAAACAGCTTATCAAGAATGGAGTAAATTTTAGATGGCTGATGCCAGAGGGAATATTGGTGACTTAGATGGAGCAAAGAGACAGATTGGATTCCATAGAAAAAGCAGAACAATTTTATGACCACTATTTTGGAGTACAAGAAGGAGAGATAGTAAGAGGGGAAAAGGAGGACATACAACAAGAGGAAGCTACAGGGGAGAGAGATATACAACAAAAGAAAGATGAAAGAGAAGCAGAGGAAATAGCAAAGAGAGAGGGGGCAAAAGCAAAAGAACAGAGATAGACTAGAACAACAAAACCTATTTATAAGTAAAGAATGGAAGGAGAAATAAAACTATTGTCAATTAACATAAATGGATTGAATTCAATTATAAAAAGGAAAAGGACTTTTAGTTAATTAGAAAAATTAAAGCTGGTTATAATTTGCATACAAGATGTACATATTAAAAAACAACAAAATAAATTATTGGAATACCTTAAAATTGGGGGACTATATAGTTCTTTATCACAACATAAGAAATGATGTGTAGCACTCTATGTAAAAGAAACAATAAATGCTAAGCAAATATTTGTGGATGAAGAAGGGAGGATTTTGATGGTGGAGATAACAATGAATCATAAAGATACTCCTGGTAGCAATGTATGCACCAAATAGTAAACAAAAAGACTTTTATAGTAAACTACATAAGAACATAGCAGAGTTGGAGTATGAAAATATTTGTGCAGTGGGAGACTTTAACGCAATTGTGGATGCAAAACTAGATTATAAAACTAGGAAAGTGAATAAAAAAGTGAGGAAAACATTACCAAAGGCTTTCTTCAAAATGGCTGAAGAATTAGGCATCCAAGATGCATGGCAAGAGATACATTCTAAGGAAAATCAATATTAATTTTATTCAAATAGGCACATGTCTTGGTCAAGAATAGATATGGATGTCAGCCGAACTGAAGGCAAATACACAAGAATTGAATATAGAAACAAGTAACTTTTATTGGACCATAATCCAATAAAAGTTACATGTAAAGGACAAAAAAGAAAACTAAGATGGATGTTGAATCAATCAATATTAAAAGATAAAGAATTTATCCAATTCATGGAAAAAGAATTAGACTTCTTCTTCAAAGAGAACAGAAAAGAACTACAAAATGTATGGAATACAGCCAAGGCATATATTAGAGGTTTAGTTATAACCTATATGGGAAAGAAAAACAAGAAGAAAAAACAGAGACAGAACTACAAAAAGAACCACAAAAAAAGAGTTTAAAAAGTCAAATGGAATTAATAAAACACAAGTTAAATATAATAGATAAAGAAGAACTAGCACAAAAAAATAGAAATGCTAAACAAAACTTTTTTGAAAATGCAAATAAACCAAGTCCCTTTTGAGAAATGCCGCCCCAAGTCCCTTTTGAGAGGGGGCGGCATACAAGTCTAAATAAATAAATAAATAAATAAATAAATAAATAAATAAATAAATAAATAAATATAGTGCCCCCTAAGCTGACAAACACTAAGGATATAACCCAGCTTCCATCCTCAGTTGATTTAGAAGTTCCCACAACATCTTTCCACAAGATGAATCCTCAGTTATGCCCCTCCAAAAATGGACATAAAACTACATTTATAGATTTAAGTCAGAGTACCTGTCCATTGGGGAAAAAATCATTCTTGGAGCAAGAGCAGAGGCACACTGGCAACCGAGATATAGAGGAGCAACAACAAGATCTGCAACCCATGAGGAGAAATATCGAACCTCACAACAACTGTGTTTATATGGGAAGCTTAGATGATATCAACCTGGCTCCAATGTCAAATTGACATCTGGCATTTTTACCATCTAGCCAATCAACCAAGCCAGACCATCTTGCCTCTGAGAACCCCATACAGTTGGTGACCTGGAACATAGCTGGCTGGAAAGGGACAGTTGATAGTGGACTAATGAGCTTTTTCTCTAGATTTGACGTAATAACCTTGCAAGAAATCTGGCTAACCGAAGTAGACGAACCAGTACAAGTGCCTGGCTTTCAAAGATGGGCCTCCCCAGCCCAAAAAACAAAGAACAAAGGGAGACCCTCTGGTGGGCTATGCATTCTTATAAAGCAAGAGTTGCAATGGCAGGGAGAGAAATTATATAACGAAAATAAGTATCGGTACTTTCTAGCTGTCAAATTTGAATATGATCAATTTGAGTTAATATTGGTAAATGTGTATATTCCTCCAAGCACATCCCAGCACTATAATTCCGATTATTGGATGGGCTTGGAAGTTATCCTAGAAGATATAGCAATACTGTACCCTCAGTCCATAGTGGTTTTATTAGAAGATCTGAACGCTAGACTGGGTCCCTCTCTGTATGAGCTTGCCCGGAACAAGAAAATCCTAGGAGAGTTCTTTGAAAACCATCCTCAGTGGCTTTCGAGAGACTGTAAAAGTAATGCCGCTGGTCTGCTCCTAGTCTCCTTAATTTTTAAGGGTAATCTCCAAATTTTGGGAGGTAAGGACAAGAATTATACATACCCTTATACATACCACTCAAACAATTCAAGTAGTGTACTGGATTTCTTTTGTGTGTCAAGAGACAAGGCTGACCTCTTTTCAGAGATCACAGTACACCTTAGTGACAATTACGACCATCAGCCTGTAAGTTTGACATTGAGAGATCGCTCAGATTTAAGACCATATAACATGGCTCATAGATGGCTCACCAAAAAGGTAGGGGTGACTCAAAATAAAAGGTTAATTTGGGCCAAGGTTGATACCAAGGCAATATTAGAATGCCTTAAAACAGAGAATGCTACTAAGTGGGCTAGAACAATCCAGTCATCTACTACTGACTGGATGTCAGCCTTCAATGCATTCTCCAATCTTTGTAGCATACTGAAGAAACACCTAACAACTAAACTTGCTATAAAAAGAACCCAAGTGGGTAGACCTCACTGGTTTGATCCTGATTGCCAGCGACTGAAAAAGAAATTGAAGGCAGCCATGAGGCTTGCCCAGAGGAATCCTACTACCCATATACAAGTTAAGATGCTGCACACGAGAAGGGAATATAAAAAAACTATAACATTAAAGAAAAAAAGTTTTGCCATTTCAATCTGGTCAGAACTTGAGTTGGCTGCCAGAAGTCGTAACTCAGTATTATTTTGGCACTCTGTGGCAGGTATCCTGAAGGGACGGAGATTTGCGTTTGACATTCCAATCTCTGCTGAGGACCGGGAGAATTATTATCAGTGCTTGTTTGCCCCCACCAAACCGGTAAAGAAATTATTTTTAAACAGTGATTTAACAAACCCTAGAACTCCCCCTCCCTGGCCACCAGTTTCAGAAAAGGAGATACAGTCCATCATTAAAAGCTTAAAGAGCAATAAAGCCCCAGGAGAGGATTTTTTACCAGCAGGATTATTTAAGAAATTTTCCAACTGGTGGGGCCCTGTAGTAGCTGGTCTTTTTACACACATAAATAACACCTGCCATATACCAGATGGGTGGAAGATGGCAATAGTTGTCCCCATATATAGAAAAGGGAATAATAAGGATCCTAGTAATTATAGGCCCATCAGCCTGATTAACATTGTAGCAAAAATATATGCTAGGTAACTTTTGAACAGACTTGAAATCTGGGTAGAGGAAAACAACATCCTCACAGAAGAACAAGCAGGTTTTAGACAAAGCAGATCTACTATTGATAACTGCTTTGTCTTCAACCATCTAATTGCCAAATATGCCTATAAGAGGAGACCCCTGTTTCCTGCTTTCATAGACCTTACAGCAGCAATTTGATATGGTAAATAGAGTAAACTGACATCTCTTAAAATAGAACCCAGACTCCTGGCTTTGATTAAAGCCCTTTACACAAGTACCAGTTTGAGGGTGCGGTATGGGGTTAATGGGGACTAACAGGATTCACACAAATAAAGGGGTGTATCCTGGCCCCATTATTATTTAATTTATACATCAATGACCTGCCAGGGTTAATGAAGGATGCCATGGTACACATGCCGATGATCCTAAATACTTACTGTAACAGCGTGCTTTATACTGACGATATGATTTTATTATCATACTCACAAGTAGGATTACGTAGGCTATTAAGAAGATTTAGCTCTTATTGCCAGGATAACTCCCTAATTATTAGTAAATCTAAATCAAAAATAATGTTGTTTGGAAGAAACCATCAGAGACATAAGTGGCAATTAGATGGTGAACCAATTGAACAGGTTAACACCTTTGTATATTTGGGGGTAACTTTTTCCAAGACTAGATCTTGGGCCTGCCATCATCAATGGAGCACATTTAGAGCAAAAGCCCATTTGAATTTATTGCTCAAACTAAAAAAACATAGTAACCCAGGGCCCCTAGCCCCACTAATCAAGGTTTATAAGGCTAAGGTTACCACAATGCTCTTGTATGGAGCAGAAATTTGGGGTCTTTACTCAACCACAGTCTTAGAACAAACACAGTCCCAACATTTGAGATGTATTTGTGGGTAGATCCAAGAATATCTGCTGCAGCAGTTAGAGCTAAATTGGGAATTCATACAATTCAGGCATTATCTAAAATTAGAGCTTATAACTACTGGTGCAAAGTTAATGAAATGGAGACTGATAGACTACCCAAATTATGCCTACCAGAGCAAATGAAACTACAATCACAAAGCTCCTGGATCACCAAACTAACAAATTTTGTAAGCTGTGGCCTTCCTGTCTCTTGTGTAACAGGAGAACAATCTAAAAAAAAGAGTTGCCCAAAGAATTAAGGATATAGAAGCACAAACTGACATAGCTATCCTTAATAAGGTGGGTAACTTGAAATGGCTGAGTAAATACAAAGGTACTTTTCAAGTAGACAGTTACTTGAAGTTACAACTCCCAAAACAGCTTAGGGAGATATTTACGAGAGACAGATTTGAACAGCTTGGCACAATGGTCAGATACGGGAGATTTCATGCTATACCGTACAATGAGCATCTCTGCATTTGCGGAGAGGCGGAGGTAGAGGACTTGGCTCACATCCTATTTGACTGTTGCATATATAAGAGGGTGAGAGACAGGTATCTTGGTCTATATACCAGACGAATGACCCATTGGGATCCCCATATCAAAATAACTTACCTTATGTCCGGCCAGAACTTGAAAATAACATTTAATGTAGCACAGTACTTAAACAAAATGATCCGGTTGAGATCTGCATATGTGGGACTGATTGGGGTGGATTGTAGGGGTGACTCCGAAGTAATATGCTGTTATATTTTATCTATATCTTAAATTATTCCACATTATTACAACTTCATTTTAGATTGTATTTTATTATTTTATCTAAATTGTATTTTATTCTGATTCCATTTTAAATTGTATTTTATCCAATTCCATTTTAAATTGTATTTTACTAAATTCCATTTTGAATTGTTTTTATCAAATTTTAACAACAATTTATTGCTGGAACTTTGCATTTTGATATGGCCCAAGGGCTAATCAATAAAGACTGTATTCTTATGAATAGATTAATGCTGGCGATTAAGGAGAAAGAGCAGACTGAATACTATATGGTATGGGATCTATTTTATCAATGATTAAATAATAAAAATGGAAGTTAGAAATAGGGAAACAAAATAAAGAAGATATGTTAAAAGAGATAAGTAAATATTATGACTAGTATATTGAATATTATGTTAATATTGTAAAATTAATATGTGGAATATTATGTTATGTGGCAATGAGGAAGTTGAAGATATTTCACATCAGAGATGGTATTCAGCAGGTTCTGACCGGTTCTGGAGAACCGGTAGTGGAAATTTTGAGTAGTTCAGAGAACTGGTAAATGCCACCTCTGACTGCCCTCCCCATCTATTCTCTGCCTCCCAAGTACCAGCTGATAGGCTGGGTCTTCTTTTATTGCCCTGCACAGGAGAACGGAGTTGGAAAGCAGGTTAGTGGGGTGGGGAGGGAATAGGATTTTGCGGTAACCTTCCCCTTGGAGTGGGGTGGGAATGGACATTTTACAGTATCCTTCCCCTGCCACGCCCACCAAGCCACACCCACAGAACTGGTAGTAAAAAAATTTTTGAATCCCACCAGTTTCACATGTCCCATTGCATTGCAAGATTGGTGTCTAAAGGAACATCAGATCAATGTATAGTTTTCCTCTATTAGAGAGATTTCTAAGGAGATCAGATAATTTCTATGTGATCTATCTCCTTCAGGATTCAAATCCAGCCCCTGCTTGTGCAATAGCAAAATTCTGTGCTGCTATAATGATTTTAAGGGGAAAAACCTAAAAAACTAAAGATCCTTATTCATATTACTAAGTTGCTTAGTCATTTTCTAATAATTTTTAGAGAATGTATTTATTTTAATGTTTAACTTTTGCACTGGTCTATGATTATAATAAAGATTCTCTTCTGTATGAGTTTCCATTCACACAGGAGTTAGCAAGTTTTTCCAGTACTATTTGCCCCTATGTGTTAAAAAAAAGATGACATCCCTTTATGCCATCTGAGACAAGTCCTTGGATAAGACTTAGGAAAAAGCTTTTGACTGACTAAAATACCTTTTGCAATGTTGCTGCAAGTAGAAATGTATCTACTGTAAAAATGTATTTTACCTTAGCTCAAGAGTACCCAAAATACCACGATGGGTAGCATCAAAAACTCCAAATAAAGCTAAAACTATACACTGAGCTAAATGGAAACCCAAACACACAGCCAGAAGCTACAGTTGAGTTATTACTATATGAAAAATAAATGATTTGTTTTTTCTGTATGGAAGAATGGAAACCTACCAATCTTAGATAATAGGCTCCATTATTCAGGCTGAAATGAATTTATTCTCCAAAAGAGTTTCTCTTCCAGAACAAAGAGAAGCAGAAAGGAAACTGCCTAAACAGCAGAGGAACAAAAGTTAAACTCCTAACTGACAAGATGATTTTGGAAAACTAAGAAAAGAAAGACCAGAAAAATGATAATGAATCATCCATGCAGCAAAGTTGATAAACTCTACTTACCAAGGAAAATATTGCATACCTTATACCTACATATAGTGTAAATGACCCAACAAAATGAAACCTTTGTAAATTGTTAATAAATATTTGTAAATTGCTGGAGGATTTTGATAGTAATTAGGAAAAAATGGATAAAATTAGGTATTTGTGTGAGAAATTGTGATTTATTTAATGCTTCCGAGGGAAATTAACTTCTCAATACATGGTAATTATTTTGCTATCTTCTATATGTTACAATAATGGAAGATAGACTATTATTAGCACTTATGCAGGGTTATATTCTTTTTGAAAATGCACAGTATAGCTCACAACATTAAGCCTATTTTCTTGCACACGACTTTCTTTTCTATTCACTATTGAGGGATTAACTTTAAATAAGTTTTTGCAGTAATTTTGCATCCATTAAAACAATTGCATTTATTAACATTACTGGATTTGTAATATTCAAGAAGTACTGGAAGAAGTGTGAAATTTGAATATAAGGAGAATAGAACACACTAACTTCACTGGAACCAAACATCCCCGATTTGGAGACTAGAATTTAGTCTCATTTGAAAATGAAATTGCAGTTGACTGAATTCATAAAATATACTAAGGAATAATATAATTGACTTGGGTTTAGTTTAGTACACAAATCTGAAATAAAGTTCTAGTCCAGATTCCTGAACCAAATGAAAGTGACAAGGCTAGCAGAACCATCCAAGAACTTTGTCCATCAGAAGACAAATGACTTAAGTTCAAGGAGTTGAATCATAGAAGACTGAGGTACTTGATACATAAAAGGAAATAAATGCTGCACATTGTTTCTTCCTGCCAACCCCTTTCCATTTCAAAGACAGAATAAGATTTATTTTGTCAAAGTTTTAGAATTAAGTCTTACATTTTATAGGTTTGTCATATGTTTAGGTTTTCTTGAAAACATCCTATTTTCTTCTACCTGCACATCTTCAGCCAGGAAAAAAATATGGGACTAGTGCAGAGGGTGATGTACACAGTGTTCAGAAGGAAAAACAAGATGACAAATTCCTACAGTACATTCTAAAAAAAGTCACTAGAGTTTTATTATATCTCAGAAACTATCTTAAGTAAACATCTTAAGTAAGCCAAGAGACCCAGGAATCCAAGAATAATAAGAGTCATCTACAATGTACAGAGTAAGGACTGTAACAGCCACTTAAGTAGGCATACAGTACATGCAGAAGACTGGCAGAGAACATCCTCTCATCTAAAGAGAATCCACAAACTAAAAGTCAGATGATACAATTAAAATTCTATCTCAAGACATTTTCTTGTACGCAAGCTTTTTAGACCAAGTTAAATCCAAAAACATTAGGGAATAGAATCAGAGAAATTCCTGGAAGCTTGAATTCAGACAAATCAGTCATCAGTAGACACATAATCATAGGGCAGGAAGGTACTTTGGAGGTCTCTTCAACCATCAGGCTCAAGGCAGGAGATCTTATATCATACCAGAAAAATGGTTGTCTAGTCTATTCTTGAAAACGTCTGGTGACTGAGCCAACTTAGGGAGACAACCTGTTCCATTGATCGTTCTCTGTCAGAAAATTTCTCCTAGATTTCATTTGGATCTCTCCTTAGCAAGCTTCCACCCATCATTTCTTGTATTGGCTTCAAGTGCTTTGGAGAATAAGTTGTTATTCTGTTATTTTTCTGTTATTTTTCTGTTATTTTTCTTGAAAATACTCTCAATAGTCCCAATGCAGGTCATTTCATTTCATTTCATTTCTTTGGATTTATATGCCACCCCATCTCCCGAAGGACTCGGGCTGCTCACATAAAAAATATAACGTACAAATATTAAGAAAGTATTAAACCCAATCCAAATAAGCGATAAAATCCCAGGTTAAAAGTGCCCAATTAAAAACCCCAATTCCCCTCAATCCAGGCCGGCCTGCAAAATCAGCCAGGTCTTTAGTTCGCGGTGGAAGGAACGCAGGTCAGGGGCCAACCGCAACCCCAGGGGCAGCTGGTTCCACAGGGTGGGTGCTCCCACAGAGAAGGTCCTACCCCTGGGGGTCGCCAACCGACATTGTCTGGCCGACGGCACCCCAAGGAGGCCCTGCCGGTGGGAGCACACTGGGCGACAGGAGCTCGATGGTGGCAGAAGACACTCCTGCAAGTACCCCGGACCCAAGCTTATTCTTTTTTTAAAATGATGCAGGCATTTATTTTTTAAACAATTTTTTATTGTTATTAAAAAAATTTTTTAACAATCATTCAATATTGTATCCTTTGGTTTTAAAACTTGGTTTTCGCTCCCTCTTATGGTTAATATTGAAATGTTGAAGAGTGAATGCTTGCTCCCTCTTGTGCCTGGTGTCTAAATAAACTTTAAATGTAACACATTGCAGGCAAATCAGATCACTTTCAAAATATATTTTGCAATCCATAATTTATCTCAAGTAATCCACAGAGTAAATCTGCCAGATTCTCAGAAGGCCCTGCCCATCTTGATGGGCTACACCAAAAAACTATTTATCATGGCAGGCAGAGGAAGGTATTGCTGGGAATGTGTTTCGTTATGGCTTTGTGCCTTGGAAACTCTGAACTTCTCTTGCCAAGTCCGCTCTTGTGGGTGTATTTCAGTTTGGCTTGGTGGATTTAAGTTTGTTTGGTGGGCTGACTTATTGGAGCAATTTTCCATTGTTTTATGGACCATTACTTTGTGGACTAACTTTGGCCTGCTTGTGGCTAGTTCTGAGGCTGGCTGAAAGGAATTGCTGGGGAACATTAATAAAAACTCTCTAAAGACCTGGCCTGTATCACCGAGACCTAGTTGGGGCCAGACGGTGGAGTCCCTCTGGTTGATCTATGCCCCCCAGGTTTTCGGGTGTTGCACCAGCCACGAGCCCAGGGAAGGGGTGGGGGGGTGGCTGTGGTTATTCAGGAGACCCTGATTCCAAGGGAGGTCACTGTTCCGGAGATAGGCGGGTGTGAGACCCTCCTCCTGAGGTGGGGGCCTGGGGGTCGGGTGGGCTTACTGCTGACATACCTTTCCCCCAGCTGTGTGGCAGCTGCCCTACCTGGGCTTCTCGACGCCCTCTCAGGGGTGGCGGTGGAGTTCCCGGGCCTTATGGTCCTGGGGGACTTCAACTTGCCCTCTCTGGGGACGGCGTCGGGTTTGGCCCAGGAATTTATGGCCTCGGTGGCAGCCATGGGCCTGACCCAGGTGATTCAAGGCCTGACTCATGAGGGGGGTAACACGCTCGACCTGGTTTTCATCTCGGAACAGTGGCATAGTGATCTGGGGGATGAGGATCTTTCTGTCCATCCCGTTCCATGGTCAATAATATATCCTACGGCTGGTCTTCCGACAAGCCGCCCCACACTGCTGGGATGAGGAGCCACCTAGGTGGTTCCGCCCCAGGCGCCTGATGGACCTGGAAAGGTTCCAGGCACTACTGGGGTCTTTTCCTACATCCCTTATCCACGGCTCTGCTGAGGCCCTGGTGGCTGCCTGGAAGTGGGCTGCCACAGGGGCCCTCGACAGAGTTGTCCCTATGCGCCCCCTCACTTGGCGCAGATCCCGGTTAGCTCCCTGGTATACCAAGGAGCTCCGGGAGATGAAGTGCCGTAGAAGGGGCCTAGAGAGCAGATGGAGGTCGACCCATTCCAGCTCCGACCGAGCCCAGTTAAGAGCCTGTATTAGGACTTACCTGGTAGCTTTGGGAGCCACAAGAAGGGCTTACTTCTCCGCTCTCATAGCATCCGCAGATAACCGCCCAGCCGCCCTGTTTAGGGTCACCCGCTCTCTCCTACAACCGGGGGGGCGGTGGACCCACTGCGGGGTCGTGCTGAGGAATTTGGACAATATCTGTCAGATAAGGTCGCTCGGATCCAGGAGGGGCTGAGCTCTACCTTGCAGTGGTCTGATGTCGGGGATACAAGTAGTCTGGCCAATGTGATTGGACTGAGTTTGATTATATTTCTGAGGATGAAGTGGACAGGATTATGCGACGGCTGAGTTCCACCACATGTTTGTTGGACCCGTGCCCTTCCTGGTTGGTGTATGCCTCCAGGGAGGTCATGTGCAGCTGGCTCCAGGCAGTGGTCAACGCTTCGCTGAGGGAGGGTTCTTTCCCCGCCGCCTTGAAAGAGGCGGTGGTGAGACCCCTCCTGAAGAAGCCTGCTCTGGACCCAGCCGTATTGAATAACTTCCATCCGGTCTCCAACCTTCATTTTTTGGCGAAGGTTGTTGAGAGTGTGGTGGCTCAGCAGTTTCCGCTTTTCCTGGAGGAAGCAGACTACCTGGATCCGTACCAATCGGGCTTCCGACCCGGGTATATAGCACGGAGACGGCATTGGTCGCGCTGGTGGATGATCTCTGGAGGGCACGGGACAGGGGTTTTTCTTCTGTCCTGGTCCTATTAGATCTCTCAGCGGCTTTCGATACCATCAACCATGGTATCCTATTGCGGCGTCTTGAGGGACTGGGAGTGGGGGGCACTGTTCTGCAGTGGTTCTCCTCCTACCTCTCGGGGCGCTCGCAATCAGTGTTGGCAGGGGGTCGGAGGTCAACTCCGAGGGCCCTCACCTGTGGGGTCCCTCAGGGGTCGGTCCTCTCGCCCCTCCTGTTCAACATCTATATGAAGCTGCTGGGTGAGATCAACCGTGGTTTTGGAGTGAAGTATCATCAGTATGCTGATGATACACAGTTGTACATCTCCACCCCAAACCACATCAGTGATGCCCTCTCCGTGATATCCCACTGTCTGGATGTGGTACAGATCTGGATGGACAGGAACATGCTTCGGCTCAATCCAGCCAAGACAGAGTGGTTGTGCATACCGACATCTCGGTCCAATCAAGATATTCCATCTTTGGTTATGGGGGGAGAGGTGTTGCCTCCCGTGGACAGGGCACAGAACCTAGGGGGTTCTCCTGGACTCGCAGCTCAGGTTGGAGGAGCAGGTGGGAGCTGCGGCGAGGGGGGCCTTTGCCCAGGTCTGGCTGGTTCGCCAGTTATGCCCATATCTGGACCGAGATGCCCTGCGCACGATCACTCATGCACTTGCTACCTCTCAACTTGACTACTAAAATGCTCTCTACTTAGGACTGCCCTTGCACACCATCCGGAGGCTTCAGCTGGTGCAGAATGCAGCCACGCAGGTTGTGATGGGAGCTTCCCGGTACTCCCATGTTACGCCCCTCCTGCGTGACCTGCATTGGTTACCGGTTGCACTCTGGGTGAGGTTCAAGGTTCTGGTGTTGACATACAAAGTCCTTCAAGGCATGGGTCCAGGATATTTACGGGAGCGTCTCCTGCCGGCATCAAGAACCAACCACCCTGTGCGGGCCCACAGGCAGGGGCTCCTCGGGGTGCCGTCTGCGACTCAATGTCGCTTGGCGGTCCCCTGGGGAAGGGCCTATTCTGTGGCAGCCCCCGCCCTATGGAACCAACAACCTCTGGGACTCCGTTTGGCCCCTGACCTCTGTACCTTCCACCATGATCTGAAAACCTGGCTCTTCGAACAGGCTGGGCTATGCTGACCTCTGGGGGGGGGTTAAATTTAGTTAGGATTGGTGGGTTTTAGTGCAATTTGGCTTGTAATATTTAATGCTAGTTTTAGGTAATTAATTTATTGTTGGTTTTTAGTTGTTAGCCGCCCCGAGTCCTTTTGGAGAGGGGACAGAATACAAGTCAAAATAAATAAATAATAAAACCACTTTTGTGTGTGTGTGAATGAGTGGGGCAAAACATATAGTCACCAATGGGGCCCTATGTTGTTTTAAAAATGTAAAAATCTTAATTTTAGAAATTTCTTTAATTAAAAAAAAATGTTTTTAAATATATATTTTAGTAAGTCTAAGGAGATTCTCAGCATGCAGGTTATGGTTGTCCCAAAAATGTGGTATTTCAAGAGGCAACTGGATTTTCTGGTTTTCGTTAAAGACATTTCACTTCTCCTCCAAGTTTGTTCACCTGAGGCTGAAGGAGCTTCATCCAAGAAGCTGAAGAAACTTTTTGGATGAGAAGTGAAACGTCTTTAACGAAAACCAGGAAGTCTCTTTGGGATATTTTAGTAAGGCTTTATTTTAAGATCCTAACTGGTGGAATTATTTTAGTCTTTGGACTTTTTTTCTTTTAAAGATTTTAAAAATTCTAAAATTTCAAAAACTAGAAGACTTTTAAGAAACTAAAATTTTATTTAAAACAAAAAGAAATAGCTTTATACACAGTTTTTAAACAATCTTTGGGTCCCTTCTTTCTTTTAGAAATTGGTCTCCTTCAGGTTCATGTTGAAACAATACTTAAAAATTAATCAGCTGCTCGTTCTTGTCACTAATGTTGGAATTCTCTCTTGTAGCTAGTGCTGTAGTCCCGATGCCATTCCTTCTCTCTCCACCTTTCTTCTTCCTTTGCTTCTTTAACTTTACTTTTCCTCTTCTCCATGCTAAGCACTTCACTGCATCTGCTACCTTTCACCTTTGCCACCAGTTGTGCATGCCACTTTGCACTACTGCCTGCTGCATACGTCACTATTTACACTCATTGGCAATGCTACTAGGTGCATGTTAGTTGTGCCCATAATTGCTGTCAACATTGCCCAACACCACTGCCACGAACTGTACATATTGACTGTAATGCCACCTGCACTGATTGAGCCAAACACCAGTTGTATACCCCTGCCATCTTTTCCCGATCTTTTCTTCCTTCCTTCCGTTGTTTCTTTTCCTCTTTAACTTTTACTTAACTTTGCTTTAACTTTATTTTTCTTCTTCCTTCTCCCCTCTTTCTGAATCATCATGCTGGGTCATTGCTTTTGTCCATCGGTTATGCAGCACCAATTCTTGTCATCATTTGCTTCTTTTACTTAACTTTGCTTGAACTTTAGCTCTCTTTCACTTCTTTCTCCCATGGCACACAACTGTTTTTATCTGTTTTGATGTAAGGCTGCTGCCCATCACTGCCATCTACAATAATTACACTCTTACCTAGGAATCAACTGTCAAATCCAATTTCAGGAATTTCTGTAAAGTTTATTTCATCCCTTGATTGCTTCACTTTGTAATGTTTAAGGTTAATGCATAAATATGTATGACTATCCATATGGATTTATCCTAAATGATTATTTACCTATGCTTATTTGAAATGTGTTTATAAATTTGCATGTTTATTTAGTTTATAAGCTTTTTTAAAAAATAAAGTTTATTTAAGATTCATATATTTAAAACATTTAAAAAACAAACATATGTACAAATATATATACATCTTGGTGTATTCGGGTCTTGTCCCGTGTAAGATTGAGAATACCTTGGCAACGTTTCGACGAAATCTCATCCGTCATCTTCAGGCTGGTGTCTTCAGCTTCGTTCTCCTGGGAGAAGTGTGTGATTGTGGCTGTTTTCCCCTTTTAAACTCTAGAGTTGGCTGTGTTGTTACTTCTTGATTGGTTGATGGAGTTGATGTATGCGGATTGGATGGCTTTTTCCTGAGACCCTGTGTGGCTGAGGTGCTGGCTGTGTCTCTCTCAGCCTTTTGTGTTGTAACGACCTGGGTAATGGGCTGTGTGATGACCTTCTGAGTTCTATTGTTGTGACGTCCTGGGTGTGGTGCTGTAATCTCCTGGGTTGTTGTCTGTGCTGCAACCTCCTGATGTTTTGTGTTGTGATCTCCTGAGTTCTGTGATGTAGTATCCTGGGTGAAAGGCTGTGATGTGGCATTCTGGGCCTTGGTTTGGCTCCGAGTTTGAGGTCTGGCTATGTGTTTATAGCTGTGTCAGTTTGCTTAGTTTGGGGTTGGAGGGGGTGTAGCAGCTGGTGTTGCAGCCATGGTCTGGTTTTGGATGGTGGTTGCCTTTCATCTGTGCGTGGGTTTGGGTTTGAGTCTGGTGAAGGAGATTGGTGGTGGCATCATGTGTTATTTTGGGTCCAGTGTTGGTTTTTGTGGCTGGGACTCGTTTGTTGATTAGGGCTAGTTTCAGATGTCTGGTAGGCGGAAGTATCATCCCGTTTATTCATGTTATGGGGTGTTTCTCTATTTCGATGGCTTCCCTAATTATTCTCTTGTTGAAGTGTTCAGTATTGGAGATAAGTTTGGATCCTCAAAATCAATTTCATGTCCTGTGGCTTTAAGGTGCTGGAAAAGGGAGGAAGTTTTTCTTCTTTTCTGACTGCGTTTGTGTTCTGCGATGCGTGCATTTATTCTCCTGTTGGTTTGTCCAATGTATGTGGCTGGGCAAATTTTGCATGGTATTTTATAAACTCCTTGGTTTCTAGCTGGATCTTGTCTTTGGGGTTTCTTAAGATGTTGGCTATTTTTTGATCAGTGCCAAAGGCTGTCCTGATATTGTGTTTGTGGAGAATTTTGCTGATTTTATCTGTGGTGCCTTTGATGTAAGGGAGGAGGCGATGCCATTGTCCTGTTCTGTGTCTTGGTTTTTGGGGAGTCTCCTTCGGATTAGGTTGGTGATTGTGCTTCTTTGGAATCCATTGGACATTAATACGTTAGTGAGGTGTGTAATTCTGTTCTCAAGTGGTCTTTGTCAGCTAGGCGTTTGGTTCTGGAGATGAGGGTCTTGGCTACGGAGTTGATCTGTGCAGGGTGGTGATGGGATTGTGCATTTAAGTAGCGGTTAGTGTGTGTCTTTTTCTGGTAGATGGTGTGTCCTAGGGAGCCGTTGGGTTTTTGTAAATTAGGACATCCAGGAACGGAAGTTGATTGTTGGTTTCTGTTTCCATGGTAAATTGTATTTTGGGGTGTAGGCTGTTGAGATGTGTGAAGAAGTTGTGCAGTTTTTCTTTCCCATGTGGCCAAATTACGAAGGTCATCATACATATCTAAGCCAGAGTTTGGGTTTGTATCTGATTTGTCTAGAGCATTGGTTTCAAAATGTTCCATGTATAGGTTAGCGATGACGGGTGAGAGGGGTGATCCCATAGGTGCTCCTTCTATCTGTTTATATCTTTGTCCATTGTGGATGAAGTACGTGTTGGAAAGGCAATGGTTGGTCAGATCTAGGATGTGCTTAGGGGGTTGTATTTGTTTGGATAGCTGTCAAGGCTTCTTTAATAGGTACTTGAGTGAAGAGGGATATGACATCGAAGCTCACAAGTAGGTCACTGGGTTGTAGGTTTTGTTTCTTTATTGTTTCTATGAAGTGGAAAGAATTTTGTACGTGTGAGGTGATGGATTCTGTGTAGGGCTGGAGTTGTTTGGCGAGAAATTTGGCAAGGTTCTGTAGAGGTGAGCCTATGGGGAAAACAGCCACAATCACACACTTCTCCCAGGAGAACGAAGCTGAAGACACCAGCCTGAAGATGACGGATGAGATTTCGTCGAAACGTTGCCAAGGTATTCTCAATCTACGAAAACAAATATATATACATATATACATTTTGCAGCAGGTGTTGAGCATTGGTTACACTTTTTTTTCCACCCCCTAACATTGACGTGATCTGCCTTGTTATAATACCTTCCTCGTTCTTTTAATGTTTTAATTTCACAGAATACTTTATGATTAAACACATGTCTTCCATAATTTCATAACTTATCCAGTTGTCAAATATTGCTTTTGCTTTAACCATTCATACCAGCAATTCCAAGTTTTATAGTAGTCACTATCTTGGTTGTTTTTTAGTAATTTAGTTAGGCTATCCATCTCTATGCACTCGTGAATTTTTTTAATGACCATCTCCTCTGAAGGGACAGTCGACAGTTTCTAATTTTGTGCATAGCTTATTCTGGCTCCCATTATAATGTGCAAGATTAAATATTGATATTTTTTTCCATTTTTAAATTCATCATACCCAGCAGGAAGGTTTCAGGTTCAAGTTTTACATCTTGTTTAGTTATGTTTAGAATCCAATTTTTAATGTTTCTCCAAAACTTCTGGGCATATGGACACATCCACCACAAATGAAAGTATGTTCCCTGGACGCAGTTACACTTCCAACAATTTGGCGGGAGATTCGGAAACATCTTAGCCAGTCTCGCAGGTGGCAAATAAACCATTTTATACAAATTCTCTTTGTACGAGACTGACATGGTTAATCTGTAATTTATTTCCCAAATATGTTCCCACTTGTCTAGTTCAATAATGTGGCCCATGTTTTTGCCCAAATTATCATACATTCCTTAACTGTTTCTTCTTTTAATTTATAATCCAAAAGATATTTATATATTTTACTAATCAATTTCCTTTCCTCTCCATGCCAAATTAATTCTTGGTGGGTCATATTAAAACCAAATTGTTCTTTATCTTTTTTATAATGCATTTGTATCTGTGCATAGGGCCACCATGCTATCTCTTTTCCTTGGATTTGTATTTGATTCCTACCCTTTAACTCTCTGGTTTCATGTAGTAGGTCTTTATATCTTACAATATTATCAAAATCTAAAACGTTTGGATGTGTAACTGCCTCCATTGTAGATAACCAAAGTGGGACCTTAGAATAGTGTATTTTTTAAATCTTTTCCCAAATAGTTAATAACACTCTCCTTATATAGTACCTTTGAAAATACGAATGATGTTTACTCTTTCCATCCCACATAAATGTGTGCCACCCAAGTTGGAGATCAAAGCCCTCTAATGTTAAGATCCTTTTATTTATCAGATTAACCCAGTCTTTAAGCCAAGCTGCTATCACAGCATAATAATATGTTTCGAAATCTGGAAGACCGAAGCCTCGTTTCTTTCTGTCGTCCTGTAACAATTTATATTTTATTCTGGGTTTTTTCCCCTGCCATATAAATTTAGATATATGTTTATTTAATTCTTCAAAAAAACTTTTTTCCAACTTGACTGGCACTGTCTGAAATAGGAACAAAAATTTTGGCAAAATATTCATTTTTACTATTGCGATACGACCCAATGAAGATATTTGTAATTTAGCCCAATTATTTAAATCTTTAAATATTTGAATTGTTAATTAATTGCAATTATCTTTTTTAATTGACGAGCACCTGGCTGTCAGCCATATCCCCAAATATTTTACTTTGTTTACCACCTGTATCCCTAATCTATTTGTTAGTTCTTCCTTTTGTTCATTTCTACAATTTTTTGTTATCACTTTTGTTTTTTCTTTATTAATTTTCAACCCTGCCACCTTTCCATATTGTTCTATTTCTTTCATTAAGATGGGGGTTGTTTCCAGGGGATCTTCCAATATAAATGCCATATCGTCAGCAAATGCTTGAAGTTTGTACTCCTCTTTTTTAACTTTTAATCCCCTGATCTCTTGATTTTGTCGGATTTGTACTAATAGCATCTCTTCTACTAATATATAAAGTAAGGGAGCTAGGGGGCATCCTTATCTTACACCCTTATTCTTTAACCATCTAATTTATATGCTTATACAATTACTTTCCAACAATAATTCAATTAATCAAAAAAGTTCAGTCAGTATTAAACAATATTCTATATTCAAATTTCTAATGTATTTATCTCTATCAAATTAATTTTCTACCAATGTCACTTAAATAGATTTATGTTTTACCAGTATCTTTTAAGTCAAATCTAAGGTCTTTTAGTTAAATGTCTTGCTACAACTCTTAATTCAGATGTCCTCATTCCAAATTGCACAGTCACTTTCTCTGTTTCGTTTTTTCTTTCTAAGCTTTATAAAATCAAAATTTGATATAATGGACTTGCATGCAGTATATAATGTTTTTGCTGCAATTTATATCTTTTGCATACATTGGAACAGATATTTATTCCACATAATACATTTGTTGCATGCAAATATTATGAGTGATGTAATTTGCTTCATTTATATGACACCATCATCAAAACATTAAATCCACAGTACTTAACTATCTAGGTCAATGCTTAATTGAATCTATTAGATAAGAGTTCATTATTTTTCCAAGATATTTTCTCTTAATTTAGGTACAAAGCATTCTTTCTACTAAAAGTCACATATCCTAGAGATAGCTATTTGACAGTAGTTTCATAAACCATCTGTGTTTTCGTAACTTAAAATGAGATTTTGAAAAGATCATAATTCCTAAATAGGTAAAAACAAATGATTTATTTCTTTAATTCTGTTCTTATTCCCACATTCTCTACGTGACTTTTAAATAATATTCCATTCACTCAGAAAGAGAGTAAATTGGCTACAATTTTAATAAGACAGAGCATTCATTCTTTTTAACCTATTTCAACAACTTGAGGATATGCTAGAATAACTTTTCAATTCATGCAAGGGCTGGAATGAAATATTGAAGAGAGACGTCCTCATGTAGTAAGATGAAATGAACAATTCTCTTACTTGCAATATCTGCAAGACACAAATCCATATTTTAAAGAATAACAAAACCCAATATGAAGCATGGTAATTGGTCAAGTGCTTCTTATTCAATAAAGAGTGCACACATCCTCAACTTATGACTGTAATTGAAACCAGAAATCTGCTCATAAGTCATTACAGTCATAAGTCAAGGCAAACACGTTATTGGAAGTATTTTCCTGGCTTTCTACTGAAATGGGACAACTTGCCATGGCCATCTCGGCAGTCAACTCACCATGGTCAACTTGCCATGAGACAACTCACCAGAGGCCAATTCACCACAGCACAATCCAACTCAATTATTTAACATAATTAAAAAATATTTTAATTTTTGTCATTCACATTTCATTTTGTCTCTCCTTTTGCATACTTTAATTATTCTACACCATTTCTTCAAAATTAGCGAAAGGCTTGTCCCACAGCGAGTTGGCCATGATGAGTTGTCCCATGGCGAGTTGACACAGTGAGTTGTCCTAGATCCCTTTCTATGGTTGGTGCGAAGAAAGTATGGTTGTTGTTAATCAAATCCATTTTTTAAACAAAAGACAACAAAAATAATCATAAATTGTGGTTACATGACCATGGAACACAACTGGTCATAAACTTGACTGGCCTGAGGTACAACCATTAACAATGGCCAAGGGTGCTTTATGTTCAAATGGTTTTTAAAGGACCCTGTAAGTTGAGGACTATTTGACTGGAAGAATATAAAATCTTCCTCGGCACTTGATCAGAAGAATTTCAGTCTCAGTAGTGAGTAGGAAACTCAGAATTTCAGTTCTGCATGGTACTTGCTATAAAAAAACAAGATTTTTAAATAAAAAATGAGTAAATGAGAAAAATATGAATCATGGAGAAGTCATCAAGGAATCATTAATTATTTACTGTAAAGGTAGGATTAAATGCAATCTTCAAATATTAGAAAAAACTTTGAGGGAAAAAGAAAAACACAAAAGAACTGCAACAACTGTACTACAAATCCATTTTTTTGCAGGTGGCCATGAGTTCGCATTAAAAGGAAAGATATATCTAACAATAATCTGAAACTGTATGGAATGGCAGTTCTCTGAAGGTCTGTTGAAGTGGTCTATTACTGGGAGAGAATTTAGCCAAACGGTAATTATGGATTTGCAGTAGCATGACAAATAGTCCTGTAGCCAGCAGGATAATTTGCCAGTATGCTAAAGTCATGGATCTGAGACTACCAAACTGATATTGGTATCAATACGCATATTTGTTTTGGATATTTTTATTTAGTTTTTTATTGTTTTTTATTGTTTTATTGTTTATTGCATGTTTTAATTGTAAGCCACCCAGAAGCACTGAGATGGACAACTGCAGAAATTGAGTAAAAACAAATAAATATTTGATCTAGAACTGATCCTCCATTGAACACCATTGGTTCAGCCTGAATAAATTAACAACCAGACGTTTTCATTTTATAGAAAAGAATGACAATTTTTATCAAATATTTTATATAATTGTATGCACCTAGATATTAAATTGATTAAAAGACTAGTAAAAAGGAACACTTACTACACAGTGCTTTTGTGGGGTTGACTTGCTGCCCTGCAAGGAACTGGAGAAGTCTCTTAATATCAATGCGTGCCTCAGCCATTTTCATAGGGTCTCTTTCATGAGTAGAGTTTTGAGAATCATCCCAAGATACTAAAATTCAAAACAGAAAGTATTTTGTAATCTACATCCAGACTTGTAAAGTTAGCTATAAATTCCACCGCATTTAAAACATTATAATCAGTGCCACCTGACATAAGGGCAATCTGAAGATAGCCAAGTAGCTAATATAGGTAGTCCTTGACTTATGACCACAACTGAGCCCAAAATTTATGTTGCTAAGACATTTATTAAATTTTGTTTCGCTTTATGACCTTTCTTGCCACAGTTATTAAGTGAATAATTGCAATTGTTAAGTTAGTAAGACAGTTGTTAAGTAAATCTGGTTTTCCCATTGACTTTGCTTGTCAGGTTAAAAAAGCTGTTCACATGACCCCAGGACTGCTATGGCGTGTCATTTAATGGGATGAAAATTAATTTTTTCAATTTTTTTCAGTGAGGGTTTTTGAAAATATGTGTTTTTACACCAAGAATTCAAATCTGCTGTTATTTTTGCAATTGCACAACGTTTAGCTTGGGATGGTAAATCCATGTCTGATCATATTCCCCACAAAAGTCTCTTGTACTCCAAATACTGATAACTATCTTCTCAAAATTATACTTTATGCTACAAAAATAGTTTTTTTCTGCATGCATATTATCTAGCTAAGCAAAAAATAATCCATGCAATCATAAACTAATATCAGAATGCAATTATCTGAAATATTTAAACAATTTTCATCAAATCTTGTTTTGATTTGTTCAACATCAGCTGCCAACTTGCTTCTTAGCCTCTGATGTGACCTGTTTCACACATCTCTCTATTGATTGGGCATGACAATGAACTTCTTTATTTCCACTGTAGTCAGTTTGCACATCAAAGGTGGCTCATATACATCTTCAGATCAGTCTATCAGCTCCAGCAAAGTGGATGCTCTGGTATTGATCAAAGGCATTTTTCTTGCATGTACAAAAAAATCTCCCAGCACTTCATCATCTGCACTCTCAAGTCAATGATCTTTTGCACACCAGCTCTCCCCTCTTGAATGTCATCTCAATACAAGAGTGTCTGGATTAAAATTTCACTGAAAGCATACCATGCTGAGCACTGAATGGTTGACAAAACAACATCTACTACAGCCTTTTGCAGTCTGACTTGCTGCAGCTAGAAGAACACAAGACATGGGCTTTCAATCCAGGAATATTTTACTTGGATGTTGAACCAGCAAGTGTAGTATACACCAATGACGTATTCCACTATCATTCTTAAGTTTTGGAGAGTTTTGCCTTAAAAGCCACACTTTGAAACTCATATTCGATGAAGTCTATTTGCAGTTGTCAATCAGTGTGAATGGCTTACAGGGCTAATTTCTAGTAGAACCACATCTGTGGGAAGTTCTCCAGTCCTTATGGTCTGTATGATCCTATATCCATAAGCTTGATCAGTAGAGAGATCCTTTACAACACTGTCACTCAGTGAAATGAAAGGCTCACCAATTGAAACAGCGTTCCAATATTTGAGGGGCTGCCACAGAGAGGAAGGGGTCAAGCTATTTTCCAAGGCACCTGAAGGCCAGACAAGGAATAATGAATGGAAGCTAATCAAGGAGAGAGATTCAACCTAGGAATAAGGAGAAATTTTCTGACAGTGAGAACAATTAACCAATGGAACAATCAACTTTGGAAGTTGTGGGAGCTTCATCACTGGAGGCTTTTAAGAAGAGATTAGACTGCCATTTGTCAGAGATAGTGTAGGGTTTCCTGCTTGGGCGAGAGGCTGGACTAGATTACTTATACTACAAGGTCCCTTCCAACTCTGTTGATCTGTTAATCTATAACTCTAGTGAATGAAGGATCAATATCAAGTTCTGTTGTAGAGTCTAGCATGTTGCCAATTTTATCTGCCCATTTGTTGTTAGACAAATTCTTCTGATCCAATTTTATGATTAAGTGCCACAGGGATAACTCATTCGTGTGAGGTACACATGCCAATCAGATCAATTTCTGGTCAAGCTTAACCTCTTCCAAGATATCTTCCACCTGGCTCACTGTATACAAAATAATGTTCTTCTTTGATGGTACTGGGGAATTTCTGACTTGAATTATTTGCTTTCAGCATAGCTTTAGTTGCATCTATATCAAAGAAGATGCATTCTATTTCACCCTTCTTACAGAGCTCATCAAATTCTTGAACTAGGGTCTTCATAATTTTTCCTGGGCTTTCTTGATTTTATTGTGGTCAACTGCAAGTCTCTTGTCTTCATCGGTGATTAAACCAGCATCTATGAAGGTGGCTATAGTAATGGCAGCAATGGCACATGGACCAACACCGTATGCTCTGCATAGCGACATGTTATTTCTAATCTATTGTATTCTGTCTTTTCTTTTGAAGTAGAGGGCACATGTGCTTGATCTAAGACCTCTTCATAACTTCCATCACTTTCCTCTTCATATTCATCATAGACATCTGTCATTTTCATCATAAGAGATAATTTGTCAGTATCAAAATATATGGAATACTTCTCTGCTTATATTCAGTGAGCCTTTGTCTCTTATATTGCAGCTTTGCCTTTTGACTAGTCATTTCTCCTCGGGTACATCTGGCAAACCAATCTTGTCTCTCTGGCCTTTAACAAAAGCAAGTTCCTTCAATGGCATCTTCATCTCCTTAGGGCAGGTACAGTTAATGTGAGCTTCTTTTCTGCAGCCAGTAGGGCAGCCTAATTCGGCACACAGAACAATTTGACCCTTGCAGCTGAGCTGTTTGGAACCCAGCTGCAGAAGTGGCAGACAACTGAACATGCTTGCACAAATGGGGCTGCATGCACACTCGTGGAGAACCCCCACCCCCACCCACCCCTGGTCTACAAAGCTGGAAAGATTGGGGAACTCTGCTCTGTTTGACCCAATTCAAGTGAAGAGGACCTATGACTGCCAACTAAATTTTAGTACAGTACTAACAACCTCAATTCCTTCCCAGGGTCCAACTTCAATCAAAGAATCTCATTTCCAATCAGCTGTGGCTCAGATGCTCTGAAAATTGTTGAGGCTTTCCAGATGATAACTGCATCCCCATTTTCTCAAGATCACAAATGGTACCAGGTGTTCTACATCTCACATAGGGAGAACATCAGTGGTTTGTGGTAAATGCTCTTTTGGCTCCGTTGCTATTATTAAACATAGTGGCTCAACTGTGCTCTCAACCAAATCACAAAATTCCAGAAACCTTAACAATCTGCTCTTCTGAGCTGATACAAGCCAATTCTGGCACATCACTGTAGAACACCTTCTTCTAATTTCATCCAAATCTGTATTATAATGCCAAGGTGGCTACTGTGTTCACAATAAAATCATGGATAAGGGGAATCTTGTTAACATTCAAGAACATTGGACATGATAATCCTTGTGGCCTCTATCAGTTCTGCAATTCTGTGATGTGTAGTATAGTGCTATATGCAGATTTTCAATGAGATTTTATTCCCAGTAAAATACCTCTAGCCTCATTGTACTATTTCATTTCTAAAGACCTGTGAAATCTCTCCTGGTCTGGAAAAAAGAAGTAAAATGCTTACCCAAGGGAGGATTTCCAAGGTCTCTAAAGTGAGTTGTAATACACACTAGATCGGTTTCTATTTTCAATTCCATCTCTCCGTTTAGATTTGCTTCTATTACCTGCATGGAAACAAATCAGTTTCAAGAGCTCTTAATAACATTTTCCAGTTCATTCTCACCATATTCTTATGAACACAACTGTACAGCATAAAAACTGCACGGAAACTTGAACTGAATACTTGGTATTTGTGGAGTTACCCTCAGCATATACTGTAGTTTTGAAGATAGAGAAGTTGAATTTCAAATAATGAATCTTGATACTATGAACAATCATAATAAGCAGCGTTGCTAATTAAATAGATCCCCCTTCTAACCTAATAGCCCCTAGATCAGTGGTGGCTAACCTTTTCAGCACCATGCCCAAAGCGCGCATGTGCACCCCCAAAATGCAATACGCGCACATCTCCACACGTGCCCTGCACCCCGCATGCGCCCTGCACATGTGTGGCAGAGACCTGAAGACCAGCTGGCCGGTGGGAGGTGCATGCATGTGCAGCAGAGCTGAGCTGGTGGCTCTGCGTGCCACCTCTGGCATGCATGCAATAGGTTCGTCATCATGGACCTAGATTATTGTCATGCTGTTTAATTTTAAAACAAGTAAAGTCTTTTGCACCATGGTTAGACTCACCCCCTACTAACTAAAAGTCTGAGCAGTCTTGATTAATATGCAAAAGAAAAAGGAATATCTGGAATATTTGTAAGAATGTAAAGCCATGCACTTATGAGAATCTTTATTCCTTATTCTACTTTATTCTGAAGCCCATATCCAAGCAAGCCGATGAACAGTTTAGCACCTTTCTATATGCCCCCAGAGTTTTTGACCATTTGATGTTAATTTAGATTCTTTTAATTAACATTTTTGTTATTTTAATTATTTGTAATTAAGAATCATTTATCAAAAACTGGGGAGGGGAACTGGGTGAAAAAAAGTAGTCACTAGTTTCATTTTATTTACACAATAGAGGCTTCACAGCATTTTTTAAAAATAAAAATGATGCATGGCTGAAAAGTGACTTTTTTGATAGGATGCCCAGTTGAAAAACAGACAAAGAACCGAGAATAAAGGTGAGAATAAACTGTCTAATGAGCCTTCCAACAAATGTTTTTATAATTTACCATACTTATGTCAGCCGATCTTTGAAGGAGAACATTCAAAACATCATCTTAGCATTTCATAATTTGGTCGTTAGTGTGAAATCTGACTCTCCAGAAGTCATTTGGACCACTATTATGTTAGCCAATATGACAATTATCACAGGGGTATGATATGAGTTCCAAAATTTGTGAAAATAGCAAATCTCACTGTCCTTTCTTCACAGTTCCTGCTTAGGAAGTGGTGAATCTCTCTATATTTGCATATTAATGCTATGCTACAGTTAAAATTCAAAGCTGCTTCACAGTATGCAAAAGGCACTAATGCATCATCTTTTAATGCAACATCTTTCCCCAGAAATGCAGGGCTTCCCTTTGCGGTATGATAACGATACAACTGGTTTAAAGATGTTGCTAGAATGAGCTATATTTGTGCCTACAAAATACTGAAGTCCCTTTCCTCAAATGAATTCTAAGTGCTGCTGCACAGCCGTAATATCTTGGCAACCATTCAATATCAAATATGTAAGTTTACATATCAGATTATCACCAGATATTGACCAAACAAGACTTGATGTCTTGCTCATTTACAAGACTGAACGAGCTAGGAAACCAAATCCTAATATACATTATGCACCAAATCAGTCTGTGTCATACCTTAAAGGAGAAAAAAATAAAAAAAAATGAATATCTTACTATTCCCACTACGGTCTAACCTAGAATGGATTTGCTTTATCTGTAATTCATTTTGAGAAAGCGATTTATACAATTACTGATTATATAAACACAATTTTAAAATAGTATATCCCAAAATTCTGCAATAATTAAGTAGAAATGCAATTCAATTATATTTAACTCTCGTCTCAAATATGCCTTCACAATTAAACATATTGTAACTTACAACAGAACTGCTGAGATTTTTCATTCTTTCCACAACACATTTCATTGTCTTCAGCACAGGTAAATAAATACTGACCTGCAAAATAAGATCAGTAGCACTCTAGATGACCTAGGAATATCTTATCAGTGACACACTTTCGAGTATGATACATTATCCCATGGAGAATTAAACTAATTTAGAACTAAGTGACATTCTATAGTTTAGCACATGATTGAATTATATGGTTTTGGGTGAACTCACCCATATTTAGCTCAATTTAAAAAAAAAACTATAGCTAAACTCTGAACCAGGCCACGCTGATAAATATATCTTTTCCTTCCTATATCATTCTTCAAATGAGAATTCTAGATATAGGGAAGGACAAGCCAGCAAAGCTTAATAGCCTCCTCTTGCGATAAGTTAGATCAGTGGTTCCCAAACTTTTTCAGTCCACCACTCCCTTGGTGCTATAAACTCATCCTCAGTGCCCCCCACCCAGGGGTGGGATTCAAATTTCTGTGGGCGTGGCCTAGTCAAGTCAATGGGGTGAGCCTGAGAGAGAAGAGAGAGAGAGAAAAGAGAGAGAGAGAAAAGAGAGAAGGGAAAAGAAAAAGGGACAAAGAAAGAGGGGGGGGGTGGAAGGAAGGGACAGAAAGAAAAAGAAATAAAGGAGGGAGGGAGGAGAAAGATAATGAGATATCTACTCTAGTCCAATCACCTGCTCCAGCAGGATTAGAAGGGAGTATGTGCATGTTCTCCTTGTAATTTACCAGTACATTTTGGTTTTGCCTTCTTCAGAATTGGCACTGTAATACATTGGGGAAAAGTAATATTTTAGGGTGGAGAACTGGTCCAATGTATCCTGTTTAAAGCCTCAACAAAATGTGAGAGCTTCCTGGTAGTCTTGGCCATGTTTCGTCCACAAAACCTTTAATAGAAGCCAAAGATGTTTCAATGTGCGGGCAAAGATGTTTCAATGTGGAAAAGGGCCTCAGTCTAAACTAGGCCTCATTTCAATCTGATGCATCAGGTCTCTCCCTCCCTCCCTCCCTCCCTCCCAGACTGGCTTTGCTCTACTTTCCCGATGTGCCTGCGGGGCTGGCGCTTCGAACATGGATGGATAGTGAGAGAGAGACAGGTAGGTAGGTAGGTAGGCAGGTAGTAGGTAGGTAGGAAGGCAGGCAGGCAGATCTTTTGGATGAATGTATAGGTAGGTAGGTAGGTAGGTAGGTAGGTAGATAGATCTATATTTGTTGGTTGGTTGGTAGGTAGGTAGGTAGATCGATCTATATTGGTAGGTAGGTAGGTAGAAAGACAGGCAGGCAGGTAGGTAGGCAGGCAGACAGACCTTTTGGATGGATGGATGGATGGATAGGCAGGTAGGTAGGTAGATCTATATTGGTAGGTAGGTAGGTACGCAGAAAGACAGAAAGGCAGGTAGGTAGGTAGGCAGGAAGGCAGGCAGACCTTTTGGATGGATGGATGGATAGGTAGGTAGATAGGTAGGTAGGTAGGTAGATAGATCTATATTGGTAGGTAGGTAGGTAGGCAGAAAGACAGGCAGGCAGGCAGGCAGGCAGGCAGGCAGACCTTTTGTATGGATGGATGGATGGACGGACGGATGGATGGATGGACGGACGGATAGACAGACAGAGACAGACAGAATACGACAGCGGCGGCACTTTGGGAAAGTAGAGCAAAGCCACAGTGGGAACTGAAGTCCACACAAGTTGCCAAGGTTGAGAAACACGGGCTGAATAAATCAACCCAGCCATTCTGGTTAGAGTTTAGCATGCTGTTTGATTCCAGCTGTCAATAAACCATGGCTAAGATCTTCCTGCTCCTTAATGCAGCTGCCCCTCTGCCCCTTCTCCAGCCCCCTGCCCCAGTTCTTTCTTTGGCATCCAATTTTGCAATGCCAACTTCCACGGGGCAGCGATGTGGCCGACTTCACCCTCTTTGCTTCAACTCAAGGTCCACTTCCATCAGGCTAAGCAAGGGGAGGTGCTCTGCACATGCTCAGAGACTCCCAACTTCGGGGAAGAGTTCTGCCCATCTTTAAGGAAGGCGTGCGGAAGCAGCCCAGAACGGCTGAGGCAGAGGGAACGATCACTTGGAAAGTAAGCAAGTAAGCAAGCGCAGGGCTCGGTCAGAAAAACCAGGCTGCAGAGGGAGGCTAGGTTCTAGGTCCGGGCCGGCCACGTAGAGCCAAACCGAACCGAGCCACGTGCCTTGGAAAGCCGCAGCTGCACCCACCTGCATCCTGCACGCAAGCCCGGCTGGCTGGAGAGGCAGAGGCCAGGTGGGTGCTGCGCACTCCCTTGTTCTCCTCCGGGGAAGGGGGCCCCAATGCTGGACCACCCACACCTTCCACTGCGCACCTTGGGTTTTGCTTTCGGGCCTTCTGGCGCGCCTCCGTCACTTCCATCGGAGAGGGCAGCCTGCAAGCTAAGGTGCCCCCTTTCCACCACCTCCCACCTCTCCCCCACCCCTAGGCTTGGCAAGGCTCGCTGCACACAGGTTCCACATTCGAGGCGCCGTCTACAGAGCAATGAAACAGTCAGTGAGCCTGCGGGGCTGGTGCCTCAAATGCCCCCCCTTGCCTCTTAGCGCCCCCCTCCCAGCCCCCTTGCCTCTTAGTGCCCCCCTAAGCCACCCCCCAGGGGGTGGTACTGCCCACTTTGGGAACCACTGAGTTAGATGAACTTGTTTGGGTCGAAGTATGTATGTATGTTATAGCATGGCCTGAGATTGGGCCAACTCCTCAGAAAAAGATTCTACTTAGCTACCTGCATCAATTAAGTTGAGTCTGGCTTAGGACTTGAGACAGAATCAAAACCTGTCTCAATACTCCAAGGAACCACATTTGAAGAAAAGAATCAGGCTAAGCATCTTGGCAATAAAACCCACTTGAAAGTGTTCCAGTTCTGGCTTAATAAGTATTAACCATATATATTACAACTAGTGACTTAGTGAGATGAGGTTTAATGAACATCAACTGAGTAATGCAAGGGTTTCTATAGCCCATGTTTCAGAATTGGTTTGTGGTAGGGAATTGTGAACATAAAAAATGTAATTCCTCTATATCTGAGATTCTTTTATTTTGTCCTTTTGTCATGATCTTGACTATGAATAATTTGGTTTATGATTTCAAGCTACTTTTCAGTGTCGCCTGTAATGTTTTGTGCAATTAAACCTTGGACTGAATTACAGTCTTACATTTGGAAGTATTTCTATAATCTGATGCATGGAACTAATGCATAAAAATCAATGTGAAAATCATACAAAACACTGGAAATAGCCCAGATGAAAATGTTCAGTGGTATCAAATTATACAATATAAATGCTAAGAACAAAAAAGTTTTTACTGTTTTACAAAACTGTTTTTAAAATCTTGTTTTAATGCTCTGAAAATCAAGTTACTTACATCAAAGTTGGGCACAGTGGGTTCTCTGAAGTCATTCCAGAGTTTTCTGGGGATAACTACTACAGGAATGTCATGAGTCACAATGCGGCTACTGGTTGACAAGGAAGGCTAGAAGAAATAAACTTTATATGACCAAAAGCGTAATTTTTTGTTATTTAAAGTGTTACCACATTTCACTGCAGCATCCTTAAAAATTTTATACCAGAACACAATTCCTTCATAACTGCAAGTAACACCATGACTTCAAGCCTATAAAAATTGGTACCATAAAGTTATCTCTTCTCCAATCATGTGTGGATAGTTACAATGAAACATGGTCACCCTTAATCATTTCCTTCTAATGTTTGCCTGACCAGAAGTTTAGACAAATCTTACAGCCAAATTTTCAAGAAATCAACTTCCAACATCCAGGAAATCAAATGTGAAATGATTGCCACCTGGAAACTTAGAGGACAATTTTGCTTATAGTACAAAACACTCAAATGTGCTTTGAAACCACTATTCACTTCTTCATAGCCTGAATCTTCACATGCAGATCTCCGTTGTTTAAGAAATTAAATCACACAGAATTAAGTAGTAACAGATTTCCTTATGCTGTCATTTTTACATGGTTTCTGTAAACTGTAAAAACCCCAAACTAATCCTCATACAGAGGCAACCAAGTATTAGTACTATAATTTAGCTGAATTGAAAGCTATTATTTTCCTCTGATACTATATAGTAAATCTGTGGACTTCAAAGAGCTAAAATGCCACAATATCAGGGATAACCATATCAGAATGTTCAACAATATGAAGATCTCCCTGTGTAAAGTTATGCTGAAAGAAGTTAATGTGTCATGAGCATTTACACAACTGTACATTTTATTATTGACCAAATACTTGAGTATATTGCAATTCTCCTTTGATAGGAAGACTGACATTTCACTTAGAATAATTCTCTACTCACCAGCTCCATGGCTACTGTAAGGCAAGGACACTGTTTATTAGTCAATTTAATTTTCACTGTCTTGGCATTTTGAGCAGTTTTAAAAGCCCTGGAGAGGTTTTCAGGTGCCAGTTCTAAATAAATTTCATTATTTTCTGCAGAGACACCCTCCATCTGGAATTCATCAAAGAAGTTCATCTAGAACAATTTTAGAAAGCAGAGGTGCTGATAAGGCTAGTGCTATTAATATTGGGCTTCATTGAAAAGTATTTTGTATGGTTTTGATTTTTCTTTTGCTTTCATAGGTAAGTAAGTATAAGTAAGGTAGCTGCTATATCATGAATGTAATCCTATGACTTGACTTGTATGAACTATCAAACAATATGGTCAAAAGCATTAATTCACATACATCTACAAACAGATCAGATAACAACAACCAATAGCTTATAATAGCTAATTAAACAAATACACATGGAAAAAATTATTAACTTTCATTTGTTAAAATCTTCCAAAACACAATAAATATTATATATCCTTACTATAATCCTTTCTATAGTTTAACAGAAGCTATTTTTTTTCAAATAAAGCCTTCAATTTGAATAAAAGGAACTCTAATCTCTGTATTTTATTTAACTGTATGCCATTTACCAGGGGTCGCCAACCTTTTGGACCTCAGGGACCACCAAACTCATAATTTTAAATCCCGCGGACCAGAGACCCTGGGAAAATCCCAAAAAAAGTCTGCAGGAAAATTCCCCACCCCGTTTTCCTACCAATCGATCGTTATTTATTTGGGATCGCAGGATACTGTTTCCAGCTCCATTCTCAGGGGAAGAGAGAGAGGGGGTGGAGGGAGGGAGAGAGAGAGAGAGAGAGAGAGAGAGAGAGAAAGAGAAAGAGAGAGACTTTGGCTTCATGCAAGGAAAGCAGAAGTCTTCCTTTCTCTCCCCCAAACTCTGCCAGAATAGCGCAGCCTCTTGGAGTAGGATGCCTTGCAGGATCCCAGACTCATTTCTGGTGGAGTTTTGGGGGAGAGAAAGAAAGTCTTTTGCTGCTTTCCTTGCATGCAGCCAAAAGCAGAAGAAGCGGAAAGAAGCAGCTGGGTGGCCAGGCGAGGCTCGCGGGGTGAGTGAGGCAAGTTCCCCCCCTACGCCCTTTCCCCCCTCCCCTCACTATCTCGTGTTGTTGACACTACGATTCAAGCCTTCTGTTCCCATGGGCCATGTGGGTGGCACAGTCTTGTGTTGCCTCACAGCCAGGATTAATTGCTTTGGGGGGGGTGCTTTGGGGGGGTGACATTTCTCTGCAGACCACCAAAATTTTCTCGTGGACCACCAGTGGTCCCTGGCCCACTGGTTGGCAACCATTGCCATATACTAAATAAATATATTCAACTCTACTTTGCTGGCAGATGCATAGATTAAATAAATCTCTAGATTAGAGATATATAAAATACAAGCCACTGACCATTAGCTTCCCTCTGAATTTTCTGCAGTTGCTAATCTGCAGTGACAAAAAATAAATGCTACCATCTGGAGACAATTAAGAACAGGAGAAGAAAGCTGCTTTAACTTCAACCTACATTATGCTATCATTACTTGCATGATTTACTGCTATGGACTCAGATTTTGTTACAAAATCACATAACAGTTGTTCTGTCTCTCCAAATAAAAGAGCAAGAGTTAGAATGGACCTTAGAGGTTTTCTAGTCAAACCCCCTGCTAAAGGAAAAGGTTCTATACCATTCCAGAAAATGACAGTCCAATCTCTTCTTAAAAGTCTCCAGTGAGGGAACATCCACAACTTCTGAAGGCAAACTGTGCCAATGGTTAATTGTTCTGTCAGGAAATTTCTCCCTAGTTCTAGCTTATTTCTTTCTATCCATTGTTTCTTGTTTTCCTTCTGGTACTTTGGAAAATATTTTGAACCCCTCTTCTTTCTAGCAATCCCTCAAATATTAAAACACTGCTATCATGTCACCCTAATACTTCTTTTCTCTAGACTAGACATACCCAATCCCTGCAACTGTTCTTCATTTGTTTCAGTCTCTGCCCCCCCTAATCATGTTTGTTGTTCTTTTCTGCACTCTTTGCAGAATCTCTACATCTTTTTTATAATACAGTGACCAAAACTGGGTGCAGTTTTCTAAGTGTGGTCTTACTAAGGCTTTATAAAGTGGTACTAATACTTCATGTTATCTTTATTCTGTCCCTCCATTAATGCAACCTCGGATTGCATTGGCATTTTGGCTGCTGCCACACACTGCTGGCTCTATTGAGCAAGTTACACCTAATCTGTACTGTATATTTGGTTTTCTTGCCTAAGTGTAAAACCTTACTTTTTTCTATGCTGAATTTCATTTTGTTAGATAGGGCCCAGTGTTAAAATCTGTCAAGGTTCATCTGGATCTTGAATGTTCCTTCTGGGGTGTTGGCTATTCCTGCCAGTTTAGTGTCATCTGCAAATCTGACGAGTTCCCCTTCTACTCCCTTATTCAAATAGTTTATGAAGATGTTGAAAAGTACTGGGGCTAAAATGAAACTTTGGGGTACCCCAATGCTTACATCCCTCCATGGAGATCTAGTTCCATTAAGTACTACATGATGAGTATGTTTTGTCAGTCAGGTATAAATATATCAGATAATGATACTGTCTATCCCACATTTTTTAGCTTACCAAGAAATAAGTTCTGGTCTATTTTGTCAATGCCTTACTGAACTCCAAGTATAATACGTCCACTGCATTTCATTGAGTCACTTTGTCAAAAAATGAAATAACCTTTGTTCAGGATGATGTTTTTTACAAACCCATTTTGGCTTCTGGTTATAACTTTGTTTGCTTCTAGATGTTCATTTCTGCTTTACCTACACTAATAGTGAGTAGCTTGCAAGCAGAAACAGAAATACCAAATAAGAGTCAATTCACCTCTGTTTACTTTATCTGGATGATACTGTGTTAAGACAGGTGCTAAGCTATCTAAACTCTATTCTTCTATATCCCTTCTTAAATTATGACAATGATTTTCTAGCTCTTCTTGGATGTCATTTAGCTCTTATGGGTCTTTAATTACCTCAAATTCAACTTGCATTTTTGCTTGCCTTCTGTCTTTATTGTTCGTTTATTTCTATCTAATTATTTTTGACATTTTATAGGAACATTGGAGGAACTGCTTATTGTTATGTACAATACTGTTGCCATTACACAACACATAATTCTTTGTGAGGAGCAAGAATTCACAATGAAAGAACATATCTCTTTGCTTGTTACAAAATTAAAATCAAATACACTTCATAGTTTGCTGTTTTTAATATTTTTCACCCCTGGACTCTTACCTGGTTAAGCTCACACCACATGCTAACACCACCATTTGCCACTTTGTCACTGAGGATGAAGTAAAGTTTATCCGAAGTAAGCCGCAGGATACAAGTTTTAGCTAATTTAGCAATTGTGTTTATCACACCTGTCAAGACAGTACAACATACTCTTAATATCTCTATATAATAGAACAACTTGAGTCAGATGAACAAAAATAGAGGATGAAACTTCATTGCCAAACAGGCATAATTAAGCGTTAGTTTGGAAGTTGCATTAAAAATTATTGGACTCCACTTATAACCCATCACTAAAATATTAATTTATCACTTCTGTAAGATTAACAAAAAAGATTTGGAGCCAAATTTATAATCAGTGTAATAGTTTTTCAGCTGTTTACCCGTGTGCTACTGTGACTGAATTTTTATAAGGTTTTGACAAAATTAGCAACCAATTCTTACCTCTCACTCAATGTTTGCCAATCATGGAGGTATAAAAGGAGTTAGTCTTTTAGATAACATAGTACTAATACTCATTACTGCAACTTTTGAAGTATCCCTGTAAATACCCCCCCCCCTTTAACTTTCCCTGTATATTTTTACCTCTCCAAAGGCAGAATGAAAACATGAAATTCTTCCTGTACTACACACATTATCTGACTATTCACATGGCTTATTTGTTTCAAGCTTAGCACACTCTGGGAAGCAAATCACTGGAAAGAATACGTATCTGCTTGAATTAATCCAATTCTATTGGCAGCTATGGATCTATCATCCCATTTAGCCACCTCGGTAGCGTGGAACAAATAGATGGACTGCCAAATAAATGAAACACTTTATTTTTTTTAATCAATAGCCACGTTTCTATTTCCATTCCCAGCGGAAGGCTTGGTATTTTTCTTGAAGACCCCTTTACCCTCAGAGGAAGCCCGCTCTTTTGATGGAAAAGAAGAGCCGCTTTTTAAAAACTGCAAATTGGGCGGACACTCGGTCAAAGAAATCACGGAGGGGGAGGCAAAGCCGAGTGTGCTCTTTCCAATGCTTTTTCTTTCCAGCTGAACTGCAGCCTTTTTCTCACGCTCTACTCACGACTGAAATGATTGAGACACCCCACATCTATAATCTTCGCTCGAAACCGCATGATAGAAACGGCTTCAGCATCAAAGGTCTCCCTCGCCTTCCTCCAATCAACCATATAGAAAAAAGGGAGACAAGCGCACTTCCGGTTCCTGTTTTAAGCGTCTCAGTCGTTTTTACGCAGAGGTCTCCAGACTTGGCAACTTTAAGACTTGTGGACTTCAATTCCCAGAATATGCTGGCTGGAGAATTCTGGGAGTCGAAGTCCACAAGTCTTAAAGTTGCCAAGTTTGGGGACCCCTGTTTTTATGCAAAAACACCGCAGAGTTGTTATCTCACTGTTTCTTCCTTCCTTTTCTTTTTTTCTTTTCCCATTTGGGCCAGCGAAGTCGGTTTCATAATCTCTTTCATGGCCAGCCCAACGAAGTGGGAATCGGAAATGTCGCAGATCCGACAAAAGGCCAATTTCTGATCCTACGAACTCTTTGTATCGTTTCTTCGATCTATGGTGAAACCCGGAAGCCGAACCAAGGAGTCGCTGCCAACAATGCCTCCCCCCGGTTTTTTTTTTTCACTTTCCTTTATTTTGTTTACTGGCGGTTCGGAAAGGTTGCACTTTAACAGAAAAAAAAAGATGATTAGTGTCTCCCGATTTAGGACTTTTCAGGAAAGTTTTCGCCGTTCCGACTGGCGAACAGCCGCAACACTAGTTGGGAGGGCGGGACTCGCAGAAAGCATTACCTAATCATTTGCTATGCCTACTAACAGAAAAATAAAGTTGGAAGGACCTTAGTGGTCTTCTAGTCCAACCCCCACCCCACGCGCTCAAGCAGGACACCCTGTACCATTTCAGACAAATGACTGTCTGGTCTCTTCCTAAAAGCCTCCAGTGATGGAGCACTCGCGATTTCTGAAGGCAAGTTGCTCCATTGGTTAATTGTCCTCACTGTTAGGAAGTTTCTCTTTAATTCCAGGTTGCTTCTCTCCTTGATTAGTTTCCATCCATTGTTTCTTGTCCTGCCCTCTGGTGCTTTGGAGAATAGGTTGTCCTCCTCTTTAGATATTGGAACATTGCTTTGCCTACACTAGGCAAAGAATTATTTAGCCCAGGTTCACACTAATTATACCTACCATGTTGTGTTCAGACAGCTGGTGTGTAGGAGTTTTTCCTCCCAGACTCCATTCATACTGGGAATTCAGCCTCTGAGCTGCCAAAAGACCAGAGGGAGGCAGTTGAACTCCGGAGGCTCCTGGCCATCAGGGTCTGCCACTTAGCGTCTCTGTGCCCCTCTGGGCTCTCTGGTTTGGTACCTCAAGCAGACCCACCACCCCATTACTGCCAATGGATTTTAGAGGATTTGAGGGCAGAACGCTCTAGCTGTGGGAAGGTCAGACTGTGGGGGTCGGGGTTCCAACCCTGTGGGAGCTTGCTTCTGCAGCTGCAGGAAGAGCAGAAGACACGGAGGCCCAGGTTGGTTGTATTAGCTGAATTAGGAAATTAGGAAATTTCATGTTATATGGCAACAAAAAAGGCTATACAGGTAATCTTCCACTTACAATCATTTGTTTAGCAGCCGTTCAAAATTACAACACACTAGAAAAAAGGACTTAAGACTTTCACACAACCATCACAGCATCATCCCTGTGTTTCCATGATCAAAATTCAGATTCTTGGCAACTGACTCACATTTACGACAGTTGCAGTGTCCTGGGTCATGTGATCTCATTTGGAACCACAGCCAGCTTCTGAAAAACAATGAGGGAAGCCAGATTCTCTTAATGACCATGCTATTCATTTAACTGCTGTGATTCACTTAGCAATTAGGGTAAAAATATCATAAAATGGAGCAAAATTCATTTAACAATTGCCCTCAAAGGAAATTTTGGACTCAATTGTGGTCATAAGTTGAGGACTAACTGTATCACAGCTATCACAGAATGGAAGAGTTTTGAGACCATCTAGTTCAGAGTTGGCAACCTCAAGATCTGTGGACCTCAATTCCCAAAACTCTAGAAGTTGAAGTTCACAAATCCCAAAGCTGCCAAGCTTGGAGAACCTGATCTAATCCCTCTAGAATTCATCCAGGACAAACCTGGTTGAAGAGGGTGGTTGGTTCACCTGACCAGTTCAGACAATGGCTGGGTTTCCATGGCTCCTGGCTGACCAACTGTCCAGTCTCCCTTGAGGTTAGACCAGCCCACTGAAAAGATGAGCAGGCTGATTTCCCAGGACTCCAGTGGAAGGAGGTAGGATCAGCTTTGCAAAGCCTCAAAGCCTCCCAGAAATGGAGCAAGCCAAGCCCCCTGAGTGCCTAGAAGTTCCAGCAAGTCAGAAGTGGTCAGAAGATAGCCTGACTGAAAAGGGAGGAGAGGGCCAGGAGGCAATCAAGAGAAGGTCCAGAGAGACCCACCAGGAAAGAAAGCACCCATGCTCTCTGCCCAAAAAACCATCTAAAACTGAAGCCGCCCCTCCTGGATTTGGAGCATAATGACTTTGGAGACCCCTGCTCTCCACTGGGCTTTTAATCTCTTGGCAACATCAGAGCTGCCCTGATGAATGCTTGTCAGCTCCACAACCTTTCATGGAAGGGCCTGTCAAACAAGACCCCACACCAAAAATCCTCTATTTGGTCTGCTAGTAAGACACCAGGCTAGAAAGCTGGAGATGATGAGCTCTAGTCCGGCCTTAGGGACAAAAGCCTGCTGGGTCACTTTTGGCCAATCACCAGGAGATGGTGAGTTCTAGTCTCACGTTAGGCACGAAAACCAGCTGGGTGATTTTGGGCAGGTCACTCTCTCAATCCAACCCACCCCACAGAGTTGCTGTGTGGAAAATATGAAAAGAAGGAGGAGTATTATGTACGCTCAGAAGAATTTGTCGTCATTCCGAAATAGGGGCCCATGATGTCAGGGTTAATGAAGACCAAAATGGACTTATCAGGATTCTCAGTCACCAACTACTGCAGCTTTTTGGCCAGCCAGCTGTCAGTTGGCTGGGGTTCCTCTGTCTGACTGTCCCTCCTTTGAAGCTCCAGCATCAGCTGGTTGGCAGCCTTGATGTGCTTAATGGCCTTCTGGAAGTGCCCAGCAGGGTTGGATTGCACCAAGGGAAGCTTATGGCCTGGAGGACCATGTCCTTGGAGAGGTGCTCCAACATGTTGCATTGGGAGATTAAGTATGAAGTAGTTGGGGGCTTCTGATGGCACTTCTGTCGGTGACAGACCGGAGACCATGACTGTGCATGGCTTTGATCCATGTTTACCCTGTTGGAGGGTCCCAAATGGGACTGGATCCACCTTGGAGGGGTGAGGAAAGAGGGGGAGGCCACCAGCTGGGTCAAGGGGAGCCACATATCCCCTCCCTGGCTAGGTACACTCCCCTCGAAGACAGAAGTAAGCAGCAGCCTTTAATGGCTGCCCTGAAGACAGGAAGCTATCCAAGAATTAAGTTTTGTGCTGGAGCAGTGAAGAAGTGGACCGTGAAAACCAGACATAATTTATGGACATAAAGATACCCTGGAATTAAGGTATAAAGAATTTTTCTAAAAGGATCATAAAGCACCAACCAGAGAGAGAGAAAAGAAGGGTGGAAATAAATGAAAGAGGATTTGAATTTTGACAGGAGCTAAACTGAAGGAGAAAGCTGGAAGAAAATTTGGACAAATATATGATTCTGGCACTAAATAGACATAATTAAATGCTGAACTTGAATGTGCCGAAAAGAAATGATTTACAATTTGGACTTATTGAATTTTTGAAACTTAAATGCCTCAAATAAAGGGGGGGGGAGTGGAAAGAAAGAGTGGAACTTGGATGTAACAGAGAGCGCCACCTAATGGTAAAGGAAAATTACAGTGACTTTTTAAAAAAGTGCCTGGTTCTTTCAAAACTGAAACTTGATACAAAATAAAAGGAATTTTGTTACAATAAAACAGAAACAGTGAAAAGTGAAAACACAGATTATTAAAATAAAAGAGAAGCATGAAGAAACTACACTGGGACTGATGATTTTGGCATAAATTTAAACTTATTGATATTGGACTATCTGATAAATTTGGAGAAAAAAACTTAAAGAAGAATTAATAGAACTTGATTGTTGGAAATAAAAATCAAAGATGCTGGTCAAATTGAATTACTGGACAATTGGTTTGGAGTTAAATACTAAAGAAAGAGATAAAGAAAATATAAAAGAAGTGTTTAAAAATGGCAGAACTTTTCGTGAAAAATGGAACTAAGAAACAAAAAAAAGTTAAATGAAAGAAATGAATTGTACTGTACTACCTTACAATTATTAGAAATAGCGATTCTGGAGAAAGAAGAACAACAAGGAGTGCCAGTAGGAGAGGAGCTATCAAAGAAGAAGAAGCCAGCTTTAACAAACAAAGGGAGCAACAAACAAAGGGAAAAAAGAATGGGAATTAAAACTTGGAGGTTTGAGGAGGCAATTAAAAAGGGAAATGTCTTGAAAGCGAAACAAAGAAAAAAGAAACAGCAGAAAAGGGAATTACAGAAGAAAGTCTTAAAGAGGGAGGGGGATAAAAATTGGAATAAGAAAAGGAAGGAAAAATGAAAGGAAAAAGAGGTAATAAGAGAAAGAACCAGAAAATAAGGAGATATGGAAACCAAACAAAAATAATAAGAAATTGTTTAGCCAGGAGACATAGAGACAATGGGTAGATAAAGATGAAAGAAAAGGGATTCTGCAAGGTAATGTGTTTGTAGGAAGTTAGCACCCAGCCCTCCTAGAAAAATGAAATATTCTAGTAAATATTTAAAAAGGCAGAATATTTCCTTTAAAAAGAGTAGAAACCCAGAAGCAGAATCTCACCCCCACCTTTGTTAATGGGTGGGCCATTAAGGCCTGAGCCAGAATACTTTACATAAGAAAGGTCTCCAGGTAAAGCTATAGCAATTGCCAAAAGACCTTTTAAGGGCATAAATCATCCAGCAAGGGTCAACCAAGCCTGGAACTCAGGACAGCCTACAGAGTTGCCCTTCATGGGAGTCTGACAACCAATGAGAATACAAGCTCCAATTCAAATCCCAGCAGAGGTCATAAAACCCAGGCACTCTCAGCACCTCAGCCCTTTTTTCTTGATCTTCTTCTTGAAGCATGTGATCATCTTTCTCTGGAGCTCCAGACCATGTGGTCCTGTTCACCATTAAACTTTCCAAGCAGCCTCCATGTTTCCAGTGTCTTTTTCCCCACTTGGAACTGAACCCAGAAGGATATTTCTTTCAACATGTTGTAATACATAAGAATATAGCTTTTAAATGTGAATGAAACTGATATATTTCCTTTTCTCTTTAATTGGCTTTTTATTTCCAACTCTGATTATCTGTTATCTGTTATTTAAGGATTGTTATTAATTTATATATGGATAATAAAACAAAGAATATAGTTAAAATGAATTATGAGGATCCTAGTGAAAAGACTAATACCAGTTTCTATAATTAACTGAATAGATCAATATATTTGAAATAAATGATTTAGAAAGTAATTGAGGAGAAAGAATACCATGCAGAACCTTGCTTAAAATATTTATGTGCACATGTGACATATAATACTTAGGAGATTATTGTTATTAAACTAGAATGTGATAATTATATAGTGATTATATTATGATAAATTTTGATTATGGATTAAAGGGGAATAAATTGAGGGATGTATAAGATAAAAGGGTGGCAAGCTCTAATTGATACTTAAAGGGGGAAATTTTGGGGAATTATTAGATTTAAGATGGAATTTATTGAATAATGAAATAAAAGTATGTGACAAAATTGCAAACGTGACAGATAAAAGTATAAAGGTATAATGAATTTAGAATTAAAAAATAAAAATGTTAGACTATAGAATAAGATATGAGAACATTTATAGAAAAAGGAATTAAGATATAAATTGAAAATAGATTTAATAAGTGTAAAAAAAATAAGAATGGAGAAAATTTACTGGAAAATGGAAGTAATGATATGATATAGAATTGAATGTGAAAGATAAATATGTACTAAGGTCATGTTTGTATTGAAGTGTAAACCTGGAAGCACATTGTTCACTGAAAGAGATGTTTTTAAAATATAAAAATAATTTTAAAAATTACCAAAAAAAAAGTATGAAGTAGTTGGGCCAGGTCTTGTTCACCAGGGCGTGCTGCAGGTCATCGATCAGGCCCAGCAGAAAGCGGGCAGCGTAATCCAGCAGGAAGCTGGTGGGTGCTGGCCACAGGTCCAAAGCTTGATGGTGCACAGGTGGTAGGGGCTGATGGCCTTGGGGCTTGAAAACAGCTTGATGATGAAGGCCTTGCAGGCTGGCAGGCTTTCATGAGGCTGCTGGAGATGTACTTCTTCAGTTGCACCTTGATGCGGGCAAAGGACAGGTGCCATTTGCCCTCCCAGCCCTGGTATAAGCAAGCAGGGACCAGGTAAAAGCTACTGATGACTTACTCAATGATCTTTCCATCCTAGAAGTGGTTTTCCATGAGCCAGCTCTGGGCCACAGTTGGCCAGCCCTTGAAAGATACCACAGGCACAATGTTGTACAACATGCAGCTGCTGCATACCCCTAGGATGAGGGAAACAAGGGTGCCGTTCTTCTCCACCTTCTCCACTTTGGGCATCCCCTCTGAACCTCAGAGAGGACCATGCTGATGGATTTACAGAACCAGTTGACCATGTGGGTGCGTAAGAAGTAGTTGGTGGCCCTGTTGAGATGCTCCACAATGGTGCAACCGTCCTTCTACTTGCTGATAGTCCCTTCATCAAAGATCCGCAAACTCTGCCAGGAATGACACAAAGTGGAGTGGAAAGTGTCCAGGGTGACTGGCTGGTTTTTGGTCATGGCACTTCAGGGCTGGCACAAGCAGGGTGAAGTCCATGCCATAGTCAGTGCCACAAATGTAGAAGTTCAGTTCATCCAGATCAAAGTCCATCATGCCTTCTCAAATGCCTCTGGAAAGTAGCAAGCACTCATTGGAGATGGGAAGTTTTTGGTTAAGTTTTTCTACCATGCTCAGCCTGGAGAAGTTGAAGTTCATCTAATACATCTGAAGTGCAAAACTCCATCCCCTCTAGATATAATCAAAATTGGCTATGCCTCTATCCACTTACTGTGGTCATAGTTAAAACATTAAATACCCTTATCTACCCTCAATACATTCCACTCTATAAGATTTTTTAAAAATATTCTTTTGTTCTATCTCTTTTAGGACCCCCTTTTAAGTATTTAAAGCACTTAATATAATTTCAGTCTTTTTCATTACAATTCTATAAGAAGGGGTAGGCTGATCTGCAAAATTACCATAATTCTGTATACCAGTAAGACAAAGTTTAAATAAACATTTAAATTCTCCAGCCTTTCAATGACTCCAGCATATAATGTATTTTAAGAGTTGATGGTTTAAATACAAAGATCTGACTTTCTTTTCTCTGGCTCAGTCCTCCTCTCAAGAGGACAAGTTTGGTACTTTTTATTCATGGATACTAACAAGATTGAGAATCCCTTTAAAAAAGAGGTTATAATTACTTAATAGACATTCCAGAGAAGAAGAAGATTTTAGTTATGAGGATAAGCTGGAGGGAGTGACTTAGATTTAATGTGCTTATTGGTGCTAAGATGGATTTTTTTTACCAGTTTTATATATGTAATTGAAAGAAAGCTCTAAAGTAGTTTTGTGTTTATAAAATGGGTTAACAATGGGGTTTTCTTTTTCCCCCTTTTTATATAATCCTTGAATAATTCATAAAGCTTGTAAAATATTATTGAAAGTGGATATGAAAGAATACATGAAGTTTTAAAAAAGATGTACTAGAAATTTATTCATTTTAGAATTCAAAAAAATGGTTTAGTTTTAAAATGGATGTTAAAATGATTTTTCCCCATTGTTAAAGAATCTGAAAGAGATTAATGAAATTTATTAATGTAAATGATATTCTATAAAGATTGTGAATATAAATGATACTCAAAGATTTAAAAAGTGCAAATAGAAATATACATTACTTTCTATTGCAAGGAAAAAAATAGAGATGGTTAAATTGATCTATTCAAAGCAAAAAACATCTTAATTTGTTTCTACTTGGAAACCACGTCTGGATTTTATACTTGAGATAAAAAAATGAAACTTTGATGTTGGTTTTGCTGATTAGCTAGATTTCTTGTAATACAAATGGCTAGAAAAAGTTGAGGCTGAAATGCTTTCTTCTACTATGTTAAAAAGAGTCAGAAATCAATACTTTTTAAAGTCTTTCCCCCCTTTATCCTACAATCTCCCTTCCCCTTTTCCTTCTTTAATTTCCCATTATTTTCATTTTTCTTTGTATTTTGTCTTCTGATAGTAAGAAAATTGAAACACTGAATAAAAGTGCTGCTTGTCAAAAAAGACTCCACCCCAGCACAGGGAAGATTCCCCCCGGCAAGCAGCATTTTTGCTCTTGAAAATGCTGGCTGAAAAAGGGTTGCCCCAAAATTCAAACTTACATTTCAGGACAGAATTTTTACAACTAGCCCCCGAGAACCAGCCTGGTGGAACACCCTTGTAACTATCAACATCCTTGTAATTTTTATCACTAAACAATGATTGCTAAGGAAAAAAGCCCAAGTGTTTTAAGACCAGATAATAATCAAATATTCTATCTGAGCTATTTTAATATGAGATATAATTAAAACATAGAACGTTGTCCTGCTATTTTAATGCAGATCTTTCTGAAAAAGCCTTTAAATATAATAATAATTGGCAGAAGACTTTTTAGCATTGGATTGCTATTCATGTTTCCTGATGTTCATAAAACTTAAGTCAGAGGTAATATTCAGCAGGTTTTGACCAGTTCTGGAGAACTGGTAGCGGAAATTTTGAGTAGTTCGTAGAACCAACAAATATCACCTCTGACTGGAGATTTTACAGTATGCTTCCCCTGCCACGTCCACCAAGCCACAACCACAGAACCCATAGTAAAAAAAAATTGAATCCCACCACTGGTAAGTGGTTTCAAACTTCTGATAACCAAATTGCAAGAAAGAGGCTTTTTGCAGAAAAAGTGGTTTATTTGCCAGATTTTTAAAATCATATCTTTCTGCAGCTGTGCTTCACATAGCTCCTATATCCCAAATCTCTGACAGGCCAAGGTAGCATGATTTTCATGAGGAAGATGGCATGCAGCAAGAGTAAATTCTTTCATTACAAAACTTTTGTTCAATAAATGCGTATGAGCTGCGAATGTGTATAGTTACCTGGGCAACCACAGAGATAACTGCCAACTGTTGTATGTTACTTTTCTCAGAAAGAAAATGTCTGTGGCCACAGAGAAATATGATTTATTGTTTTCCTATGTGGTAATTTTTTCATGTGTTTTTCTCCCTGAAGCTATCAATAGTCACAAATAATTTAAAATTCTGTTTATTATATCTATGCTCGATTTACAACTATTTAGTCCTCGATTTACAACTATTCATGTAGTGACCATTTGAACTTACAACAGTACAGAAAAGAGTGACATGACCATTTCTCACACTTAAAATCATTGCAGTATCTCCATGGTCACATGATGAAATTCAGATACTTGGCAACTGGCTCATATTTATGATGGTTGCAGTGACTTGGTGTCTTGTGATCAGCTTTTGCGAGCTTCTGACAAGCAAAGTCAATAGGGAAGCCAGATGCACTTAATAACCATGTTACTACCTTAACTGCAGTGATTCACTTAACAGGTATAGCAAGAAAGGCTGTAAAATGGGGCAAAAATCATTTAACATATATCTTGTTTAGCAATGGAAAATTTAGGCTCAATTATGGTTGTAAGTCAAGGACCACCTGTATTTCATAATAGAATTAAGACAGAAATACTATCACAAAATGCTACATATAATATGCTGTACAGTGTATGCTATACTATAATGTAATAAGAATAGATCAGCTTCCTAGAATGCACTTCTTCATTTTAGTTATAGAATGTTTTAGTTGGCAAAATTACAATAATTTGTCACTTGGCTGCTATCACTTCATCCTTTATTAGCATGATCATCTACACAATGCTTAGATGCTCTCGGATCTCCATGCACTCTAAGCCGATAAATGCAAGTATACTTAGGATGGCCCCAGTTGTTTATCACTTTCAGCTTTATATATCTCATCAATTCAGAAGATTCATTCTGAAAAAGAGAGAGATTTTTAATTCTGCCATGGCTTAATTATTGTGATTAATATATGGTAATATATTTTTCTTGCAATACATCTGGTGTGCACAGAACACTAACATAAAACTAGCATATGTGTTCAATAAGAATAGTCCTATATTTACAACTTGCCTCAAGCACTCCCCTCCTTATTCTCCTCCCATATAATTGGAAGGAATATCAGTCATGACTTTGTTTTAAAAGATTCTTGGTTTAATGCAGCTGATTTACAAACTATTTAAAAAAACACTAGAATAAGTAAAATGCCTACAGCACATAAAAGCCAAAATTCATTTCTTAAGTTATGTACTTTACATATTCTTATTTTAAATTAACAGTTCCTGTTCTGAATTAAAACACTATTTATATATATCAATTTTTCTATTATTCCTATGTAGCCCTCAACTTAAAACTGGTCGCTTTGCAACCATTCAAAATTAAAATGGACCCTCAAAAGGTACTTATGACCTAAGTCCCAGAGTTCCAACAGCTGGCCCACCCCATGGTCACATGGCAGCATTTTGGGAGCTCAGAAACTGGCCTGCATTTATAGCTGTTGCAGCTTTCTGCTGTCACATGATCTCAATTTACATTTTTACAGAACACTGGCATGAAACATCTGATATCTGGCAAAACCAACTGTAGCAAACAATGGATTCATCTGACTGTGGTTCTTAATACCCATGGTGTTTGCTTAGCAACTGCTGCAAAAAAGGTTGTAAAAATTGGGTCAATCATGTGTGATGACCTGTTATATGATTACTTGTGATAGTGTAGTAAAATAAAACATTAGAACCAAAACAATAATAATACAGAGAATGTGCACTTGTCCCTGAATTTTCTCTGGAAAATTTTGCTTAGATTAATTGTTTAGATTAAGACCGTGAGTATGGTTGCTGTTCTGACTTTAGGATAGAACTACTCTATAATCCAGGAACTGCAAGAAAATAATATGTCTGAAAATCTTTGCCCCCAATCTCTCCAAATAGAGGACTTTCAACAAATGTTGAAGGATACTAATGATGGCATGATTCCATAAGATGGTTGATCTGAAGCTTCCTAAGAACCAAGTCATATAGGCCTTTATGAGTAAAAACTAGCATTTTAAACTGAAGCCTATGGATAAACAATAACACAGATGTTATGTGGCTATTCTCATCTGCTAATAAATAAGAATCTGTCAAAGTAAAGTTCTAATTCTTTCTTCTGCCCAGGCAAAAAAGAAGGAAATGCTCAGACCTGACATTTCGCATAGACATCTTACTGTTCATTCATTTAGCACTAGATTAGGATTTAATGTCAAGAGGAATTAACCAATCCAGAGATTCCTTTTTCTTTTTTTTTACCTTTTGGAAAATCACGACGATTATATAGCTATGCTAACTGCATAAATTACTATAACTGTCCCTTTGGTCAGCAGCAATTATTAAAATTGTGTGGAAATTTCCCAACAATGTCTACATACTTTCAACCGGAATGTTTGAATTAAGAATCCTTCCATGTCATATGTAAACTGACCCAAGAAAGTTCCCTCTTCTTCTTCTTCTGCTTTTAGTCCCTTTTGAAAGAAAGGATTTATTACCAACAATCACGACATCATACAGTATTCCATAACAGTAGAAGAAAAACAAAGATTTTATCTATTTTGGAATCAAATCTTATATAAGTATCAAGTCAAATTGTGGACATTTTAAAAATCATTAATATGAGATAGTTCATGGTTTACTGGCTATTTATTGATGACTCACGGATATCCTAATTAAAGAAGCAATTATTTACATGTACAGTTATCATCAACTTAATACTCAGAAATATATAGCAAAAAATTATTATATTTAGTTCACATATCTCAGCAACACATAGTTTTGTTTAATCATTTTTATACTGAAAAATGCCAATACAGGCTGAGCAATTATGCAGTGCCTTTGAAAGACTAATTTAGTCTGAAATGCACTGGTGTACAGTAAACTGTATGTATTTATGTTTCTATTCTATAGTACCTGAAGGCAGGACAAGAAGTAATGGATGAAAACTTAGAGGAAGATCCAACCTGGAATCTTCCACCCTATGATTCTATTATTGTGTCTATGATTATCAAGGTCTCTGAATATAAAATTTTGTGCAAAATGTGCTTTTGTATTGGTTGATTGGGTCAATGTACAATAATGTGGATTTGTGACTGCCATTTGTAAAATATCAGCTATAGTTTAGTATGTATGTGAAGCTAATAAGTTGTGTCTAACCAACAACCATAGTTAAACAATCTGTATAATTATAGCAAGTGTTCAGAAATTTTTTAGCTACTCAATTACAGTATTGGTGAAATTAAGATTGTTAATTTGAAAATTAACATATCTCTAAAATCATATGTTTATTGGTTAGTTCATTAGTCTAGTGACATAATAAATAAATGTAAAATAAAATATATGTACCATATTGGAATATAAAATTGGAACATTGGGATATAAAATATATTGGGATACACATAAAAGCATATTGGGATGTAAAAAATGTTCAATGAAATGATCAAACAGAATCATCCTCTTGGTAGTTGATCCCAATCTGATATATTTATTTATATTTATTTACTTGTTTGGATTTGTATGCCACCCTATCTCCCGAAGGACTCAGGGCGGCTCACAACAATAAAAACACAGAATACAAAATTTAAAAATTATTAAAAGATATTAAATAGAAAACCCAAACAAACATAACCCATAAAAAACCCACCCTTCAATCCAGCCGGCCTGTTGAAAAAAAACACGTCTTCAGGTCACAGCGGAAGGAACGAAGGTCAGGGGCCAACCGAAGCTCCAGAGGTGACTGATTCCACAGGGTGGACGCTCCCACTGAGAAGGCCCTACCCCTGGGGGTCACCAGCCAACACTGTCTAGCCGACGGCACCCCAAGGAGGCCCTGTCTGTGGGACCGCACAGGGCAATGGGCAGATGTTGATGGCAGGAGATGCTCCCGCAAATACCCCGGACCTAAGCCATGTAGGGCTTTATAGGTAAGCACTAGCACCTTGAATCTCACCCGGAGGGCAACTGGCAACCAATGCAGTTCACGCAGGAGGGGTGTAACATGGGAGTATCAGGACACTCCCATCACAATTCGTGCAGCCGCATTCTGCACCAGTTGAAGCCTCCGGGTGGTCCGCAAGGGCAGCCCCATGTAAAGAGCATTGCAGGAGTCAACATGGGAGGTAACGAGTGCATGAGTGACCGTACGTAAGGCATCTCGGTCCAGAAAGGGGTGCAGCTGGCGCACCAGGCGAACCTGGGCAAATGCCCCCTTGGTCACGGCTCCCACCTGATCCTCCAAACTGAGCCGTGAATCCAGGAGGACACCCAAGTTGCGCATCCTATCTATGGGGGGCAACTCCTCTCCCCCCATAACTAATGGTGGAACATCCTGGCAAACCCGAGATGCCGGTATGTACAGCCACTCGGTCTTGGCTGGGTTGAGTCGAAGCCTGTTCCTTCCCATCCAGATCCACACCGCTTCCAGGCACAGGGACATCACGTCGAGGGCATCACTGATTTGGTTTGGGATGGAGATAAAAAGCATACTGGTGATACCTCACCCCAAAACCACGGATGATCTCGCCCAGCGGCTTCATATAGATGTTGAACAGGAGGGGAGAGAGGACTGACCCCTGAGGGACCCCACATGAGAGGGGCCTCGAGGTCAACCTCTGTCCTCCTGCCAACACCGACTGCAAACGACCCGAGAGATAGGAGAACCACCGCAAAACGGTTCCTCCCACTCCCAACTCCCCGAGGTGACGCAGTAGGATACCATAGTCGATGGTATCAAAAGCCACTGAGAGATCTAACAGGACCACGACAGAGGAATAACCCATCCCGAGCCCTCCAGAGATCATCCACCAGTGTGACCAATGCCGTCTCCGTGCTGTACCCAGACCTGAAATCCGATTGATACGGATCTAGATAATCAGCTTCCTCCAGGAACCCCGGAAGCTGACTAGCCACCACGCTCTCAACAACCTTTGCCACAAAGCGAAGGTTGGAGACAGGACGAAAGTTGTTCAAAATGGCTGGGTCCAAGGCAGGCTTCTTAAGGAGAGGCCTCACCACCGCCTCCTTCAAGGCGGCAGGGAAGGATCCCTCCCTCAATGAAGCATTGACCACTGCCTGGAGCCAGCCACATGTAACCTCCCGGGCAGCAAAAACCAGCCAGGCGGGACACGGGTCCAATAAACACGTGGTGGAACTCAGCCTCCGCATAATCTAGAAAGAAATCTCAGTCCTAAAACAATAACAATCATAGAAATGCAAGTTGCAAGTTAATTTTTACTTTAATTTAGTAAATAAATTAGAACATGATGCTTACATAAATAGCAAAATCTTTGGGAGCACTAGAGATCTCATCTGTGGGGGAGACTTTCTTAGATATATGTTGTATTGTAACTGCTGTTGGAATAATTTCCTTAGCTAGTCTGATAACAGTTTCAGCTTGACTTCCAGGAAAAGACCAGCAGTTTCCAAGGTGGTAACTAGGCTTAAAGAGAACACAAAGAAAATTCAAAATAATTTAAGCATTCTACTGTATAAATGACATAACTCAATCGATTAAAGAGGATTTAATTATTCATTTTGGTTTCTATAGTTTGAAATTCTGTTTAATTAATGAAGTTTATTATATGAGGTACCATATATTTTTGAATGTCACTTGGAACACTTTGAAATACTTCTACTAAAGAAAGAAAGCTTTAATAAATATTCAGGCAAATCAGAAACTTCCAAGAACTGAATGAAGACTCAGCTGTTCAAACTAATCAACTAGAATATGTGCCATATGTTAAATAAATAAACTAGAACCAAGCATAAACCAATCAAGACTTTGCACTCCAAAAATGGCAGTCAGGATGGGGCACAAAGAACCAATCAGAAAGCAGTTTGACTAAAAGCGAATCTGAATTCAAGACACTTGGCTATAAATCCCAAAACAAAGAATAGCATTCTTCAGAACCAGATTTAATATTCTCTCATCAGCATTCCTTCAGGGCAGGTATAAGAAAACACCAACAGCAGAATGGGTATGTATATGTGGTAAAGGAGAAGTTGAAGGTATCTCACATGTTTTATTGTATTGTGAGCTATACAGAGTTTATAGGTCATTGTATATTCTCCCCTTACTAGAGAGATTGCCAGGGAGGGCAGACAATTTTTATGTAGACTTTCTCCTCCAGGATTCAAACCCAGCTATTATGCGTGCAGTGGCAAAATTCTGTGTTGCTGCAATGTCTACTAGAAAAAACTTGGTTACAGAATGATAGCTGTCAATTTGTGACAATTTTTGGAGTTAGAACGATCTTTGGAAAATGATATTTACACACATACTTATTGGCTGTCCACTCATATAAACCAGGGAGTGCCCCTAACTGTTTGAGAACATGTATTTTCTTAACGGATGTTTTTATCCACTATTAATGTATTATAATGTATCAGTATTTTTATATATATTGTAAATAGTGGTGTCTATTGCTGGTCTAAGACCATAATAAAGTTATATTCTTCTATTCTGGAGCCCAAACAGTTGCCTTGGTTTGCATAATGTATCATTTTGCCTCTGAAGATTCTAGCCACAATTGCCAGTAAAATCTCAAGGAATCTGTTCTCCATCTTACAGTCACTAGAGCCTGAAGCCCAACATTATCTGCCAAATACTTTATGTTTACTTATACCTGAAGAATTAAGTCTGGTGATTTCACAAATGGGAATATAATGAATGACTTCCAGGAATAGTTTCCATCAGGATAGTGGTAGCTTCTAGTGGTTCTGGACTGAACAATACTGGCACCTAAAAACATTGTATTATAATTAAATATCTTATCATTTATCTATTTTAACGAAAAAAGTATATGGAAAAAAATCCAGGCATATGACTAATGCCATTTATCAGCAAAGAGAGTCCAGAAAATATAATCTCTGTTACACTTTATGTACAACAAACAAATAGCAAATTCCTCTAATACATAATATTGGGGATGGGACAGTGGTGGGCTGCTACCAGTTCGGACTGGTTCTAGCAAACCGGTAGTTCTGGTGAGCAGTTGGCCCCACCCATCTTTCTTGTCCTACATTTCTCTGGTTTTTTAGCTCAGTTGATTGGCGCGGCACACAGCGGATTGCCATGCCTCAGCTGCTTTACTCACCAGTGCTGACATAGGTTAGTTTTTAAGCTTAACATGGGTGGCTTTGAACGCTGCACGCACGCACGCACGCTCACCAAACCAATTGTTAAACCAGTTGCAGCCCACCACTGGGATGGGAGATTCCCCCCCTTTTTTCCATACAATACGTCTATAATTGAACTGCATCTACTATCATCAATGAATAACAACAGATAATATACCCTGGAGAATAAGCCATTTGCAATGTATATTTATATTTATCCAGATCACTAAAAGCCACATTAGGCTGATTTTCATATTATTGTTGCTTAGTTTATCATTGCAGAGATAAATCTACTAGCCACTATATATTTTAAGTGCAATTATCAGATGACAAATTATTAGCTGCATCTAAAATACATCTACTTTTGAATTTAATCTGAGTGAAATGCTATGGCTACCTAAAATAGAAAAAACCAGAAATGTTTAATGGGCTACAGTTCCCTTTTGTCTGTCATGTTTGAAGCTCCAGGATATTCCTTGAGTTTATTCTTTTAGGAGTAAGTCTAAAAAGACAGTGGCTATGAATATTTTCTGATAAGCATTTAGTAAGAAAAATGGAAACTTTCCTACCAATTTGCAACTATGTACACTTGCACAATTTCATAGTGAATATCTTAGAACTTGCATATGAAAATGTATGCAAAAGTGCTTTTGAAGACTTTTCAGATATTGTAGTTGATACTGATACTAACGAACTGCATTTAAAAAATAATAATACAATAGTTACATGAAATACTTTGACATTTGTTTTAATTTAATAACTGAAATACACAGTATAGTTTATACTAAATAAAGCTGTACTATATATGAATAGTAGGGATTTCCAAAATCTAGTTACATAATTTGGAGAATGGGAGCTGCAAATACCTGTAGATTGGAGTGCATAATCTATCATCTGAACAATATCTTCATCCAACTTTTGTTCTAAATTTTTAAGAATTTTTTCAATATTCTGTCATGGATAAAAGATAAAATTAAAATTCATCCATTACTACATCTATAAGTTTGGAAAAATTTAGAAAAGGAGCCAGAAATGATAAATAAAACCCAAACATTAATTGCAACTTTCCAGAAATGTTGCATCATGATCATCACTTATGACATGGATTGGTACTCCACAAGTGGCACAGGTAATAAAAAATGCACACAAATACATAACAGGAAGGACCATGCATCATGCCTTCAGTCTGCTTGACTTCATTATGCTGTTGCCAGTTAAGTAGGCTCAAAGTGGAAGACTAACTAAAAGAACATGAACAAGATTCCTAGCGTGCCAGGATTTGATTTAGTGAATTTGGTTATAATGATTTGGTACAAATATTTCTATCAATAAAATCTTATGAAGATCTCTTACCCATTTTGTAATGCCTTTGCTTGCATATCCTTCTAGTATTTGACCAACTGTGTTGTAGGCAATATTGTTCATAGTCAGTTTTAGATCCTGAAGTTGCATTTGCAGCTTTTGTTTCTGCTCCTTCAGAAATTGGATTTCACGTGCCTTTGATTGTAAAATGTAATTAGCTTTCCTAGGGAAAATAATAAAGGGAAATGATACATAGTACTGTTCTTCATATTCTTAACTAAGTCTATAATCATTTCATTTCAGAAACTATGGAAATATAGTAATGACAATTCTGAAAATTTAGAAAACACATTTCACCTCTATATTGCATTGATATGATTGCATTATAAGAATGACTAATCTTGATCTATGTCTTAACATAGTATTCATTTAAGTTGTTCATTGAATAACTTGAAATCCATTTACAGAGGAACAAACAAGTTGTGCTTTATTTCATGCTGTTTTTTCAATCCAACTATAGCCTCAGAAACACTCAGCTGTCTTACAGTTAAACAGGCAGGTTAGAGCAGGCAACTTCAGCCAGTGGAAACAAGCCAATAATATACTGAAATCATCCATTAAGCAGTACCACAAAGGCACTGTCATACTGAGGGATAAGGCAGAAAGGGGGAAAATGATTTAACCAGAGAAGTGACAACCATTGCTACAATGGTTTTCTAATAATCACCGCATTGGTAGGAGGCTAATATGACCAACTGTCATTCTTGGTTAGTGTGTAAAAGTGTTTTTGTTTCATAAGCAGAGGTAAAAATACTTGCAAACTATCAGCACAAAACAATTTTGATATTTTCTTACTTTAAGGATCTCAGGTCTTTGATTCCACCCTATACATCAAGGAAAAAAATAATTCCAAATTAAAATATGCATATTGTTCATTTTAAATTGCAAGTAGGGAGTGTAATTGATGAGCTTCTCATACTCCTTGTTACATTAAAGCAATATCCTATGAACAGGCCTACTTAAATAGCTTGGGAGCAATTGCCACTATAGAATTGTTTAATTATGGACAGAGGTGGACCAAATTGAATATATTAACATTTTAATTATGTGGGGGAGCATAAATGCTAATTGGCGATGAATACATTCAATCCTTTACCAAGAGATGAATTTTAAAACTGAGTTCAGCTCATCAAATTTTGGGCACAGCATGGAACTGGTTCGCCATTGTCTTCTTGTGGGACACTTTATGGTTTTCCAGTTCAGCATACAGGCCAATATTCCCTAGAAGCAAAACCCTTCCAAGGACTTAGGAGTTGATCTTCCTAACAACCAGGATCAGCTAATCCCAAAGATGCTTTTTTCAAGAGGCAACTGGACTTTTTGGTTTTTCTTTGAAGACATTTCACATCTCATCCAAGAAACTTTTTCATCTTGGATGAGAAGTGAAACATCTTCTAAGAAAAACCCAGTTGCTTCTTGAAAAAGCACCTTTAGGACAACCATGACCTGGATGACTGAGAATCTCCAGACATTCAGGATAAACTAATAATTTTATTTTCTGATACTCAAAATTTTAAGCAAGTGTTCGGACATTCTTACAACCCAAAATTATGGTTCACGCCAACGAAGACCAGATATAATCCCCTCCCAACACACTGAATGTTTTCAAAATTGCTCTAAAGAAATTCCCAAATGTTAGTTGATCTAGCAATAAACAGTTAACTTAATCTTTTAAATACGGTTGATATGCCTACTTGTTCACCTTTAATACTCATCTGATTAAAAAAGAAGTCTGATAAAAATGTTCCTGATATTAACTTCATAGCCTTTAAATAGATACAAAACCATAAAAATAGCAGCAACGTTAGTTTGAATATCATAATATTAAGTAATGCACCCTAATGCCTCTATGTAAGGAATGGCCAACTTTGGATTGGGGGCTGTGCTGGTTGAGCAGCGACACAAAGTACAGGCACATATAATACATGCAAACCCACAATTTTCCCCTTTGGTCATATGATGTGTGGGGGGGTGTTCTCGCTTGTTTATCTTCATCAAGCCTATCTTAGTAGTTGTTACATTTGCCTTGTGAAAAATAATAGGAAATGATAGTGATTTTTAGCATTTGTAGTATTCAGAGTTGGCAACGTGATTGGTAGGTCTCTGAGGGCTGGAAAAAACCAGCTGCTGAAGCCCACCGCCTGTGATCCAAACTAATAGTGAAAATACAGGACTAGAGGCAGGAAAATCTGAGTTCTGGTCCTGCCTTATGTATGAAAGCCAATTGGGTGACCCTGGACCAGTCACTCTCTCTCAGTTCCAGGAACACAGCAATATCAAACCACTTTTAGGAACTACTGCCTAAGAATCTGCAAAATCTTCTTCAGGTAGCTGCTAGGAGTCAACCTTACTCAAAAGAAAAAGAAAAATACATTGTGAGAATTGCAAATAATTCTTGTTATAGTGCATACAATAGTGTACACATTTTGGATCTGCTGGTAACAATGATCGCTGAATAATTAAATCAATAATAGGAAATCACCTGGATGAGATCACAAATAGAGCAGTCTTTCCACCCATCTCCAGACAGCCAGTTTCCATCAAGCAGTCCCATGTAAGCAGCACCTATTAAAAATGTTTTTTAAACTTTCTATTTAAAAAAGTTGATTTCAACTTTCCTTTACAGCAAATTAACTTTCGTATCACATACCTATTTCAGCTGAAATCTAAAATGGGTAAATTATCTAATTCTTCATATTGCTTTATCAATATTTTTAACTTTTTCCCCCCAGAAATGACCATTTATAATAAAGATTCCAACCAAAAAGCCCAAGAGATGTTGCAGATTCAATTGCCTATGGTATAAGAATTAAAGTAATCTAAGGGCATATGTTTTTCCCTGAAGTCTTGCCTTCAGAGAATAAAAAGTCCTGATATAACTGTACAAGATTGGATCAGGTCACTTTCTCTCTGCCTCTCTCTCACACACACACATGCACACACACAGTTGGATCAGATTTCTCTCTTGCTCGCACTCATCCTCTATCTCCCCCCCCCCAAAGCAGCAGTGGCGGCACTTTAGTTCCTGGAGGGCCAGACGCTTCTCACTTGACTGCTTTTCCTCTTTTTTCTCTCTGCTCCTCCTCCTCTTCCTTCAGACAAAAGCTGTTAATATCTAACCCTATTAATATCTCTTCTTCGTCTTGTGGGTAAAGCTTCACCTTGTCTGCCATTGGTGATCCTCGCTTGGCAATGCTTAAGGAGAATTAGGGACTAGAGATAGTTGATATTCTCATCTCTGCTGCAGGTAAGGCTGTCAGAAAGACTTTTTGGAAGGTATGCAATGTCTTCTCTCAGCCTCTCTGGCATTAATGAGAGATGTTGCTCTCCTGCCCAGGGGAGGCAAAGCCTCTCATTTTGTACACATCATCCGCTGCCAGTGGATACACACATGGGTGGCATGGTGGGTCCATCCTGGGTGTGGAAGTTCTGCTGCTAGCTCAGTTTTTATGAGCCATGGTTTTTTTAATTTTTTAATTTGCCCTACAGGGGGCTACTGAAATGGGAAGTGCGGCTCTGCCTGCATAACTAGGGGGAGACTTTCCACCCCACAAAAACCAATGGCTCAAAAATGGTTCCTCTGTTACCCCTCCAATTCCCCTGCTGCCTTCCCCAAACACCTCCCCCCATTGCAAACATGGTGTACTATTCGGCTGGGAAATGCCTAGAATGCAATAAAGCCCACTCACTCACCTCCCACTGACAGGCTGGCTAATGGGGTGAGACATGAGGTGGAGAAACAGGAGGGGAGTCAAGCAGATAGTAGCCCTCCGAAAGAAGTCGGCTGAGGGAAAGTGCATGTGCTATGGCATGCTGCAAATGTCCCTTGCTCACCCCTTTACCTTGCTTCCCTCCTCCCACTGTCTCCTCGGTGCTTGGTTACTCACTCGTGCTCTCACTCTCCAGTCTAGCTTGACGCAGGTGGTGGCTCATGATTGCCCCTTGCAAACTCACTGTTGGTGAAGTTGGGTGCTGGTGAGGGCTGTCTTTTTGCCTAGGATTGTCCAGCTGTTGGGTGGAAAACGGCCTCCTCCCCAGGCCCCCATCCATATTCCCCCTGTCAGCTGGACAAACCTAGGCAAAAAGACAGGCCTCTCTGCTTCTCTCACGTCCACAGGTTCAGGCGGATGGTCAAGAGAGTGGAGCGGGAAAAAGCCCAAGCACATGAGAACAAGCTGCTTCCAGCCACTTTCCTTGCCCAGCTGCAGCTTGTGCCATTGTGTGTCACAGTGGAAAATCCCCACTGAGTTTTAGACAGGTGCTGCAGGTGCCCCAAACACTTTCCTGAAGAGACTTGTGGATCAGCATGTAGGGTGGGTGTGACATGTGTTTTAACTACCCCTTCAAAAGCAACTTGCCAAGAGTCTGCTGGTGCTCACTCATCCAGCTGTCATGTCCATGTTGTAAATGAATAGGCCATTGCTAAGGCACCAGGGCCTTTCCGCTGCCATCCACCTGCTGAGGCTACTAGCTCCTGCTTCCAGAGCTGTTATCTGGCCAGCAATCGCTATCACTGCAGTTCCCAGAGGTTGCCATCGCAACACTTCAACTGCTTCCCTGTGCTGAGAGAGCATGGGGCCAGGTGTGTGAGCAAGGTGGCCATCCAGGAAGGCCTTGCTTTCCACAGCATCACATGGCTCTCTTGGTGAGGTAGGAAAGGGAGACAGAGGCTGCCTGGCTGGAGAGGAAGAGCACAAGGCCTCTCTGGGCTCACCCAGTGCCACAGTCCACCATGCAGGCTGATAGCCGATGACCCAAGTGGGAGATTGAACAGATTCTTCACCAACTTAATCAGTGGTGGGATTCAAATAATTTAACAACCGGTTCTCTGCCCTAATGACTGCTGTGTAGGCATGACTGGGTGGGCATGCCCAAGTTGATGTCACTCACATTGAGGGGCACTCACCTGGCCTCTTCTCGCCCCACCCCTCCCAGCCACTCCTTGCCTCGTCTTGCATGTTATGGTGAGAGAGGAAGTGTTTTCAAAGTGATCTTCTCCTCAATACTAGCCAATAAGATGAGATTTTGCTAACAGAAGACCTGATGTGCATTTCCAAGTATTGTTTATCACCATTCTCTTGGTAAGACTGAATGGAGAGATTGATAAATAATAACCAAGTTGGAAGGGACCTTGGAGGTTTTCTAATCCAACCCCTGCTCAAGCATGAGATCCTATACCAGTGGTGGCTAACCTTTTTGGGCTCCTGTGCCAAAAATTGTGAGTGCACCAGCATGCCCATACTCATGTGCCAGCACCCAGAATGCAATGCACGGCCCCCTTCCCATGCCCCCTGCCATTGTGCATGCAATCCCTACCCCACCCCCTTACCTGCACTGTGCCTCACAGCTGATTTTTCGGCTGGTTTGAGGCCTTTTTCGGCCTCCCAGAGGCTTGGAGAAAGCCTCTGCAAGGCTTCTCAGGCTGAATTATAGGCCCGTTTCATCACTTCCGGTATTACAGAAAGCGTGAAAACGTGAAAACACGCTTAGCTGAAGCGCATGGGCTAGTGAGGGGTGGCTGGCAGAGGGGCAATGTGGGTGGCATAGCCTCATGCTCCTTGGTCTCCCCCCACTCCCCCACTAGCAGGCGAGGCCCAGCAGCTCCAGAGAATCTGGGCGGGAGACGAGATGTGGGCTGTGTGGGAGCCGTGCAGCAACAGTTCAGCCCTGGCTCACCGCATCCAGCCTCACTTTCGTTGCCAGCAGTTTAGACATTAATAGCTGTGTGTTGCACTATTTTGAGGGGACAGCACATTTACACTGTTATATAAGCTGTATACTCACTACTTTACATTGTAGCCAAGTGTCATTTCTTCAGTGTTGTCGCATGAAAAGATATTTACAAAATGTGAGGGGATCTACTCACTTCTGTGATATTCTGTATGATCTTAAAATAATGATATAACATAATATGATATAATAAATATAATACAATATAAATCTAAATATAATTATAAGCTTACCAAAAAGCAACAGGAATAGGGTCCCCCAAACAACAATTTTCTGAGTATAGCTCCCACTAAAAACAACAGAAAACAACAAGAAAAATCAAGAACGAATCTCACAATTATTTGATCCCAAGTCCTTAAAATACCATTCTGATATTCTACCTTAATCTTCTGTTTATTTAATTTGTTCTGTAGGACAGAGTTTCCAGAATAAAAAGATTCAAGAAACTGTTACATGTAGTCCTCAACCTACAACCACAACTAACCCCAAAATTTCCATTGCTAAATGAGACATTGTTAAGTGAATTTTGTCCCATTTTACAATCCTTCTTGCCACAGTTGTTAAATGAATCACTGCAGTTGTAAGTTAGTAACACAGTGGTTCAGTGAATCTTGTGTCCCCATTGACTTTGCTTGTCAGAATCTTGCAAAAGGTGATCACATGATCATAGGATACTGCAACCAATATAAATATGTGCCAGTTGTCAAGCATCCAAATTTTGATCATGTGATCAGGAGGATGCTGCAATGGTTGCATGAAAATTGATCATAAGTAACTTTTTTCAGTGCCATTGTAACTTGGCACTGTTGACAATGGTCACTAAACAAATAATTTCAAGTTGAGAACTACCTGTACATAAACAGGTGGCTGCAACGATCACTGATATCTGTGAAAAAAATCTATTGCTCTGCCTTTCTGCATCACAGGAAAATTGTTAGAAAGAAAATCAAAAGTCCCCATTCTATTGCATGTGGTCTTATATTTATTTTAAATGAGAAGCAGTTCAGTTACTTAAATGTTATAACTCATTCACATCCTCTGAATAAATTTTGGTAAAGAGACTCTGGTAATCATAATGCATTTGGAAAGAATCTTTCCTAACTTGCAGCTGCCCAAAGCTGACAAGTTTTAGGTTTTGTTACAAAATTAAATTTTACTTTAGCTGAATGTTTAAATCAGAAATAAACTTAGTACTTTTATAATAAGGATTACCATAGCTGGGTAAAAATATATTTACTGTTTTCTAGTGATTATCTGGATTTCTTTATGACCTGCATCTGATAGCCTTATTTTAAAAATCTGGCTCTATGTGTTCATGAAGATGTGTGCCACCAATACAACATCTTTGCACTAATTGCTAATTAAGATAAAAGGGAATTATGAATTCTTTAGAGCACTATTTCCCAATTGTGGCAACTTCCTGAATTTCAGCTCCCAAAGGTCTCTCCACGAGCAAAGTGTCAGGGTTCCAAGTAACACCTCCAACCATGTATGACTCCGAGGCCAGCAATTCCTCAAAGTTCTGTTTTATTAGAGATGTCATATTGGCACATCTAGGGAAACCCGAATCTGAAAATCCTCAGGTTTTCCTCATCCAAAGGAAAATCCAAGTCCCTTCCCCTGCACCCATATGTCCATCACATGGTCCAATCAATCCACCGACCCAGTTGGAGATGTTCCCCAGTCATGCCTCTCCAAGTGCAGGCTAAACGCCCTTGACTCCCAGAGAAAAGAATCTTGTTATGGTATATATTTCCATCAACTCCATGCAACCCCCCTCCTGTTTTCCCACTCTAAATGTGTCAGCCCTGAAGATCCAAAGAAAAAGATGGCCTCCAGGGCTGACACAAAGTTCTTGTGCAAAGCAACAAATACAGGTAATCAGGCTTATTGGGCTTTCTTTGTAGTGGAAAACTATGTAACTCTACTGATATTTTAAAGGACCCAATTGGTACCTTTTTGGTTTTTACATTCCAAAGTATAATTTTAAAACAGCATAAAAATAAATTGTTATGTTAAAAGCAAAGCCCAACCTCCATAATCCATTTCCCTTGAATTCCACACAGATGTTTACAGCTATTCTTACTTTTTTTAAAAAAAGAAAGTGCCTAATCTGATTGGAATTGTCTGGAATAAGTATAGAATTCTAGGCAATACATTCTGTTAGGTTTGCATGAAGAGTCAGACGCGAGGAGTTCCAGCAAAGACTTTATTAGTGACTACAGCTCGAATGGACCCGTCCTGGCTTGGCTACGGCTGCTTCTTATAGCCTGCAGCCGTAGCTGCCAGCCAATGGGAGTGCAGGGTTTCTTCCCGCACTATTTAAACCAATACCATTTGACATTTTACAAGAACAGTTCAAATAAACCAATAACATTCAAACCTACATACATAACACCCCTCCCCACTAGGTTCAGTCCATACCAAACCCCAACCTATCTAATGTATTCCTTTAAATAGGTGGGGCTCTTACGTGTACGTTGAGACCTTCGTGGTTCAGAAGCTTTAACGTTCTCACCCAGTGAGAGGGGAAATGTGTCTGCTGACATTTCCCTGTTGGGACTTCCTGTGAAAGGAGACCCTGTTAGACTGTTAGAATCTGGTCTCTCCTCCCAACCCATCTCCATTCCAATGTCAGCACCCAAGTCAGGTAGTGATGTGCAATCTTCCACTTCTAAGGATGGATCTTGGCTTTGTGACAGGGTTCGGGATGGTTCCTGTTGCAATGGCTCGTTACACATGGGGTTGATTCCTGTTTGCTGATTTTCCTCCTGTTCCCCTCCTTCCCCTAGATGGAACATCAGGTGAGGGACCTAGAGAGGGACAGGGTTGATGTTCCTGAGGGAACCTGGATCTAAGTTGGTCAATGTGCCTGCTCCAGAGGAGGCCATCCTCCGTTTGTACCCTGTAAGAACGAGGGCCAGTGATGTGAGTTATTTCAGCAGGAATCCACAAAGGTTCACCTATAAGGTTCCTAGCATAGACAGAATCTCCCACACTAAAAGAACGAACTTTGGAAGTGGAATCCAGTGGTGCGTTGGGTGCGTAAGTGGGATGAAGGCGGTCAAGGGAGACCTAAGTTTCCTGCCCATCAACAACTCTGCTGGGGATAAGTTAGTTGATGGGCTAGGAGTGATGTGTTGAACACTAAGAAGCTTTTCAAGCTTCTCAGTGATGTCCCCAGGACCCAGCTGCTGAAGCTTCTCTTTGGTAAAGCGTACCATGCGTTCAGCCCGGCCGTTGGCCGAAGGGTGCCCAGGGGCAGTGAGGGCATGTCTGATGCCCTGTTGAGCTAGAAAGGATTCAAAATGTTAGATGTGAATTGAGGGCCATTGTCAGAGACAAGGACATCAGGTAACCCATGGGTTACAAACAATTTTCTGAGCTGCTTGATGACAGCCTCAGTTGTAGTGGATGTCATGGGAATTACCTCTAGCCATTTAGAGTATGCATCTACTATCACTAGAAAAGTGTGCCCTCTTGTAGGGCCTGCAAAATCAATGTGGATTCTAGACCATGGCCCCCTAGGACATTCCCATTCCTGTGTGGGGGCGTGAGGTGGGGCAGGCCTGACTACCTGGCAATTGGGACAAGAGGCTACCCAGTTTTCAACCATTTTGTCAATACCTGGCCACCATACATAACTCCTGGCCAAACCTTTCATCCTTACAATCCCAGGATGACCCTCATGTAACATTTCCAAAACCTCCCTTTGCAGTTTTGCAGGAATAACCACCCTGTTACCCCACAAAATACATCCTCTTAATACAGATAATTCAGTTTGCCTGGACTTAAAAGGTTGGGCAAGGTGAGGTAGATCTTGAAGAGGCCAACCTTTCTTAATCCAGCCCATAACAGGTGCCAACACAGCATCTTTGGTAGTTTCTCTGGCAATCTCAGCAGCATGGACTGGAAGCTTAGCAACGGTCTCCAGGAAAAAGGTGTGAGTTTCAAGTTCAAAGTCCTCCTTGTGGCAATGTAGTGGGCAACGACTCAGTGTTAAGTTTGCATGAAGAGTCAGACGCGAGGAGTTCCAGCAAAGGCTTTATTAGTGACTACAGCTCGAATGGACCCGTCCTGGCTTGGCTACGGCTGCTTCTTATAGCCTGCAGCCGTAGCTGCCAGCCAGTGGGAGTGCAGGGTTTCTTCCCGCACTATTTAAACCAATACCATTTGACATTTTACAAGAACAGTTCAAATAAACCAATAACATTCAAACCTACATACATAACACATTCATCTTGATTGTTGATATTCTCCCAATCAACGATAGTTGTAAGTTTTTCCATTTTTCCAAGTCTGTCGCTATCTGCTGTTTAAGTTTAATGTAATTATCCTCCTTCAGTGTACTACATCTTACTGTAATATATATCCCTAGATACTTAACCTTACTTGTGACCTGTATTTCTAAAGCTTCTTCCAATTCTTCCGTCTCGCTAACATATTCTTTGTTAATATCTTTGTTTTGTCTTTATTAATTTTTCAGTCCTGCTACTTCTCCATACTCTTCTATTCTTTCTATTAGCTTAGCTGATTCCAGTGGGTCCTCTAATATAAATACCAGGTCATCTGCAAAGGCTTGTAACTTATATTCTTCTCTTTTAATTTTCATTCCTTTTATTTGTTTATCTTCTCTAATACACCTGTTTAACACTTCTAAGGTTAACACAAACAGCAGGGGCGACAGTGGGCAGCCTTGTCTAGTCCCTTTTCTTATATTTATAGGCTCTGTCAATTCTCCATTTATCAAAACCCTTGCGGTTTGTTCAGAATATATAGTCTCAATAGCATGTATAAAATTTTTGCCAAAGCCCATTTGTGTCAATTGTAGTAACATGAACGCCAACTCACGTTATCAAAGGCTTTTTGAGCATCCAGAAACATCAAGGCCATTTGCTTTTCAGGATGTGCCTCATAGTACTCCAGAGTGTCCAGGATTATTCTCATATTATGTTTGATTTGTCTTTTTGGCAGAAACCCACTTTGGTCAACATGTATAAAGTTGTTTAAGTATCTTTTCAGTCTTTCTGCCAAAATTGAAGCAAAAATTTTATAGTCTGAATTTAATAGGGAAATAGGCCTGTAATTTTTAACTTGTTGAAAGTCTGTGTCTTCCTTTGGTATAAGTGTGATATAAGCTTCTGACCAAATCTTTGGTATTCTCTTCTCTTGCATGACTTCTAATAATTGGAGGTTTAACACCTCCTGAAAAGTCTTATAAAATTCCACTGGTAAACCATCCGGGCCTGGTGCTTTCCCTGTATTTTGTTTCTTTAAGGCTTCTGTTAACTCCATCATTGTTATATTCTCTTCTAACATTATTTTGATATCTTTAGGTATCTGTGGTAACTTTGCCTTTTGTATATATTGTTTAATTTTTCTTCTTGAATACTCTCTTGATAGTACAATTTTCCATAATAGTCTTGTATAATTCTTTTTTTCCCTTCATTTCTGTAACAAGGATGTCCTTCTTCATCTATTAAATGGCTAATTTTCCTTGATTCTCTTTCCTTTCTTAATTTATAGGCTAACCATCTTCCTGGTTTGTTTGCATCCTCAAAATAATTCTGTTTAGCATTTTTAATCTTTTGGGCTAGCTCTTCTTTTTCCATTAATTCCATTTTATGTTTGGTTATATCCATTTTGATTTTAACATCTTTTTGTGGAAATTTCTGAGTTCTTTTTCCAGTTTTTATATTCTTCTTCTAATGTTTTAAAAGTCTTTTTTTGTTTGATATTTCTTTTCCTTGTATAATCAATTATCAAGCCTCTTGTATAGGCCTTCATCGTGTCCCAGAGATTCTGTAACAATGTATCCTCTTTCTTATTTTCTTTAAAAAAGAATACCAGTTCTCTCTCCATTTTCTGTTTAAAATCTTCTTCCTTTAATATCTTATTGTTTAATGTCCATCTAGATCTCATCTTTTGTCCTTTCCAAATAATAATCATTGGATTATGATCGGCCCAAATACTTGCTTCTATTTCAATTTTTTGTATATTAAAAATAGATCAGCTGATGTCCATATCAAGTCTATTCTTGACCATGATTCATGCCTGTTTGAGTAAAATGTATATTGTTTATTTCCTATATTTCTCTCTCTCCATGCATCTTTTAAATTTATTTCTTCTATCATTTGAAAAAAGGGTTTTGTAGTTTCTTTCTGGCTTTCTTTGTGGCTTTTTGTGATTTATAATCCAGCTGCTCATTAATTATTCCATTAAAATCTCCCATCATGCATAAATTAGTGTAGTCCAGTTCAATTATTTTTTTATGGAGTTTATTATAAAATTCCTCTTGGTGGTCATTTGGAGCATATATTGCTATTAAAAGTATTTTAGTATTATTGCCAATTATTTCTACCATTAAGATTCTTCCATCATCATCTGTATAAATTAATTCAGCTGAAATTGTTTCTTTAATATATAGAACCACGCCTCTTTTTTTACATTGTGCCAATGAAGTAAACAATTTTCCTAATTTTTTTGTTTCAGTACGTGTTCATGTTGTTTTTTAATATGTACCTCTTGTAGGCAAATTATATCAAATTTTAATTTCTCCAATTTGTGAAATACTTTCCTTCTTTTAATGATTGAATTGAGTCCATTTATATTCATCAGTAACCAGTTTTCTTTCCTCCATTTTAGATTTTGTAAGAGGATTTATTGCTCTGGTGGATCTTATTTCTCTTTGTTCTCTGGGCACTACTGCCTTCTTCTTTTTCCTTTTCTTTTTCAATTACTGCTATCAACTCCTTTTGAGGTTCAATCAGGGGCTCTTCTTTTCTTGTATCTTCCTCCTTTCCTCTAATATACTCATAATAAAATGATTCGCCTTTTCAACTGTATCAATTCTATGTCTTTGTTCCCGCCATGTAAACAGAAGGCCTTCTGGTATCAGCCATCTATAATTTATTCCTTTTCTAAGCAGTTCTTTGGTTAGAAAAGGTACTCTCTCCTCATCTCCCTTACTCTTCTTGGTACCTGTTTCAGCACCACAATTTCTTTGTCTTTATACTTTAATGTCTTTTCTCTTGTCATTTGCAAAATTTGTGTTTTAATAATTTTCTTAGTAAATCTAATATGGACTTCTCTTGGTAGCTTATTCCTCATTGCATATCTTGTATGTACACGAAACACTTCATCCATTCCATCCATCATTTTCTCTTTTGTTATTTCTAGTGCTTCCAATATTTCTATCATTTTTCCAACGAGGTTTTTGCCCTTTTCTTCCTCCACATTTTGAAATCTCAAGTAAAATTCTGATCTATCCATCTCTCCTCTCAATGATTCAATCCTGTCTTTTCAACTTCACTCAATCTGATATTGATATTTCCAATTTCCTTATCTCTTTGTTCGTCCTGCTCTTCAATTTTCTTAATCTTTTCATCCTATTTGATCATCATCTCTTGGATATTTTCCACTTTCTCATCTGTCTTTCCAATTTTCTGTTGAATATTTTCAACTTTTTCATCCGTCTTATCTATTTTCTGCTGAATCTTCTCCACCTTTTGATTTGTCTGTTCAATTTTTTGGGAGATATTCTCATTACTCTTTTCAACATTTTCTACTTTTGTCTGTAGAATTTGAATTCCTTGCATTCCTTCCTTGTTTTTCAAAGACCTAAATCGAATGATGTTGAAATATATGCGGCAAGGCAAAAAAGCAAGAATAAAACTTAAGTTATTGCAGGATGCAAGATTAAGAGGAGGGTTTGCTTTGCCCAATTGGGAACTATACTATCAGGTGGCAAATTTGATGTGGGTAAAAGATTGGATAACACTAAGGAATACTAGATTATTGACTCTAGAAGGACATGACTTGTTATTGGGGTGGCATGCATTCCTTTGGTATAAGGAACTAAAACACAAGGGTATTTTAGAAGACATTATATTCGAGAAGCTTTGTTTTAAACTGGGAGAAGATTAAAAACAACATTACTTGAAAATTCCAATATGGATATCTACTATTGAAGCCTTTTCATATCCAGTAATATATAAAAGAACAGTTAGATATGGTGAGATATTGAATGAAAGGGTGAACTTAAATCTATGCAAGCGTTGGAAGAACAAGGTATAAAAATGAATTGGTTTTCATATTTGCAAGTACAATCTAGATTTGATAAGGATATTAAAGTAGAAGGTATCTATAACAAGCAGATTGGGCTAGACAAAATATTGATGGGTACTGATGAAAAGGTGATTAAAAAACTTTATGGATATTTTTTAGAAATTAAAATGGAAGAGGAACAAGTTAAAGAAACAATGATTGCTTGTGGGGGAGAAAATTTTGGATATGGGATTGATCTAGAGAAATGGGAAAAATTATGGTCCCAGAATTATAAAATGACAATGTCAACTGCTTATAAAGAAAAATTGTATAAGATGTTTTACAGGTGGCACTTACCCCCGAACGAGAATTGCAAGAATGTTTAAGAATAAATCGGATAAATGTTGGAAATGTCATCAGATACCTGGATCATATTACCATATGTGGTGGACTTGTTCGGATGCAAAAAGATATTGGACTAAAATCCACATATGGTTGGAAAAAATGATACAACAACACATAGACTTGAAACCAGAAATATTTTATTGGGAATTATACCAGATATCTACAATAAAGAGTTGAAATATTTGATTGTAAATGTTTTAACAGCAGCTACAATTGTATTTGCCAAAAATTGGAAGAATGATAAAATATCTATGCAGGAGGAAGTGATTAGGAAAATTATGGACTGTGCTGAAATGAGTAAATTGACATTTGAAATTAGAGAACAAGAAGATAAACAATTTTACAAGATATGGGATTTGTTTTATCAATGGTTGGATAAAAGACTTGGTAATGCAATAGACTATATAATTTTGTAATAGAAATATAATAGGCTGATATAAAATATAATGTTGATATATATAACCATTGGATGAAAGTATAACATAAATTTTAGATTAAAAATATATCTCGTATATATGATGAAATAAATAGTTTAATTGTACACAAGTAATAATTGATAAATACATAATGTTTTATTGATAATATGAGAAATTTTCTTTTTGATAAATTGTGAATGATGAATATGAAAGGATGACACAAAGGATTTGTAACCAACTGACACACTGTATGTATATATGGAAGATGGTTTTTATGTTTTGTATGTCCTGTTTGTATGTTTGTATCAAAAATAAAAAACTTTTTTTTTTATAAAAAAGAAAGTGGCAGTGGCCCAATGCTTTCTTTGTATATGTGTACTTCCTTACTTTCTTGTACTTATGTATTTCAGAAAGATCTGAAGAATAATAATCTTAAATGGAATGATGCAGAGACTGTAGCTGCGGACCGAAAACTATGAAGTACACTTGCAGTCCAATGTGCTTAGCACAGGACATGATAATAATAATATGTATTTCCTGCCTTAGCAGTCATTTCTTTGAATATTCATGATTCACAAATTGTTCAGTGGAGCCAGTTGGACCAGAAATGTTCAGTACTTATGTACTAGGGTTATCCAGCATAAGATTTGGCATCCTTGAAAGCACAATGGTGACCACTAATGAAAACTTTCCTCTAATATAAAAAAGCAAATCCCAATTGCTGTCCATACAAAAGATTTCTCCTTACTAATAGGTGATACCAATCCATTCATCCTTAATTGTGAAAAAAATGGTGACTATTCACTTATAGTGCTAATGTTAACTGCTTAGTCTTATTTGCTTAGAAAATGATAATATATGTTTCAAAGAAACTCTAAGAAACTCTTTTGTTTCAAAAATCAAATAGCATGGAATATAAATAAATATCCTTAAATTATATTCAGATTTATTCTACATAGCACTTTTATTAATATTAAAAGAAAAATGCAAATCAGTTCTGAAATTACTACTGATGTGATTTTTGGATTTCCAATAGTAGAGGTGAAAATAGGACTTGAAAAATAGCATAAGTTTGCAAACAAATGCATACTTAAAAAAATTAAAACTACTGGAGAGTCATAATTTATTCTTCAAAAAGATTCTTGATCCACTTTACCTTGATATAAAGGAGAAGAATTTTTTCGCTAAGCAGAATGGAGTTATTAGGCTTAGAACTATCAAATTATAGATGAGTCTGAGCATACTTCCTGGAAAAATACATAGAAGGATACAATCAAACAATACTATATATGACTAGAAATACATGAAAATTCTACATGGTTAATTTTTTCCTGAATTATTTAGTCAGATTTATTTAGTGTACAAAGTTTCTTTGCTAGAGCACAATAACTGTTAAGTTTTGAAGGAAAACTAATTTTACTTATTTGTTTAGAACAAATTTTGGATGCCCATGTTAAGCAGCACTGGACAGCTTACAAGCAATACACAATAGAAAATCAGTATGATAAAATTCCTACAAACCAAATAAAAAATATAATTAAAAATAATTGTAATACAATAGCCAAGGGACCACATAACTAGCTCACATTATAACACATATTCAGCTTGTCTAAGTTCTTTAGTTCTGGAGGAGATTGTGCTACCCCAGAGAGATCCAGTGTGCAATCTGCACTCCATCACTAAAGTCCCTGTCATCTCATGCGTGGACTACTGTAATTCATTTTACATGGGCTACCCTTGAAAAGAATCCAGAAGTTCATTTGGTGCAGAACACAGCTGCACTGGCTGCCAGCGTGCTTCCAGGTTCAATTCAACATGTTGGTTATTACCTTTAAAACCTTCATAGCATAGGTGCAGCCTATTTGAGAAATTGGCTGAGACTGATGGGATTACCCTCCCAAATGTGTTGGCAGAAGGGGCATGCAACAGACCTTGTCAGCTGAGGAATTTCAGCTGAAGAAGTGCCCTAATTGCCATGGCTCCTACATCTTGTCTCGAGATCAGATCCAATCCCACTCATTTCACCTTCCAAAAGGCCTTGAAGACATGGTTATGCCAACTAGCTTGGGGTCCTAATGGGTGTGTGGCACTTTGGAGGTGGCTAATAGAATAAAGAACATCTCACTTCCTCTGTGCACTTTGCTCCTTCTATCTCCATCTTTCTTAGTTTTATTTTAATTGATTCTTTAAATTAAAGACATTTATTGTTTGATTTTTTTAAATTCTGCATTGATTCAATGCCTATGAACCACCTAGAGTCACTTTGGGCAAGATTGGTGGCATACTATTTGATAAATAAACGAACAACAAACAAACATGGCTTTAACTGCATAACAAACTATTTCATTAACATATAATAAAACTCAGCAGTGTTTATTAGATAGCTTACAGAATTCAAAAAATAAGGCAATCTAGAAGCAATCACAAGCAGTTTCCTGTCAGTGATTCAACACAACAATCTATTGAACAGAACTTGCTATATGAAAACACTCTGTGAAAGACATGTGGCCCACATATTAACCATAGGCCACATGCTGTCACTGCTGATACTAAGAGCTGGACATATCTCTCATAAGCATTAAAGTTAAATTTATTCTGGCATGTAGAGGCCAATATAGTACTCATATAATACAACATCAGCAATAAAATCATCCAAATGCGGGAAGAAAACCAACAAACAATCAATCTGCCACTCTCATTATCCCAATATACATCAATGCTGTGACAGAGAAATATGCTTCTTAGTTCTTATTAAGTGATATCACTTATGGATGAGACTTAAGAGCATGCTAACTTGGCCCAGTTTTTTGGAAGGGCAAGCACAAAAGTAGTTATTGACCTTTCCTACAGAATATTTCAAATTCTAGCATAAATACAGATGTTAATTAAATTGGCTTAGTAATTTTGTTTTTTTCTTTTGTATTTTTTATTGATAAGCAAAACTTTTTTGTCAAAGTTAATTCAACCTTTGTTTAGGTTCACAAATCTACCACTTGTAGTAGATTCATCAATTTCAAAAAATTAGTTCCATTATTTTCAGTGAAACCCATCTTAAGAAAAAAGGCTGGATCCAAATTATAAGAACTTACTTTTGGCTGGGCATGGAAATTGTGCATTTTTTCGATTATGACCGAAGAGAGGATGGCTGTCCGTACAGCTGCAAGATAATTTTTGTCCTTGACGTAAACTATGGAATGAATAAAACTTTATATTGCAAAAGAATATAAAAGTATAAGGTTTTCTAGATTATTCAGATTGAAAAAAATATACTTAATTCAGCATTTGGGGGGGGGAAGAACATATATAACTCATGAAGCATCTAAGATAACATAAAGATTGTGATTGGTTATTGCTTGTCTTTAGTCTCTACCTTTCAAAAATACTGCTTTTGTACATGAAAGTTATAACAAACTCAGTATACATAGAAGAACACTTAATTGAATGAATATACACATTCAGTACCTGCTGTTGAAAGTCTATAACAGGGATGTCAAATTGGATTTCTTCAAGGGTCGGATCAGCATTGTAGTTTTCTTCTGCAGACCAGCTTGCGGGGGGAGAGACGGGACGGACGCCTCCTGCACCACCCTGCCAGCCAAAACTGGGTGCGGGTTAGGGTTAGGGCTCTGCCCCCAGTGCAGCCCATTTGGCCAGCAAAGTGCTGCAAGAGGCTGTCCTGGCTAAAAATGCAGTGCGTGGGGGCCATGTGCAGGTCCCCCATGCCCCATTTTGGCTGCCAGAGGCACCGCAGGTCAGCCCTTTGCTACTTCCAGGCTGGCACCGCAGGTCAGATTTAAGCCTTCAGTTTGACACCCCTGGTCTATATTGTCAGATATTTAAGGTTTCTTGCATCCATAGTTCAGTCTCATGCCTGATTTCTATGTAGACTGAAATCAGAATATATATGATTAAATGACCCAATTACCTGATTCTTCAGTTTGATTTTTTTTCATCTAACAATTGTTTTACCTCCTTAGCAATATATTGTTTAAATGAAATCTTTACTTCTTTTCTTTTTTGCAATATCTGATAAAAATTAAGGTTTTCCTATACTGTGAAGATTTAAGATTTAAAGAAATTACTCTCCCAAAGTATACTTAAGAGGTTCCTTCATCAAAGTAATTAATTAAATCCCATTATAAATTGTTTTAGAGAAGATTATTACTAATGTTTCTCTACAATAACTAGCTTTCATATAGAATCACTAGATATTTTAGTAACTTTCAATACCATCAGCAACAGTACATTTTTGGATTATCTGAAATACTGATTCTGATTTTTAGCCAATCTCTCAATAGCCATGCCGGCAGACTGCATTCCAACACTGAATAACTATACCAGGAGTCCTCAAACTCATTGTCACATCAACCCCTTCATTTTGGTCCTGTTCTTGTTCTTTGAGGAATTTGCCTGCTTTGGAGTTCTGCTTTCTATGGGTGCATTACTTGGAACACTGACACTGGCCTCATGACCATTGGAACTGACCATTAATGGGAAGGCAACAGTGGTCCATAACATCATGCTGGCCACAGGACCATGGACAGCATTGGCTCAATGGCTTTGAAATGGAGATGAGCATCTCTCCCTCAACAATGACTAGCTGAGTAAAATCCACAGGGCCTCCTTAGGTACAGTATAGATTTAAAGTTCCCTATATGTAAAGGATAATCATACAGTCATTTTCTATTTTAACTTCTATTTGTTGCATATCACAGTAGCTAGTTTCACACATATTATTAAGACATAAAACTATTCATACTATTTATTGTTTATTAAGAAGTATTTCTGGATTCAATTCTCTTTTTATTGGGTGTCAGAGATGAAGCTTCAGGCAGAGGTAGTCTGTATACTAGCTTATTGAAAACTACATTCACAAGGTACTGATTGGTATCACTATTCAGAGGTTCAAGTTTCATCCAAAATCTTAAGAGACCTTTCAATTTCTTCTGTACATTTTCATAGAAAATTATTCTTACCATAGATATCGTTGTATAAGATGTTCCATTTAATTTGTTTAAAACAACCATGTACATATCTACTGAATTACAGTATATTGGTGTAAATTCTTGAATGAGCGCACGTTTCAGCACACTGAATTTAACAAAGCAGATATTGCAATATTCATTTCAAAAATAATTTAGAGAACTGATTACATAAAAACAAATTTGGAAGGTACTTTGAAGGTCTTGCAGTCCAACCCCCTAATCAAGCAAGAGGCCTTATACCATTCTGGACAGATGGTTGTCCAATCTCTTGTTAAAACCTCTAGTAATGGAGCACCCACAACTTTTGGAGACAAGCCATTTCACTGATTAATTATTTTGTCAGGAAATTTTTCCTTAGTTCAAGGTTGGATTTCTCCTTGATAGGTTTCTATCCATTACTCCCTGTCTTAGCCTTAGTTGTTTTAGAGAATAGGTTGAGCCCCTCTTCTGTTATAGCCCCTCAGATAGTTTTAGTTGGTATATATTTAAATTGCTGTTTTCATTAGGATGGATAACCATGGTGTGTAAGGAGAAAACCATTAGTCAGAAAATTAAATTACCAAATTGAGATTTGGGTAGTACATGTTATGTGACAAACTAAGGTGAATACAGATTTTTAAAATCATTTTGTTTGGCATGCTATCCTAAGAGTTTAGAAAAATAAAACTCTCACTTAAGATGCTTCTTTGGTTATTATTCCAAAAAGCTTTCTTTAGAAAAACAATGATAATAAGACCAATCTCATAGACTTGTAATGAAATATATTTTTGTTCAAGATGAACCTAAATTCAGAGGAAGGAAACAAAAGGGTATGTTCATCTATCTACAATTAAATGAAATATTTAATTTATATAAGAAAAACCATGGTTTTGAATTTGCATCAAGTGAATTTGAAATTGCACCGTGTGCTAATGATGAAACAAGGATAAATTTTCTGAAAGTCAAAACAATTAATGAATGGAATAGCATGCCTTCTGGAGGTATGGGTGCTCTGTCACTGGAGATTCTCAAAAATAGACTGAACAACTGTTTGAATGTGATGGTATAAGTCTCCTTTGTTGAGCAGGAGGTTGGATTAGAAGACCCCTGAAATCCCTTCCAGCTCTATGATTCTATATTATTACAAAGGTTTATAAAATGTTGAAACTGAGTATGTTAAAGACTGCAATGGGCAAAGAATTGTAATAATATGATTGAACAATGAAAAAATATGTGGACAAATGGGCTGAAGTTTACATTGGGATTTAATCTGAAATAAATTACTATCAAAAAAGTTATCATTGGTATTCAATGCCCGCAAAATTCTTAAAGATGTATAATGGAATTTCAAATATATTCTGGTGATGCAACTGCAAAGACTACTTTTTATCATCTATAGTGGACTGCATCAAAACAAAGAAATATTGGGATGCGATTTTATTTTTATTCAGAAGCTTCTTAAAATAAATACAAAACAGAAACCAGCAGTTTTCATTTTGGTTTGATGAATAGCTTGAAAGAAAATTCAGAACATTACTATATAACTTGATAGTGGTAAGAATCTTACATGCAAAAAAGATAGAATACATTAATCCACACACTAGGACAGTGATGGCGAACCTATGGCACACGTGCCAGAAGTGGCACACAGAGACATCTCTCCAGGCACGCCAGCCGTCACCCACTACTCTTCTGGGTTTTGACACACTGGCCAGCTGGACTTCACATGCACACACGCACCAAAAACCAGAGCAGCCGCCCAGTGCACATGTGCATGCTGGGAAGGTGATCTTCTGGTTCCCAGAGCACACATGCGCACCAGCCACATGGTCTTTTGGCTGCTGGAGCACATCTGTGCATGAAGACTTGCTGGCTGGTGTGCATGCATGCCAGAAACTAGATCATCTTCCCAGCAGAGCTGCCAGCCAGGCACTCTGGACTGCGGACACGCATCAGTGTCGCCGGCTGGAGGGCCGGGGCCATGGAAGAAGCCCACTTGGGCGGGGAGGAAGGAAAGTCCCAGCCCACCCATTCTGGCCAACTGCTCTGCTCCCCTTGCTCTTCCAGGTTCCAGCGCACTGGCTGTCTCAGACATGGGGCAGTTGACCACCCAGTCAGCAAACGCTGCCCTGCCTGCTGCTCCTGCCACTGCTGGGGGCAAGAGGGTGATGGTGGTTCACACACATAGCCCCGCCTCCCCAAAAGAGCAGCAGCAGCAGGTACAGGAAGAAAGACAGGAGCGAGAACTGCCGCTGCTGGGGCTGACGGGGAGGCAGTGGTGCACACGTGCAGCCCCGACTCCCCAAAAGAGCAGCAGCGACAAGCACAAGGTGAGAGACAGGAGCAAGAACCACTGCCACCCTTTCGCCCCAGCAGCGGTAGGAGCAGAGGGCGGGGCAGCGTTTGCTGGCTGGGAGGTCAACTGCCCCGCCTGCTGGTCCTGCTGCCGCCAGGGGTGAAATGGTGGCAGAGGTTCTTGCTCTTGTCTCTCGCCCTGTTGTGGCTGCCATTGCTGCTCTTCTGGGGAGGTGGGGCTGTGCAGGAACTGACTCCACATGGAAGGAAAGCTAGGGTAAGAGGTGCACTGGCCGGGAAGCAATCACACTTCCTCAGCGGAAGTAAGGGGGGGTTCCACAGGCTTGTTCTCAGTGGTGGCCTGGAAAGGGGCATTTCAATCCGGCCAGAGTTGGGGCAAAGCTCTCCCACCTGCTGGCTCCCCAACCCAAGGCATTCCCCACCCAACTTTCTCTCCCTGTGGCTGTGGAACCAAGTTGTCGGTGGGGATGTCCCACCCTCCCAACTGGGACCAGGGGGGTGGGCAGGGAAGAATGAGGACCTCCCCAAAAGGCCAGGTGGAGCCAGCGCATGTGCACCGGCCAGCTGGCCTTCGTGCGTGCATGTGCACTAGAAACTGGAAGACCAGGCACACCAGAAACTGGAAGGTCATCTGTTCTTTCAGTTTCTGGAATGCAGGTGTGCACGTGCTCGCACTCCCCTTTTGGCACTCAGTGCCAAAAAGGTTTGCCAACACTGCACTAGGAGAATGGATGCCAAAGGATATGGAGTTGTAGCTGTAACATTTTTTGTAGTCTACTACACTGAAAAAAGTCAGGTCACTACTTTATTCTTTTGATTTCACTTTATCTTTCTCAAATTTTATTTTATCTTATAAATTTTAATAAAAATGCAATAAAATTTGCCTTTTTCATTCTCAGAATCACTATTTACTAAATTGCAAAAAAAATGCAACTTCACTGAATTTTCTCAGTCTTTCTTTATGAAGTCATATGGCATATTTGGGACAGGAGAGAATATTTCATCCTATCTATTTAACAGAACATCAGTTTTAAAATGAACTTAAAATAAAGCATACCTCTCTAAAACTTGTGTGTCAGTATCTAGACTGACATTGCTACAACTTGCTTCATTAGAATCTTGTATTGAACAAACACCCGTTGAAGTTTTTTTGTTTCCATCCATAGTTTGATTTGATTAATACTTGACTCTGAAATAATATAAATTAAGATTTAAAAGAAAACTTAATATGAATTGTAGCATTAATACATAATAAACACAGCATGCTTTTTATATGGGGAAACATCCCAAATCCATAGCTAGGATATAAAAGTCAATCATGTGCATTATTAAAAACAAAGCTCTACATGAAAACATGTCAAATATGAGTTACCTAGAATTTAAATTTTGCAATTCCTTCTTTTCTACACTAAAATATATAAGAGTATAGTTACTCTGCTTGGAAATTCATTTGTTCTAATGTACGATCCTTTCTGGATCTTGTACAAAGATTTCAGTTAATGCAACATGTATAAATATTTAAAAGAATTATAAAGTATTAAAAAGAATGGGGTAACACAGTTATGCAGTCCATCTCTAACTTTTACAATAGTACACTAATATTTTCATCCGATTTTCACTATTTTTAAACAAGTTATTGAATTGATGAGTCAACAAATAATACACTAAAATATTGTTATAATTTTATTCTCCTGTTTCCTTCTCTCAAGTGGCAGGAAGTCCCATAGAGCAACCTTATACAAAGTTTGTTTCCTTGCAAAAATAATGCGGGCTTAAGGGAATTTGATGTTTACTGAGAAACATATAATTAGATATGTGGAAGGAGTCACAAAATTTCTATGGCAGAAATATTTTTGTCAAATGCAAATATATTTCATTGAGATTTCAATTTTAACAAGCACCTTCATTAAAACTGTTAAACAAAATACATATTTATTATATGTAAAGTAAACAAGGATATTGTTAGCGATATTTAAGGGAGCAGGGTCATTTTTAAAATAAGTGTTTTGTAAAATTTAAATTTCCAAGTTAATATTCACCCAATTTAGTTTTTTATATTATTGTGGAGATGGGTGGTTGTTTATTATTATTATTGGTTATTATTATTATTGGTTAATATTATTATTGTGGAGATGAGTGGTTAATTAAATTAACCACCTATCTCCACAATCCCCATCTCAGACACACCAACAATAGCCAAGCCTCCTACAACCTACCCTATCCCATTGGGCTCACCACCTCTGGTGATTATAGAGAATGAAATGCAAGGTCTATTTCACACACAAAAGCCAGGAAAAGCACCAGGACCAGACAAAATAACTCCTTCTTGCTTAAAAGCTTGTGCTAACCAACTGGCCCCCATCTTCACCTGCATCTTTAATAAATCACTAGAGATATACAACGTTCCTTCTTGCTTCAAATGCTCTATTATCATTCCAGTGCCGAAGAAACTCTCCATCAAGGAACTGAATGACTTCAGACTGGTTGCTCTAACATCTGTATCTATGAAGACCTTTGACAGGCTAGTGCTCGCCCATCTGGAAGCTATCACAGATCTGCTGTTAGACCCCGTGCAATTTGTCTACTGAGCAGTGGTGGGATTCCATTTTTTTACTACTGGTTCTGTGGGTGTCGCTTGGTGGGCATGGCAGGAGAAGGATACTGTAAAATCTCCAGTAAGAGGTGGTATTTACCAGTTTTCTGAACTACTCAAAATTTCTGCTACCGGTTCTCCAGAACTGGTCAGAACCTGCTGAATACCACCTCTGCTACCGAGCAAATAGATCAACAGATGATGCTGTTAATATGACTGCACTAACAGCACACTAATAGCATATGCACCAAAGACAAATTTCTTGGGTGTCCAATCATACTTGGCCAATAAAGAATTCTATTCTATCTATTCTATTCTAATTTCTAATTCTCAGTTCCTAGTGGCTAAGTAGATACAGATATTCAATAAAAGAGAATATTATTAGGTTAAAGTTGAACTATGCAGTCCTTGGTACTCTCTGAGCTTGATTTTTTTCTTGCAGATATTTCATTACCCAATCTAGATAATATCAATGCTAATGGAGAGAGGTTTATTCTCATGTTAATTCTACTGGCTAGCCCTGTCAGTATTGGTGTGAGTGGTCTTGCTGGTTCATTGATTGGGTTTTTGTTTAATGCTAGCTTGTTTGGGAGTTCCTTGATTGGGGTATTTATTTGCTTCCTGATTGTAAAATGTTAATCTTAGTGTTAATCTCTGTTTATCTGGGTGTTCTTGCAGGGGAAGATTTTGATATTTTTGTTTTCTTTTTGATTGTCTCTTTTGAATGATATGTAGATGTTACTTACCTCTTTTGGCCAGCTGATTTGTCAGAGTGACAGGTTTCTAGGAATTATCTAGCATTTTTGGAGTTGGGTTTGTCTTGAATGCTCAGTTTCCCAGTTAAAACTATGGTTAAGTCTGTCTATGTGTTCTAAAATTTAAGTTTTACCATGTCTTCCGACTGATACCAGTAGTTGGTGTTCATGGATGGGCTCTCCTAATCTTCTGCCTGCTTATCCTACAGTTGCTACAGTCCTTACACTGTATATTATATATGACCTGTTTTTTCTTCTGGATTTAACAGATCAACAGAGTTGGGAGGACTTTGAAAGTCATCTAGTCCAATCCCCACCCAAGCAGGAGACCCTACATCATTTCTGACAGATGGCAGTCCAATCTCTTCTTGAAAGTTTCCAGTGAAGCTCCCACAACTTCTGAAGGCAAGCTATTCCATTGATTGATTACTCTCAGTGTCAGAAAATTTTTCCTTATTTCCAGGATGAATTTCTCCTTATTCAATTTCCATCCATTATTCCTTATCTGGCTTTCAGGTGCTTTGGAAAATAGCTTGACAACCTCCTCTCTGTGGCAGTGCTATCATGTTTCCCCTGGCCTTTCTCTTCACTAGACTAGCCATGCCCAATTCCTGCAACCGTTCATCATATGTTTTAGCCTCCAGTCCACTAATCATCTTGGGTGCTCTTCTCTGCACTCTTTCTAGAGTCTCAGCATCTTTTTTTATAGTGCGGTGATCAAAAATGGATGCAGTATTCTAGATGTTGTCTTACTAAGGCTTTATAAAGTAGTATTACTTGATCATGATTGTACCCCTCAGTTAATGCAATTTAGGATTGCATTGGCTTCTTTGGCTGTCACCACACACTGGTGGCTCATATTTAATTGGTTGTCTACTAAGACTCCAAGATCCCTCTCACAGTTACTGCTATTAAGCCTGGTTCCACCCATCTATATGTGTAATTTTGGTTTTTCTTACCTGTGTAAGACTTTATTTTTCTCTACATTGAATTCTATTTGTAGGACCCAGTATCATTATGTTCTTTGTTTGTGTTTGTGTTATGTTGAATGACATGGTCACTCTCACCCAAAGTCCTGTAATTTCAACTCCCTCCATCACTTCTTCTCTGTAAGAATTAAGTCCAATATGGCAATCCCTCTAGTTCCCTTCTCTACCTTTTGGACAGCAAATTTGTCAGCTAGGTTGGTCAAGAACCTATTCGATTTCCTACTTGGTGCGGAATTAGCCTTCCAATTGATGTCAGGATGATTGAAGCCCCCTGTTACTATTGTAGAGTGTTTCCTACATATATTAGTTTGTTGGCAAAAAGTACATCTATTTTTTCTGCTTGGTTGGTTGGCCTGTAGTATACACCTATGGCAATGTCATTCTTTTTTTCTTTTATATTGATCCATTTGCATTCTAGAAGGTTTTTGTCTTTGGTTTCATGCACTTCTGTAGCAATGTAATGCTCTTTTACATACAGTGAGACTCTACCTCCTCTTTTATGCGGTCTGGTTTTTTCCAACAGTTTGTATCCTTTTATCAATATGTTCCAGTCATGGGTTTTGTCCCACTAGGCTTCTGTAATTTCAACTATATCGTATCTACCTTCATGTATTAATAGTTGAAGTTCACCCTGTTTGTTCCCCAAATGTTGTGTATTTGTATATAGGCACTTGAGGACTTTATGTCTGACTCTGGGTAGGCTTCCTATGTCTCCTGTTTGATATTTGAGTTTGAGTCAGTTGTTTTCCAAGAACATTCTTCCCAGTCTTTGTGAGGTGCAGCCCATCCCTTGCCAAAAGTCCATTGTGGAGGTAGTGTAGGCCATTGTCCAGGAATCCAAAGTTTTTTGGGTGACACCAACCCTTTAGCCAGTGGTTCACTTCTAGAATCCTTTGTTCTCTTACTGGATGTTGACCTTTTGTTGGCAGTACAGATGAAAAAAGTACTTTTGCACCTAACTCCTTAATTTTCTTGCCTAGCTGCTCGTAATCACTCAATATTTTTTCAAGTTCTTTTTTGTGTCATTTGTCCCTACATGTAGTAGTAGAAAAGGATAGTAATCTGTGGGTTATTATTTTGGTTAATTCTCAGCCACATCATTTATTTTTGCTTCAAGGAGACAACATACTTCCTTAGCTTTTATGTCTGGTCTGCAGATGGCTGGTTCTGTTCCTTTGAGAGTAGAATCTCCTAACACTTGTCTTCCTTTTTTAGGCAGTACAGTCTGAAGTGCTTTTCTGTTTATCTTAGGTGGGTTTCTGAGTCTTTTGATTTATTCAGGTACTTTGGAAGGCTATAATTGGTTTGTGTGCTATGATGATGCTATGTTGTAATAATCTGTTGATGGTTTCTGAGATGTCTTTGATATGTGGTGGTAATAATCTTTTCAAAGCTTGTGTTTGTTATACTCTATACTCTAAAAGCCAGGGGGGCTTTTGCCCAGGTTCGGCTGGTTCACCAGCTCTGTCCTTACCTGAACCGAGATGCCCTTGGAACGGTCACTCATGCTTCGTCACTTCCAGAATCGACTACTGCAATGCTCTCTACATGGGGCTACTCTTGCGGATTACTCGGAGGTTGCAGCTGGTGCAGAATGCGGCCGTGCGGGCTGTGATGGGGGTATCCCGATACTCCCATGTTACACCCCTCCCTGCCGACTTGCATTGGTTGCGGTTGCCTTCTGGGTTTCCTTCAAGGTGTTGGTAACAACTTATAAAGCCCTAAATGGCTTGGGTCCAGGATATTTGAGGAACGCCTTCTGCCTGCATCACATTCGATCGCCCGCGCCCACAGGAGGGGCCTCCTGGGAATACCGTCGGTCAGGCACTGTCGGCTGGCAGTTCCCAGGGCTAGGGCCTTTCTGTGGGAGCGCCTATGGAATCAGCTTCCTGCGGATCTTTGTTTGGCCCTGGATCTCTGCTCCTTTCGCCGAGACCTGAAGACCTGGCTGTTTCAGCAAGCCGGCCTGGATTGACCATGGGGGGCGGGTGGTTTTATATTATTGTTATAATTGTAATTTTAATTGTTTTTAACGCAGTTTTGTAATTTAGACTTGTCTTGTTTAATATCTTTTTATTGTATATATGGGTCTTTTTATATGTTTGCCGCCCTGAGTCCCTCAGGAGAAGGGCGGCATACAAATCTAATAAAATAATAATAAATAATAATAATAATAATATTTGGTTCAGTGGTCAGGCACCTTTTGATGAAGTTGCATGGATATCTATTTTGTTGGAAGACACTGTATAAATCATGTTTCCTTTTTCTGATATTCAGGGTTGCTGCAGTGTGTTTGTGCTCATCTAAACACTGTCCTTGCATAACTTCTCTTGTAGGACATTGGCTTGTTATTTTGGTAGTGAAGCACCTGGCAGAAGGGGTGGTTTTATACTAGACCTGTGTTTCTAACTTGCTGTCATTGCCTCTGCTGATGAGGATATCCAGGAAAGATAGTGTCTTGTGGTTTCCTTCTTCCCTGGTGAATTTTATTCCTTTGAATAAGTTGTTGATGGTTTTTGTGTGTTCTCTATTTGGTCCTTTTTTATTATGAGAAAGATGTCATCTACATACAGGATCCATACTTTGGGTTGTATGTATGAGAGTGCTATGGATTCCAAGCACTGCATTACAGCCTCGGTAGTGATTCCATGGGTATTCCTTTAATTTGTTGATATATTTGTGTGTTAAATTAAAAGTAGGTAGTTAGGCAAAGGTTGGTAAGATCCATGATTCTGGGTATTTCAATCTTAGTATACTTGATTAGGTCAAGTGTGCTGTGAAGTAATACTGTCATGGATTCTTTGGCTAATTCTAGGTTCCGCGATGTAAACTGTGACATTAAATGAAACAATGAATTCATCATCTATTGTTACTTCTTTGATTCTTTGGAGGCACTGTAGTTGTTTCCCCTGTGAGATATCCAAGCTTTTTTGCCAATTCTAGGAGGATGAGCCTACTATATTTCATTCACCACTCTTTTTTGGTGATTTGATCTTTCTTGATGAGGTCACTGAGAGCTCTTTTGATTTTGTTGTGGATTGGTGTTCACTGGGATGTCAATTTCTTTGTCTTCTAGTAATTCTTTTGCATTTTGTATATATTGTGAGCTGTCCATAATAATAGTGGTTCTGTAAGATAATGATCATTTGGTCTTTTCTTTGGTTTTTGAGAGCTGTTCTGTCTTCTGCTTTGAGTTGGTATAAGTCTTGTAAGGTTTTTTGAGTGCAGCTCAGAATCTGATGAATCCAATGAGACTCTGAACATGAGGCTACTGATAATCAGCTTTTATTTTTGGCCAAAGCAAAAATTGGGTGACTTTTTTGTCTCCCACCTTAAAGAGATCAGGCAGAGAGAGAAAAGAAGGTGCCCATGCAATAACTAAACCTTTTTTCTCTTTATAGTCCATACAGCTTGCAAAAATCGTCCTTGCTATAGAAACATTATTTCATATCATGCAAACCTCATAAATTTTCTCAGTGCTTCTGAAAACAAAGGAACCTTAGATCGGAAAGAAATACATTTTAGCCCAGAGCTTTGTTTCTCACATTAAGTTGCTGAGAAAACACATTTCAAATTACTTACAGCAAACAGGCAGAATCCACATTTTGTATTTCGCAAGAAGTTACTTTGCTAGGCTAAGCTTGGCAATTTATTTATTATTTATTTATTTTATTAGACTTGTATGCCACCCTCTCTCCCTAAGGACTCAGGGCAGCTAACATATAAAATCCATACAAATTTACAATAAAAAAGAATTAAACTAATTACAAGCCTAAACAATTAAAAGTCAATTAAAATTTAACCCCTAAAAACAAACCCACCCCCCTTAGTTAGTGCAGACCGGCCTGTTCAAAAAGGTCACGGCAGAAGGAGCGAAGATCGGGGGCCAAACGAAGGCCCAAAGGAAGTTGGTTCCAAAGGGTGGGGGCTCCCACAGAGAAGGACCTAGCCCTGGGACTGCCCTCCGACAGTGTTTGGTCGACGGTATCCCAAGGAGGCCTTGTCTGTGGGAGCGTACCGGGCGATTGGAACGCGATGCCGGCAGGAGATGCTCCCGCAAGTACCCCGGACCAAGCCATGTAGGACTTTATAAGTTGTCACCAACACCTTGAATCTCATAATTTGCCTAGAAACTTTATCTTTGCAGCCCGCACACCAGCTCAGCTCAGCTCAGCAGGGAATCAAGGGTCGAGTCAGGCACACTCTGTATATGCTCTAATCCTTTCAGTCTTATAAGAAAATAGATCTCCCAAAAGTAGGTGAGAAATGGAAATCACTTTATATAAAGTTCAAACATATTGGATTTGGAATGTGTTGTCTCATTGGCTAGCATAATTTGAGTCATAAAGCATCTAGAAAACATGCCTAGCAACTGTACATTTCTATGTAACCATATATAACATTCTATAATATTCTTAGCATTATCTTATTGATGACTACTTGAATATTCAAGATTGTGTTTCCAACATTATAATGAGTTTTCAAATTATTAAAGTTTTTAATAAATTTCTGGGTAATTTCTATCTCTGGCTGCTTTCAACTCGTTCTTATCAGAATTCCACATATCTTCCAATCAATTCTTATCAGAATTTAATATTCTTTCAAAGAAACTAGACACATTAATCAAAGGCACTTATTACTAAAAACTCAATGAGGAGCCGTCTCTTGCTCCTATCAATACCATACCCTACATGACAATCATCAGATTTTTCCTCCTGTCAAGCTGGCTTTTAAAAATGTCAGTGAGAATGACACATGAATTAAGAGGTAATTTGTTCAAAAGGCTGTTAACATTGGTTCTACCTCTACAGCAAAGCAATTCATTTTCATCACTTCAGTGATATTTTCTAATTTACAGTTAAATTAAGTGAAATATTCCACAATGGGAGGAAGTATAAAGATGAAAGGCTTCACCATCCTCCATAATCAAAAGATTGAAAATGAAATGGTGTAGTGTAGTATAGTCTCGCTGGCCCAAAGATCGGTATGTTCTATCTATTAAAGAGGCATTTAAAAGTTTTCTTGGATAATTTTGGAAATAATTTATTTAAACCCTTTCTTTGTACTTCTATCATTGTAAGATTCGTAACAGTGTCACTCCAGAAACTAGGACCTAACACCTGGCGCTCAGTTCCGAGATTCAAATCCTTTCTTATTTGGTTAAAATGATTCAATTTACTTTGGTTTTATGCTTAGTCTCTCATCCTCCATATACTAAGCATTAATTGTTCAATTTTAGTTACTGCTTTGTCACTTCCTGATATTATGTTATTATATTTCTCAGGGCGACTCAACGACCCTTGGGCGGTCTGAGGGGAGGAAGGACAAAGACGCCTCACCTCGCGGGGCTGATACGCTCCCACAGCCGCTTCTTTAGCCAAGCAGCCAGCAATCACCGGCGTCGGCCTGCCTTCCGATTGGCTGAAGGGGGGCAATTAGTACCGCCTCTCTCTAATCTCCGCATTTTTCTCTCCGCGCGCTCCCGGGACCGCCAGAGCAACAGACAGCCAGGAGCGACCGAGCGAGGGAACGGAGGAATGTTTTCTGTTGCTATAGCAACAGGGATTGTTGTTGCAGCTTGTTGAGCGCAACCTCCTCTGCTTCGCTTTAGAGTCTCGTCGTTTCGCTTCGAGTTTCCCAAAACTGCATTTATCTCCATAGGATATAGAACTTAGGCTGTTTGATGAATTGTGAAATGTTTAATTTAAACTTTGTACTGCACAGGTATGAGAAGTATAAATAAAGAGTGGACCCACAAATTGACATGTACCATGTGGCAAGTATATTGTTTATTCTTATATGATTTTTTTTAAAGTGGAGGCTGTCTGACTTGCAATCCATTACCCTACGATAGCTTATATTTAAATTAATATTAATTTTGTTATAATAAGATATACAACATGAAGTAAAATACACCTAATACACTGAACATACCGGATCCCAATTTACATCTTTGTTAATCCTTTTTTTTCCAATAAATTTTTTATTTTTATTTTTTAAATACCTCTTTGAGTGAACAATGTGATTCTAGATTTTTACATTTCAATACAAACATGACCATGATTACATATTCAGGTTTCTTATCCAATTTCATATCATATCATTACCAATCCCAATTTCCTTTTTATACTCATACATTGCTTTATATATTTTGATTAAGAATTTAAACATATTTTCTTGTATTCATCATATTTGCAAGTTTTATCCAATTATGTTATTTCATTCATCATGCAAAAAATTCATCTTAATTTATATTGTCCAATATTTGTCCCCTTTTCATTATCAATTCAATCTTGCCACCCTCTTTACATTGTAAAACATTTCCCATTTTAATCTCTTTAACCAATTATAAAAACTAATAACAATATAGCCATTTTAAAAATTATATTCTATATTCACATTCCTCATCACATTATATCCATATATTTTCCATTTTCTTCCTTTTAATATTACCTTTAATGTCAGTGTTCTCCTATTTACCATATTGTATGCACATAGATTTTCTATCAGATTCCACATGATATTCCCTTTTCCCTATTACGTATTAACTTCTTTATATTTTCCAAAAACATTTATATAACAAATTATATTTTCCATTTTATTTCCATTTAGCCAATTATAAAAACTAATAACAATATCATCATTTTTAATTCTCATATTCTATATTTACTTTCCTCACCACATTGTTATATCTTGAATGATAATCCTATATTAAAATCTTATTTCCATGTCTATTCCAATTAAATTTATTTATCAATTTTATACAATAATTCTTAATAAAGTATTAAGTCCAACCTCCTCTGCATGTATTTTTATATTCTTAAATACTAAAATGCATTTCCATGCGGAATCCCCATCCTTCCCATCTTTAATCATCGTCTCTTTCCTGACTGTATTAATTTCTTCTCATCTTAGCTTGCTTTCCATTTTCTATCACTTTTTGGTCTTTTCTCTTAATTTTCCCTCTTTTCCCTATTGTTTTCCACAGTTTCTTTCCCCAATTGCTTGTTTTGACCCCCTCCCTCTCCTGGTCTTTTCCCTGTGATTCCCTCCCCTTTGTTTATCACATCAATCATTAAAATCTTAAATTTAATTCCCTTTTTGTCTTTTTGTAATGTTTGCTGTTTTCTTTGTTCTTTTAAGCTGGTTTCTTCTTTATTTGACTCCTCCCCTTAGGCTTTCTTTGGTTTTCTGTGATTTGCATCGCCATTTCCAGTTTTCCTGCTGTTACTCCATATTTCCAAGTTTCTGTTTAACATTTCTTTCACACTTTGCAGCTCTGATCTTATTTCCTTGTATATTTCATTCATTTTACTTTACTTTTTTTTTTGAATTTTCTTTAATATTTATCCAATCCAATTATCCTGTGATTTGTTTGAACCAGCATCTTTATATTTTTAGTTTTTAAAATCAATGTCCATAAGTCTTTATTTCCCAGTTTTAATCAATCTATTCCTTGTCAAAAGATCCCCAAAACACCAATCAATCCCGGGGTATTATCTTCACCAACTCCTTCACTGCTTACTTTTATTATTCCACTTTCTGGGGTTTTGTTGTAATAAAGTTCCTTTTGTTTCTTTTTTTAAAATTCACACATTAATTAGACCGCATATTTTTAGAAAAAAATCTGTATCTTTTACCATTAGGTGGCACTCTTAAACCAGTTTCCACTTTCCACCTTTTAATATTCCACTTTTAAACCTTTTATTATCTTTGCCAATTTCCAAATATTTGTTAATTTCTTTTTTTAACATAGTCAATTCCAGCATTTTAAACAATGCCTAATTAATGCCAAATTCTGTATAATCACCCAATTCGGTTTCTTATTCTGTTATAAACAAAAGTTTTTCTATGAATTATTTCCTTTCCGTTTAAGTCTTTTTCAAAATCCAATTCTTTACATTTTCCAATTTTTCTCTCTCTTTCAAATCACCACTAATGCAATTCTTAAAGAGTATTCTTTTCTCCTATTTTCCGGGGTTACCTTTTTAAAGTCCAATGTATTTCACCCAGTCCACCCACCGTTCATGATTTCTCCGCTCCAACACAGTCTTATTTTCCCGGATAGCTTCCCGTCTTCATGGTAGCCATTTTTAGGCTACCGCTACAGCTCGTCTTCGGAGTGGGTATTCCTTGTCAGGGAGGGGAGATGTGGTTCCCCTCGACCCAACAGGCGGTCCCCCTTTCTTCACCACCCCTACAGGGTGGTTCGGGTCCCAATTGGGACCTCCAACGAGTAGTTTGGATCAAAGCTGTGCACGATCACAGACTCTGATCTAACTTCAACAGAAGTGCCACTTGGATTATCTTTGTTAATCCAAAGTAGTGGTGGGATTCAAAAATTTTTACTACTGGTTCTATGGGCATGGCTTGGTGGGCATGGCAGGGAAAAGATAGTATAAAATCTCCATTCCCTCCCCACTCGGGGAGAAGGTTACTGCAAAATCCCCATTCGCTCCCCACCCCACTAATCTGCTTTCAAGCTCCATTCTCCTATGCAGGGCAACCAAAGAAGACCCAGCCAATCACCTGGGACTCGATGGGAAGCAGAGAATAGATGGGGGTGGGGCCAGTAAGAGGTGGTATCAGCCAGTTCTCCGAACTACTCAACATTTCCGCTACCGGTTCTCCAGAACCAGTCAGAACCTGTTGAATACCACCTCTTATCCAAAGGAAATAGGAATGTACAGAAAATGGCAGTTATAGCAACAGATTCCTATAGAGGTTCCATGTGAAAGAGCCAAAGAGATCTAAAATCTTTTATAAAATTTAAAGCCTTTATTTTTTTTATTTTCCCTGTTATGGATTTACTTATACCGTGTTTCCCCGAAAATAAGACACTGTCTTATATTTTTTTTGGCTCCCACAAACACACTAGGTCTTATTTTCGGGGTAGGTCTTATATATTTATGGTGCCAAATAGTGGGTGTGAGTGTGTAGGGGGGGGTGTTTCGCGGGTGCACGGTTGCTCCCTGAAAAGTCTTCCTGGAACTGGAGATTTACACTAGGTCTTATTTTTGGGGTAGGTCTTATATTAGGGCAGGTTTAGAAAATAGTGCTAGGTCTTACTTTCGGGGTAGGTCTTATTTTCGGGGAAACATGGTATACAAAATTATATTAGTTTGCATTTATGACATCTACTAAACATTCCATTATAGGTAGTCCTCAACTTATAACCATAACTGAGCCCAAAATTTATGTTGTTAAGTGACACATGTATTAAATGAGTTTTGCCCCATTTTGTGACCTTTCTTGCCACAGTTGTTAAGTGAATCATTTCAGTTGTAAAGTTAGGAACACCATTGTTAAGTGAATCTGATTTCCCCGTTGACTTGGCTTGTCAAAAGTTTGCAAAAGGTGATCACATGATCCTAGTACACTGCAATGGTCATAAATATGAACCAGTTGCCAAGCATCTGAATTTTGATCTTGTGATTATGGGATGCCACAAAGGTAATCGTGAAAAATGGTCATAAGTCACATTTTTCAGTGTCGTCGTAACTTTGAACGAACACTAAATGAACTGTTTAAGTTTGTGACTACCTGTATATATTTTCTCAGAAATAAAGCATATACTGCTAAGTGCAGCTAACTCTCAAGTAGTTTTACATAAAAATCCTTTTGTTTTGTATAAATGGCATTGTGTCTTCATCTAGTATAAAAGAGAAAGAAAGAGAGCTTATGAAGAGTGACTTAAAAATGGTACTAGTAATATTAGTAAGAATTCTACTGTATACTGGTGCTCATGAAAGTGGTAATATCTTGGAAAGCTACAACATATCCCAAAGTTGTAGAAATATGTATCTATTTATTTGAAAGCCATGTCGAATGGAAAAAAAGATTTGGAATGTTTTAAAAGAACTGTTGGATAAAAAAGTTAATTTTCCATTGAAGAGAAAATTAATATATTAATTATAAAATTAATATATTAATATATATTAATTATATTAATATATATTAATTATATTAATTAAATATATTCTTACATTACCAGGTCTTGTTTTCTCTGGGTATCCTCTGATAATGGTGACTACAACTCTTAAGGAAATAAAAAATAGACAAAATTAGAATTATTGTGAAGATTTACAGAGATTGGATTGTGTCAGTGTGAAAACGATACACAGAGCTGCTAATTGTTCTTCCCTATGTAAGAGTATCCCAGGTTCCCAGATGCAAATAATTTCCAAAGCACAGCAGGAAATAAAAAGCAACATGTCCAAAACAAAATCATTTAAAATTCTCTGTAGAATAGGACAGCAACCTCTGCAAGAAAAAATGTAGCTCAGATTTAACTGTTGTATATATACAAAAATATTTTTAAAAAGATTATCTTTTTAAAATAAATTTCCTGTTGGAAGAAATGTCCATCTAGGTTCAGTTCCAAGTGGAAAGAAAGACACTGGAAACATGGAGATTGCTTGGAAAGATGATTTAATGGTGGACAGCAGGACCACATGATTTGAGGTCCTGGGCAAAAACAACATTATGGATGAGAGAGGGAGAGAGATTTATAAGCTCTGTTGGGCTTTGAACTTGCTTTATGTTCCTCTGGCAAGAAATGTATCCTGATTGGTTGTCAGACTCCCATGGGGCCATGCAGGGGTAACCTTGTAGGTTGTCTTTTGAATCCCAAGCCTGGTTGAATCTTGCTGGATGATGTAATCTTCCCAGGTGCCATGTGGTAAGATAGGTAGAGGGCTTATCCTATCATGTCCTGAGAGCCATGTCTTAATCTCATCACCCTGGAGCTGAAGGTCTTTTGTGTTGTAGATAAGATGTCTTTTGTATTTCTGGGGCTATTAACAAAGGTGGGGGCTGCTTTCCAAGAGCATGTTTCTCCTTTTCTCATCCAGGAAGGTATAATATTCTGCCTTTTTAATATTTACTATATTTCATTCTTCTAGGAGGGGGGTGGGTGCTAACTTTCCACATTCTATAAATAAAAATTTCATACAATACATTTGAAGTACATGAATTTTTTTGTTCATTTCCCCAAACCTTAATTCATCATAGCTTAATATGCCTATATAATTCTAGTATAGTGGTATTTTGGTACTCAACCACATTGAAACACATTTAATTTGGTATTCAACCCATTTTGACATGAAAGTTATGTCCTGTACTCTTTTTCATTTAGTATTCAACACAAAAGCTAGAACTTGTCAGTGTTGGCTGCCTTGTGACTCAATATTGGACATATATACTGGACCTAATTCTTACTAATAGAGATGAAATGATAGACAGCATTAAAGTTGCAGGAACTTTAGGGGAGAGTTTAGGGGAGTGTCTTATTAGAATTCAATATAATGCAGACACAAACATTAGAACATAATAATACCAGTGTTTTAGACTTTAACAATCTCAGAGAGAGCTTGTAAAGGATCCCATCTTCCCAAATCCTAAAATGGAAAACAACTCAAGAAGCTTGGGAAATTCTGAAAATATAAATTATAATCTCTATATAAAAGCGAAATACCACTCACGCATCATCACAAAATCTCCAGAACTGTAAAGCTACAAACTTGAAATTTGGCACGTATGTTCCTCTTGGCTTCTAGGTGCTCACTAAGAAAGGATTTTTCAAAATGACCATCAGAGCATTAGTATTTCGTATATTATTATTAACACGCTCTGGTGCTAAGGAGTTCTACTCCCCCTCCCAACCTGAAAAGAAATCTGTTCCAAATGCAAAACACAAGCAGAGGAGAGGAGTTTCAGTTTCAGTTTCACAGCACCAGCTTTAGTACAGAACAGTTGAGCTAAGCCATGCCCAGGCTCCTTGCTGTCTCCTTGCTTACACAGCAAATACTGTTTCAGTTTCCAAACAGCCCTCAATTCTCTCACACACTGACAGGATGCTAGCCAGATGAATACCAATGGATGCTGGTAGGCAGAGGCAGAATTTCCCCCCCCCCTTATTTTCCTCCCCAAAAGCTAAGTCCAATCACATAGTTTCGTAACGAAGCACGGGTGTAGAGTTAGTTATAATGTATAAGGAAGAATATGATGTTTCTTTTCAGATGGCTGCTGCATGGTAAGGGTTTCTTTTTTCTCTTATCAACTATTGTGTCATGGGAAAGAAGGAGCCAGAGACAAGGATCCACAATCAATGTTTTATTGGTAAGTACTCAATTCCAACTACAATACAACAAGGGCTAACGGCTGGCGGGCTCCCTTATATAGCGGTTGCCTACCATGCCATTAGCCAATTAAATAACTGTATTTTCCTACGCTACTAATGCGGGCTATTCTGTGTCTGCAGCTGTGCGGACACAACACCCCTCACCATCCAGCTGGTACTTTAATACTTAACTATTATTCTATTATTACTCTTATTATATCATAACTTTAACTACTGACATAGTCCTTTAAGTAGGCTGGTCATTTCTGGGATCAATTTGAGCTTCGATTCTCACAGACTCTGGGTTGCTCGTTACACACATCTGTGTCTTTTTGTTGAATTTCAGAGTCACTGGATGTGTCCCTCAGGACTTCAGCCGGTGGGGAGTTCACTACAGATGTCACCTTGGGCACTGCAATCTCCTTCTCCAGTAAGTCTCCTCGTCCCCCTGTGGTTCAGTGTCCTCCGATTCACCAGTTGCGCCAGGTTTCTCCTCAGCTGGTTGATGTGTCTGTGCCACACCTTACTGTTGCTGTGCTCCACATGGTACGACCGGGGCTCCTTGATGTCAAGTATGTAGCAGGGTACCCAAATAAGTTTCCTGGCATAGTTCTTGGCGTACACCCTTTTGCCTTGTTGGAACTGCCTGATTGTTTCTTCCTCTCTTTGTTGATTGTCTGCCCCATAGTCAGGGTGTATCATATCCAGCTGTGTTCTCAATCTCCTCCCCATTAACAGCTCCGCTGGGCTTCTGCCTGTAGCCATGCATAGGGTGACGTGCTGGTTTAATAAGTATCTCTCTAGCTTTTCTTGTGAATTGCTTTGTCCCATTCTACTTAGGGCCTCTTTTGTTGTGCAAACCATCCTCTCTGCTTGACCATTTCCTGCGGGATGAAATGGAGCATTGAGCGCATGGTGGATACCCGTTAGCCAGGAATAGTTTGAATGGCCTGGCCGTAAACTGTGTCCTGTTGTCAGAGACCAACACATCTGGTAGGCCATGGGTGGCGAACAGTCTGTGTAATACATTGGTGGTGGCATCTGTAGTGGTAGTGCTCATGACAGTCACTTCCAACCACTTGGAGTAGGCGTTGACGATAATTAAAAGGTATTTACCATGTACTGGCCCAGTGAAGTCAACGTGTAATCTGGACCATGGACCTCTTGGCGTCCCATTCTCATGGCAGTGTGACCGGGGATAACAATTGTTTCTCTTAGCGTGGTTTGCAGCAGTTCACCCATTGTTCAATGTTCAATCCATGGATGGCCACCACAGATAACTGCAAGCTAATGCCTTCATGTGGACGATCCCGGGATGGCCTTCATGTAGCGTCTGCAGCAATGAGTCTCGCAGTTGGTGGGGTATCACTATGTGGTTCCCCACATTAGGCAACCCTTCTGTACTGATAGTTCATGTTACCTCGCTTTGAATGGCCTAAATGCTGTACTTGTTGGATCTTTAGGCCATCCCCTCCACACCCAGTTCAGTACCTGTGCTATGGTCAGGTCTTCTTTGGATTTTTTGGCCACCTTGATAGCGTGGATCAGTCCCATTTGTAGAGTCTCGACTAGTAGTACTGTCATGATTGGAGGAGGGTCTTCCACTTGTTGTGCTAATGGGCATCTACTGAGTGCATCTGCATTGCTTATGTTCAAGTCTGGGCAGTGTATGAACTTGTACTGATAGGCCGCTAGGAATTCAGTCCACCGAATCATGCGTGGGGACAGGATTTGCGGTGTTTGCCTGTCACCCGGGAGGAGGCCTAATAACAGTTTGTGGTCAGTTACAAGCTCAAACTTCTGCCCGTACACGTATTCATGGAATCTTTTAATCTCTGTGACAGCAGCCAGTGCCTCTTTGTCGAGCTGGCTGTAATTTCTCTCCGTCCCAAATAGTGTTCTCGAAAAAAATGAGATGGGTGCCTCCATGCCATCTGGGAACTTGTGGCTCAGGATGGCTCCAAATCCGTATGAAGAGGCATTACAAGTCAGGGTTAGTAGTAGGGTCTCGTTGTACTGGGCCAGTATGCTGTTTGAAGTTAACAAGTCTTTTAGCTGTTTGAAGGCTAGTGCTTCCTTCTGACCCTAGGCCCATGGAGTTTTCTTGTTGAGCAAACAGTGTAATGGTTCCGTGATGGATGCTTTCTGTCTCAGGAAAACACTGTAGAAGTTAAGGAGCCCCAGGAAGGCTTGGAGCTCTGTTCTGTTTGTGGGCGTTGGAGCTTGTTTGATCGCCTTGGTGGGGTGTAGGCCAGCTGCGTTGATAAGATATCCAAGGAATTCTATCTGGTCCACGGCAACCAGGTACTTTTCCTTTTTTTACTTTAAGCCCCGCCTGTTGAAACTTCTTAAGTACTGCTCGTAAACGGTTCATTAATTCAGGTTTGTTTGCTGCTGAAATTAGGACATCATTGAAATACAGGCCAACTCCTGGTATTCCATGCAGCATCCTCTCCATCACACTCTGGAAGAGTCCGGGGGCAACACTCACCCTGAACTGCAGTCATTTGCAGTGGAATGCCCCTTGGTGTGTGATGATCGTCTGGGCCTCAGCTGTCTCGTCATCGACGGGGAGTTGCTGGTAGGACACTGAACCACAAATGCATACTGACTCATCGGGCTTCATGGGTGTGACAATTGGGGTCTCCCACCACACGTGATCAACAGGTTCTAGGACTCCTTGCTGGATCAACTTGTCCAGCTGTTTGTCAATCTTTGGTTTCAACGCAATGGCACCCATCTTGGTTTCAGTATAATGGGTGCCACTTGTAGGTCTAGGCTGAAGGATATTGGCATGCCCTTGTATTCCCCCAATACACCGTCAAACACGTCTGCGAACTCTTTACTCAAGTCCTTAGCTGATGTTGTGGTCATTGAATGGATACCTGTGACTCCCAGTCCCAAGGATGCAAACCAATCCAGTCCTAAAAGGCTAGACAAGGATCCCTTGGTGACAACTAATGGTAGGTATCCAGCAAACTGGCCATACTTGACAAAGAATTTGCTGCTGCCGACAGTAGGAATGTTGTTTCCCAGATAGTGCCAGAGCCTCACACGGCTGAGCTTGAGCTTCTGCTGTTTCTTCTTGTCTATGATGTCATCTAGTGTGGTTTGTGATATGATGGTCATAGCCAGCCCTGTATCCACCTCTATCCTGCATGGTGCCCCCTCGACGTCAACAGTCACATGTATTTTCTTGTTTGGAAGGCTCCCTGATTGGTGGCTTATTGTTTCTACGGGTCGTGGGTTTGTGTGGATGGTGAAACAGTTCTCTTCCCTGTTCTTCCCTTTTACTTGGCTCCGCTTCCTGCTGTGTGGATGGTTCGAGCTGCCTTTCTCTGTGTTTGGAGGTGTGGCTGCTGGGAAAGCTGCATAGCAGATGTGTGCTAGGTGTCCCTTTTTTCAGCACCACCTGCAGATTGTATTTTTATGTCAGCACGCTGCCCTCAGGTTGGTTTCCCCCACAACCCATGCACTGCACCATCTTATGCTCCCCATCTCTATCACACCTGGGGGGCCACTCTCATTTTGTGAATGTTTTCCTCACTATCGTCTGCATCCTCATCTCCCCCTATATTCTCGGTTTCCTCGCGATGGACCGTGGCGGCCCACCTTGCAATTTTCAGGCTGTTTGACTTTCGCATTTGGATTTCTTCTGCGGACCTTCCAGACTGTTCTGAGGCAACGGCCTCGTCTACGGCTTCCTTTAGCATGTGGGTGGCCCTGGCGAGTAGGCGTCTTTGTAGCCTTATTTCTCAGATGCCACTCACTAACCGGTCTTGGAGGGTCTCATCCAGATCTCAGAATTCACAATACAAGGCAGCATTTTGGAGCGCAGACATATAGCGATGTATGGACTCACCCTCTGCTTGGTCCCTCTGGTAAAATGCATGCCACCTTGCAATGCAGGAAGATTTGGGAGCATAATGCTGGGTCAGTTTCTGTATTAACGTGGCCTATGGGACTGTCTGCAGGGGGATCTGGAGCAATGATGGTGCGAGCCATCTCGAAGACTTTTCTTCCACAGTTGCTAAGGAAGATTGCTCTTTTTCGGTTGTCTGTAATGTTGGTAAGCTCATTTGCCTCGAAGTTGCAGTCAAATTGTACTAAAGAGTCCCAAGTTACTAATTCTGGGTCAAAAGGGGTGAACTTCTGAGTATCCGCCATCTTTTCTGTCTTTTCTGTCTTGTGCGGCTTGGTCTATTTGGATTGACTTGGGCGGCCTGATCTACTTGGCTTTGACTTGGCGGCCTGGTCTTCTTGGATGACGTGGGTGGTCTGGTCTACCTGGATGACTGGGGTGGCCTGGTCTACTTGTAGCAAAACTGTCGGCGTGCTCCAACTCACGTGGCTTTGCCTGAACGTCAGCGATTTGTCGGCTCTGTGATCAGCGGCGGTGATTGCTTCCTTAGCTGGCCCTCCTGCGGTGCACTAGCTTCGGAAGTTCCCCAGCTCTTCAATCGATTGCACTTCTGCTTCTCTCTCTTTGCAGGCTCTCTTTGTCGATTCCGGCTGCGTCTGCAGCCCAAAACAGTGCTGATCAGCTGGCTGTCAGGTAATGCAGCCTGCGGTGATCCAGCTTTCTCTCCAGCAATCCCACTCTCATTGCCAGTTATTGTGTCATGGGAAAGAAGGAGCCAGAGGCAAGGATCCGTAATCAATGTTTTACTGGTAAGTATTCAATTCCAACTGCAATACGAGGGCTAACAGCTGGCAGGCTCCCTTATATAGCGGTTGCCTGCCATGCCATTAGCCAATTAAGTAACTGTATTTTCCTGGGCTACTAACCGTGGACTATTCTGTGTCTGCGGCTGTGTGGACACAACATCGACAATCTCATTTCACTGGCAAAGCTAGCAAAAGATGACTTTTGGATGATCGTAAATCCAAAAGTAAGGTCTTGGATATTCCAATTCCCATTGGAAGCAATTGAAAAGTCACTGGGTGCTTCCTGTCAAATAGTTTCATTTTCTAAGTATGACTAAATATTAACTTTCACTTTTTGAATTTATTGTTTTGTTTTTTGCTTTAAAAGTTTATTAGCATTGCAGGACTCTTAATTGCTTTTTCTATTTTTGATATATATGTTGTTCTGGATAACCTCTGCCCCATCCACATGGAAGCATGACATTGTGTGTGTGTGTGTGTGTGTGTGTGTAGGTAGAGCTATCGAGTTTATTTCTATTGAATTTTTCTTATAATCTTGGATTGAAATATTTTATTTTATTCTTGTTATTCTTTTTTAAATTCTTGTTCCCTGGTCACATTTCACAGATTAAAATGGCTGAACCATGGCTGAAATCTAAGAAAGAAGGGCGAGGGAATATTCAGCCCTTAGCTAAATTTCTCTTTAATAAGTTGGATGAGACTATAATATTGTTTTTGCAAAAATGTTACACCATGGAGTTTTGGATAAAGATACAAAGAAGGACCTTGATCCAGTTCCAGATCAAAGAGATATTTTCATGGCTGGAGAACTTACAAAGTGGATTTCATCTGTTGCCCCAAAATCTGAGTGCATATTTCTACAGTATCAGGTGTCTGACTGAAATGGGAAGCTCCATCCCACTGCCTCACAGACGTGGCCTCAAAATAAATAAAACTTCTCCTGAAAATAAGCCCTAGTTATTATTTTGGAGCCCAAAGGAAAATAAGACTGAGTGTTATTCTCGGGGAAACATGGGTAGCAAAGCTACAATGACATTATAATTACTGCCCTTGTGGCAGCATCTGAAATTCTCTTAAAAATGTCTGTCAAAATGAAAATGGTGGTAGAAGCTCTTAATTTCATGACCTATTTGTGGAATTAACAGCTGAATTTTAATTTCCTTCTAAAAGTCAAGAGATCATAACAATCAAATATCATCTTATTCTGGGTTTCTGAAATAAAGCCTTATCTCATACAAAAAGTGAGAGCTGGAGAAGGCAAAGAACCATTTCTAGAGGATTATGTCTGTCGGGCTCCAAAAGCAACAATATTAATCTCAGAGCCCGCCATCATTGCTGACACCAAAATCCGATCTTCCATGCTATGCTGCGCCGCAACAGCAGCTGAGAAGTGGTGAACACATAGGGAATCCCTAAGAGGAGATGACACTGACGTTTTAACAATGGGGATTCCCTGTTCAGCGATCGACAGCACCAGGTACTTTGGGGATGATTTGGCTTGTGAAGGACAGCATTCCTCTCACACAATCACGGGACGGGGGGACAGCTGAGAATTAGAGAGGGGTCAGAGCAAGATAGGGAATTAGTGCAGAGTAGGAAGGATAGGGATAGGCTCATATATGATGGTAGACAAGGGGGGTAATTAGGGTAATTAGAATGGGGCGGAACGCAGGAGTTAGCTGCAATTAGGTGGGTGTGGGTGCACGATAAACAGCACTGAAGGCAGACGCTCCCAGCACTAACCTAGAAAGAATGAAGCCAATACTGAGTGAAATTATATATCCTGATCAAAACGGCTTTTTACCAAACAGACAAATAAGAAATAATATTAGAACAATGTTAAATGTAATTGAATATTATGAAGGCCACCCCAAAAAGCAAGCAGCATTAATATTTTTAGACGTACAGAAAGCTTTTGATAATCTCAATTGGTGGTTTATGTTACAACAAATAAAAAAAATGAATTTTGATACGAATATAGAAAAAATATTACAAGCAATATATTTGAATCAAAGGGCAAGCTTACTATTAAATGGAGACCGTATGGATGACTTTAAGATAGCCAAGGGAGTGAGACAAGGGTGCCTACTATCACCTCTCCTATTTAGCCTGTCTTTAGAAGTATTGTCAGATCTTATCTAGGTAGATGAAGTCAAACAAGGAAGTTGGAATCTTTTCCTGAGACAACTTTATTTGGAAGTAAGGGAAGAACTTTCAACCAGGCAAATCACTAGTGATTTCAAATTTGGAAGTCACTATGGGTAATTTGATTTTCAAAACCACTGATCCACAGAATCACTGAGAGTCAGATGTGCCTAAATGATGATAATGCTACCTTTTGGTACATATACTGTATAACAAACAAAGTTAATCCTTTTTTCAATCATTTGACCTACTAATTATCTTATGTTCTGCAAGGTCAGACCATAATTAAATCTATGGTTAAGTAAGTGATTTGATCTGCCAGTGAGGGATGTTGTATTTAACTGGCCCTCTTTTCAGCAAGTGAGCAGAAGTGAGAAACTGGTCTGTTATGCCAATGTATGTTTTCCTTCTCACGTTTTCATTTCCTCCAGCTGTAATAAGATAAATGAAAACATTATATGAGGAAGTGGGGTATAAAAATGGGGAAAGAAAGCTCAGCTTTGCTGCCTCTGATCCATGCTGGCTATGCTATGGGTCTCATATAGCTGAATTACTAAATCCAGTCTTCTAAAGCCAAACAAGACATAATGATGTAACATAAACTGTGTGAATCCACTTGTGGGCTTCAACATTGCTGATCACCACTAGATGGCAGAAAAAAATTAGAGTTTGCTAGTAATGGTTTAGAATTCAATCAATCAATTTTTATTATGATAAACCAGCATTAGATGGTTTAGATTTTTGCAGTCCAGATTTGTTTTCACAGCTAGAATTTTGTTTGAACAAATGGCAGCCCAATTACAGTGAATGTCTTTTTGGATCCAGAATTTGTTTTCTGGGGTGTTATTTATTCCTGCCACATTTTCCCACATTTCTCAAGTTGTTTTCTCTTTTAGGATTTTCATCCATGGAATCTTTCCTAGGTTCTCTCTCTATTTGTTAAAATCAGCTCATTTAAAGTTTTGGACACTGAATAGAGTAAATTATAGAACAGAACAGAATAGAATAGTTGGAAGGGACCTTGTAAGTCATCTAGTCCAACCCCCACCCAAGCAGGAGACACCCACAACTTCTGAAGGCAAACTGTTCCATTGGTTGATTATTCTCACTGTCAGAAAATTTCTCTTTATTTCCAGGTTGAATCTCTCCTTGATCAGTATCCATTCATTATTTATTATCTGGCCTTCAGGTGCTTTGGAAAATAGATTGATCTCCTCCTCTCTGTGACAGCCCCTCAAATACTGAACGTTGCTATCATGTCTTTCCTGGTCCTTCTCTTCACTAGACTAGCCATGCCCAGTTCCTGTAACCATTTTTCACATGTTTTAGCCTCCAATCTGCTAATCTTTGTTTCTCTTCTCTGCACTCTTTGTAGAGCAGTGGTGTCAATCTTGACTTCATTGAGGGCTGCATCAGGGTTGTGTTTGACCTCAGGGGGCTGGCCAGGCATGGCCAGGCTGGGTATGGCCAGCTTGACCTCCCTCATGTCGGGTGCACCTGTGATGGTCCGGCCAGGGCTGGGGAGATCCATTGTCACCAGTGGATGAAGATGAGACTAGGGAGAGCACCAAACTCTTATCCTCCAGAGGAGCCTTGTTGTCTGCTGGTGGCCAAGCGCTAAGGCAGGACTTCCCTTCCTTCCTTCCTTCCTTCCTTCCTTCCTTCCTTCCTTCCTTCCTTCCTTCCCTTCCCTTCCCTTCCCTTCCCTTCCCTTCCCTTCCCTTTCCTTCCCTCTTCATTCTTTCTTCTTCCTTCCCCTCTTTTCTTCTTTTTCCTTCCCTGCTCTCTTCCCACCTTTCCTTCTTTTTCTTTCCTCTTTCCCTTTCTCCTTTCCTGTCGCTTCTTGGATGCTCAAACGCAAAAGTGTCAAGCTAAAACCTTTCTCCTTTTGTTTTGTTTTGCTTTTAGTTTGTTTTGCCAGCCCTCTGCCAGTGAAAACAGAGCCCCGGGAGGGCCACGTGCAGCCCTCGGGTCCTGTTTTTTGCCTGGACAGCCTCCTGAAGCCCTCTGCCAGCCCCATTTTTAGCCTGGGCAGCCTCCTGAAGCCCTCAGCCAGTGAAAACGGAGCCGAGGAGGCTGTGCATGGCCCTCTCAAGCTCTGTTTTTGCTGGCAGAGGCTGTTTTCATGGCTGCCCCATAGGCCAGAATTAAGTATCCCGCAGGCCTTGAGTTTGACATCCCTGTTCTAGAGTCTCAACATCTTTTTAGTAATATAGTGACTAAAATTAGAAGCAGGATTCTAGGTGTGGTCTTACTAAGGCTTTATAGAGTGGTATTAGTATCTCACGGGACCTTGATTGAATCCCTTTGTTAATGCAATTTAGGTGTCAAGATTCCGACAGATGCCCTAATTAAATCATGAGCCTCAAGCCAAGCTTCAAAAGAAATCCAGTTATTTATTAGGAGCTTCATGCTGGCATGCACCAGGTGGAGCCAACTCTAACCTCAGTTAATTCACACCTTTTCTCTGACTCCATTTCCCCCTCCCACCAATATGTGTCATCAATCACATTCCTCAACGGAGCCATTTTGTGGGTTGTAAAAGTCACTCCCTCCGACCACTGTGGGTTTCCGTGGAGACGACCTCGGTATATTGGTTGGAATGTGCCTTGTTTTGACTGAGATACCAGCTCCTTGATGTAGCTGCAAAGTTCACTTTCCCATCTCCTTGCCTATGGCAACTCGAGAGCAGGTCAGGGCTGCTTTGCAAGTTGACATTCAGCTCCCCACACTTCCTGAAAGTGTGCAAAGCAAAGTTTGAGTACAGGTATAGATTTTAGAGTTGCGATCCCCCCCCCCCAGGCTCTTTTGGGTTGTCTGTATGGAATTTAATTATGAGGCAGTCAGACTGGATGTTTCTATTCTTTACCCAAGATGCCTTTGTTAAAGGATAGCAATTCCACTTGATTAGGTTTTGGATCTGTCTCCTGTGCCTCCTCAAGTCAAGGATTCATTGCACCTCATAATTGGTTTGCCCCCTATGACCACTGAGTCCAGGGCCTCATGGGATGGGGGTCTCAGGGTTGACCTGACCATGGATTTTAAGAGGCTGCTATGGAATACCGGGTGTATCTTCCCTAGCAGTTGGGGTAATTTTAATTGCACCGTGACAGGGTTAATGATTTTTACTATGAGGAATGGCCCCATGAACTTGGGTCCCAGCTTCCTACTGGGGAGTTTTAACCTCAAGTATTTTGTGGAAAGGTAGACTTTTTCTCCCAGCTGGAATGGTCGCTGTGGGTCTTGGTGTTTGTCTGCCTGTTTCTTATAGGTCTGTGCCACTTTAGCTAGCGCCTTCTTGATGTTTCCCATGTTGCTTTTAGCATTGATAGCCAGTCTGTCAAGCTAATTGAAGAGGGGGGGATCCCTTGGATATTCTGGCATTGGGATGAAGTCCTTGCCACTCAATATTTTGAATGGAGTTAGCTCCCTGTACTGTGAACAGCATTATTGTACATGACCTTGGTGAAAGGCAAGAGGTCTGCCCAATTGGACCTCTGATATTTCACGTAACACCTCAGGTACTGCTCTAACATGGTGTTCAAACATTGTGCCCCTCCCCCATTGGTAGCCAGATGAAAAGCTGAGCTAAGGCCCTGGGATGATCCAATAGATTGCAGGAACTCCCTCCAGAACTTAGCTGTGAACTAGACCCCTCTGTCTGAGATTATTCTGCATGATATTCCATGCAGGTGGTAGATATATTTCAGGAGCAGTTTGGCTAACTGGTGGTCTGAGGGTAGTCTGCTGCAGGATATGAAGTGTGCCTGCTTGGAGAATAAGTCAATCACCATCCAGATCACCGTATTCCCCCCGCTCTTTGGCAACTCCACAATAAAGTCCATTGTGATTTCTTCCCATGGCCTCATTGACTCTGCCACCAGTTGCAGCAGTCTGAGGGGTTTTCCTGGTTGTTTTTTTCATAGTGGTGCAGATGGTGCAGCTTTTCACATAAATGTTCACATTTCTTTTCATGCCAGGCCACCAGAATTGCCTCTGCGCTAAGTGTAAAGTCTTTAGGAATCCAAGTGGCCCACCAAGTTGACATTGTGGCTTCATTGGAGAATTAAGGTGCGTAGGAACTCTGGAATGTAGAGTTTCATCCCTTTCCATGCTAGGCCGCCTCTTCTTGTCAAGATGTGTTGCTTGTCATGGAACCAGGGGTCTGCTAGCAGTTCGGTTTTGAGTTTCATGGTTAGATCGCTTGCAGGCCAGTCTTGCCAGTCACAGCGTTGTCATCTGGTGGTCACTTGGGCTGCTGTTTGGGTAGGGGGGATGATGGCATCTAATACCTTCTCCCATTCGCATTTGTACTGGGACATGCAGGAGAGGGCATCAGCTAGGAAATTCCTTCCCCCAGGGATGTGTTTTAGCATGGTTGAATCAGTTAAAATATTGGGTCCAGCAGACTTGTGTGTGTGATAATTTCCACAAGGTCCTAAGGGCCTCCAGATTTTTATGGTCAGTCCAGACTTCAAATGGTTTCTCTGCCCCTTCCAGTAAGTGGCACCAGGTTAGCAGTGCCCATCTTACTGCAAAAGCTTCTTTTTCCCATGCAGCCCATCATCTCTCTTGTGTCTGTGAGTTTACGGGAGGTGTAAGCACAGGGCTATAATTTTCCTTGGCTATTTCTTTGGAGTAGCACTGCTCCCATTGCCATGTCGCTGGTGTCTGTTTGGATGACAAAGGGTTGTTCAGGGTCCAGATGCTTCAGTACCAGTTCCTTTACAAAAAGTCCTTTTAGTGTTTCAAATGCCCCTTGGCAGTTTAGATCCCACTGCAGGAATTGTCCCAGGTGGGGCTTTGCCCCTCGGCTTCCCGTCTTGAGAAGATCTGTCGTGGGTTTAGCAATTCCCGCAAAGGAAGGGATGAATTGCCTGTAAAAGTTTGCAAATAGCAATAGCACTTAGACTTATATACCACTTCACAGTGCATTTACAGCCCTCTCTAAGCTGTTTACAGAGTCAGCATATTGCCCCCAACATTTTGGGTCCTATTTTACCCATCTTGGAAGGATGGAAGGCTGAGTCAAACTTGAGCCTGGTGAGATTTGAACTGTCAAATTGCAGGCAACAAATCCTAGGAAACTTTGTTGTCTGCAGATGAAAGGGGGCTGCCAGCCTAGGACAGCTTGTACTTTAGTTGGGTCCATCTCTATACTGTCATTTGACACTCAGTAGCCCAGGTAGTCTAGCCATTCACGGTTAAATTCACATTTTGACAGTTCAACATAGAGGTTTGCTGCCAGAAGTTTTCCAGCTATTTATTGAGATTGCTAACCCTTATCTACTATCCTTCTTATCTTATCATTTTTCTTGTGAATTACTTCCAGCAGCAGGTGGAGACCTTTCTTATGCTCAGTATTTCATGGGTGGATAAGCCACTGGCCACACCTGTGAGCAGCTGAAGAATGTAATCAGGAAACAACAATTCTTAGGCAGAATTGTACATGCTGGCAGGCATATTGACTTTCAACTGAAAGGAAAAATAATGGAACACTCCCTGGAGCAGAGCAAGGATGAACCAGTCAAACTATTCAGAAAGTATAGAGTCAGCATCAGCAAATATAAAAGTACAGTTCTATGTTAATCACCTGGCATCCTGATATATTCCATCGAAAGAATAATAACAGTCCCAGCCTGGTTTCAAAGAGAACAAATATCCCTTCTTCAGAATATAAGACATACCAGTTGAAATATATTGGTAACAAGTATTTGAGAAGTATTTGCATTTATATTGCTTTTAATAATAAAAGACACAATATTATATTATAATCTACTACCGATTCTTTGAAAATGTTGTCTATGAATATTATATACAGTCCACCTTCTCTTTTTTAGAGCAGAGAGATGTAGATGTTATACAGTGTGATGCCTGCTACTGTATCCTTGGGAGGGAGAAATTAGTATTATTACCTTTAATACTATTAAACATTTCCCTATCCTAACTCTTTGGGAAACTCAATAGGTAGAGAAAAAAAATGGAAAACAGTCTAAATATCTGGCTGATTGTGTGATCAACCTTAAGAATTTATTACACTTCCTAAGAATTTACTCCTCCTATTTTCCCCACACCAATGATCCTATGGAGTTTGGGCTCAGAGAGAATGACTAGTCATAAGTTCCCAGCCGGTTTTCATGCCTAAAGTGGGACTAGGACAATCTCTTCTTTTCTAGCTTGTTGTTTTAACCACTAGAATACGGCTATCAAACTCCTAGCCCATGGGCCAGATGTGTCACGGGATGGCCACATCGATGCCCTGTTTAGCGAAGGCAAAAAAAAGTCCAAATACATTGCGTGACAAAGTCCCATGACAATGTGAGTTTGACACCACTGCACTAGAACAAACTAGCTCTTATATAAAATGTATTATCCCTTTATACCCACTGCAATCAACCAAGACTTTCCTCATCTAAGCTGCTGATGCCCTGCCTTAAAAGATACTCGATGGAACCAGCTATAAATTTATAAGTGGTCAGAAAAGAAAAAATAATTAGTTGACCTGTTGCTCTAAGTTTGTAGAGTACAGGAGATGGCCACAAAGTGCATTACTCCTTTTAAGCAGGAAAAGGTGCAAGGTGTGACTGCAATATTGCAATGACTCAGCCAGGCTGTTTGACACAGTAATCACATTACTGGATTTTTTTCCAATGCCTGCTACTTGCCAACACCTGCTCTACTTCGTTAAAATCTTTAACTTTGAACTGAAGATGTTTATTATTCCTATAAAAACCTCTTCCAACATTCTACCTCTATGTATTTAGGGCTACAATGATTCAGCTGTTTACAGCATTAGTCCGATCAATGAGAGGTCATATAGGTCATTTCTGAAAGTTTCTAGACCAGCTTATTCAACTCTATGAGCCAGAGCATGCTCTCCAATTCTGACAGGAAAATAATAGATTGTGCCCCTGAGCCAAGATCAAGTGCATTTCCTTCAAATGATACCTGCCCTTCAACCAGAAGGAACTTTGTGTATGAAGAGAAGACCATTTAAAGTGATAAACAGTGTTAAGGCTCCAGTAAAATCCATAATTATCCACCAATCATCCCATCCCAGTGTGAGGTCCCAGTACCTAGGAAAAAGCCCTGACTTTACTGTTTATGTAGCTGCTTGGAAAAACTTCTACAGGATCAATTCACTAGGATAAAAAGCTTCCTGTGATTGAATGGAAACCTAAGTCTGACATTATTTGGAATGGGTTGTGATCCTCTCCCTCACCTGTCCAGGACTTTGCTCCCTCTATTGAAAGAATAGGCTTCAGATATGAAAGGTCAAGGATTTGCATTGGAGGAGGGAGGTGCTGCCTTTGCAGACTGACTGTCTTGCTTTCCCATGAAGGACTGGGATGGATAACATCCATCACTACTGACATTCACTGCATTATTTTGGAGAGTCCCTCTCTCTCAGCCCCATCTATCTCAAAGTGTTGGGGGGAGCATATTGATTGCATCTGGTGTCATGGCAAGTCATTACATGAAGGCTAGACCAAAGTTGTTGAGCACTACACCAAAGTTGCTGAAACTATATGAAAGTTGTTGAGCACTATTTTAGGTCCTGCAGGTCTGTTTCTAACTTAGAAGTAAGATGTTCTGTGGGAAAAGAAAAACTGACAAAATATTTTTTCTATTTATAAAAGCATCCATGTTTTATCTTGTGTTAAGTAGGATGCTTTAACTAGAATGTAATAATATGGAAATAGTTTTTCTTAAGAGTTAAAACTAGTGGAACAGATAAGTGGGAACTTCAAACACTCACAGTGCATTTAATCACTGAGAATTTATTATCCCAATATATTGCATTAAATTTTCTAAACTCTTTGGGAAGTTTCCATTAACATTTGTGTTTTATTAATAAAGGAAGAAATATAAGCCTAAGCTTAAAGTTTTTACCTGGATGTTAAACCTGTCCAGAAAAAAAACCATGTTTCAGTTAGAAAATAAATGTGGAATGGTCAATATGTTCAGCTTTCTAAAACATATATTTATTTAAAACATGTATTTGTTACTTACAGCCACGGTTCTTAGACCTGCCTACATCATAATATAAAAATAAAGTTCAAGGAATAAAACAACAGGAAATTAAATACCATTGTAAAAAGATCATTACAGTAAAAGTCATAAAGAAATAAATTAAGTTTTCTTTGGTATTTAAATCTAAAATCAAGTTATTCCAGACCAATCTCTTGAAAACTTTTATAGAATTGGATTTTGCAAGAAAATAAATTGGGCCAATTTATATACAAACCATACAGCAAAGATGAACATTTGTATTAGTTAAAATCATGTACTTTAGTTTCCAATAAAGAATATTTGTAGCTCAGGGTTCACATGAGGAGTCCTTGGTGTTCTCTGAGCTTGGTTGTTTTTTTACAGACATTTCATTATCCAAACTAGGTAATATCATCAATACAAGTAAGGAGAGGGTTTTGCTGTCAGTTTATATTCTAGTGACTTGTCCCGTCAGTGTTGTTGGGGGTGATCTTAGAGGTTCTTTGATTGGGCTGTTTACTGTTTATTGGCTGTTTACTGTTGGCTTCTTTGGAAGTTCTTGATTGGGGTATTATTTACTTGATTTACTTGAAATCATGATCTTATTTGATGTCACAATGCTGTGCTTGTCCATAGATCTGGACTTAGCCAAAGAATCTATGATCACATTGCTCCACAGCATATCTGACTTAATTAAATACATGAAGATTAAAATGCCGAAGAAACAAACATTAACTCTAACCCTAACCCTAATGCTTTTGGAGCTTATAGCAGAGGTGATTATGCAACATCTAGAAGCCATAACACTTCTACAAATACAAGCCAAAATATGAATCATATATGAAGAGGACATCTTTGCCATATTTAAAAAGAATCAGTTAGGGAACATCTACAGAACTATCAATATCTTCAGTTTACTAGAGAAGAATAAAAGAACAGCTTGCTATCCTTCCTGGACATTCTGATCAGCAGAGATCACAATCGCAAACCAGAATCACAAGTGTACAGAAAAATACCCACACCAACTAAGTGCTGCACTACCAAATCAACAATCCAACCTCCCATAAGAGAACCTGCCTCAGAACTTTATTAAGATAATATTAACTCAGGGACTTCTGGTTTGTTCCTCGCCGGAGTCGGCGTGGAATCTGCGATCGTGTGCGGTTTTGCCCGAGCTCACTTGCTGGAGGGTCCCAATCAAGACCAGAACCACCCTGGTGGGGTGGTGAAGAAGGAGGAAATCGCCTGGAGGGTCGAGGGGAGTCACAACTCTCCTCCCTGACAGGAAAATCCCTCCCAAAGGCAAGCTGCAGCAGTGGTCCTAAAATGGCCAACACAAGGACAAAGAACACTCCGGGAAACTAAGTTGTGTGCTGGAGCAGAGAAGTAGTGAGCAGAGTGTGAACCAGGCAAAGGGCATCACTTTTGAGGTTCCCCGGTATTAAAATAAAGGGCTATCTTGGAGGGAAGTGTGTGGAAGCAGCGACCAGAGAAAGTGAGAAAGAAATTGGATCTTATAAAACTTGGATTAATTTGGAGGAGAAAATTCAAAGGAAAATACTTTAACACAACAAAGGTTTAGAAATTAAACTGGATAACTATTGAATTATGGGCACTTAAAGGGCATAATTAAATGCTGAAATTGAATGTGTTGAAAAGAAATAATAGCTAATGATTGAAATTAGCAAACTTAATAAAAGTATTATATTCAATAAAGTTAAAGGTAAAAAGACTCAAAAGTGCCACCTGATGGTACAGGAAAACTTCAGTACATTTTAAAAAGTGTCTGGTCTTCTCAAGAGTTTGGATTTTGGAACTTAAAAGAAACTTTATTATTGTTATAGAACCATCCAAACAAAGACTCAAGAGTATGGATTGTTGAAAATAAATTCAAAAGATATTGGCTGAAATATACTGGACTCTGGGATTGAATATGTCTATTAAAGAAGAGGATTTTAACTATTAAGGAAGAGGAAAGAAAAGGAAAAAAGGAGAAGATATAATGGAGAAACAATTTGTTGATACAAGATTGGACTTAAAAAGAGTCAAGATTGGATTTGCAAGATATAAGGGACATGATAAAAATTAAACTTGAAATGTGCAATTATGTACTACAGATATTAGAATCAGCATACACAAAAACAAAATAAACCAGAGGGGAAGAAGTTCTATAAGGAAGAAGCCAACATTGAAGGACAAAATGAACAACAATTATTTAAGCAGGGAAAGAATTAAATTAAAATTTGTGGTCTGATGAGATGAAAAAAGGAGAATGGTTCGAGAAGAATGGATAAAAGGGAAAAAAAAGAAAAAGAAAGAATCAAAATCAAAGGGAAAGAGGATTAAGAGGTAATTGGAAATAAGAAAGGAAAAAGGGAATTAAGAAAGGACGATAGGATAGGAATGACAAAGTAATCAAAAGTGAGAATATGGATGGGGAATAAGGAATTCGTATAGTATGATATATAAAATAATAATAATGTTATAATGTATAGATGATTCATAAGGTGTTTGAAAAATAATAGAATCTGAGAAATATATATATATATTAATACTATATAAATAGAGATTAATCGTAGAATGAAGGTGGTTACTTGAATTATCCAGAGGACAATTATATTTACAGATAAGGATGTAAATGACAAATGACAGAAAAAATAAATAAAAAGACAACAGAACGAATGAGAATTTTAGATAACATTGTAAAATAAGATATGAGAATGTATTAATATAACATGAATTGGAATGGATAAGCTAAGCAATATTTAACAATAATAAGGATGATGCAATGTGAAACTAAACCAATATTATGAACAGGTAACTATGGTCATGTTTGTATTGAGATGTGAACCCTGGAATCTGCTTGCAAATGAGATTTTTTATTTTAAAAAATAAAATAAAAGCAGGGAGAAAATTGAATAATGGAATTACTAGATATGTTTAACTGATATGGTGGTAGGCATTTGGAGAGAGTTTTGAAAGGTTGAAAATAAGCATTGAAGGATTATGAATTAATGTGAAATATATGCATTGAGAGATATGATTGATATTATTAATTCTGCCTATACTAAAATGTATGATATATTGATGTCACACTATTAATATATTGTTGTGCATATGCAGATTGAAATAAAAAAATTTTGAAAAAAAGATAATATTAACTCACTGCACCAACCCTGAATAGCAGAAAAAGGAAACCAAGCACCTGTACAACATACTCCAAGAAAAAGGATATCCACCAACTTTATCAAAAAGTGCCTGATTACTCAACTCAATACAGCACAACACAACCCCTAATTAAATGAATACCACTGCCATACATTAAAAACATCTTAGAAACCAGCAACAGACTATTATAACCACATGAGTAGCACAACTAAAGCCAACTAAAGTCCTTCAAAACATTCTAAGTAAATCAAAAGACCCAGCAGCCCCAGAAGAAAAAAACAGGAAACATCTGCAGGAGACAAGGTAATGACTGCAACAGCACTCTGTAGAAAAAAACAGGAAGAAGACTGGCAGAATGCCTCCATGAATGCCAACTAGCATGTCAGAAGACATAAAAACTCTTTAATTTCACAACATGAGGACAGATTTAATCATAGTTTCAACTGAGATTGAATGTTAATGTTAATGTTGATGGATAGCATCTTAATTTCTTCCTCCATCTTGTTGTTCATAATCCTCTAATTGCCCTTGCTTCTCTCTGTGTTCTGGTTCTCACACCTTCTCTTTCCAAACCTTCCATTTCCAGCTGTCCTCTCACATCTGATCCTTTCTCTTCTAATTTGTTCTTCTTGGCTCTTGCTTTCTAATTCATCTCTGCTGTCTGTTTCTTCCTCTGTAGCTAAGTAATGTTCATAGAACTCCTGTGCTTTATCCAGAGTATCAATTTTGAATTTCCTGTCTTGCCACGTAATCAGCGTACCTTCTGGTATGAGCCATCTGAAGAGCGCCTTGTACTTGACTAATTGCGAGGAGAGGAAGTGGTAGTCCCTTCTTCTTTCCCTGACCCTTCTTGGAATTTGTTTTAGTGTTATGATCTCTTTTCCTTTGTAGATCAGAGGTTCATCCTTTGTCTTCTTATATATTTCATCCCTTGTTGTTTTCCTAGAAAACCTCACATGCACATCCCTTGGTGCCTTGCATAGTTTGTATGTAACCTATATATTTCATCTGTATCACCTTGGATTTCATTTTTGTCTTTTTGTAGAGCATCTGCTAATAGTTCTGCCATGGTTTTTAATAAATCTTCCTCCTTATTTTCTGCTACATTCTTGAATCTCAGGTAGAAAGCTGATTTCTCCATTTCTAGGTGGACAATTGCCTCTTCCAAGTCTCTATTTACTGCCATCAATTCTGTCCATTGTCTTTAGTTTCTTTTCTGTTAGTTCTGTTTTATTTTCCACACTGTATTTTCTGTTCATTTTAGGCTATTGCCTCTTGTATCATTCTTATTTTATCATCCAGTTTGTGAATGTCTCCCTTCACTTCTCCAATCTCATTTTTGATCTCTTCATTGTTTCTCGTTATTGACTCTTCTGTTTTTATCATCGATTTCTATATCATGAGAAGGGTCATCTGCATATTCTGCAGGCTCAGTGTAGATCCTGATTTCTCTCCCCAAAGCATACTTTCTATTGAGTGTTGTCCCGATGGGGATGCTACTATCAAAAAACACCAAAGCACCTAGATGAGCATAGGTTAACTTCAAGATTAACCTCAGATCAACAATCAAATAAACAATACCCCAATCAAGAAACTGCCAAACAAGCCAACAATAAACAGTCCAATCAAAGAACCTCCAAGACCACCCCCACCAACACTAACAGGGCAAGCAACTGGAATATAAACTGAGAGCAAACCCCACTCCTTACTAGCACTGATGATATTATCTAATTTGGGTAATGAAATATCTGCAAGAAAACAAACAAGCTCTGAACAACAAAAATGAAGACAGGTATTAACTTCAAATGCAAATGGAACTTTTTAATTTTGTAACATTTCATTTCAAAAATATATATTATATATATTCATACCAGTCAATGCTTGCTAGGAGCTTTCTGAGTTATAATGTATGTTTTCTTACTCATCACTTTTCTGTATGACTATCAGAAACACAAGTAACGCTTCATTATTCAAATTTATAAAAGACCAACTTCATTGACTTTTCCTTATTGTCATATGTTTTATACATTGAAGAGTTTTTATATATTTTATATACAGAGTAAGCATAAATATATTCTTCATAATTATCCAGTTGGATAGTACACTGTTCCTGCACAATTATTGTGATGCATATCTTCAGTGTAACATATATGTTCAATGTTTTCTTTGTGAATTGATTGCAAGGTATATGGCATTTCCTTTTCTTTTAATCTCAAAACAATGTGGTAAAACTAATTCGATGGAAAGAGAATGACACCTAGTCCTAAAGCACTCACTGAGGTTCAAGGTAAAAGCACAGCATTTCAAAACTGCAATGTATAGTCTATCCTAGAATGGATTAAAGTTGATATCCATTGAATATCAATCTTGTAATCACTTGTCTATTCTTAACTACTTAGCTAAATCTGAAATTAATTTCTTATTTTTAGGACTTTAAAAATAAAAAAGGACCTATAAAGCACAATCTTATGCAATCCCATGCCTAAATAAGTATGAAAACATTTAATCTTAAAACTGTAAGTCATTAAAAAATTAAATGGACTAATGACTGTCATGGATTTAATAAATCTTGTCAGCTTCCAAGCTTAATTTGCCTAATATTTTGGCCATAAACTTTAATTAGCACTAGAACAGGGGTTTCATTGAGGGCCGCTTCAGGGTTGTGTTTGACCCAGGGGGCCAGGGTGGGCATGGCTGGAGTGGGTGTGGCAAGCTCGATGTCACTTGTGTCGGGGGCCCTTGTGGCGACCTGAGCACACTGTCAGCAAAAACGGGCTCCTGAGCTGTTTCTGGGTGTGATGGCTTTCTGCAACCCTCTGCCAGTGAAAATGGAGCGTGTGAAGGCCACATGTGGCCCTTGCAAGTTCCTTTTCTGGCTGCAATGGCCTCCTGCAACCCTCTGCATTGAAAATGGAGCTTGGGAAGGTTGTGTGTGGCCCTTGCAAGCTCTGTTTCCGGCTGCAATGGCCTCCTGCAACCCTCTGCCAGCAAAAATGGAGCTCAGGAGGGCCACACGCAGCCGTCACAAGCTTCATTTTTACTGACAGACGCACCACAGGTTGCTCCTTCACTATTTCAGCCCTGCAGGCCAGATCAAAGCACTCTGTGGACCGGATCCAGCCCATGGGCCTTGAGTTTGATACCCCTGCACTAGAACTTTGCTTTAATAGCAATAGCACTTACACTTATATATCACTTCACAGTGCTTTACAGCCATCTCTAAGCGGTTTACAGAGTCAGCATATTGCCCCCAACAATCTGGGTCCTCATTTTACTGACCGCGGAAGGATGCAAGAGTCAACCTTGAACCAGTGAGATTTGAACTGCCAAATTGCTGGCAGCCAGCAGTCAGAAGTATCCTGCAGTACTGCATTCTAACTACTACACCACCATGGTTCTTAATAATAGATCTTATCTTTGAAAAATAATACTAAGTTAATTAAAACATTTTGTAATATACTTAATGTACTTAATAGCAGTGTGTGTGTATGTATATACACACACACACTATATACACATGTGTATGAATGTATATACATACACATATGTATGTATGTGTATATATGTGTGTGTGTATGCATACACACACATGCACACAAATATAATAAAGTGCTGTTAACTGGGATATGTACATGTATATGTACATACATGCATGCATGCATGCCCACACACATATATGCATATATTCAAAAATAATTCAATTCTTTTTAAAGGAGAAGTGTGCATAGGATTGTAGATTATGATACCAAGGAAACATTTTAAACAAGAATTCAAGTAAAAGAAAAGGTTCCTAGAAATATATAGTACAGAAAGTCACTTTTTCCCAAGATGGTTTTTAATCAGCTGTCCCACCAGCTTCTGTGGTCTTGTCTGATATTCCTTCATGACATCATGAGGTGTAGAGATCTGATCACCTTCAAGTCGGTTCAGCAATGTTACACATACTACAGCACCTTAACATTTATAAAACAAAATCAATATTATTTTCTCCCCAAATTATTGAAAAAATGATTTAATAATATATAAAATAGTAACAATAATAATCATCCACATTTACTGTGAAAAATATGTTACTTTCTTATTTTTAATTTTTTATTAATTTTTATTTTATTACTTCCTATTGGAGAGGAGGTAAACCATAGGAGAGATGCAGCTCAAATGACAATAGAGACAATAGTAGGGATTAGAATAAGCCATGATCTGTTAGCTGGCCTTGTGACAGAACATGGGGAGCTGGAAAGCAACACCAATATTAAATCAGATTGCCTTCCCTGACACTGGTTATCCCCTATCTTGAGATACCAGTCTTGCAATTATTCTATTACACCTACTTAAATTAAAACTCTTCAGTATGTTAAAATTAAAGCTACTAAATTAAATAACATTACCTTTGAGGCCACTAAGATTGCACATAGCTGCAAAAACAGAGGATTCCATCTCAATATTTCTCACTCCTGTCTTGTGAGCTTCCTTCAAATACTGCATTTTCTCTTCTTCAGTATATGTGCAGATGGCACCATCAAGGCGTGCCTGACCTACAAATGCATGGCATGTCATTAAAGATGTAGAAGTATACATCTCTGCAATAAGATCCTGGACAGATGACTAAAGGTCCACTAAAGATTTGTATGTATATTATGAACAGATGTTTATGTATACTAGTGACTTTTAAGCTACAGTAAATCCTAAACAAAGCATATTTGGTAGTTCTGGAAAACTGTTTTTTTTCACACATTAGTTACAATTTCTGCCCTTTTTCTGAAATTTTTTTACACTTAGTTTTCTCTCAGGATTTATTCTTTGACCCAGGATTTATTCTTTGACTCAGTTTTCTGTACTACTATTTGACAAATGAGCACAATACAGAGCTCCATGCTGACCTCGGCATTCACAAAACTTCCTCCCTCCCTCCTTCCCTTCCCTTCCCCTTCCTTCCCTCCCTCATGTATTTTCTATTTTTTCCTGCTTCTCTGCCTCAATCATGCTGTCACAATAATTACTAGTGCTTAATCTCCAATGGATGAATGAAAGTGGGGAAAATTTCTCTAATGAGTTATGCTGTTTGATTTGGGTGGTTTGGATTGTATAACTAAACTATGTAATTCACATCATGATCTCGCATAATCTTAAGATACCTTAATAATTATTAGTTTGGTGCAAGTCACAATGTGGTATCTAATGCATGCCTAAAGTTCAAATGCTGAACTTGTGGCATTCATGCAATTAAGAAGAGAAGTCATTTTAAATTCAAGCAATGTTCTGCGTTACCTATCATCAAAATAGAAAATTTAAAATAACAAATCAGTTTAAATAGATTAAAAAAGGATCATCTGATCAGAACAAAGTAAATATTACTGTGAGGTAAATCAATTTTTGTACTTTAGAATATATCTGGATGAAATTCTAAAAAAAAAAAGTAAGACTCCATTCAAGTCTTTTCCCAATTTTATGCAAAAGTATTCAATTACATCTGGAGTCCACATACACATTTTTCTTCATGCTTGTTAGTATATTCATCATAATCATCACTGCTTTACAATAGTGCTTATCTCAGTAATTTTTCATCTGAATGACAGACTTCCCCAAAATAATCTGTTCGAACTGTGGCTTGAAGGTAGCATCTACAGCTTGCTTTGTGATCACCACGGAGCCTGGTGTCAAGCCTACATTATAAATATAATTTGTATTTGATGATAATATAAATCAAACACGTATTTACTTTAAAGAAATAACCATAGAAATACCTATTCCACCAGATGTGCCAATACGAATAATGGTTACATTGCTGCATTTGGCATGATACAGCAGCTTGATGAGTTCATGCAACATGATGGCAATTGAAGGGATTCCCATTCCATGCTGAAATTTAAAAATGGGAGGGGAAGGAATACTATGAATATTTATTTATCACTTCATATGTTCTGTTTGTGTATGAATGAGTATGCATATTAACATGACAGATTATTCTCCATTACTTATAAAAGCTGAACATTTTTGCTGAATAAAGAATCATATATTTAATCTGAACCTCTTAACAAAGCACTCTAAATAGCCAGTGTTGTACAGCAGGGCTCTCAGCCTTCTCATCTGGCATTGGCTGAGAAGCTTGAAAGCTGAGTGGCTTTGGGTTTACCTGAAATGTGTATTAGATTTGAACTTTTTGACAAATGATTTAATGGACATAGCCACTCACCTACTTGGAACTCCTTGTGTTTTCTCATGATATAGGGCAGCGGCCCCCAACCTTTTGGGCACCAGTGACCAGTTCTATGGTGAAAGGGTTTTCTGTGTACCGGAAGAAGATGTGCTGTCTGCATACTGCAGATGGGGCTTCATCTGTTTGTGCAGCCCAGTTTCTGCATGCTGCCAGAAGGACCCAGTCCAATGGCCAGGGGTTAGGGACCCTTGATATAAAGTGACTTGCTTGACCAGGAGGTTGGACTAAAAGACCTCCTAAATCCCATCCAACTCTATCATTCTACGTTCTTCTGAAACCAACACTGGATAAAACACTGTTTGCCACTCTCAGACATCAACCAGCTCTTTTATCTCTGTTCCTTCTTTTATCAATTTCTTGGAGCATTATTCACCTCCAAACCAAATCAACATTTAAACTGATTGATTAAAAACATGTCTGCAGTCCAAAATTTCTCTTTTTTTGTAATTGTATTGTGTCCAGAAATATCTACATCGACTGCATGTTCTATCCATTCATTTATTCTCAACAGCATTTTCTATTCTCAGAAAAAAGCAGAGACTCTCAATTTTCAGGTCTTCCTTTGGGGTATACAATCATTATATATATTCATTGTTAGACATATTAGTAATTGATTATTAAGTTGCAAATATTAAAGACATTAAAAATTGACTTTTCTCAAGAAAATTCAAGAAGAAATGCTGGAGAATGTAAAAGCTTGCATAGTTATATGAAACATTCTAATGAATCCAAATAAAAGTAAATGTTTAAAATCACAGACCTATGTATCTTTTTTCATATCTTTTTTCATATATATTTTGTTTTTAATATATATGCTATACTTACACTGACTGACAGTACAGGTCCTGCTTTGTACATTGCATACCGATCTGTTCCAGCACATATATTGGGATAGTCATAACCAGGGTTTCCAATATCCAGCAGTTCAGCAATGTAGGTAATAAAAGTTTTCATCCGTGAAGGACTTCCTCCAACACATACAAACTAAGCAGAATTAAATAAATAAAACACATTCTTAGAAAAATGTACACTTTCAATGTGCACTATTAAAAATGATGGTTTCAAAAACTACCTGAATTAAAATGATTTTAGATGTTGCCCAGCTATGCAGCATTATTAATGTCTTCAAGTGTTTATTATAGGAAAATATTATGTATGTAAGATTAGAATACATACTTGGTCAATACGTTTGCCAAAGTGTTTTCAATCCACATAAAACAGGGAAGGTGGGTAGCAACCTGTATGTCTCTCCCAGATTTTGTGGATAACAGCACCTACCATTTTTCATCCTTGGCCGTACTGCTCACAGTTGATTACATTAGCAGGAGAAATTAAGTTTTCAAATTTCTAATTTAGAGGAACTCAAATTTAGGTTAAGCCTGATTGCACCAAAGCTCTGTACTGCCATATTAATTTATTTAATTTTTATCTGAAATATATTGTCTGGAAGGTTGCTCACTGGAAGGATTTATATTTAAACTGAAACCTAATTATTCTGAATATTTAAGGCAAGAATAATTGAGAAGATTCCAACACTTGGAAAAATTAAAGAAATCAAAAAAGAGATGATAGAGGACAAAGTTCCATGGTGCTATCATTGCTGACACAAGCATGAATTTACAAGTGGTTACTTACAGATAATGCTAGTAAAATTATATCTATTAGGTCACAAAAATGACTGAACAACTGATTGATTTGATAGATTGTGTTATCAAGTTCCTTTTTATTACTCGCAACTACATAGATTTTTTTCATGACTGAACAGTTGAACTAAAATCTAGATTTCTAAGGTCTCTATAACAGATAACTGACTCCATTTTTGAAGGCAAGGATAAACAATTCATGATTTATTTTTATATGATCAAAGATCAAAGTTAAAATATAAAGCATATTTTATCATAATAGAAACTAAACATACCAGTGGATTGTTTTTGATTCAGCAATTTCTAATTCCATAGCATGCATTTATTTTTTAAAATTAATCCTACCTTTATTAATTTTATAATTCAAGCTGGCAAACATACCTAATATTCCTTTCTTCCACACAACAGCTTATGAAGTGAATTGGGCTAAGAGAGAGTGATAAGTCCCAAATCACCCAGCAAGTTTTCATGCCTAAGCTAAATTCTTGATCTTCCCATTAGGATGTGTCTTCCAATGTTTTAAACTTTTAAAGTGCTATTTAATCACTTTTTTTAGATTCTAGAAACTTGAAATACTGATCTTTTAAATAGGAAACAAAGAGTTGCTTGATGAAGCTAACCCAGGTGGTTTATTATTAGACATGATTAACTTCACTCTCTAAGACAGGCATCTTCAAACTTGACAGCTTTAAGATTTGTGGACTTCAACTTCCAGAATTCCTCTTCCAGTCATGTTAGCTCAGGAATTCTGGGAGTTGAAGTCCACAAGTCTTAAGCTTGCCAAGTTTGAAGATCTTGCTCTAAGAACACTACATAGCAAAATTCAACAATATATATGTAGCTGATTCTATTTTTCCATTGAGCATATTCATAAATAATTTTCATGTAGATTATTACTATATTTCCCCATCAATACCTTGAAAGCAGCCTATAAAGGTATTTCAGTGTAAGCATTCTTTGGCAGAAAGGCATAAGAATGTGACAGAAGTATTTGGAAGTAGTAACTGGTAGATGCAGAAGCTTACTGTATAGGTAGTTCTTGACTTAGAACATAAAGGAGCCTGCCCATTTGCAAGTCATAATGGTCATTAAGAGAAGCACCCGTGTAATCATCTCACTTAGAAATCTCCACCCCTGCTTTCCCCACTGCAGCCATTAAGAAACCACACAGATCACTAAGCAGAGCACAAGGTGCCTTGGGGGTGAAGGAGGCTTTGGAAGGTCTAGAACAGGCACTGGCTCACACAGCAGCAACACCCCAGCTCATATATAGCTGGCTCCAGGTCTCCCAAGGCCTCCTGCACTCACTGAGGCATCCCTTGCTGTGCTTCTGACCCCTTATGGTCGCTGCAGTCCTTGGGTGACTGATCAGTCACTTTTCTTCCACAAGCAGCCATTATGCCGCATGGCCTTCCTACATAGTGGAAGCATGTGGCTCCATCCTGGAAGCAGGCACCAAATTTGGGAGCTGTAATTTATTGCATATGGATTCATATTTACTGTGTATGAAGGCTGTGCAGTGCACCAGCTGCTTCTAGAAGATCTATAATAAAAGGTACATCTGACTGATAATGGGCAATAGGAAGGAGGGAGTGGGGCACAATAGAGTGGGAATCAGCCAAGGGCTGTGGGGAGCTAGTGGGAATATGATGTGGGGGAGATAGGTATAGCATCCTTGTGGTCAGTCATAAGGGCAGGTGGATGACCAAGCAACCAAATTTTCTTCATGTAATCCCGGGACTGCTGCAGCTACTGGAATTTCAAATCCTTCTCTTTTTTTTATGCAAACTTTATTAATTTTATCAATTAAAACAAAACAACAACATTGAAAGAATTAAAAGGCCTTCAACAATGACAGATTGTGGTTTTTCATTTGTAACATTATTTTGTGCGATATTTACAACTAATATTTTATGCGAATATATATTTACTACAACTACTGCTTATCTTCTTTTACTGTTTACGATGTAATCTGCCTTCGCTCAATCCATTCATACCAATATTCCCAAATCATCCTTTTCAAGGATCCATCATAACTTCAAACAGTCTCCAAGTAACCAGTTGTAATTTGAGGACTCTGTATAACAAGGGATCCATTTTATTTGACTGCACTTCATTTAAAACATCTTCCAAAGCATTTTGAAATGAGGTTAGTGGCCTCCAGGAAGAAAGTGAAAGAAAGACCCCATTTAAAAAATTAAGGAATGTCTATTATTCCAAAACCATTTCAGCTAACTTAGCATTGCCACTGATGAGACATAAGAGGAGTTCCAGTTTATTAGTAATTGATACATGTTGTCTTCACCTTGCTCATTTGGTGGCATGCTTATTACTTGGGAAGAACACAGAAATAGTAGGACTAGGACAAAGGGCCAGTCTCTGATTAAGTTTTTAAAGTACCCAATATGGGAACATGGTATCTGTAAATGTCTACATTCTTGCAGAAAGTGTCCCCCCCTCCTCTATCTCTTGATGAGACTACTGTTTTGATATAATGATTGGTGGGACATAAAATATGAGTAGTTCAGAATGACCAGCCTCCTCCCCTTGCTATTATTTTTCTGGCTCCAGGTTATTCGGTTTTTAAGTAGATTCTGCAAACTTTATCTTAACCAATTTCTGATATAGTAGCACAAGAAAAAAGAAAAACTCTCATAGGATTTAAATGCAGAATGGAAAGGGAAAATAATTGCTTTCATTTAACAGTCTAGAGCCATTTTCTTTCTTACCTTTATATCTCCAAATAAGGCAGGAAAATCGTGAGTACTAGTCCCAAGGGCAAAATGATATAAGATGTCATCTTTCATTTTCTTAAGATGTGGATTAGGGATACAAACTCTGGCATCTCTATCAATAAACAGTTAAATAGATTCGTAATCTCAAAATAGCTATATTCAACCAAGGCTGGTGTAATATCTAAATTAGTACATCTCTTCTTGAAAAATTTGATTTCACTGATATCATCATGAATACAGTGCATCTTTGTATGATCAACTTCCTTATTTACTATGCCAAGACATTGAAAAGATTAAGTTTTACTCAGTGTAAAACATTTTGATGCCATTCTTTTTCAGAAACTTTATTTATGGAAATTAACAAACTACCTACTGAACTGTAGTTGAGGAGTAATTTCATCATATATTAGAGGGAAATTGAATATTTTGGAGTTCTCAAAAATGCCCATTCAAAATCAATAAACAAGAATATTGCTGTAATAAACACAGTGGTACTTCTCATACATTGCACCTGTATTTGTTAGAATACCTATTTCTATGATGGATGGATTGATTGATGGATGATTGATAGACAGACAAGACAAACAGATAAGATAGTTGAGCTATTGTGTCTAAGCTCCGTTTAATTCTTACTCTGCACATTGCTTGTCTTCTGTCTTTTTCTTCAGAGCATCGTTAGTAGCCATTATATTTCCTCAGACTCTGTGTGGAGAAAGAATGGAAACGAAAAGTTGCACCATGCACTAAATTATGCAAATACGGAACCGGTTTCTGGAAATACACGTATATGTTTCATTGCGATGCATAGTTACCCAGCACGATCACATTTTCCCAGAAACCACATGAAATCACAGTCACAGTTAATGCAACAGAATTGAATAACAGCGCTTCTTGCACATCGACACCTCACGTTGCTTTCTCAGCCTGGTTTTTATCTCACGCAAGTTCCTCCTAAGCGGATCGGCTTCTTTTGGGTGGGGTGCGGACCGAACAGAGCAGGAGAGAAACAGTCCTACAACTCGGACAGATCTGGGGCTTCATAAACAGCAGGCCGATTACTCCTCCGTATCAATGGGCAATGATTACCCCTCCGTGCGGGCGGCCGTGCGACATCATAATGGGCATCCATAATGGGCGCTGGGTCTCCCTCTGTTCTCTCGCGCCGCCGACATGGCTAAAGCAGGAGGCTCGGCAGGAAGTGCGGCGGCTAGAAAGGAGAGTCTTTGACTTTCCTACAAAATGCCCCCAGGGACCCTCGACGAAGCAGCCCGCCCGGTCATCCCACCTTTCTTTCGCTGGCCCTCTTCTCAGCATCCTTACCTGAGAAAGCCCCAAAAGAAGTGAAAGAAAGCGAGGAGGCCGCCGTCCAGTAGAGAGCAGCGGAGCAGGTGCGCCTGCGCACGCGTTTCTAAGCCTGTGGAAAAGCGAGGAAAGTTACAGGCGGCTCAAGGTTACAGAGCGGCTGTAATTGTGTCCTGTTTGAGCACGCTGGAAAGTGCCTGCTTTATTCAGTGTCGTCGCTGATGCAATGAATCTTACAAAATTTATTCTTAGTCATCCTTACTCCTGACGGTCTAGACAGTTCAGTTAAGGAGACTGGTAATTAGTGTTAGTACCTTGTGGCTTTGTTTTAGGAGACTTCTGGTGTTTTAACTGGGCAAGAAAAAGAAAGGTGTGTTAATTTGGGCCTGCTTAGCCTTTTTGAGAAAACCATTTGTTCAGCATGCTGTCAATTATTTTGGTGATGGCTTTCTGTGGCTGGCCTGCCACATCATGCTCTAACTTGTTATTTATTTCTATCATATTTGTGAAACAAGCCACATTGAGTGGAATCATATGCAGCAGTACAAAAGCATCAGCTAACTGCATCAAGCTCCAATTAGCAAAATCTCCTCCTCCTATTATTTAGTTTAGCTATCATACCTACTTATTTTTTAAAGACATAACATAAAATAACAGATCAGAGAATCGGGCACAATACCCAAACAGAAGTAGGTCTATCTTGTGATTTGAAATACAAAACGACGCGTGCTCCACTTTGGGCCAATTCAAAGAAGTATCTGAATCAAATCAGCCACTAAAAACATCTTATTGATGGCCAACAAAATAAAAGAACTGGAAGGGACCTTGGAGATCTACTACCCCAACTTCCTGCTCAAGCAGGGACCCTACACCATTTCAGACAAGTATCAGTCCAGTCTCTTCTTAAAAGCTTCCAGTGATGAAGCACACAACTTCTGAAGGCAAGCTGTTTCATTGGTTGATTGTTGTCACATCAGAAAATCTTTCCTTAGTGCTAGATTGTTTCTCTCCTTGATTAATTTCCATCCATTTTTCTTGTCTTGCCATCTGTTGCTTTGGAAAATAGGTTGATCCTTTGTTCTTTTTGGCAGCCCTCAAATATTGGAACACTGCTGTCACCCCAGTCCTTTTTCTCACTAGATTAAACATATTATTATTATTATTATTATTATTATTATTATTATTATTATTATTTTATTAGACTTGTATGCCGCCCTCTCTCCCTAAGGACTCAGGGCAGCTAACAATAAAACCCAGTACAAAATTTAAAATAAAAAACAAACAGTTACAAGCCTAATGAGAATAAAATAATAAATTAAAATTAATTAAAATAACTCTAAAACAAGCCTTCCACCCCCCCGATTAGTCCAGACCAGCCTGTTGAAAGAGCCAGATCTTCAGGTCTCGGCGGAAGGAGTGGAGATCAGGGGCCAAACGAAGGCCCAAGGGGAGTTGGTTCCACGGGGCGGTTGCTCCCACAGAGAAGGCCCTACCCCTGGGTACTGCCAATCGACAATGTCTAACCAACGGTACCCCAAGGAGGCCCTGCCTGTGGGAGCGTACTGGGCGATTGGAGCGTGATGCCGGCAGGAGACACTCCTGCAAGTACACCGGACCCAAGCCATGTAGGACTTTGTATGTTGTTACCAATACCTTGAATCTCACCCAGAAGGCAACTGGCAACCAATGCAGTTCGCGCAGGAGGGGTGTAACATGAGAGTATCGGGACACCCCCATCACAACCCGCACGGCCGCATTCTGCACCAGCTGCAACCTCTGGGTGGTCCTCAAGGGCAGTCCCATGTAGAGAGCGTTGCAGTAGTAGATTCGGGAAGTGATGAGTGCATGAGTGACTGTCCGTAGGGCATCTCGGCTCAGGTAAGGGCACAGCTGGTGAACCAGCCGCACCTGGGCAAATGCCCCCCTGGCCACAGCTCCCACCTGCTCCTCCAAACTGAGCTGTGTATCCAGGAGGACACCCAGGTTGCGCACCCTGTCCACAGGGGGCAACACCTCTCCCCCCATGACCAAAGATGGTATATCCTGAGTAATCCGAGATGCTGGTATGCACAGCCACTCAGTCTTAGCCGGGTTGAGTCGGAGCCTGTTCCACCCCATCCAGATCCACACTGCATCCAGACAATGGTACATCATGGGGAAAGCATCACTGATATGGTTCGGGGTGGAGATGTAAAGCTGAGTATTATCCGCATTTTGGTGATACCTCACCCCGAAACCACTGGTGATCTCACCCAGTGGCTTCATGTAGATGTTAAACAGGAGAGGCAAGAGGACTGACCCCTGGGGACCCCACAAGTGAGGGGCCTTGGGTTCAACCTCTGCCCCCCTGTCAACACCAATTGCGAGTGTCCCGAGAGGTAGGAGCAGAACCACTGTAAAACGGTGCCTCCCACTCCCAGCCCCCCGAGCCACCGCAATAGGATACCATGGTCGATGGTATTGAAAGCCGCCGAGAGATCTAATAGGAGTAGGACAGAGGAAAAACCCCTGTCCTGAGCCCTCCAGAGATCATCCATCAGCACAACCAATGCTGTCTCCATGCTGTCCCCGGGCCGGAAGCCTGATTGGTACAGATCCAGGTAATTGGCTTGCTCCAGGAACATCGGTAGCTGTTGAACCACCAGGCTCTCAACAACCTTCACTAAAAAGCGAAGGTTGGAGACAGGACGATAGTTCTTCAAAATGGCTGGGTCCAGTGCAGGCTTCTTGATGAGGGGTCTCACCACCGCCTCTTTCAAGGCGGCAGGAAAGGAACCCTCCCTCAAAGAAGCGTTGACAACTGCCTGGAGCCAGCCACGTGTAACCTCCCTGGAGGCATACACCAACCAGGAAGGACACGGGTCCAATAAACATGTGGTGGAGCACAGCCTCCGCATGATCCTGTCCACTTCATCCAAAGAAACAGGCTCAAACTCAACCCAGATGGTATCGGCCAGACTCATCGTCACCCCATCATCTGATCCCTGCCAGTCCGAGTCCAAGCCAGCCTGAATCTGAGCAACCTTATCCAACAGATGTTGACTAAATTCCTCCACTCTACCCTGCAAATGGTCCTCCCACACCTCTCGATGTAAGAGGGAACAAGTGACCCTAAACAGGGTGCTCAGGCGATCATCTGTGGACGCAATGAGAGCGGAGAAGTAAGCACACCTCGTCGCTCTCATCACCACCAGATAAGTCCTAATATAGGCTCTTAGCTGGGCACAGTCAGATTCGGAGTGGCTTGTCCTCCACCTGCTCTCTAGGCCTCTCCTTCGATGCTTCATCTCCCGGAGCTCCTCCGAAAACCAGGGAGCCAACCAGGATCTACAGCGAGGGAGGGGCCGCAAGGGGACAACCCTGTCAAATGCCTCTGAGGCCGCCTGTTGTCAGGTGGACACCAAGGTCTCAGCCGAGCTGTGGACAAGGGAAGTGGGCAAGAACCCCAGCGCCATCTGAAACCTCTCAGAGTCCATCAGGCGTCTGGGGCGGAATCATCTAATTGGCTCCTCATCCCAGCAGCCTGGGACAGCCTGCTGGAAGACCAGCCATAGGAGATAGTGATCCATGACAGGGGCTGACTAGTCAGTAAGCCCCCCCCCCAGATTACTACACCACTGCTCGGAGATAAAAACAAGGTCAAACGTGTTCCCCCCTCATGAGTAGGGCCCTGAATCACCTGGGTCAGGTCCATGGCTGCCATGGAAGCCATGAACTCTTGAGCCAAACCTGATGCCTCCCCCAGAGAGGGCAGGTTGAAATCGCCCAGAACTAAAAGCCTGGAGAATTCCACCGCAACCTCCGCGAGAGCTTCAAGCAGCTCGGGTAGGGCAGTTGCCATACCCAATTCCTGCAACTGTTCTTCAAATGTTTTAGCCTCTAGCCCCCAACTAATCACGCACCAGTTCCCATAAGGGGAATTAAGCACCATACAATCTTTTAAAGCTTATGTATCAGTTATTCAAAAGAAGAGGAAAATGCTATAAGATAGATATTCTACAAAAGGATATGTCTTGCATGTACATTAGAGATCTCTGGACTATGGTGAATTGCAAGTGTAATATAGAAGTATTTACCATATTTTTCAGAATATAAGACACACTTTTTCCACCCCCAAAAGTGGGTGGAAATGTCTGTGTGTCTTATACAGCGAATGTTGCTGAAGCTCCGCTCACACACCAGTGGAGTGATTAGACAAGCAGCTGATTGTTGGTTGGGTCGGCCTACCAATGATCAGCTGTTTCAGACTGCAAGGATTGCCATCGCCTATTGTTGCCTCTGCATGCCGTGTTTTCTGCCTCCGCATGCCCTATTTTTGCTCCGTTCTGGGCAGCAGGGATCAGAACAGGTGGAAAGTGGAGCACGTGGAGGCTGAAAACGGGGCATGCGGAGGCCAAAAATGGGGCACACAGAAGTGGCAATAGGCAATGGCAATCCCTACAGCCTGAAACAGCTGATCATTGGAAGGCTGATCCAACTGACAATCAGCTGCTTGTGCTAATCAGGCTGTGCTGAAGCTGAAACAGGCTGTTTGCTGTTTGCTGCAAGGAGGCAAATTGCAGGAGGCAGAGGCAGATTTTTTTTCTTATTTTCCTCCCCAAAAGTTAGGTGCGTCTTATACTTTGGAGCTTCTTATACTCCAAAAAATATGGTATTTATTTGTTGGTTTGCTTGTTAAATTTGTTTGCCTCCCATCTCATCATAAGCTTATGTACTTATACAATATTTGTAATTTCAAATATGTGATATGGTTTAAAGATACATTTGCAGAATATAATTTATTCTGTTTTTGGAACTTAAATGTGTGGAATAGACTGTTAATGTGGATGAAACAAAAACATGATGTGTAAAGTTGTATACTTCTGTGAACTTTGCTTAAGAATTTCAGATAGTCACTTCAGCTATCCCAGGACATTTTCTTAAAAAGAGAAAATATCAGAAAATTTGAAATTACATATACCACACTAAATACAGTAGAGATAAACTAACCAAAAAAATATTTTTCAATACCGAAGCTCCTATAATTCAAAGGAAAAATTCTAGTAGTATGCAACTTACAACCAAATAAATATCAACAGATTTCATAATCATTGTGAAATAATTATTAGAATGATTATGGAACTGCCTTTATGCAACTTGCATAGTATAATATTGACTTAGAGGAAATATGTGTTGTCATAATGATTTCAGCATTTTATGTTCGGGCTATGGCAGTGCTAGTAAGCTAGGGAAGTTGCATCAGCTAACTTCTTTCTCATCATATTATCTAGCACTTAGAGCATATGTGAAGTCTACAAGAATTTATGTGCAAGAGAGGAAATAGATAGAATCATATGACTGGAAGAGAACACAGAAATCTTCTAGTCCAAGGTAGGAGGAGACCTTATTCCATTCTGGTCAAATGGTTGTCCAATATATTTCTGAAAATCTCCACTTATGGAGCACGGACAACTCCAGGAGACAAGCTATTAAGCTGATTACTTGTTCTCACTCTCAGAATATTTCTCTTAAATTATAGGTTTGGTCTCTTTTTAACAAGCTTCCACCAATTACTTCTTGTCTTCCCTCTGGTGCTTTGAAGAATAAATCAATTTCCTCTTTTCCATGAGGGCCCCTCAAATATGGAAGACAGTTATGTCATCAGTAACTCTTCTCTTCGATAGGCTAGACCAGGGGTCCTTAAACTTTTTAAACAGGGGATCAATTTATGGTCCCTCAGACTATTGGGAGAGCGGACAGGCTGGGTGGGTATGGCTAGGTGGTCATGTGACTGGGTGGGTGTGACTAAGTCATGTGACTGAGTGGGCATGGCCAACTTAACAGTCCATTAAACAATGCACACAAATTAAGCTTTAATTTGTTTTGCTCCTGGGGATATTTTATTTGCTTTTGTTTGCATGTTGCTCTTTTGGTTGGCTTTTCTTTTTTTACTAAATCATTTTTTTCAGTTGTATAGGAGACTAGAGGTCCACTTCAGGAAACTCAGTTTTGCAGCAATTCTTCTCAGTCCCAAGGAGCTTACAATCAACAAGTCTCTCTCTGTGTGTGTCTCTCTCTGTGTGTGTCTTCTCTCTCTCTCTCTCTCTCTCTCTCTCTCTCTCTCTCTCTCTCTCTGTGCTCTCTGTTTTTCACCTCCCTCCACCTCCAGAAAGTCTCTGCAGGTCAAATACGGGCTAAAACGGCCCATGTTTTGGCCTCCCGGGGCATCTGTGCATCCCATTTTTGGCCTCCCTGCCTCCAGAACCTCTCTGCAGGCCAAATACGGGCTAAAATTGCCAGTTTTTTTGGCCTCTTGGCGTGTCTGTGCACCCATTTTTCACCTCTCCCATCTCCAGAACATCTCTGCAGGCCAAAAATGGGCTAAAATGGCCCTTTTTTTGGTCTCCTGGCAGCAGCCCCTACCCTGCCCACCCACTGGTCCTGGATCACATGGCTGCTCTGCCGACAGCAGAGCTGCTTTTCAAATTTGCAGAGCTGCTTTTCAAACTGGCAGTAGCCACTCCCCTACTTACCCACCAGCCCAGGAGCATGTGGCTGCACCAGCATCATCATCCCTTAGTCAGTGGCCCTCCCCTGTACCCTTCGGCCTCACCTTTGGCAGCCGTGGTGTGCAGTTCAACCGGTGAAATAATTAACCAGAAGTGCGACTGGAGTGGATGCTCGCTGGAAAATAAGGCTGATGGCGAGGGACAGGGCAAGGGGCATTTTGCATTTTGTCTGAATAACACAAGAATAAAAGAACTATTGAAAAACTATACTTTGAGTGGCGGGAACTCAGTTTATGACATTATCACTCCTCACCTTGACCCTATCCCTCTGTTGATGCAGTTTAGGACTTCATTGCTTTTCTGGCAGCTGCAGTACATTGCTGGCTCATACTTAAATAATAGTCCACTAGGAATCTAGATCTCCCTCACAATTACTATTGTTGAGCCAAGTACCACTTGAAATCCATGTGTACATAAAACATATCAAAAGTGACATTTCTGCCAACTGAGACAATTTCATCAGGAAAAAAATGTATTAATGTACCGTGTTTCCCCGAAAATAAGACCTACCCCGAAAGTAAGACCTAGCACTATTTTCTAAACCTACCCTAATATAAGACCTACCCCGAAAATAAGACCTAGTGTAAATCTCCAGTTCCAGGAAGACTTTTCAGGGAGCAACCGTGCACCAGCAGAAACACCCCACACACTCACACCCACTATTTTGCACCATAAATATATAAGACCTACCCGAAAATAAGACCTAGTGTGTTTTGGGAGCCAAAAAAAAATATAAGACAGTGTCTTATTTTCGGGGAAACACGGTAAATAATGTAAAGATAATGTAAATTTACCTACACTTATTCTTCATTATGGCATTTTTCAAATATTTTTATTGCTGGGTTAATTTCTTTTACTAGTGTAATTTCCCATTCTAGAATACCATTGGTCTAGTGGCAATTATGCATTCATTTTCTAATGTTTTATAAGAACAATTCTGGCTACTAATTTCTACCCTTCAAGGTAAGTCATACTTGGACACCAGAGACATGAATACTAAAACTATTTTTATTTTTAGGATTATAACAAAATTTGACAAGTATGAACGTGCTTTCCCTCTCCATTCTTTAATCCTAAACAGAACTAGGGAGGATCAAGTCTGAATGGCTTTCTCAAATTCAATTTTTGTTTTGGGCTCAGATTTCTCTTGTCTGCCTAGCCTGTGACTCCTCCACCTCTTCAATTTAATTTTCTCAGATCATTACATCTGAAAAGAGAAATGGAACATTTTATGCAATATGATTTATTTGTTGTAGGAAATAAATATTTCTATTGTCTATTCTGTAATTCATTTTGAAATGTAATTATATGGATTTCCTTATTTTCTAAAAAGTTTGACCAAATATTTTTGCAAAGTAGACACTATCACAAAAGGTGGAATTATGTATTTATTTATTTACACTCTTTTCAATACATTATAGAATGATTGCAATTAATATACAGTTGTTCTATGTTTAATAACCACTTGTTCAATGACTATTCAAACATACAGTGCTGAATAAGTGATACCATAGTTACAACCAGTCCTTGTACTTCAGGCCATCCCAGCATCTCTGCAGATCTGTGTGGCCCTATTTAATCATACCTGGGATTGTCTAGCCAGTGTGGTCATGTGCTTTTTGTTTCTTTGTTTTTTACTTACAACTTAACAACAAAGTTTCTGGTTCTAAATAGTAGTTAAATGAGGACTACCTATAATATAATTTTAACAGAGTATATAATACTACTCATGTCAAGTCTTTTTTTTCTTGTTTTATTTTTATTTTTAAATATACATCAACATCTATACATGTGGCAATCTGGGTATCATTCATTTTGATACAAGTAGCAATAATAATATTAATAATATTTGTTACATTAATCAAACTTGTGTTATCCTAATATTAAGATACAAATTTGTTTCAAAATAGTTATTCAATAGATCAATTTTCCATTTTAATGCCAATCACAATATTATTTGAGCATACATAGTAATACCATCTTTCAACCTGTAATCTTTCTATCTAGTTATTGCTTTTATTCTATTATATAAAAATATGTATGCTAATATTCCCTATATTTCTTATTTCCACCTCTATTCTAGCTTCTAATCAGTTAGTAATCCTAGTGTTAATACACATTTATGTTAAGATATAGTCCTTCATTGTCAATGTTTCAATGTGCCATTCTAGTGCCAATCACAATATTGTTTTAACATACATAATAATACCATCTTTCAACCTTTAATCTTTCCATTTAGCTATTGATTTATGTAAAAGTGTGTATTCTTACTTCTACCTATTCTAGTTTTTAATCAGCTGCTTTAAAGAGGTGGTATTAGCTATCTTTTCTGGTTCTCAGTTCTGGCTTTGTATGCATCATCCTTATTTATCATCCTTAAGATTTATTTATTTATTTATACAATTTATTGGCAACCCATCTTACTGCAGGGTAACTCTAGGTAGTTTACAATCAAAAAATAAAAATTGTACACACTAAAAGCATAAATAAGTTAAAACAAAACAAAACACTATGATTCAATTAAAGATGGGTTGGGAGAGCAGAAGCAGTGGTGGTGGGATTTGTTGTTAATCTATCAACCACATCCACTGTGATGCTCCTCTCTTAGAGCCCCAAGCTAACTGACAGAGATGGGTCTGTATGCTCTAATGGAAGGTAGGGAGGGTTGAAGCTATCTTTGTTCCAGGGGCAAGATGCTCGAGAAGGCAGGCACAATGGCAAATAAGGCACTTCTCCTGGACCCAACCAGCCAGATTTTTTGAGTTGAGAGGGCTCCTTGGCAGCACGAATGGGGCAGATGAATTCCAGTGGGATGAAATGGTCCCTCAAGTAGCCTGGACCAATGCCATAAAAGGCTTTAAAGTTGATTACCAACAGCTTGAATTGCATCCAGAAGCAGACCAGCAGTCAGAGCAGCTCACAGAGCAATGGTATATAGACCATTCTTTGGGGCCCACAAACTGTCTGCATCACTGCACTCTGCACTAGCTGAAATTTCTGAATGCTCTTCAAGGGTAGCCCCTTCTTTCTTTGCCCCTTTTTAGCATAAACTAGGGCTTTTACAATATAGCTGTAGGAAAACTTCTCCGGCACAGATTCTATAGCATGAAATACAATCAGGCTTGTCTACCAGCAGATTTTAAAGATAGGATGAACACCTCTGCATTCAAAGGATTATCTGCAAAGCTGACATTTATGATTAATGCAGAATGTGGCTGGAAAATTCAGGAAACATTGCACTGTTCTTCTTTAGAAAAATTAGAAATTGATATATTGTTTTTATTGGTTGATTTGAGTAATTGTGACTCTAAATAAACACTTGTGACTCTAAATAACACATTTGTTTATCCAAAATATTATGACCAGCTTGTATAATGGTCTTATGTGTATATAAGCAATCCTCATGGTGGGCCATTTTAATTTACATTCATTTTTAAATCACATTTAAGCTCTGCCAGATCTTGTTGAATCAACTTATATGTGAGTCAGGACCTATTTTAATAAAATAGTAGAAGGATCTTCTTTTGTCATCTTCTCTACCTCAGCAGATATTGTAGTTGAAATTAGGCTATTGAATGCTTAGATTTAGTTGTCATCCCAATAATGGAGTGGTTTTAGGTTATGGGGCTCTTCGGTTCTTGCAGAATTATCACCTTTGGTCATGGATGGGATTGCCTTGCACCAGAATGACCCTGTTTTAATCTGAGGATTCTGCTGAACTTATGACTACTTGTTAAGGACCACATGGCATTCATAACTATGAGTTGTGTGTCAGTTATACCCATTCCTGGACCAATGTGCCTTTCTCATAGTCATCCATGTCCTAGTCACCTGGACTATTTATTAAATTTATGTATCACTAATTTCATTGTTAGCAGCTATATGGTAATACACTCTACTTGGGGCAGCCCTTGAACAGTATCTGGAAGTTGGTTCAGAATGCAGCAATCCAAACAGTTTTATACCAACCTAGACTTGTGCATGTGTCACTTTTGTGGGAGATGCAGTGGCTGCCAATCTGCTTCGGGGTATAATTCAAAAGTGCTGGTTATCACAATTAAAGCCTTATATGGTTTTGGATCAGGGAATTTGAAGGACTGCGTCTTCCCTATTACATCCACTTATCCCACCAAGATGGGAAGGCAGGATATGTTGTCTGTTTGACAGGAATGCAGTAATCAACTTATGAAGGGATCCGGAAATGCCGTAAGTGTTTAGTTTTAACAGTAGTTTGTCATGTACCACTGAATCAAAGGGTTTGCAGAAGTCTATGTAAATTGCATCTATTGTTTTACCCTGGTTGAGTAGAGAAGTCCATATGTTTTTGCAGTGTAGGAGTTGTAGGTTGCAGGACAGTTTTTTCCTGAAACAAAATTGTTTTTGGGAGAGTAGGTTGTTTCACTCTAAGTGGAGGGTGATGAATTGGTTAATGATTGATTCCATGACTTTGCACGTGACATGACACAGTGAGATTGCTCTGTAGTTTTCAACCAGGCTGGGGTCACCTTTTTTGAACATAGGGATGACCATAGCTAAGGACCATAGGTTTGGTAAGGAGCTGGTTTTGAATGATATATCATATCATTCAGGGATCCCGAGAGGTGGCATGCCAAGAAGAAGGGGCTAAATTCTAAATTTGATAGGAAGGGGAAACTTTTAAAATTTTTAATTGATTGTCTTAAGGGGTTAGGGAAGGGATAAATGGGTCTTTGTCCAACCCGTTCGTTGGGCGGGGGGGCCGGGACTCCAGGGCCTGAGGTGGGGGGCGATTCCCAGGGTGGTTGGTGTTGGCAGGAAGCGGAGAGGCATAGGGCGTATCATGTGTTGGGGGAGCACGCCATCTTTGTGCGGTTGCTGCGCTCGACCCTATGGCCTCCTCCCAGGGGGCATGGGAACTGGGACCCCTGGGCTTAGGCTGGTGTATTTTAATGCCAGGTCCGTGGCTAATAAGTCCACCCTCCTCCGTGAGTAGTGAGGAGGAGGCTGCGGACCTGGCCTGCATCACCGAGACCTGGTTGGGCCCAGAGGCGGTGTCCCTCTGGTAGATTTGTGCCCTCCAGGTTTTGGGTTTTGCACCGCCTCGGGCCCAGGGAAGGTGGTGGGGTGGCCGTGGTTATTCGGGAGACCTTGTTTCCAAGGGAGGTCACTGTTCCAGAGATAGGTGGGAGTGAGACACTCCTCTTGAGGTGGGGCCCAATGGTGGTGGGCTTGCTGCTGATACCTTTCACCCAGCTATGTGACAGCGGCCCTACCTGGGCTTCTCGATGTTCTCTGGGGGTGGCGGTGGAGTTCCGGGGCTTATAGTCCTGGGGACTTCAATCTGCCCTCCCTGGGGAATGCCGGGTTTAGCCCAGGAATTCATGGCTTCTATGGAGGCCATGGGCCTGACCCACTAATTCAGGGCCCGACCCATGAGGGGAACACTCTTGACCTAATTTTTGTCTCTGAACAGTGGGTGGTGACAGAGGGCAGGCCATTTTACGGCTGTGCCCGTTCCATGGTCTGATCACTATCTCCTACGGCTGGTCTTCCAACAGGCTGCCCCCCACTGCTGGGATGAGGAACCAGCTTAGATGGTTCCTTCAGCTTATGGACCCGGGCGGTTCTGGAGCTGGGGTTTCTTCCCTCTTCTCTTGCCCACAGCTCTGTTGAGGACCTGGCGGCTGCTTGGCAGCAGGCGCTTCAGAGGCTCTCGACAGGGTTGTCCCCATGCGACCCCTCACACGCGCGTGGATCCCGGATGGCTCCTTGGTACTCGGAGGAGCTCCGGGAGATGAAACGCCGCCGGAGGGGCTTAGAGAGCAGGTGGAGGTCCACCCGCCTCAGTCCGATCGAGCCCAGCTAAGAGCCTACATTAGGACTTACCTGGTAGCTGTGAGGGCGAGAAGGTCTTATCTCTCCGCTCATAGCGTCCGAGATAACCGCCCAGCCGCCCTGTTTCGGTAACCCGCTCTCTCCTTCGCGTAGGGGAGGCGGACCCACGGGCAGGGCTGAGGAGTTTGGTCAACATCTGTCGGATAAGATCGCCGGATTCGAGCGGGTTGCCCTCTGATTTGCAGTGGTCTGAGGAATGGGATGCAGGCAGTCTGGCCAGTCTGGGATGAGTTCGATTCTGTTTCCGAGGATGAAGTGGACGGGATTATGCACGCCTGAGTTCCACCACATGTTTGTTGGACCCGTGCCCTTCCTGGCTGGCTTATGCCGCCAGGGAGGTCACCTGCGGCTGGCTCCGGCAGTTGTCAACGCTTCATTAAAGGGCGTCTTTCCCACTGCCTTGAAGGAGGCGGTGGTGAGACCTTCTGAAGAAGCCTGCCCTGGACCCTACCGTGTTAGACAACTTGCCCAGTCTCCAACCTTCGCTTTTAGCAAGGTTGTTGAGAGTGTGGTGGCTCAGCAGTTTCGCTTTTCCTGGATGAAGCTGACTACCTGGATCCCGTATCAATCGGGCTTCCGCCTGGTTTCAGCACGGAGACGGCATTGGTCGCACTGATGGATGATCTCTGGAGGGCTCGACAGGGTTTTTCCTCTGTCCTGGTCCTATTAGACCTCTCAGGCTTTCGATACCATCGACCATGGTATCCTCCTCACGCCTCGGGGGTTGGGTATAGGGGCACTGTGCTGGTGGTTCACCTCCTACCTCTCGGGCGATGCAGTCGGTGTTGGCGGGGGCAGAGGTCTACCTCGAGGTGCTCTCTTGTGGGGTCCCTCAGGGGTCGGTCCTCTCCCCCTGCTATTTAACATCTACATGAAGCCGCTGGGTGAGATCATCCGTGGTTTTGGGGTGAGTTTCCATCAGCAACGCTGATACTCAGCTGTACATTTCCACCCGAACCAGATCGGTGATGCCCTCTCCCTGATGACCCAGTGTCTGGATGCGGCACGGATTTGGATGAACGGAAACATGCTTCGCCTCAACCCGCCAAGACTGAGTGGCTGCAGCGTGGGCATCTCGCCCAGTTTGGAGTGTCCATCTTTGGCCATAGGGGAGTGGTATTACCCCCGTGGATAGGGCGGAATCTGGGGGTCCTCCTGGATGCTCGGCTCGCTGGAGGAGCAGGTGGGGGCGTCGCCAGGGGGCCTTTGCCCAGCTTCGCCTGGTTCTCCAGCTGCGCCCTTTCTGGACCGAGATGCCCTGCGACGGTTACTCATGCCCTTGTTACCTCCAGACTCGACTACTGCAACGCTCTCTATTTAGGACTGCCCTTGCATACCATCCGGAGATTGCAGCTGGTGCAGAATGCGGCGGCGGTGGTGATGGGAGTTTCGGTTCTCCCATGTTACCCTCCTGCGCTGCCTTCATTGGCTACCGGTTTGCGCTCGGGTGAGATTCAAGGTTTTAGTGTTAACATTCAAAGTCCTTCATGACATGGGTCCCCAATATTTAAGAGGCGGCTCCTGCCGACATCAAATGCCAACCGCCTCTGTGCGAGCACATAGGCAAGGACTCCTTGGGGTCCCATCGGCTGGCAATGCCGGCTGGCGGTCCCCCGAAGAGCCTATTCTATAGCTGCCCCAGACCTCTGGAACCAATTTCCCCTGGAGCTCCGTCTGGCCCCTGACCTGCACCTTCCGCCATGACCTGAAGACCTGGTTGTTTAACCAACTGGTTGTGATTTTCTGGGACGGGATGGTTTTATGGGATAGTTTTAAGGATTTTATGGGTGTACTGTAATTGTAATGGGGCTTATTCTAGTTTAATTTGCTTTTAAATTATTTATTGTTGTTGTTGTTTTTTTGTAAGCCTTGAGTCTTGGAGATGGGGCATATAAGTCCCATTAATAAATAAATAAATAAATATAATGCTTAGGGGTTCTGCTATGGCAGGAGAGCTTTTTTAAGAAGTATGCACAAAATCCATCGGGGCCAATAGATAGGGATGGTTTTAGGTTTCGTAGTGCCTTTTCTACATTATCTTCTGTAAAGTCAATATGTAGTAGATCATTGCAGTTAGTTGTGGTAACTGCAGTTAGTTGTAGTTGTCGTACAACTAGGAAATGTGGGGCATGTCTTCCTATCTTGGGTCCTATCTATTAGGACAGTGGTTCTCAACCTTTTCTTCACCACGAACCCCCTTTAAACATCATTTGTGGCAATGGACCATGGTCACAGATCCCTAAGTTTTAACTCAAGATTTAAATCATAACATTTCTTCAAACCTTTGCGAACCCCTGTAATGATTTTATACCTTCTTAAGGATCTGTGGATCACAGATTGATAACCACCTTATTGGAGAAATACATGTGGTGGGACTATAAAAAAGACCCTTCTCTCTTCCCCCCCAATACATTTTTTATTTTTGTTTCTTTAAATACATCTTTGGGTAAACAGTGTGGTTCCAGGTCTCTTAACATTTTAAAGCAAACATGACCATAGTTACATATTTCTACTATTAACTTTCTTAACTGATTTAATATTATTACATATTACCATTTTTTTCATTCAATATTCTCATGTTAGTTTGTATCAATCTCTATATTCTTAATATCATTTTTTAAAATACATACTCGAAGTTGTCATATTTGCAAAATTTATCAAATTATATCATTCAGTTAATCATTCATAAATTCATCTTAGTTTATATTATCCAGTATTTATCCCTTTTAATATTAATTTTGCCACCATTATATTTTTAAAACAAAATCTCTCTAATCTCATTACATTACACAATCATACTTTCCATCTTATTTTCATTTAACAAATTATATTTTCTAATAACAATATAATCATTTTTATCTATTACTGTATACTGTATACATATATATTCTCCATCAGATCCCACATGGATTTCCTACCCCATACTATCATATTGGTTTTCTTATATATCCATAAACAATTATAAATCTTAAATAACAATCCTATAAAATCTTATTTTCATATTTATTCCACTTAGCATATTAATCCTTATTTTTATTCTAATTGATATTTTATATGTCTTTAATAATAATTCTAAGACAAAATATTAATTTCAGGTTTATCAAAATCAATAATTATATATCTTAACTAATAAAGCAACCATTCATGTGGAATCCTTATCCTTCCCTTCTTCAACCATTGTCTCTTACTTTCCTTACTATATTATTCTCTTCCTAGCTTTTCTGACCCTTTCTCTTGCTCATTCTCTATTGTATTCCACTGTTTCTTTTTCCAGTTATCTGATTTTACCCCCATTTTCTCCAGATCTTCTTTCTGTAGTTTCCTTCCCTGTTGATTTACCCTCAGAATATTCTCCTCTTGATTTTATTATATCAATCATTAACATTTTAAATTTGATTTCCTTTTTGTCCTTTTGCTTTATTTGTTGCTCTTTGCTGTTTTGCTGTTTTCTATTTAACTCCTCCTCCTCCTGCATTCTTTAAAGCTTTTCTTTAAAACCATACCAATACTTTGCCCTTGTCTCTTTCCAAGATGTTTTCTGAATTTCCTAAATTACTCTATAAGAATTTGGAACCATCTAAATCATCCTGATCCTGTTGAATTTCCAAGACCGGACAAGTCCAGCAGATGCTGCCAGAAGTGGTATACTAAACCTATATGTTTAAAACATATAAAATTTTTATATCCATCTTGTTTAAAATTAAATGGAAACTGTCATTAAATCTTGTACTTCTAAACATTTTTTGTTTGGAGGCCCAAATAACTGCTCAATAACATTACATTATTACTGAAAGGAACCATAAATAAAGGACAATTGTTTCCAATTTCTAATGGTTTAATCTTTATTCAAATAGAATTCAAGTATTCATATATGTTTATATATAAAGTATAAAGCAGAACAAAATACAAATGGTGTTTAAAACTATCAGTACAATCCAATATTCTGAAAAATAATTTAAGTATCACTCTGACATTCAATTTATTACATAGAAAATGCAGTAACTAGCTTTTACTTTAAAAAAGGTACAAAAATAAAAAATCAGCACTGTAAAGCTCAAGCTGGTCTCATTTTTGTGTTTCCCTATACTCTTTTCAGTAGTTCAATTTCAAAGCATAGCTTATATTAAAAGTGTCCTATAACTGGAGGGATACTCATCAGCTCTCAAGCAACAGGTGTGGCTTTAGAAGAGAGTAGGCGAGCCTTAGCAATAGTTGGTTTATCAGAGATCTATTGAAGCTTTTTGAAGCTTGACACCTATTATACTTGGTTAGCAGATTACTATTGGTGCCTGCTTCCTACGCTGTGTAGGTTTCCTGCACATAGTGCTGTTTGGAAATAGCAACAGAACTGTGAAAATTCTGTGAAGTACCAGCTTTTACTCAATGTCGGTTTGTGTCAATTTTGGCTGGGATGTCTCTGAATCTGCAAAACAGAAATGAGAAGAAAATTAGTAATCTCATCAAAACACAATGTTTCTGCTTTACAAAAGAAAATTTGTATATAGGGAAGGGAGGGGAAACAGAAGGGCTTCACTATTTTAAAATTACATTGAAGTGAACAGCATAGAAACAGGGATATCATTTCTTTAAGCAGGACTATGACTGCCCAATTTGTTTTCATTTTGATTTTACTTAGCAATATTAAGACAGTGTAAATGACTTGACATGAGTTCTTGAAATATTATATAAAATATTGCACATGAAAAGGTTTTGAATAATTATGAATTCAATACAAATGAAACATATTAGTTTCATTCCCAAAATATTCAAAAGGTTTTTACAAAATATATAGGATTTTAAAACAGTTTAAACTTGGAATTTCATGGATATATAAAATGTAAAAACACTTACTTCAATTCTCTAACTATTTAATACTGGCAAAAATATAAACTAATATCAATGGGAATGACTGAGCTTTAAAAAAATAGATGCAGATTTATTTTTCTGCTGTTCAGTCTATCAATAACTACCTGACATAACTGACCCTTCTGGCAAGTGCTGCTTTGTAGTAAAGTCGACAGCACCTAGCCTTAACATATTCTCAGATCCATTCATTAATAAAAGATGGACTATGGATATACTTGGAAGTTCAGATTATGTGGGAGACAAAATATTTTTTATTCTTGCCACCAAGAATACCAAGTAATTCCAATGTTGAAACATCGATTGCACTGAAAACACACAGAAAAACTCTTATTTAAAACTATTACAGAAAATGGGGGCCTTCTAAATTTTTGATTTTAGATATTTATTTCAAATTAAACTTTAAGCAACTGCAGATACAGCCCTGTAAATTTCAGAGATTATCTTTTCCTTTTTTTAGTGCATCATTTAATATTAACCAAGAGTGTTCTATACCTCATGCCACAACTGCACCAAATTCTAGGGCCACTAATAGATACAATACTTCTCTAAAATGGTTTACAACTCTGAAATGCTTTTCCTTGACAGAATAATCAACATTGCTTTTAAGTATTTTGTGCTTTTAAAATATTTTGGCTTGCACTACTTTAAATGCTTGTGAAATTGGAAATTATTTTGGAAATGTTCAACTATACTTTTTAGCAAGAAGAAATTGTTAGGTTATTTTCTTTTTGATATACTATTGTACTCTGTTAAGACATCTAACAACAGAATATAAATTAATTATTTACATAAAAACTGTCTTAATGAGAAAAACATTTAAAACATCTAGGTGAATTTTCTAATCAACTTTTTAATATTATGAACATACGACATTCCTTGGACTTAAGTTTTCTTAAAACAATGTAAATACACTATCACATACTTAATATTAAGTATTAAAAACCTATTTAGCCAACAATTATTTCATGTTTTTGTTCATACATCTTTAGTAATAAATCATACTGAATTCAGTGGGACTTGTTTTACTGAAGTGTGCAGCCTTGCAATTTGAGGAGGTAGATATAATTTAAAACGTGTTATTTTAGGCGCTTAGTTTCATTCTCCACAGAAGAGGCTGGAATAGGTAGTTCTTGACTTACGACCACAATTGAGCCCAAAATTTCTATTGTTAAGATAGTTAAATGAGTTTTGTTCCATTTTACAACCCTTTTTGTCACAGTTGTTAAGTAAATCACTACACTGTTAAATTAGTAACACGGTTGTGAAGTGAATCTGGCTTCACCATTGAATTTGCTTGTCAAAAAGTCAAGAAAGATGATTGCATGACCCTGGGACGCTACAAAACCTCCATAAATATGAACCAGTTGCCAAGCATCCAAATTTTGATCACCAGACCATGGGAATGCTGCAACAATCATAAATGTGTGTCGTAAGTCATTTTTTTCAGTCCTGCTGTAACTTCGAACAACCACTAAACAAATGGTTGTAAGCCAAAGACTACCCATAGATAAAAGAACAAGAGTTCTTCTGACATATAAGAGTTCTCTATTTAATAGTCTAATTTCATTTAAAAAATATTCCATTTTGTTTCCAGTATATCATTAATTCATTGAATGCAAGGTTTTTTAATGATCATTTTAGTTTGTAATTTTTTTCTTTTCTTTTACAGCAGAGTACAAATTTAGCTCATGGAGTTATTGTAGAAGCCTATTTCTGTGCCATTCTTCACAAATACCCCATAAATAAAATAATGAACTCCCAATCATAAGAATTAAATTCTATTTTGAATGTGATGAATTTGCCTAAATTCAAATGGTTGGATTAGGACTAATTCTGTATTTTTTACTGTTACATAAAAGTAATGTTATTATTTCCTAATAAAGGGCCTACATGAAATGTGCAAAAGTGTGACATCAGTATAAGTTGTAGAAATTTCATTTTGCATGCTGCATAATTAACAGCTATTTTATATTAAAATCATGCATTTTAAAAATTAGTCTGCAAAGGTTCAGGAAAAGTAAACAGCCTTGATATACATTAATCTACCATTTATTTTGCTTGGAATTAAAGCTATTATGTATAAAGTAGAAATAATTTCTACTTTATTATTTATTTATGCTATTATGCAAAATTACTATTTATTAATTTTCTTATTTATTTTAATCTGCCTTTAATTCAGGGAGGGGGGTCTGCACCAAGGGAGGCTCATTCAATTTCATTGTACATATGTTGTGCATTGACAATAAAGGTTTGATTTGATTTGATTTTGTCAACCCAAGGCCTAATTATTTTCAACTGTAAGGAGAAACTTTACTGAATATTCTTCTTTCAGAAGAGGAGGAATGTATCATTCAATATTTGATTAGCATCAAAAATATTTGTATTAACCATATGCCTTAATTTCCTAATTATTAAATTCTCTTCTAATAGCAAAGAAAAAAATAACAGCAAAATAGAATTCTTATATTTGGCTATGTCAGAAATGGGCTATTGGGATAGGATCTTGGGTGGCATACATTCTGAGATTGAGGAGTGACTTCTTAGGCTGGGCACCCATTTCAAGTCCAGATTGAGATTTAGATTTTCTTTTGTATGACAATGTATGTTTCCTAGCTTTCTGCCTCTTTTCTATTTTCTTCTGATACTCACTTGGAGGAAGAAGAGAATCTGCAAGAAATAATGGAAAAGGAATTCTTTACTTAAAATGCATTCCGGATATAAAGAGAAGGGAAATCTATGATCCATCCAAAAGGTGTTGAATTGCAATCTTGTCCCATGGATAATAGAAATTAATCAGGAGGATTATAACTTCTCTTTTTCTAAGATAGAATTTAGCCCAATATGTTTTAACAATTGTTCAAAGCACTTGCTTAAAGCAAAGTGATTACAAAAGATGTTCAGATCTATATTAAATATTTAAATGTAATATGAATTTGGTTCTATAAAAACAATTTAAGATTATGCAAAGCATTCTAAATTGCACTCTGCAAAACCTATAGGACTACTCAAGTGTCTGTGTCTGAATTCATAAAACTATTATTTGTATGCAGTAAATATGAGAGTGCCCATATAATAGACTTTATCCATGGTCATTTATTCCCTAGTCATTTTGATTATGCTATTATAATGTGTTCCACATAGGTCTGACTTTGAAGTGCATTTGGAAAGTGCATCTGATCCAGAATGCAATGGCTCAAGTATCCATGGACACTCCTTGTTGCACCCCTGCAATACATTATTTTTGGAGCTGTACTGGCTATTGATTGTACATTGAATGTAATTCTAGATGGTGGTTAACATCACCTGCCAAAGCCCTATATAGTTCATGGCTTGGATATTTATAGGAATGGCTTCTTCCAAAAACATCTGTTCACTGAATATTGTCAAATTGGACAAACTCTGTGTCCTTTGCTCAGAAAATAGGTGCTAGAATAGTATGGGTGCTAGAATAGTATGCCTTCTCTATTGTTCGTCCACTTCTTTGGAACAGCAGTTTCCCAGACCCTCAAATGGCCTATTCCCTGTTGGTGTTTAAAAAGGGCTTGCCCTAACCCTGGGAATATAATTATGTGTTCTTAAAAAAATGGATATGGTTTCAGTGATGAGGCTATATATACATACGTATGGTCTACAATTATCCTTAGGGTCTTATACTGTGGTTTTGTGGCTTTAATTTGTTAACTATATCATGTTTTGTTTTAATCTGAGATATGGAAGGAACCAAATACTACTTCTGTGTAATTGGAGTGGACTATTAACTACATAAAATAAACAAACAATTATGTGCAGACAGCTGCAAGAACTTTCCATAAAGTGTGACTGTTTCATTGCTTGTAAGAAAGATATTGGGCATGAACCAACATGCCTTGCAAAGTACCATCTTTAATGCTTTGCAAAATCTTAAATGCTCTTACTTCTCCGAACATTTCTTCAGATGAACTGCCATATTGTGATGTGTGAATTCAAGTCTGATAAGTTGCAGAATGTGAATAAAAATACTTTATTTACTTATGACCCACAATATATAAACAGGCTTATAAATTAGAGCAGGGATTATTAAGCAATCTTTTACAGCATATTAAACATGATGTAATATTTTTAAAAGTTTTTAACACATTACCATTAAGCAGAGTATTTTTTTTCTCCCACTGATCACGTTGCTGAAGCCATTCATCACCATAACCACTACTAATCAGTTTGCTGAAGTTTACAGGCTCATTTTTTTTATGAGCAGGCCTTCATAGAAAATAAGAAATAATTAAGTTTTAAACTGAAACTAGGCCTAATAGATTTTTCATAGTAATAATTATAAGCAAACAACACAAATCGTATATAATTTCAAAAACAAAGCAAAAAGAAAAACTGAATACCTATTTCCCTATTATTTGAGAAAACATTCAATTATTAAAGGCCCAATAATTAGTGGAACTGAAAAATGAAATGTCAAACTATTTCACAGAAGCCTTCCCAAGTAGGTAAACTGTGCAACAGAAGTAAACATTTATTTTGTGGTTTGCATGTACATTCTCTTTGTAACATGCTGGTTATTACAATTCTTGTTTTGCTTCTTTCCTTTAGTTGTTTAATTATCAGTTATCCTGTGAAATTTATTTCTAAAATTGTATCAAAAATTCTTTCTAATACAAAGACACAAGCAATTAGCAGCACAGTTCTTTGGACAAATGACAAATCCTGTTATTGTATCACTGTTGTTGATTACACCCTCCCTTTTAGTAGTCAAGGGGAAAAAAACTGTTAAAAGTTCAGAGAACCTAGCTACTATTAATGTTAAGTACTGGTAGCCCTTGACTCACCATCATAATGGAGCATATTACAATCATAAGTTGTGACAGTTACAAAAGGGTTATCATGCAACTGATCCAATTTTACAGATTTTTTGTGGCAGTCATTAAGTAAATGACCATGGGTGTTAAGCAAGCCCATTGATTGCAATGGGCTGTTTTTGCTGAAAATCAAAAATAAATGCTAGTTTTCACCAAAAAGCCAAAAATTGTAGTCATGTAACCGCAGGACATCACAAACAGCCGCAAATGCAAACTGGTTGCCAAGTGTCTACAATGTGAAAATGTGACCACACCTCTCCCAGCAATCATAAGTTTGGAACTGGGCTATAAGTGCCTTTTGGGGGTCCATTGTAACATCAAATTCTAAGCAAACAGTTGTATAGTCAAACTCATGAAAATAACAAGTCAGATTTTTATGTATATTGATTTTGTCATGTTAAACATAATTAGTATCCATGGATCAAAAACAAACTTCATGAAGTATGACAATGGATTGTTAGAATATTTTTTAAAAATATGCAATAGTGAAAAATTATGAAAGCAAATTAAAGCATAACAGGCATCAACATTCCACATCTGATAAACCATATTTGCCTGGGAAGTCCTCAGTTAATGTCCACTCAATCAGTGCCAAGTTAGTAGCAGTGGAGTCATATAATTATACAGTGTAAATCTGAATTAGGAAGGCTGCAAGGGAATATCTATTTGCACCAACTCTGTGAAATTACTCACTTCATTTGAAACCAGCAGTAGCCTGAAACCAGCTATAGTTCATCTTTGATATTACCAATATTACGAAGGATATTCTATCCTTGTTAAGTGCTTGTGTGATTGCAGTTTTATTTTAGAATGTCTGACTTTGTTCATTGCAACTCTTGTTTTGCAATTGTCTTTCGCTTTACTCTTTTTAAATCTGGATACTGTCCTATTTGTAATTATATTAGTTCACATGGACATATTGCCTATCCAGAGTCTTTAGTTTATACTCTTCAGGATGAAATTAGGTGTCCAACTCAACCTGTGTGTTCTTTTGAGTTGCCTCTCTATCAGCCCCCTCTACCCCAAAGACCCTGCAGGAGAAAGGAAGTATAGAAAAATATTGGATCTGGCATAGTGAGTGAGACCTTTGGACTGTAAACGCAAAGCTTTTGGTGTGTCCCGGCCTCAAGATGCAGTGCTCTTACTGAACTTAATAGGGATATTAAGATGGCAGGTTCCACGGTTTGTAATGAAGATGACGACTGAACTGAGCACGGCATTGTGACCCATAGGAAGAAGTTTTGGATAAGGGAAGATATGAATCAGGTATTGCAAATCAGTCGTGTGAAGTGAGCAAGGTATCTAGAAAGAGAAGCCACTTTCTGGTTGGTAACTCAATAGTAAGAAATGTCAATTTCGGAAATGATATGGAGATTTTGAACAAGGTGTGGTGTCTGCCTGGTGCTACTGACAGCAGAGAAAAGAGACACATTGTCAAGATAATAAAGAATGCTAGTAAGGACTGTGATGTTGATGTTGTTGGGCATCTTGCACTAATGACTTGTCCAAAGGATTTCCAGAACCTGTGGCAGGAACTTAGCAGAATCAGCTGTAGTCTTACTTTTTTTAGAGGTATTACCTGTATATAAGGACCGAAATGGAAAAGGAATTCAAAGTGTAGTTAAAAGAGTGGTATAAAGCAGAAGGTTTTGATTATATTAATCATGATGTTTGAAGTTGGTCTGATGAAAACCTATCCAAAAGAAATGGTTTGTATCTGTCACTGAAAGAGACTGAGTTACTTAATACTAAATTCAGGAGTTTTCTGGATAAACATTTAAACTGAAAAATGGGGAAAGAGAGTTAATTGCTACAACACATTTCAGTCCCCAGTAATAAAAAATTAATATATTTCTATATAATATATTATTTATATATACTATATATTATTTCTATATAATATTTCTATCATAAATATTTGTGCAGTTTAAGAATATTATGGTTGATGTTAAGAAAAAACAAGCTTTTGATAGTGCATCTTTGTAGGTATTTATAAGGATTAGAGTATTAAATAAATAATCATGAACGAATTGAATATTATATATGTATGTGTGTATATATATATACATACATACATACATACATACATACATACATACATATATTGATCCTGAGAAAACTGAGTGATCATTTATACAAAGCTGTTTACAACTATCACCAGAAAGATTACTGTCTGGATGGAAAACTTTTATTTGGACTACTGCATCCAGTTCTGGTCACCATAATATAAAAAAGATGTGAGACTCTGGAAAGAGTGCAAAGAAAAGTAACAAAAATAATTACTATGTTTCTCATAAAATAAGGCCTGGTCTTATTTTTTTTTTAGCCCCGAAAAAACGGCTAGGATGTCTTTTCAGGGGTGACTTAATTCCCCCCCTTGCATCCTCACCTAGAGCGCCCCGCAGGCAGCCATGCCTCGCCACCAGCTGCTCCTAATGGGCGATCATGGCGGAGCGCAGAGAGCTCTCTACTCCCGCCAAGCACCTTTGCTGCAGACCTGAGACCTTTGGTGCCCGCCGCTGCTGCTGAGATGAGCGGAGCTGGCGTTGCAGTGAAACGGAGGTGATTTCGGCTCTTGAAATCACCCCCGATACCACCGTTGTGGGACGGTCCCCTGGGACATAAGCCGACTTGTAGGGTCGGTGAGTGGCTGGGGTGCTTCCTGACGATCCCAGGGACATTGCAAAGTCCCTGGTTGATCCAGGACAGCCCCTTTGCCAGCAGCGGATCGAGGCAGCCATTAAGCTGCTGAAGCTGTGACAGCTCCAGGAGAACGAGATTAAAAGAAGTGTGTCGGTGCGGTGAGATGGTTTTTTCTTTTTTTTCTTTTTTTAGAGAACACCCTAGTAATTTTAATTGAGCTTAAAAGTTAAGATTGAAATGGAATAGGTGGCGTGAGTGATTTTGTTGGAGATTAAGGAGACTTCTTTTTACGGTTTATAAAGGTTTAAAAAAAAATAAAGGCTTCTTTTTTTTCTCTCTTTTTCAGTTTTTCAGATTGCTTGTGCTTATATATAATTTCTTTGGATTTTTGGATCTTAATGTAATTTGACCTTTCCTTTTTCTTTTTGTGTAAAGATATGGTTTTTGAGGTTTTTTTCTTTATTTTAAGAAGGGAAATGAAGCGATACATTGTTGCTATTATCTGGCAAGGAAGGGAAGTGAAAGTTGGGAAAGAAACACAGCATTGCCACCTAGAGGCTTGTTTTTTTTTAAAAAAAATACTTACAAGAACTATCTTAAGGGCTCTGTGTTGAAAGTTAGATATAGGAAAGCGCTGGAAATTGTTTATACAGGTGCTTTCTGTAAACTATTATGTATTCGAGTCTGGATTTGAAGCTAAAGGATGAAGTGACCTTGGAGAACTTAAAATACAAAGAGCTGAAGTTTTTTTTTCTTTGTGAAGCCTTGGATATCAAATGGTGGCAGCTGATTAGAAGCAACCTAAACTTAAGGAAAATATCCTAAAGTTGAGAGCAATCAACTAATGGAATAGTTTGTCGTCAGAAATTGTGGTTGCCCCATCACTGGAAGCTTTTAAGAAGAGACTGGACTGACACTTGTCTGAAATGGTATAGGGTCTCCTGCTTGAGTAGAGGGATGGACTAGAAGACATCCGAGGTGTCTTCCAAATCTATTATTCTATGTTGTATTTTCTATTCTTCAAAGCACCTGAAGGCAGTAAGAGAAGCAATGGATGGAAACTAATCAAGGAGAGAACCAACTTGGAACTGAGGAGAAATTTCCTGACAGAACGATTAATCAGTGGAACAACTTAACCTCCAAAAGTAGTGGGTGTTCCGACACAGGAGTTTTTTAATAAGAGGTTGGACAACCAGTTCTCTGGAATGGCACAGTATTTCCCATTTTAGCAGGGGTTGGACCTCCAATATTCCTTCTAACGCTATTATTCTAGTGTTCTTTTAATAAGTATTGCCACTGCAAATTACTTACATTCGAGGGAAGTAAAGTCGTTTTTCTCCCTGGAATTTGGATGTAATAGTCTGCTCAGTTCTATGTGGTGAAATAGCAGGAAGTTTTATCTGTATGAAAAGAAAATGATTTCATTAGATTACATAGTATGATTAAATCCAACTTCAGAAATAGCTAAGAGAAAAAAAAGTAGTCATAAGAGTTCAGCAGTAGATTTCATCACAGAAAATAAGGCACTTTGTAGCCAAATTCCCTGGAGGATATTTCTACCAGGACTGCTTGCAAATATTAAGTGGGGCTAACTTTTATAACTAGCAAGGTTGGGATTGTGATAGGGTTTCCCCCTCAAGCAAACAGTATTATTTCAAGAATATTGGGACTTTTAGTACATATATGTTTGGTTGTATTTTATATCCTGTCACTGCTTTTATCTATTTTGCCAATCATGCCATTCCAGTTTTCTCTATTTGCGGGTCCTATCATGAAGTTCTGCCAATGGACTAACCAGGTATTTTCCATCATAAAAGCTGACAGTATTCTTTTTGATCTTTCTTAGTATTTTAAGTAATCCAAATACCTTATTATAGTTCAACCAAGAAAGGAAAATGGCAGACTCATAATTCATAAATCAAAAATACAACCACACAGCTGAGCAACCACAGTATTTTTGACCAGTCTCTTGCAAAAGGAAGGGAATAAGGAACCATTTTTAATGCCAGTCTGTTTAAATCAGTTGTAAAATGACATGTGGTTTTAGTACTTAATGTTAGAGTAATTAAGATTTTACTTTGAGTTTTATATAGATTTTCCCTAAATTAAAATTTGGACCACAGAGTTAGGGAGTGGTGTTGACCTATAAAGCCCTACATGGCATAGGACCAGGGTATTTGCGGGAGACCCTGTTGCCAGTAACGGCTTCCCAACGTCCTGTGCGCTCCCACCGGCAGGGCCTCCTTGGGGTGCCGTCAGCCAGGCAATGTCAGCTGGCGACCTCCAGGAGTAGGGCCTTCTCTGTGGGAGCACCCATCCTATGGAATCAGCTGCCCCTGGAGGTCTGGGTGGCCCCTGACCTCCGGTCCTTCCGTTGTGGCCTAAAAACATGGCTTTTCCAACTTGCCAGCCTGGACTGATGGTTGGGGTGGGTTTTTAGTAATTGTTTTTATTAGTTTTATTCGTTTAGTGGGATTTCATATTTAATGGTTTTTTTAATATTTGTATTATATTTTTATTATTGTAAGCCGCCCTGAGTCTTTCGAGAGATAGGGTGGCATAGAAATCTCATTAAAGAAGAAAGAAAGAAGAAGAAAGAGTGGATTTCCTTTTCCTTGTTCTTAGGGCAAATGTGTCATCTAATATACTTGTATTTGAAGACTTCAGGTGATGCCAACTGTCAAAAATAATTGGGTTATACATCATGCTACAACATGATTTGCTACAACATACTTTATTCAAAAATATGTAATTCATTAGACTCATAAATTTTAAGATGTGAGTTACAAATGACAAACCAAATAGATTTTCTAATTCAGGTACTGAGCCAAAACCAGAAAATTATATTATAAGCAATACTGAAGTAATCAAATAAGTAACAAATGCATTTGTAACAATTTAAATTTATTTATTTTACCCAGAATTTATTCTGTAATACAATTTGAAACTAATAAGTTAACTTTGGTTTAAGTAAATTATGATTATTCATGGATTCATGCTGGAAACAACAGAGATTTTGTTAACATTTAAGAAAATTGTATTTTTTTGGAAAAATTTGTTCTGATTTTATTAGCCTTCTCTCAACACCTGTTAAATGATTCTTTAAAACACTTTGATTTGATTTAAAAAAAAATTCTACCAAGTCTAAAGAGAAGGAATCTAAGGAGCAAGATAATCAGATCAAGGCTATGACTATTATTCCATATCAGGACTTGGATGACTCCGGATAGACCCTTGTCTGTCATGGTGGTCATGAACTCCTGAGCCACCTTAGACCCCACTCCCAGAGAAGGCAGATTAAAGTCTCCCAGTGGGGAATTCCACTGCTAACCCTGAGAATGAGTTGAGCAACTAAGGCAAGGAGGTTGCTTTACACTAGGGATACTAGCTAGTATAGAAACAACAATCCCTGGAACTGATATAAGGAATAGTCTCAAATTCAGCAAATTGCGGAACAGTGCCTCTGAAAGCAGTAAGACACTCCTAAAAGGCAACCTCCACATTCCCATCCCCGTATCTTTTGCTACATCAGAACCTGGCTGGATACATTTCCAAAAGGGGGACACATACCACTCCCCGAGACCCAACCAAGTCTCAATAATTCACATCAGGCTGGCTTTCTCATCTGTAATTAAATCACAAACAAAAAAGACTGCTTGCATAAGAAGAGAATCCATGGCAATCTGCAGGAAACAGCCCTCCTCTGCCGCTAGTCTTCCCCAATTCAATCAGTTGTTCCCCTCCAACATTCCCAAAGGTACAAGCCATAAGTCTTTCAAGTCTAGGCTGAATTTAGATATTGCAAACTACATGCCATGTTGTCTGTCTCTGGCTAAACCATGAGGCTTCACATCAAATGGTCACCATTTCCAATGCCACTGGCATTGCCAGCATTGTCTCAACAGGATGTACACTGGCCAGACAATACCAACAGGAAAAACAGCCTTCTCACTGCCTGTATCTCTGCTAGAGGCCTCCAGCACCTTAGTAACCAATCACTCAATCTGCACCAGTCTGACAAGCTTTCTTCTCATTGCAAACAGCCTCAGCAAAAATCCCAGATTTGCAAGAGCAATAAGTGTGCGTTAGCTCTGCATCTTAGCCGCCCTGAGTCCTTAGGGAGAAGGGCGGCATACAAGTCGAATAAATTATTATTATTCACACCAAACAACTTGAGAAGAAATACAAGGCCCATAGCCCAGATGACCTAGCTTGGGATCCAGTTCAACTTGTTAGTTGCAAAATGATTAAAAAAGAGGCAGAATCTAACAAACTAATTAACTAACACATAATTCAATCTGCCCTTATATAATTCTTAACACACAACCTTTGAAACATACTAATGTGAACAAAGCCTGCAACTCACATTCACCACTAACCACCACCTGCTACTTAGATTCATACTCCCAATGAGTTAATGCTCTCAGACAAGGGTTCTGTGGTTGGATCCTAATAGTGAGTGATTAATTCTTTGAAAGAAGGTTATTGAACAAATATCCCTTAAAGAGACTTGGTTTTCCTCTCCTGTTTTTTTAGGAAAGGTCTTACAAAAGGTGGTTGCATAGCAGCTTCAGTGGTCCTTAAATGAGGCAGGTTATTTGGTCTCTTTCAATTGGGATTCAGGATATGGAATAGGGATGAAACTGGTTCTACTTTTAGAACATCTTTGATGGAAGTGGGAGTAGAGAAGGGTAATTCATCTATCCTTGATCCTTTTGACCGTTCTGTAGCTTTTGCATACCATCAACCATAATATCTGGATTGGGTCCATGGGTTGGGAGGTAATCTAATGGGAGTGCTCCACTTCCTTTTTGTAGGGATAGTACCAGTCAATGTTAATTGGGAGAAAGAAATCCTGTCTTCAGGATTCCTTAGGATTTGGTATCTTTCCACTCCTCTTGAACATATACATGAAGCTACAGAGAGAGATCATCCATTGCCATGGGGTAGGATAAATTTATGATATTTAGTTATATATTTCTGCTGGAGTGATGTGGTTGGTGTCTTGTCCTGGTGCCTGGAAGCTGTAGGGGTTTGGATGGGGAACAACAGGTTTCAGTGGAAACTAGCAATATTGTGGTTCTGGATTTTTGGGCTTTAGTACTGGATGGGATGACATTGCTCAAACAGACTGCAGTGTGCAATGTGGGGTCCTTCCAGACATGACTCCTGCTCAAGGAGCCGTTGTGATTGGGGAAGGGGGCTTTGCACAACTTCATGTTTTGTGCCAATACATTGCTTCCTTGAACATAAGGTTCTGTTCACTATCACTCATGTCTTGGTCATCTTCAGAATGGATTACTGTAATGTGCTCTACGTGGGATTGTCCCTGAAGAGCATCCCAAAGTTTCAACTGATGCAGAATGTGGGTGTACGGTCAGTTGTATGCCCCTAAGCATTCATTATACCTCAGTTCTGTCAGCTGCATTACTTGCCAGTTTGCTTCTTGGTGCAAGTCAAAGTGTTGGTTTTGAACTTTAAAGCCCTACATGGCATGGGACCAGGTTATTCGAGGACTGCCTCTTCCCTGTTACACCTAACCACCCACCTGGTAGGAGAGATATGTTCTGTGAGTCCCATCCCCAAAGGAGGGATGGTGGAAGCAGGCAATATGTCTTTTCTGCTGTGAACCCACCTTTTCATTCTGAGGTGAGGTTAACATCATCTCTGTCAGTCTTCCAGAAAGCCCCCTAAAACATGTTTTTTTCCCACAGCTTTGAGGATTTCAAGGACAAGATGCAAGATGGTTTTTTGAAATTGATGTTTATTCTCCCACTTTCTTGGGTTCTATTTATTTTATATGTTTACTTTATTTATTATTGTTTTTAGATTATTATGGAATTTTTCGCTGTTGTGTTGCACACTACCCACAGTCTGTTTGTAAACTGGGTGACTATATAACAATGCTTTAAAAAAATCAAAATGTGTTTTAATGAACTCACTTCTTTTTTCACACTGCTTGGAGAGTCCTCAAGCTGAACATCATTTTCCTGAAGGGAAAATATTTGTACAGCTAAATAAATTAAGGTAGTCACATAATAAACATATACTAATATTTATGTAACCATTGAATAAAGTCAAGGCAGTACTTACATATTCTCAAGTAATCAATTATTAATACCTATACAATATAATTCTTGAAACAAAATGTGTTAATAGTATTGATAACAAAAGTACATTAGAACAACCAAAATAATAAATGTAATTATTATTCCCAAAAAATAAATTTAATTGACAAGAGCTTCTATTCAAACAATATATAACAAATGCGCATATACTTAGGGGTGGGATTCTACTAGTCTGGACCGGTTTGGTAATCCAGTTTTTACGATTCTGTGCAGTTCGGAGAACTGGCAAATTGCACCACTGGCTGGCCCTGCCTCTTTCCACCCGCCCCTCCCCACCCAGTCAGTCCTTATCGCACATGCCCAACATTGCTGCCTGCAGTCTGCTTTTGCCTGCCCCCAAGGCCAGCCATTGCTGCCTGCCTTCCGCTGAGGCCCTGCCTGACCTGATCTCCCTGGTTGAGTGAGGCTCTGCAAGCCTCGGTCGCCTATCTACCATCGCCGCTGCTACGAGCCCCGGTTGAGTCTCGACTCCCAGACCACTCAGCCGCCATCTTCGCCCGCCCGCCATTGCTGCCTGCCTTTGCGATCAGTAAGTGAGGCTCTGCAAGCAAGCCCTGGTCGCCTACCTGCCACCACCAGTTGCCTTTCCCCCACAACTTTCCTTTTGCTGCCACCGCCGGTCACCTTTTCCCACCACCACTGCTTACCTTTGCCGGAGAACACATGGAGCAGGGTCAGTGGCTGCTTCTCTCCCCTGCTGTTCTAGCTGGGAGAGTGAGAGTGCCTTTCCCGGCACAGCGAAATTTAGCTTTGGGTCCTGCAAGTCTCCCTCCCATTGGGAAATGGCTCCCAGCGGCAGAGAAGCAGCCAGGTTGAATCTTGTTTCTCTCTACTGCCCAAAGCCATTTCCCGATGGGAAGGGGACTTGCAAGCTCTTTAAGATCAAGTTTAAGAGCGCCCCATGGAAGAAGCAGAGAGCAAAAGTAGCAGCTGCGAGGGCAACAGGGGCATGTGACGTGTCCCTCCGCGGTCCCCTTCTGGTGACAACCAAGACTTCGCCTCCTCTTTTCCTCAGAGGCGTGGTATCTGCCTCCCTTTGCACACCTTGCGGAGGGACACGCCCCTGTTGCCCCCGCTACTTTTGCTCTCGGTTTCTCGGCGCCTTCCATGAGGCACTCTTAAACTCAATCTTGAAGAGCTGGAAGACATTTCGTTCTATCACCGCCAAACTCGTCTTTCCAAAGACGGCTGCAATAGAAGCAGGAAAAGTGCACCAACTCTGGTATCTCTTTCGAAGCCTGGGTGTCACCCTGCAGCTTTTGGCACATGCACAGGAGTGCTCTCTTCTGTCTCACTAAGCTGCCCAGGGTTGCTTGGATGGTTAGCAGGCAGGCAAGGGGGCGCGCTGCACCTATTTGCTTCTTCTGGGGCGGCTTTTGCTTTCCCAGCCTCCTTTCTCCCCCCCCACCGGTTCCACCTCCTCTGGCTGGCCGCCAACAGGCAGGAAAGGTGGGAGAAACAGCAAAGGCAATTATGGTGCTGCTCTTCTCTGCCCTGTGTGCTGCTGGGCCTTTTGTTTGCCGTCAGCAGGGTGATCAAGCTCACTGACTGGATTGCTGGCAACGCCCACCGACAGCTGGTGAGGCAGGAGGGGAAGCCCACTCGGACCACTGCTTGCTGATGCAACCTGCAAGTGGGGGGTGGCTGCAACCCTCCGGCCCACTGCGTGTTTGCACCCATCCCAGACTCCAACTCAACCATGATCTAGTGAGTGACATTTAGGGCTCAGGATGAGCAGTTGTCCCTGGAGCCCAACACTTTTGCGAAGTGCCTGTGGAGGAGCGTCGCTTGTGTGGGAGCATCACCGCAAGCCCGATGCTTGTGCAAGCGCTGGGGAAGAAGTCAGCCTGTTCCCTTGCCCTGCTCGCCATGAAGCTTGACAGATGGTGGGGACAGTGATGCCTGCTTCCTTGAGCTTGTAAGGGAGCTTGCGAACTGCCACCATTCACAGACTGTGCTGCAACTGCATGGAAATGCCAGGGTGGACCATCAGCTGCTTGGCATGTGGAGGCGACTGGCAGCGTGTGGAGATGATCGGCAGCGTGGAGAGGCATTGCATTTGTTTGCCCCTGCAATGTTGGGTGGGTTGTTGGGTGGTGGGGTTATCTGGTTTTGCTCCTGGGGTGTCGGGGGTTTGGAGATGATGGGTTATAAATGGGTTAGGTATAAGTAGGTGCGGAGTGGAAGCATGGGAGGCCATGGGTGGATTTAGGTTAGCTTGGTGAGGTTGACAGGCAGCTAAAGTAAGTGCTGAGTGGCAGTTCCTCTCAGAGCTAGCTTTCCTTAGATTTTATCCAGTGTTGCTGGTTGGGGATTATGTGTGATGTTTGCTGATGGAATAAACCCTTATTACTATACCATATATTTGTGAGTACCGTGGTTTATCAGTGCTAATCATCCAGTACACAATGAGGCTGACAATATTATTTTCTTCTACTTAGCCAATCCTGATTTTAATGAAGAAAATACTAAAGCAGAAGTGAACTGATCAATAAGTATGATTATCAGGGATTGGGATATTCTCTATTCTGGGTGAATATATATTATTAATCCCTTTGAATGATCTGGAAATATTTCTTACTTTTCAATAATGTATGGATTCTCAAGTAATAGTGCTGGAAAAGAATGCAACTGCACAATTACATCTAGCGGCAACTACTTCTAAGCTAGAAGATTTAGCAGGAGTCACCTATTCCTTAATTACATATTGACTGACTATGCAATGTGTTATATGCAGTGCTACATTTGAATCTCCAGAAATTTAACTAAAATACATCAGTTAAATTGCTAGATGTGTTATAAAATTTACAGTGATTGTCAAAAACAATTTAAGATGTTGAACTTTAAATGATTTCAAGGCTATCTGAAGAATTATCTCAACATGAGGCAGTCTGAAGGCTAAGATCAGGATACACCCTAAAGATACCTTCCCTTTATGGGATTCATTTGTTCAAAATAAAAACAGGTTTTGGGATAACCTTGCTCTGTTTCATTAGCTCTTCAGGTATTCCTGCACCCTGAATAATTTAAACACTTTTTTACTAGATATTTTCTTCTGCTTTGGTAATAAGAAGATGATCTTTATCAATACAAGATGAAATATGACAAAATTCTGGAAAGCAGATGTATGGTTATAGAGATGATGACAGTACTAGAGGCACTACATTGGTTAGAATAGATTTGGTTCTGATGGCTATTGAATATAATCTAGAAAAGAGTGATTAGATAGTCTAAAATGGTTTAGGTAGTTTTTGTACTATTAAAGGCTCATGTGAGTAGATGAAGTCCACAAAGCATTTGAGGATGAGACTCACAGGAAAATTTCTGAAAAGGAAAACCACTTTGGAATGTAAGAAGGAGTGTTGGTGCTTACCCAATAACGCCCATTTTCTGTGAGCTGTGAAGAGCATCCAGGCATGGGAGGTGCTTCCTTCTCTCGTCCGATAGCCTGAGCTGATTTCTGAGGACACTTCTCTTTCAGGCTCCTCCTTAGTTCCCCAGTTTTGGCAAAGTCGAAGTGATAAATTCATTGTCATTCTCCTTCACCTTTGCTCTGTAGACTTTTGTTTTGGCCCCCCCCCCCATTTCTGTCCCCGAATTCAGGTCTTTCTGCCTGCTGTCCTTATCTATACCCAAAGGGCCTTTGTGATCTTTGGGAATAGGATCCTTGATAGAAGGGACGAAAGGAACCCCTCCGAAAGGATTGGAAAGGTTTACTGTCAGGCTTGTGAAAAACGGAGGGGAGGATCTTTTTCTTATTTTGAGATTCCACCAGGAGCGGATCTAGGGCAGATCCAAACAATTTGTCCCCTTCAAATGGGGCGGATGCTAGTTTCCACTTATGTTTAGTATCCGCTTGCCAATGTCGGAGCCAGAGTAAGCGTCGTGCCATGATTTGGGATGCTATGGCTCTTGATGAGAATTTTACAGAATTAAAAGTAGCATCTGCAGAAAATTCTGCAGCTACCATCACTTTGGCTATGTCCTGATGCGCCCTGGTGTTAGATGAGGATATGGAATTCCTGGGGAAATTAGCCGTTATCTGGGCTACTTGCTATGAGAGCCTCCACTTATTGCGCCATTGCTGCCCTCTGTGAGGGAATAAAACGCTATGACAGCCAGCAGCTTATTAAAGTCGTTGTCTGCAGTTTTTTGAGATTGACTGTTTATTTAAAAGCTTTCTTCAAGTTGTGCTAAACGCAAAGCCAGTCTTCTGCGGAGCTTTACGATCTCCACCAGCCAACTAATTTTAATTGTTTTGACTGTGCTTGCTGAGATGGTAGCCTGAGGGGAAAGCCATTTCCAGGCTCGAGCCTGCACACGAATGTCATTAGGGCTCTCTTTGATGTTTTAAGAGCTTCGACAGCCAGCCGATGTTAGAAACTGCGCCGGAAGCTCTCTCTATAATTAGTTATAGATCATGATCTCCATCTGCAGCCAGAAGCTGCAATCTGACCTGTTTTTTTCTTGTTTATTTATGTTTATTTCTGCTCAATGTTGTTCACAAATCCAGCCAAAAGAAAAGCTTGCCTTGTCCAAACAAAGGCTGAGCAAAAACTGGGGACACTAAGGAGGAGCCTCAAGAAGGAGTGTCCTCAGAAATCAGCTCAGCCTATCGGATGAAAGAAGGAAGCACCTCCCATGCCTGGATGCTCTGAACAGCTCATCTGGAGAATGAGGATGTGGCAGAAGACAGATGGAATAAAAAAAGACCAAAAGTTTATGTCTGATTGTTATAAAGTAGTTCTACACTAATTCATTGCCTGTGAGATATAGAAAATTGCCACTAACTTAATGTAAGTGCTTTTCTTAAATCTAGTTAAATAGAGAATTCCTAGTGTTTAAAACATACAGGAATATAAATATGTTAACATATCATATATGTTAAGCAAAAGACTTGAACGTGGGAAAGTGAAATTGAAATTGCTTTTTAATGTCTGTTAATTTTTTAAAAAGTATGAATAAATAAGGTTTTGACTCCTTTGATTTTTGGGAGGGTACTCCCTTTTCAGAGCAGGGATTCCTTTTCTTTCCTTGCCCCTGCCCTGGGATTTCTTTGGCACAACTTTATCTTTTTCCCTCCTTTTTAAAAAACTAAGCTCCCTCCCCACATGCACAGAGGTTGGATATTTGCGAGGCCCATACAGTCAACACCCACGCAAATGAGTTAAAGTTGGCCACACCCACACAGTCAAATGACCATTAAGCCATACCTACCAACCAAGCCACACCCACAGAACCGGTTGTTAAAAAATTTCAATTCCCACCCCTGCATATACTGGGATATGCAGTAGGTGCAGAGTGGGAAAGATGCCTTATTTCTGGTAGAAAGCCTGTTGAGCCTGTTGGTGGCTTCTTAAAGAAGTCATGCTTTTTCCTGGGCCTACACAGCAGTCTTGCAGGCACTGAAAAGCAGATGATTGAAATAAGGAGATAATAGCAAGGTAGCAATATAAGATTGGACCTCCTTATTTTCCAAGGACTGGGTGTCTATCATATAAATCCAGAAAAAAAGCATGGCTTGTCTAAGGAGCTACCACCACACATAGTCCAAATCAAGATGTCAGATGCACAGCACCTTTCCCATGCCGGATCCAATATAGCCCACATGAAAAACTACATACATATGCATAGGAATGTGTCCCCGAATAAATTTTGTTATTCCACATCCAGCAAGAATATAACTCTCAAAAGAGTATGCACACAATACATAAGTACCGGTAAGACTACCATGTTTTTCAAAGCAGAAGAAAAATGAATAGTAATGTCTGGTATCCACAGCCAACTTATGCAATCAAACAGCTCATCGTTACATATCATTAACCATAGCATAAACATATCCTGGTAAACTGATTTTTTAATGCCATTTCCTCATGACATTAAATTATTCTCATTCCCCATCTATAGCAGAAAAAAATCAATATGTTTTGCTATTCTACTTTAAATAATGTTTCCCTTTTTTCTGGCACAATTTTGGCTAATATTCATACTACTTAAAGCTCAAGAAAAGCTGTTTAAATATAATTTAAAATAACCAAACTAGTTTCAGAATAGAAATCCACTTTGGTACACAGATCAAAAGAATCAATCTAGAAATCATGAGTTCTAGTCCAGTCTTAGACGTAAAGCCAGCTGACTGACCTTGGGCCAGTCACTCTCTCTCAACCTAGGAAACAGGCAAGGGCAAATCAATTTTGAAATCTTGTTACAAAAACTGTAGATACTTATACAGGCTACTGCCAGGACTCATAACTGATTCAAAAGCATGCACATAAATTCTCATAGCATCAAATAAGGCAATCATACACACAAACAACTTTGAAAAATGCAATTTACAGTTCTAACTGTGCTCTAACCCTCCAACTACTTTCATCCTATGTCCCTTCTTATTTTTTTAACTGTGTATATATTTCCAATAGTACTCAATGCTTCTTTTAGCAAATATAAATACAAGTTCAAGAAATGATTCTCATGTTGATGATGTGGCTAAAACCAAAATGTTTTGCCAGGATTTTTGTGTTATTACTTCAGCCTTTTTCTTAATAAATCTTATTAATCTACACACAGAGAAAATGATTCTATTTCTCTTAGGTCATTGTTCTCTTAGGTCATTGTTGCTAAGGAAACAACGTCCAAAGATACTATATAGGAATAATATTCAAATGTCTGTAATTTGCTATGAAAAGCCACACCCGAATATATTACAGGTTAGGCTTTTTTTTATCATCTGCTATGCTTGTATTTATATGTATGTATTTCATATATATATGACTTTGTTTATCTGTAACTTCTTACAGTTCTACTTATTGATTTAAAAGATCTATGACCATTAGCAACTAATTGATGGTGTTTATGGAAGAGTTGCTAATAAGATTAAACAATGAAAAATGACTATTTTTTCCACAACTGACAGGATAAAAGCTTCAATCTAATTCTGAGCAAAAACAAAATAAAGACATCAATATAGTAGAAACGCTGACAATGAATTTAGGTGTTAAAGACAAACTGAAGCTTTTAAATTCCAAAGGTGCTTTTTCAAAAGTCAACTGGACTTTTTTTTCCTTGAAGATGTTTAGCTTCTCATCCAATAAACTTTTTCAGTTCAGAACTGAAGAAGCTTCTTGGAAGAGAAGCAAAATGTCTTCAAGGAAAAACAAAGTCCGCTTCCCTTTTGAAAAAGCACCTTTAATACAACCATGACCTGGTTGACTGAGAATCTCCATAGACACGAAGCTTTTTAAAAAGTCTTTCGGTTCTAACAAGACTCCAGAATAAACACAATTTTAGTATACATTCACAATTCAGATATATATTTCAGAAACTGAAAATTAATCCATAATGTATTAAATAACCTAATCTAGATTCCCATAGGATTTACATGTTTTTAACTAATCTGGTTGGAACCTACTGGGATTACAGTGTTTTTTACATTATAAACTTCCTTGTGGGTCATTTCTATAGCTGCACCAAATTCATTTTCCACAACAAGCTAAACAACAACGTTTTAAACTACTTTTTTAGAAAAATACTGATAACTTAAGTCCCAACTATGTAGATATATTTCAAGTTCTTTAAATGGACAAAATGAAAAATAATTTCAAAACCCATACAAAAGTGAAATTTGAGCTTTTTGAATATTAAGTAATTCATTCTTAAGTTTAGCCATACAAGTTGGAAACGCTGGCAATGTGTATGTACAACATGTATTGTATCCACATAATGTTAATTTAATTAAGTTCAGATACAAAACTTGTAAACAGAAATTATATCATTTAGAGTTCTAGGTACTACAGCTAGATTACACTAGATTACTTCCATAATATTTAAATGCAATCTATTAATGACCTTGTTCACATGATATATGAAACCAAGTTGTGATTTGGTATATAGTTATTTCTTGATTTACAATTGCAATTGAGCCCAGAATTATAGTCATTAACTGTTGGGCTTGTTAAGCAGATCACTATGTGATTATATGCAATTTTATAACCTGATTTGTGGCAGTTATTAAGCAACTGGTCATTAAGTAAATCCCTCTTAGCCAATGAACATTTTTCCCCAGAAGCCAGAATCAAATGCCGGAAACTAATAAAAAGTGCTGAGAATTATGGTTACAGGACAGTGGGATGTTGTTACAAAAGGCTATAAATGTGAGCCTGTGATCATGTATATGTGTGCAGCTCACAGAACTTCAAAATTGGATAATAGGCACCTGCTGTAGGAATCTGTCATAAATTTGATTATTAATCATCTGGTCATTAAGGGAGAACTACTTGTATAGGATATCCAAATTACAATGTAACACTTCTTTTTATCTGCAATTAGTGGCTATGTTTTTTGTTAATTTACATTAATCTAGTCTTTAAATAACTATTATTCCTGCAGAAAAATAGGCTTGCGTAAAGAAGCATTCACAAGCAGACTAATTCCTACAGCAGCATCTATATTGCTCAACATCTTTGTTGTTTTTTCAAATACTGTGGCTGATTTTTCAAAACAAGAAGTCAGGAAAAGAATGTGCCTTCCTCAAACTCAAAGAGGTTGTTATTAGCCAAAACAGAAAAGAAGAAATGAGCTTCCAATTTTCCAGGACTACAAAACTATTAGGAAAAGAAGCTTGTACTTGGCTTATCTTTTCTGTGGAAATTGTCAAGAGACAGGTAAGTCTCTTAAACATGTTTAAAACTAAAATTGGGTTAATATGCAATAGAATACTATTCTGTATATAAGGCCTGGTTTAGTATTATATACATAAGATTGGATCAATCTTTAATCTAAGCATTCTAGATCTTTAATTTATACACACTTTAGTAAGCAAAATAGCAAATTAGTAGAACCTGCCATCACAAAATACTAAGTATAAACATTTTTTTTTGCATTAAAGGTAGGCACAATGTTTTCAATATGAAAAACCATATTTTGAATTCAAAATATCTACATTTAACGTATTGGATAAATTGGAATGTTTCAAGCATTCTGGAAAAACTTCCATATCACTTCAATCAACCATTTCATATTCAAAATGTCTGTTTTGAATTCAAGACATCTTCCACACTAGACATAGACACTTATTTGAGCTCAAATAATCGGCTGATTATTTAGCACTATATAAGAACCCTATGATTGAGATTTTTTTTTTTTTTTAATTTACATTTATATGCCGCCCTTCTCCGAAGACTCAGGTCGGCTTACAATTTTTGGAGCACAATCCAATGTGCTCAGCAATAGATTTGAATAAGCATAAATAATACATAAGTATGCATGTGAAAGCCCCATAGACCTCTTTAAAGACTAATCCCTAATCACTAGTACTGCAAGAAAACAACCAAGCTCAGAGCACCAAGGACCGCTCAAGGACCTGAGCTGCAGATATTTTCCTTTACTAAATACTAACCCATAATAGCGTAGTTAGTTAGTTAAAACTGTGTATTGTTACCTATTATAAATATTATTTTCTAAAAGTTTTTTTTACAATATTTATACGTTTTATGTTTCATACACACAATTTTCAGACTAAAATTCTTAAATATTTAAACACTAATAGTAAAAAGCTAGTACCAGTGGAATATGCTTCCAAGTATACATATTTAAAACTGTACTGCAAGCATATTGCAACGAAAAGTCCCCCACATGCATAACTAATCTTGTTCCAGGTAAATCTATTTTCATATTTGGTTTTTAAAAATCTAACTGACATATTAGCATCATTTTTAAAAATAAGTAATATAACAGCTAGGAATAGCAGAATTTTACCTCTCTTTTCTTTTGGTTTTCTTTATCTTCAGCATCTCTTTGCCAAATACTTTTCGTATCAAAATCAAAAGGACCCCTTTTAGGTTTATATCTGGTTGGTTGGTCAGAGTTAAATTCTTCATGAATCATGTAGTCTGGCATTATTGGAACACGAGATCTGGAGGCAAAAATGTAACCATTATTCAATATAGCTTTTGCCATCAAAGTGCAGACATAAACAAACTATGGAACTTTTTTTAAATTCAACATTCAACAAAACCATTCCCCTCACTGCAAAATTAAATTAACACTTCACATGAAGACAGAATACTTACTTAGAGTTATCAGCTGCTTGTTTGCTATGATGTGATTCAGGTGCACAGTAAGGGGATACTTTTCGTGGAGAAGTAAAATGTCTCAGTAAATCTTAAATCAAAGATATTTAAAAATATAAAATATATTTAAACAACTGCACATTTTAAAAAAGATAATCAAATAAATTCTGTTTTCTGCACACTGTCAGAGCAAGGAAAAAATATTAAAATGCTTTTATATTAATGCACTAAATGAGAACAATATCTAAATGACAGGATATAAAAGAGTTTTTGATGCAATCGCCTCTTTTTTATGTTTTGTTTTTAAAACCTATCGATAGCTGTATCTGAAGTAGGAATAACATGATGTGGGATAGTGTTTAACTGTTTCATATTATTCTATTGTAGATTCCTTATAAAAATTACTTCACCGTGATATTTGAAAAAAATATTTACCTTTCAGGAAAATAAAAAGGAGAAATCTTTAATATTTAAAAGAAATCAAAATGCCATCTAAAAGGATCCAGCCATATCTATCTCCAGAATAATTCATTTTGCTCTCCCTTCATTTGTTGTTTCTTCTCTGCTGTATGTACTATCAGACACTGAGCACTGCAGAGTCACAATCTTAATTTTCTTTATTAAAAATATTGTATTCCTGCAAACCTCAGGATTCTTCCATGCTTGCTGATCACTCTCTTATACATGCCTCTTGCCAATTTGATTACATAAGCTACCAGAGACTTCCCTGAACATTGAAAATAACATATATTACAGTAATTTAGAAACTGGAAATGAGAGTATTAAGAAATAGATTGATTTTAAAATGTAGAAGTTTATTTACAGCTTTGAATAAATTTAATATTTAAATTTAATACTTCAGGGACTCTGCTCCAAGATAACCAGATGTGAGGTGTTCTAGTTGTGATTCAGCATAAGGGAACATTTGGGATTGTTGGTGTTATCACCCTCCTTGCTACCTGATTCTGTTGCTGGATTGGCAATAAAGTCACAAAGGCTGTTACCTTTGGGAGTTTCAATTTGCTATTTGATGACTGAGTCAGGGGAACCTCAGAATATTGTGGCTTCAGTGAATCTGTCCCAAATAAATGACAGTGAGACACACATCAGTGTTCACATGCTGAGTCTAGTTTTTGTCCTGAGGTGGTGGTGGACATTAACATCTGTCAGAGAGACAGAGCTTATTCAATTGGCTTCCTCCAGACAATTGATGGACCAAATGGGGTTCCAAAGAGAGCTTGGGGTTTTCCCCTGAAGATTTAGTGAGCAATTTGGCTCAGGCCCTAACTGTTGCATGGAGTGGACATGGGACTGGCACCTTGGATTATATTATTCCTATATGGCCTCTCACATTGGTTTGGCCAGAAGATGACATACCTAATTCCTACCACAGTTCTTTGTGTTTTAGCCTTCAATCCCCTAATCATCTTTGTTGACTCTTTTTAGACTCTCAACATCTTTTTTTATATAGTGGCAACCAAAGCTGGATGCAATATTCCAAGTGTGGTCTTACCAAGACTTTATAAAATGTTATTAACACTTCATGTATCTTGATTCTATCCCTCTATTAATGCAGCCTAGGACTGTGTTGGCTTTTATGGCAACTGCAACATACTATTGGCTCAAATATAAGTGACTGTACACTAGGACTCCAAGATCTCTCACAGAGTTACTACTGTTGAGCCAGGTACTACCTATTATATAGCTGTGCATTTGATTTTTCTTCCTGAACATAAATCTTACTTTTCCCTAGACTGAATTTCATTTTGTTAGCTAGCGTCCAACATTCAAGGCTGCAAGATCCTTCGGTATCTTGAACTATTGTCTGGAGCATTGGCTATTTCTGTCAGCTTGGTGTCACCTGCAAATTTAATCAGTTTTCCCTTCTATCCCATTGTCTAAGTCATTGGTGAAGATATTGAAGAGTACTGGGCCTAAGACAGAGCCTTGGGGTATCCCACTGGAATTGAAGCAAAAACCAGAAATAACATGATCTCATAAGCAGCAACAGAGGTCTAAGAAGTTTTCCTTATTTTGATTCAGTCTGAGATTCATTAATTGTTAAATCTTCAACTTTTTAAATCACACATTTGGTTTCTTGTACATTTCATAACTTATTGTTCAGAGTCTTAGAATGTATAAAAAAAGCCCTTGAGAACTAAGAACCACAATGTCAGCTGGAAAAATAAATTGTTCATGCTTCTCTTTTGTCATATTCTATCTTCAGTTTCCAAAACTTTTAACAATAATTTCTTTGTTTTCACATAAAAATATTTACATCAACCTTCTGAATAGATTTGATATTTGTTTAAAGTAAATCACCTGGTCGACCTCCTTGCTTTGCCAGTTTTACATATTCTGAATCAGTATCCTTGATCCACTTTCTTCGAGCCCCAAAGGTAATGTCATGGTAAGGACCCCCAAAATCACCAAAACCTGGGATGTGAGATTTTAGCTGTTGTGCAATGTCTGAATTAACTTGTTCCTCTGATCGTTTCAGAGGGGTGTCATAATACCAATCTGTAATGATAATAAATAATGGAGGATGAATATATTAAAGGCTATAACTATATGATCAAATGGGCAATATTTATAACACAATGCTTGGTTACCAAATAATGCTTTATTTATGGGAGAATATGTAGACTGGGTTGAAAAAAAATATGGAACTTTGTTTTTATATAGACAACAGCAGTAGGGGTTCTGCAAGAAACAGAGATGGAAGGCCTCACATATACTCACAATGTAAAAAATAGATGGTAAAATTAATGGAGTTGAGAAATTTATTGCTTTGAATAAAGAAAGAACTTTGTTTCTTCTTGGAAACCACTCTTAGATTTTTGTTTGAAACAGAAAGAAATGAAATTTTAACTTTACATTTTGATTTGATTTATTTATGATACAAATGCTTATGTTGTGATTTATTCAAAGGATTACTGATTTTTAGGTTTTTATTTGTATCAAAATAAGTTAAAAGTTATCTCTTTTCAATAGTTTTCCGCTTTGATTTGCACCCTCCAATTTTGTTTTTATCTATTTCTTTCCCTTTTAAAAAACTCTTTTTTCTTTGTTTTTTATCCTTATTTGAAATTTAATAAAGTTTTGAAAAATAATAAAATTTGAAATATATAATGATTAAGAGACCCAGTTAGCTTTTGAGTGGTATGCTAGGGAAATAAAGGGCAATGCTAGGACAAATCAAAATTTAATACAATGTAGCAAAAGGTGTGCTCCAAAGAAATAGGAGGCATCTTAATCCATATGTTATGTGTGAGAAAAAGAGGATGAAGACAGCCCCTCCTTAATAGTTGATAGAATATTTATATTTTGTTTTTTTCCTAATTTTTATCATTTCATCTGTTCATAAGTAGGCTTATGTATATGGGGCATAATTACTATATATATCTTTGTATGTATAATGGTAATTTGTCATTTTTCCATATCAATCAGCCATTTCATTATCTTTTCCTTCCAACTTGAATAATAATAGAACAACATTCATGTTACTCTAAAAATGAAGGGTTTCCATCTAAGAAAAAAAAAGCTTGGGAAGTGTACTAAAGACAAATGAATTGAAGACCAATCTTGAATTCTGTGAGGTCAACGTACAGAAATATTTCTTTAATACTAAGATTTAAAAAATTGAAGTAATTTAAAACAGAGGACATAATGCTGTAAACACAAATAATTCAGTTGGGAATTTTATGTAAACATTACAGTGTCTATTAGCATGCATTCAATTGGGAGTTTTCTTGTTATGGTTTGATATCTACCAACAGAGACTGTTTGAGACTTGGAGAGTTTAGAAAAAATAGTCATATTGCATAATTGCTGCAGGATAAACTATATCCATTGTATCTTCACTGGTATATAAGAGATCTTACCGTCTGTAAAAATTGGGTAAGTAAATTACAAGCCCCCAAAGACTGTGGCTACAAAGGAGGAAGTAGTATAATTTATTTTTGCAGGAAAGATTGACTGATATCCTGTTTTGTATCTACTTGATAGATAAAATTGATGAGCTAGTAATTCTGCCAGTAAGAATACTCTAGAGGAATCTAATAGTGCAATTCAAGAAATAACATTTATTCATTTTAGAAGTTGAAATCAAAGTTTTTCTGATTTACATTACTCAGAAATAGTTGCGTCACATGCAAAGTCATGGAATCAATCATTAATCAATCCATTACCTAGAGTCAAACAACCTACTCTCCAAAAAAAAACAATTTGGTTTCAGGAAAAAATTGTCCTGCAATCTGCAACTCCTACAAAAACATATGTGTCAACTCATAAAACATTCCTATGCCTGTTGTAGTAGTTGCCATTAAAAGAAAAAAAAGGGGGGGGGAGGAAGGAAAGTTTGAAATCAAAAGTACATTCTAACACTTATCTTTAGAAGATTGTAACTAAACTATCAGAGCTTTTTAATTGGAGAACATGAGTGATGACACTCAGCCTGTGAACATGCTTAATTGGAGAATTTGATTTATGAGACACCTGGGGGGAAACAGGGTCACAAGTGACTGTAAATTACGTATGCCAGAGTTGGTTTCATACAGGGCAATGCCAGTATGTCACCTCTAATAAATCCTTTGAAGTTTTTTGAAGTGGCTCGAGAATCATGATTTAATTAGAGCGATTGCTGGAATCTTGGCAATATGGACTACTCTACCTGACCAGGGTAAAGCAATAGATGCAATTTACATAGACTTCTGCAAAGCCTTTGATTCAGTGGTACACGACAAACCACTGTTAAAACTAAACTCTTATGGCATTTCCGGATCCCTTCGTAAGTGGATTACTGCGTTCCTGTCAAACAGGCAACAAATAGTAAAAATAGGAAGCGTCCTATCAAACCCTGTACCAGTGAACAGTGGTGTCCCCCAAGGCAGCATTCTAGAACTCACACGCATTATACTCTATATAAATGACCTTTGAGATGACCTTATAAGTAACTGCATCCTCTTTGTTGATGACGTAAAACTATTCAACACCATCAGCAATGCTACCATCCTTCAAAGAGACCTTGATTATGTGTCTGAATGGTCAAACAACTGGCAACTCCAAATCTTGACTAACATATGCTCTGTCCTACACATTGGTAAAAAAAAAAATCAGTACACCAAATACAAACTAGGAGGCTATGACCTCGTTGATGATCCTCACTCTGTCGAAGACCTTGGAATACTCATATCAAATGACCTAAGCACCAGAGCTCACTGCAACAGCGTTGCCAAAAAGGCATTAAGAGTTGTAAATCTAATCTTACAAAGCTTCTTCCGTAATACTGAATTGCTAACTACAGCATACAAAACCTTTGCTAGACCAATACTTGAATACAGTTAATCTGTCTGGAATCCACACTGTATATTGGACATTAATACATTGAACGAGTTCCGAAGTATTTCATGAGAAGAGTACTACACTCCTCTGCTCACAACAGAATACCCTACACCACCAGGCTTAAAATTTTGGGCTTGGACAACCTAGAACTACGTTGTCTATAGTTGGACTTAAGCGTAGTACACAAAATTATCTGTTACAATGTCTTACCAGTTAATAACTACTGCAGCTTCAACTGCAACAATACAACAGTACACAACAGATACAAACTCAATGTAAACCACTCCAAACTTGATTGCAGAAAATACGACTTCAGCAACAGAGTGGTTACTGCTTGGAATGCACTACCTGACTCTGTTGTTACATCCTCAAACCCCCATTCCTTTACCCTTAAACTATCCACTATTGACCTCACCCCATTTCTAAGAGATCTGTAAGGGGTGTTCCTGTCCTATTGTGCTCATTTATTTGTACCTAGTTCCTGTATTCATACTCATGTTTATTCTTATACCTATTATCTTGTAAGCGATTGACAAGTAAATAAGTAAATAAAATATACCAAAAGAAAACTGGAAGGATAATTTGGATGGACAACAGCTGAAAGGTCTCAGTACAAAGATCCATTAGAAATGGTTTTAAAAAATTATAAGTACTAACTCAATTCCTAGAGGATGGTCTGTCAAGAAAAAAACACAACTGTATAAATCTCCAACTATAGGTGCTAGTTGGACTATTAATGTAGGAAGGTTTATCTATAGGAAATGAAGAGGAAAATCTTATTCTTCTACAAATGCAGAAAGTTGCAGAAAACATAGTATAAAATATGAAAGCACCTGTTATAAATCTCTGTATGTAGATGATATATCAAGTAAATAAAGTTGATTTCTAAACTTGATTATTATAATTCATCTTAAAATATAACTGGGCAGCTTTCAAATTGATACAAACCAGCAGGAATTTAAGAACATCAACATCAATTTAAGGGATGAATCAAGAAGAAGCAACGTCTTCTAATCATCCAAATGAGAAGAGCTGAAATGAGCAAGATATTTGAAAATGAGCATAAAATAAAGCTCAAGAATTGGTGAAAATAATAAGACTACTGAGGATTTAAGATATGTCTAGGCAAGGGCATTTTTTGTTCTTAAATCCCTCAAAAACAGCCTGAAACCAGCTTACAATTATCCTTCTACCAATCTAAAAATGTGAGAACATACAAATCAATAATTAGTAAATTGAAGCATCCTATTCCTACATAAAAGGACGCAGTGGCTCAGTGACTAAGACACTAAGCTTGTCAATTGAAAGGTCGCCAGTTCAGCGGTTTGAATCCCTAGTGCTGCATAATGGGGTGAACTCCTGTTACTTGTCCCAGCTTCTGCCAACCTAGCAGTTCAAAAGCATGTAAAAATGCAAGTAGAAAAATAGGGACCACCTTTGGTGGAAAGGTAACAGCGTTTTGTGTGCCTTTGGCATTTAGTCATGCTGGCCACATGACCGAGGCGATCTTCGGACAGTGCTGGCTCTTCGGCTTTGAAACGGAGATGAGCACTGCCCCCTAGAGTCAGGAATGATTAGCACATATGTGCGAGGGGAACCTTTACCTTTTTATTCCTACATAACAGAAAAGTGCATGAGAAAAGTGGGGTTCCCAGGTTCCTGAACTACTCCTGCTTCAGAAACAAATTGAAACAAAAGCAAAAACAAAAACCAAACCAAACCAAATAGTCCCAACTATACCTAGTAGGGTAAAAAATAATATAAAGTGATAGTACCCCCATTCTTTCCAGTACTGTTGAAAAAAAAGCCAGTGTGATCAGTTGCTGCTGTATAAGTAACTTCAGGAAGCCATTAAGCCATTGGTCTTTCATTGTAATAAATATTGGATTTGATTTGAACTTCAGAATGCTTATTTATTTCTATTATGGATAAAATAGCATAAAAATAATTAGAAAAGAGCAACAACCAAATAGCAACAATATGCTATTACAAGAACATTACAAGAGGGAAATCAGTCATAATCAAAGACCAAAATATCCTACAGAGGGAATAGATCACCTAATTCTACTCTAAAGCCTCTTAAAGGTACTAGATTCTTAAAAACAGATTCTGTAAAAACACAGCATGGTTGGGACTACATCAACTTCAGTGGATCCTATTCCATAGGGCAGGCACACTGATGCATTTGCTACAGCTGGAATCTGTGATGTATTGTTTTGGAGGGAAATGCCTTCTATATCTGAAGCAGAAAATTTATGTTATATCACAATCTACTTCACCTGGCATGTGTGCTGCCCTGAAAATAACTATTATCATTAAGTGTCCATGAAGTTAATACTATAAGAGGAAATATACTTTTTAAAAATATTTCTTGCAATTTTACAAATTATTGTTCATTTTACTTATAAGTTGCCTTTATAGCACAACTATTTTAAAAGTTAGCATACAAGTATCAATAATTCTGACAGAAAAAATAGTAAATATTAGAATTATATAGTCATACTAGGCTATGATGAATTAAAGTTTAAGGGAAAGGAACAAAAAGAGGGAGGGCTCCAAAACTGTATATCTGAGTACATAATGGCAATAGCAATAGCATTAGACTTATGTACCGCTTTGCAATGCTTTACAACTCTTTATTAGTTTAGACCCTGTTTTTTGTGGGTCTTCCAAAATAAAAACTAAATCATCTGCAAATGCCTGTCATTTATAGTTCTCTTTTTTTATTTCCATACCTTTTATCTCTATATCTTGTCTAATATTTCTATTTAATACTTCCAATGTCAATATGAATAATAGGAGAGATAAGGGTCTCCCTTTTCTTCTACTTCTTTTGATAATAACCATATTAATTAATAAAGTATTAATAAATGTTTTACAACTCTCTCTAAGCGGTTTACTGAGTCAGCATATTGCCCTCGACAATCTGGGTCCTCAGTTTACTGACCTCAGAAGGATGGAAGGCTAAGTCAACCTTGAACCAGTAAGAATCAAACTGCTGGCAGCCAGCAGTCAGCAGAAGTAGCTTGCAGTACTGCATTCTAACCACTGCAGCACCATGGCTCTTACACTTTTGAAATTTATTTATTGCTTACTTACTTAATTTATTTATAAGCTGCAAAATCATAAGTGATTCAGCAATATGTAAAAGATTAAAAATAAGTTGATAAAAACAAGGAAAAAAAGTATAACAAAAAGATTACACTGGGAAAATAAGAATTAAAATATCACATTGTTTACAATTCATGCTGATTCAGAAATCATCCTCAAGGTCTGCTGAAATAATAGGTTTTTAAAAACCTTCCTAAAAGGCCTGGCGGGAGGAATTGAAAGATCTAGAAACTAATAGACAAAAAGATCCAAGTAATGGAAACATTAAAAAAGAGATAGATTTGGTGAAGCATAAAATAAATCTGAGTGTACAGGAGGACTTGGCTAAGAAAATCAAATTAGCAAAGCAAAATTATTTCAAAAATGCAAATAAGCCAGAGATGGCTAGCCCACAAATTAAAAAAAGAACAGGAAAAAAGAGTGATAGTACCTCTCTGAGACCAAGAAGGGAAAATATGTTCCCAGGTGCAGGAAAAGAAGGAAATTGCCCAAAATTTTTTCACAAACCTATACAAACAGGAAGAAACCTCAGAAGAACTTATTAACCAATATCTCAAAGGGAAAACTTGTCAGAAATAATGGGTGAAGAAAAAGAGAATCTAAATATCTGACTTCCAGTTTGAGCCTCTTTGGTGACGGACCTGAAATCCGAACTGGCGGTTTGGTCCGTGCTCGCTGGAGACCCGAGCCAGCTGGCTTTGGGGTTAAACCACCCGTGAGGTGGTGAAGACGAGGAAGCCACTAGCAGGGCTGAGGAGAGCAGCATCTCTCCTCCCCAGCTGGTCTTTCTCCCTTTCCTGAAGGCGGAACAGCAGTGGCCAGAAATGGCCACCTCAAAGAAGAACTCAAGCGGATAAGATTGTGCAGGAGGAAGCTGGCAGGAGAAAGTGTGGCGGAACGGGCTTGATACGGAAAATATCTATTTAAGGTACCTGAACTTGAGTACTAGAATAATATTCTTAAAAGAAAGATTTTTTAAGCGGCGAAGGAAAGTGAAAAACTAGGTTTTTTTTCCCTCTTCTCTGATATTGACAGTTTTGAATGATTAGGAACTTTGAGAAAAGATAGACATTACAAATTGATATTAATTCACTTGGATATTAATAGGCTTTTTACAGCTGGAAATAAAATTCCAAGTGATGAAGATTTTCTGAAAAACCTTAAAGAATTCTTTTACAAAAAAAGAGAAAGCAAGCAAATAGAGAAAGAGGAAAAGTGAAAGTAGGGTGGGGTCTGGAGATTGAGGATACCACCCGGACTTAAAAGAATTGATGGATTTGTAACAGGATTTGGAAAAAATACATCACAATTGAAACTTTCTTACAAGTCTAACCCCCGGAAAAGTGAAAATGTATAAAGAAGTAAGAAGTAGCTTTGGATAATTGGAGGACTTTTGGTCTTTTGGACAGAGGATATTAAGTGGAGCAAAGTTAACTGGGGGTTGCATCAAAAAAGGAAAATCCTTCTTAAAAATGTCATCACCTATGGAAGAATTAAAAATACTAATTAAAGACTTAAAGAAGTGCTACAATCGATAAAGATGGAGATTTTGAAATATATAAAACAACAGGAAGTACCAGCTGGACAAGAAGGGCGGAACAAAGAAGAGGAAGCCATTTTCAATGATCAAATAATTGTTGGTGTGGTTAAGAAAAAGTGAAAGGGGAAAAAAGGGAAAGAGAGTTAGAATTTAAGATTTGAAGCAACAAAAAGCATAACTATAATATTATAAGGAGACAGGATTTCAGAAGAGAGAATTTGATAGAAAAGGAATAGAAAGGAAGGAGAAGAAGTGGGGGTGGGAAAAAAAGGAAGCTGCAAAAAACGAAAGCAAGATATGCAGAAGCTGAAGAAGCATATGAGGTTTAAAGAATCTATTTGCCTATTTGGGCATCAAGACAATGGTTAAATCAATTAAGGAATCTGCAAGGGTACGTGAGATATATGATTATATTAGAAATAGATAGAAGCTAGAAGTTTTAGTGGATTAATATGATGGTTTTCTTTTTTATAAGTAAATGAGGCAAAGGTGATAAGAGAATAAGGTCTTTAATAACTTAAAAAGAAAATATGAAAATGCAAGAAGTATGGAGTGTCTTAATATTGTTTTCTTTTTTTGATGTGATATGGATGTAAAATGGTAGTAAAATGGAAATATTTTAAATAGAAATGAATAGAAATAATCACCTTAGTCATAATTGTTATGTATATGCGTAATTTTTTTGTTTTGTATTATTAAGAACTTTAATAGATAAAAAAGAAAGTACCAAGCAGAACCTGATTGATAATAGCTAAATCTTGTAAAATAGAGCTGTTAATAGTGGCAATATATATAAAGGTGAAATATAAATGATTAATAATAATTGGTTAAAAGAGATTGAGGTGCTATCCTCAAGAGTAATAATTACAGGGTGAAATATGTTTTATAAGATAGTATAAGACTGTAAAAGATAAAAGTGTATTAATATTGATTGGGAAAATATTGGGGGAACATAAAGGAAAACAGTATAAATTGCTATGATAAATGGAGTAGAATATAAGAAATGAATGAATAATTGAGATCATATCTGTATGGAGAAGTGAAGGTCTGGACACACACTGTTCTCAAAAGAAGAACTTTTATGTTTTTTGTGTTTTGTTTTTGTATTGCATTGGTTGTGTATATTGCATATATGTAGGCTGGGAGTGGTTATGAAGTGATAATATGAACTGTGGTAAGAAAAATTAATTCAAAAATATGGAATATTTTGCATATTAAATGTATCCAATGAGGATGGAGAAGATGAGTTATAACCTACCAGCATACTATATTTTTTGTTTGTATTTTTGTTTAAAAATAATAAAAATTTTGTTATAAAAAAAAGAGAATCTACATATCTATAAAATATCTATAAAAGAAATCAGAAATGCAATTGGAATACAGAAAATGAATAAGACTCCCAGCCCGGATGGAATTCCATCAGAATTTTATAAGGAATTTCAGGAATTATTAGGGGAGCTAATGATGGACCTTTATAACGAAGCCCTGAAAACCGCCAATATACCGAAATCATGGATAGAAGCATACATAACGCTTATCCATAAAGAGCAGACGGATCCACAACAAATACAGAACTATATGCCAATCTCCCTCTTAAATGTGGATTACATGATACTAGTCACAATAATGTCAGAGAGGCTAAAAAGGATGCTAGGTAGAATTATCCATCTGGATCAGAACGGGTTTCTTCCACACAGACAGATAAAGACAAATACAAGGATAATTTTGGATGTTTTAGAATTTTATGAAATGCACCCAAATAGAACAATGGCACTGATGTTTCTAGATGACCAGAAGGCTTTTGATAACTTGAACTAGAAATTCCTTATCAATTAATTGATTGGCATGAAATTTGGCGAAAATTTTTTGAGACTTATCAAGATAATCTATAGGGCACAAACTGCAAAAATAATAATGAATGGAGAAACTACGGATAGCATAAGGATAAGTAAGGGGGTGAGGCAAGGATACCCCCTGGCCCCACTGTTGTACATAGTAGCAGAAGAGATACTATTAACACAAATACGACAGAATAGAAAGATCAAAGGACTAAGTATTAAAAAACAGGAGTATAAACTCCAAGCCTTTGTCAATGATATGGCATTCATATTGGAAGACCCAAAAGAAACGAGTCCCATTTTAATGAATGAAATAGAAGAATTTGGAAAGGTGGCAGGGCTGAAAGTTAATAAAGAAAAAACTAAATTAATAACAAAAAACTGCACAAAAAAGCAAAAGAAAGAGCTGGCAAATAAACTAGGCATGCAGGTAATGAATAAAATAAAATATCTTGGGATTTGGTTGACAGCTAGGTGCTCTTCAATCAAAAAGGATAACTATGACAAACTGATAACACAAATATCTAAGGATCTAGATAACTGGGCCAAAATTCAACTGTCTCTATTAGGCTGGATTGCAATAAAAAAGATGAATGTCTTACCAAAGCTGCTATTCCTGTTCCACGTGGTGCCAGTCAAGTTGGGAAAAAATTTCTTTAAAAAATTAAACAAATAAATTTCTAAATTTATATGGCAGAAGAAAAAAGCCAAGGTAAAGTATAAATTATTACAGGATGCTAGAAAGAAATTCTCCCAGAATTTGAATTATACTATCAGGCTGCTATAGCCACATGGCTTAAAGATTGGGTCAATCTGACAAATAGAAGGGTTCTAACATTAGTGGGTTTCGACCTTCAACTAGGCTGGCACACGTTTATCTGGGACGGGAAGAGTAAGCAACACTTGTATTTTCAAAGGCACTGGATGAGAAATGTTTTGCTAAACAGCTGGGAAAAAATAAAAAAGAACCATTGTGGCTATCAACAATGGAAGCAGTTATACACCCAAATGTCCTGGATTGTGATAAAATTGTAAGATATAGAGATTTATTAAATGAAAAAGGAGAACTAAAAAATAGGAACCAATTACAACTTCAGGGAATCAAGATAGGATGGTAGCCCTACCTACAAATACAGACACATTACAAAAAAGACAAAGAACAATTCGGTTTTAGCATGACTCAACAAGAACTTGATAAGATATTTATTTATTTTATTTATTTATTACTTGTATTTGTATGCTGCCACATCTCCGAAGACTCGGGGTGGCTCACAACCAAAATCAAACAACAATAAATTAGTTAAAAGAAAATTAAACGAACATAAGCCCAGTATAGTTAAAATGTCAATTAAAATTAAAATATTGAAAATTTAAAATTAGAAAATCCCCAGGAGATCAGCACAGCCCGGCCTGTTTGAATAACCAAGTTTTCAGATCGTGGACGGAAGGTGCGGAGGAGGAGGCCAGCGAGCCCCAGGGGTAGTTGGTTCCACAGGGCGGGAACAGCCACAGAGTAGGCTCGACCCCAGGGCACCACCAACCGGCATTGGCTTGCCGATGGCACCCCGAGAAGCCCCTGCCTGTGTGCGTGCAGGGCGGTTGGCATTCGATATCGGTAGGAGAGCGCTCGTAAATATCCTGGACCCATGTCTTGTAGGACTTTGAATGTTAACACTAAAACCTTGAATCTCACTCGGAGGGCAACCGGCAGCCAATGCAGGTCGTGGGAGGGTGTAACATGGGAGAATGGAAACTCCCATCACCACCCAGCTGCCGCATTTTGTACCAGCTGCAATCTCGGATGGTATGCAAGGGCAGTCCTAAATAGAGGCGTTGCAGTAGTCGTCGAGAGGTAACAAGTGCATGAGTGACTGTAGGCAGGGCATCTCGGTCCAGGAATGGGCGTAGCTGGCGAACCAGCCGGACCTGGGCAAAGGCCCCCTGGCCACGGCCCCATGTGCTCCTCCAACCAGAGCCGTGAATCCAGGAGGACCCCCAGGTTTCGTGCTCTGTCCACAGGGGGCAACACCTCTCCCCCTATGACCAATGATGGAATATCCTGACTGGACCGAGATGTTGGTATGTAAAGCCACTCAGTCTTGGCGGATTGAGCAAGCATGTTTCTGTCCATCCAGATCCGTACCGCATCCAGACAACGGGACATCACAGAGAGGGCATCACTGATATGGTCTGGGGTGGAGATGTATAACTGGGTATCATCAGCATATTGATGATACCTCACTAAAACACGGATGATCTCACCCAGTGGTTTCATATAGATGTTGAATAAGAGGGTGAGAGGACTGACCCTGGGGACCCCACAAGTGAGAGCCCCGAGTCGACCTCTGCCCCCCCGTCAACACCGATTGGCATGGGAAAGAAAAATGATCAGTAAAATCCATAAATACTTATTAGACTACAAATTAAAAGAGGAAACTGTTAAAGATTGCATGATAATCTGGGCCAAAAATGTGGGCCACAATATCAACCTAGATCAGTGGGAACATCTCTGGCAGATAAATTATAGACTAACAATGTCAGCCTCTTACAAAGAAAACTGATATAAAATGGTTCATCGCTGGCATTTATCGCCAGCGAGATTAGCCAGGATGTTCTCCAGTATGATGCCGAACTGCTGGAAGTGCAACTACATTCAGGGAACATACTTCCACATGTAGTGGACTTGTAAGTGCGCTGAGTTGCTTACTTCTCCACTACTGCTTCCTCCTCCTCCAGCACCTCCTTCTCTGGGTAGGGCAATTCTTAACTAACTGAGCATGCTAAGGCAACTCAGGGCGCTACCGCTGTGGCGGCTTTGCCTGCATCTCCGAGGCTTTGATGTTGGGAGAGCAGCAAGGGCTGGAGGAGCTGAGAGCTGCACACGGCTCCTTCTCCCTTTCCTTGCCTGCTGCACATGGGCATGTGTGCGAGGGAGAAGAAAAGAGAGAGGCGCGAGCAATTCAAAACTAGAAAACTAATGGGAAGAGCTAACAGCGGGCACTGGGGGAGGGGACTGTTGTTTCCGCCACCTGCTATGTGTGGGAGCTGGTTGGCGTGTGCATCTCAGGGACCTGACTCCAGGATCCCTTGAAGAACTGGGAGGCAGGAGAACTGCGCAAACCAGATTAATTGCTTTCAGGGGCCATTTCTTCTGAGGCCCACCCAAACTTTTCCACAGCCCACCAGTGGGCCACAGCCCACCGATTGGCGACCGCTGGTCTACACCAGTATCAGAGAAGGATACCAAGAGAAAACAAGACTCAATAACTAAAATGTAAGAGTGTTTGATATTTTAACAAAGATATAATTAATGTATATCTTGTTACAATCTATATTTATAAAAACAAAATACCACTCATGCATCATCACAAAATCTCCAAAACTGTAAAGCCTACAAACTTGAAATTTGGCACGTATGTTCCTCTTGGCTTCTAGGTGCTTACTAAGAAAGGATTTTTCAAAATGACCATCAGAGCATTAGCATTTTGTATATTATTATTAAGATGCTCTGATGCTAAGGAGTTCTACTCCCACATATCCCACACCCACATATCACCAATTCTCCGCGAGCTGCACTGGCTTCCTATTAGTCTCCAGGTGCAATTCAAGGTGTTGGTCATTACCTATAAAGCCCTATATGGCTCAGGACCAGGTTATCTCCAGAATCATCTCCTACCCTGCGTCTCCCTGCGACCAGTAAGATCCCACAGAGTCGGTCTCCTCCAGGTTCCGTCAGCTAAACAATGCCAGCTGGCTGGCCCGTGGGAGAGGGCCTTCTCTGTGGCTGCTCCAGCTCTCTGGAACCAGCTACCTCCCGAGGTCCAGACTGCCTCCACCCTACTGGCCTTCCGCAAAGAAGTCAAAACCTGGCTTTTCCGGCAGGCATGGGGCTGTTGATCTCACGACTGAGATCTAGCGAGATCCAGCCCTTCTGTTGTTTGTTGTTTTTTTAAATTGTTTTTAAATTTTTAAATGTAATTCTTTTGTGGTTTTTTTTTTTTTTTTTTTTGCTGTGAGCCGCCCGGAGTCCTTTGGGAGTTGGGCGGCATGTAAGTTTAATTAATAATAATAATTAATAATACTCCCCCCCATTTGAAAAGAAATCTGTTCCAAATGCAAAACAGAGGAGTTTCAGTTTTGCAGCAATAGCAGCTTTAGTACAGAACAGTTGAGCTAAGCCACACACAGGCTCCTTGCTGTCTCCTTTTTGCTCACACAGCAAATAGTCTTTCAGTTTCCAAACAGCCCTCAACTCTCTCACACATTGATAGGATGCTAGCTAGATGAATACTGATGGATGCTGGTAGGCAGAGGCAGATTTTTCCCCCCTTATTTTCCTCCCAGAAACTAAGCCTGACCATATGGGTATTGAGCTAGAATAACAAATAGTAAATTTTCCCATCTGCAGAAAATGTTCATAAAGGTTTTTATCCAAAGGTCTTTTAAAATATTCCAAATGGGTTTTCCCCATTTGACATGACTTTCAAATATATATATATTTCCAAAACCCTGAGATATGTTGTCGCTTACCAAGATGTTATTTTTTCATGAGCATCAGTATTCACTAGAATTCTTTCTAATATTAAGACTATGAGTTTTAAGCCACTCTTCATAATGTCTCTTCCTTTCCCTTTTATACTAGGTGAAGACACAATGCCATTTATCCAAATCTAAAGCATTTTTATGAATCAGGGTATGCCTTATTTCTGAGAAAATATATAATGGAATGTTTATTATATCATAAATGCAAACTAATAAAAAATTAAATACAAGTAAATCAATAACAGGGAAAATACTTGGGCCTGATAAGCATTGCACATATTTAATCTGTCCCCTAATTTTTCATGCCAAGTCCCCTAGGAAAAGCAAAAGAAAAAAATAAAGGTTTTAAATTTTATAAAGATTTTAGATTTCTTTGGCCTTTTCCACATGGAATCTCCATTGGAATCTGTGGCTATGACCACCAACCCACTTGTGCCAGCAGAGGAAGCATGCTGCAGGACCTGTTACCATGATTATTCCGGATGGCAGGGTCCAGGAGAAGAGCCCTTTTTGCCCCCAATGTAAGGTTGGTCCCAACCCTTTTATCCTTATGTAAGAGCCTAAAGATGAAACTCTGCCAGTTGGCTTGGGTCCCAATGGGGGAACTGCACAGTTGGAGGTGGTTGATTGAATAATAACAGGTTTTCCACTCACCCCACATTTTCCTGATCCTCTCCATGTGTCCTTAGATTTTAATTTTGGTTTTAATTTATTTATGTTTTAATGTATATGTACAGATATATCTTTATGATTGTAAGCTGCCCAGAGTTACTCTATGGTAAGATGGGCAGCCAATACTTTTTATGAATAAATAAATTAATTTTCTGTACATTCTATACCCTTTGGATTAACAAAGGTGTAAATTAGGATCTGAAATGTTCAGTTTATTGAATGTATTTTACTTCATGTTGCATACCTTATGATAACAAAATTCACATTAATTTAAATATAAGCTACCAAGGGTAAGGGATTACAATTCAGTCTTTCCATTTTTTAAAAAATCACATGAGTATAAACAGTGTACTTGCCACATGGTGCATATCGATCTGTGAGTCCACGTGACTCTTTATTTGTATTCGACATACCTGTGCAGTGCAAAAAGTTTAAATTAAACATTTCAAATTTCATCAAACATCCTATGTTTTCTGCCCTATGGAGATTAAACCCCTGATTTATGTATCAATAAAATCTGCACGCACTAAAAATTTCCCAGTTAAAAAACGAAAGAAATACGGGTGCGCGGAGAAAAGGCAACACACAAAAATCACAACATACAAAATTCTCCGTGTTTAATCCTATCAACTCTCACCAGTATTATTTCAGTAAAAGAAAATCCACTCCTCGAATGATTTGACTTCAAAATCAAGGGCATGCCGTTAATCTCATCTACCACCCAATGTTAGTAACCGTTCTCAGAAGGCCAGGTTACCTACCTCGCAAGTATGTTGTGAGGAAATAACGAATTCTTTCCCTGACCCTGAACGGGCGGACTCCCTAATGAGCAAACAGGAGGAGATGCTTCTCGCTCTACAATAAGTTCACAATAAGCTTTATTGTGAATTACGGTTATCCTCTGACTGGCAAAAAGTGTACCAAGGATCCTTGGAGGCAAACGCATTCGCTCACACGCCCGGCACCGACATCCACCACCACAGCAGTCGTCCGCGTCCCTCGTCGCACTTGGGGTCGGAGAAGACGGCCAAGAAGCTCGAAGAGAAACGACGAAACTCGGAAGCGAAGCGGAGAGGCTGCGCTCCCCAACAAACTGCAACAACAATCCCTGTTGCTACAGCAACAGAAAACATTCCGCCGCCCGCCGCCCGCCGCCGTTCACTCGCTTGGTCGCTTGGGCCTGGGTAGCTGTTGCTCTGCAAGTCCTGGGAGCACGCGGAGAGAAAAATGCGGAGATTAGAGAGAGGCGGTACTAATACTAATATAATACTGTATGCATACGTATACACACACACACACACACACATATAATACAATACTAATATAATAATGGAATAATACTAATCATAAGTAATATAATAATCATAAATAAATAAATAAATAAATAAATACTAAAAAAATCAGAAAATAAAATACAAACTGAATAGTCAGGATCTTGTTGATTATCCAAACTCCGTCAAGGACTTTGGAATACTCATTTCTAATGATCTAAGTGCTAGAGCCCACTGTAACTACATAGCCAAAAAGGCATTAAGAGTTGTTAACCTAATCCTAGGTAGCTTTTTCTCTGGTAATATCACATTACTAACTAGAGCATACAAAACATTTGCTAGACCAATACTTGAATACAGCTCATCAGTCTGGAACCCACATCATGTATCTGATATTAACACAGTTGAGAAAGTCCAGAAATATTTCACAAAAAGATTTCTACACTCCTTTACTAGTTGCAGAATACCTTATGCCACCAGACTTGAAATTCTAGACCTAGAAAATCTAGAACTACGCAGCCTGATCTAAGTATAGTATATAAAATCATACATTGCAGTGTCCTTCCGGTCAATCAATACTTCAGCTTCAACCATAACAATATAAGAGCACACAATAGATACAAACTCAAAGTTAACCACACCAAATTTGATTGCAGGAAATACGACTTCAGCAACAGAGTGGTCAATGTCTGGAATACTCTACCTGATTCTGTGGTTTCTTCCCCAAACCCCAAAAACTTTAACTTTAGACTGTCTACTATTGACCTCACCCCTTTCCTAAGAGGTCTATAGGGGGCGTGCATAAGTGCACCAATGTGCCTACCGTCCCTGTCCTATTGTTTCTTTTATTTTTCTTATAAGTATTCATTTCATGTATTCACAACTATGTTTATCCTTGTAAGCAATTGACAAAATAAATAAATTAAAATTAAATTAAAACTCACAAGAAGAGTTCTACACTCCTCTACTCGTTGCAGACTACCTTATGCCACCAGACTTGAAATTCTAGACCTAGAAAACCTAGAACTACACCGTCTTCGGTCCGATCTAAGTATAGTATATAAAATCATACAATGCAATGTACTACCGGTCAATGAATATACTTCAGCTCCAACCATAACAATACAAGAGCAAACAATAGATACAAATTCATGGTTACTGGTTGCCCTCCGGGTGCTGGTGTTGACCTATAAAGTTGCTGGTGTTGGTACTGGTGTTGACCTATAAAGCCCTTCATGGCATTGGACCAGGGTATTTGCAGGAGACCCTGCTGCCAATAATGGTTTCCTGATGTCCCGTGCGCTCCCACCGGCAGGGCCTCCTCCGGGTGCTGTCGGCCAGGCAATGTTGGCTGGCGGCCACCAGGAGTAGGGCCTTCTCTGTGGGAGCGCCCACCCTATGGAACCAGCTGCCCCTGGGGCTCCGGGTGGCCCCTGACCTCCGATCCTTCCGCTGTGGCCTAAAAACATGGCTGTTCCAACTTGTCTACCCGGACTGATGGTGGGGGGAGGGTTTTTAGTTGTAGTTTAATTTTAAGGGTTTTATGAGATTTTGGGTTTAATAGTTTTTTAATATTTGTATTGTTTTTATCATTGTAAGCCACCCTGAGTCCTCAGGGAAATAGGGTGGCATATAAATCTCATAAATAAAATAAATAAATAACTGCACCAAACTTGATTGCAGGAAATACGACTTCAACTACAGAATGGTCAATGTCTGGAATACTCTACCTGACTCTGTGGTTTCTTCCCCAAGCCCCAAAAACTTTAACCTTAGGCTGTCTACTTTTGACCTCACCCCTTTCCTAAGAGGTCTGTAGGAGGCCTGCATAAGCGTACCAACATGCCTACTGTCCCTGTCCTATTGTTTCTTTTATTGTTTCTTTTATTTTTCTTATATGTATTTATTTCATGTATTCATAACTATGTTTACCCTTATACTTATTATCTTGTAAGTGATTGACAAATCAAATAAATAAATAAATAAATAATAGCCTCCCCTTCAGCCAATCGGAAGGCAGGCCGACGCCGGTGATTGCTCGCAGCTTGGCCAAAGAAGTGATGGTGGGAGCTTATCAGCCCCATGCGATAAGGCATGTTTGTCCTTCCTCCCCTCAGACCGCTCAAGGGTTGTTGAGTTGCCCTATCTTGGCTCTTTAGCGTAACACCCATTTTACAGGCTTTTTCTAGCTGCCAAAAGTTTTTAGGCTTTGGAGCAAGGGAGGAGGCATGGCTGGAACACTAGGATTAAGTATGGTGCCGCTTATAAAAGTTGCTGGATTCCTTGCCCGCTTTCACAATCTTATTATCTTAGGGTCGCTGCGAAACTACTACCCTTGCCTTTACGGCAAGAGAGACTGGTGGGATGTGTGCCTGTGTTTGTGTGTGTAAAGTCATAACAATGTGTTAATGTACACATTACCGTCTCCCTTCCAGATATTATTTGCAGTTGGAAGGTTTGTTACTTTAAGGTTCAACCATTCCCAAGCTTTGCAAGTATTTTTTTTTATAAATTTTATTAATGAACAACAAACAGAAAAAAAAACATTAAAAACAGTGAACATGGTACATACGTAACAAAAAATACAAATTTACATATGTACATAAATATTAATCATCCTTGCTAGAGTTACTCTTTACTTTTTTTAAACCAGTGGTAAAACTTCTCCCAAATTCTGTAATAATTAGATTCAGTCTTATCTTTTAATTCTTGAGTTATTCTATCCATTTCAGCGCACAACCAAAATTTTCTAATTATTTCCATCTCTTCTGGCATATCATTTCCTTTCCATCTTTGGGCAAGAGCTAGTCTCGTGGCAGTGGTGACATGGATTATTAAATATATTATCTCTTTATTATATTTCCCCACATTAATTCCCAATAAGAAAATTTCTGGTCTGAACTCTATTTTAATTTTACACATCTCTTCTAACCAGTTTCTGATTTTCAGCCAATATATTTGGGCTTTTTCACATTTCCACCATACATGGTAATAAGTTCCAATTTCTTTATTGCATTTCCAGCATTTAGGAGATAGTTTTGGATACATTTTTGCTAGTTTTGATGGTGGGGAATGCCATCGATAAAACATTTTTAGTAAATTTTCTTTATATGATGCCACCAGAGTAATTTTCCTATTCCTGTCCCATAAAATTTGCTAATCTTCCAGATTTATACCGTATCCAAAATCTTTCATCCAGGCCAGCATAATTTCTTTCACCCTTTCTTCTTCCAATTTACATTCCAATAGTACTTTATAATTTTTTAAAATCAATTTCTCATCCGCTCCTAATAATATTTTGCCTAAATCTGTTTTCTGTTTACTAATACCCCATTCTTTCATATCTTTACTATACCTTGATTGTAATTGTAAGTAGGCCCGCCATTCTATCTCAAATCCCAAATCTTTTAGCTCCTATCTTGTTTTTAAATTTCCCTTCTCATCTAATATGTCCTCATATATAATGACCTGTCCTCGTCACAATAAATGCAGGTACATTAACACTTCCAATGTAGATAGCCAAGTTGGTATTTCAACGTAGAATTGAGATTTAGTTTTGTTCCATGCACTTAGTAAGGTCTGTCTAATTTTGTGCCTTTGGAAATAACCATGAATTTGGTGTTTATCCTACCACAAAAAAGCACGCCACCCTGCCTGTAAGTTATATCCTTCTAATGTTAATATTCTTTTGTTTTTAACACTTATCCAATCTTTAATCCAGGTCTATAGTATATTTTCCAATCCGGTAAACCAAATCCTCCCCTTTCAGTAGCATCCTGCAACAATTTCAGTATAATTCTGGGCTTTTTTCTCTGCCAAATAAATTTTGATACTAACTTATCCAATTGATTAAAAAAATTTTTTTTCTAATTTTACCGGAAACAGTAATAGAAACAGTAATTTTGGTAATATGTTCATTTTTATTGATGCAATTCTCCCCATAAAAGAGAGTCTTAGATTGCTCCATTTTCTGAAGTCTTCAGCTATTTTTTTAATTAGTGGGGTATAGTTATCCTCTTTAAACATTGAACATTTTGTCAAAATTACAATTCCCAAATATTTAATTTTGTTTGTTGTGTGGATATCCATTATCTTTGCTAAGTTTTCTTTTTGTATATTTGTCATGTTTTTGGTAATTATTTTAGTTTTTTCCTTATTAATTTTTAGCCTCGCTACTTCGCCAAATTCCTCTAATTTCTCTATTAGCTTTAGTCCCAAATTTTGTGGATCTTCTAAAATAAAAACCAAATCATCAGCGAAGGCTTGTAATTTGTATTCTTCTTTCTTTATTTTTAGTCCTTTTATTTCCGGTTCTTTTCTAATTATTCTCGTTAGTGTCTCTAAAGTCAAAATAAATAATAATGATGATAATGGACATCCCTTCCTCGTTCCTTTTTGTATTTCAAATTTGTCTGTTGTATGGTCATTTATCTATATCTTAGCTTGTTGTTTATCATATATGGCAGCTACTACATTTAGAAACTTTTGCCCCAAATCCATGTACTTAATTTGTTGCAGAATGAAACTCCATTTTACATTACCAAAGGCCTTTTTAGCATCCAGGAATAATAATGCTACCTATTCTCCACTATGGGCTTCATAATACTCTATAGTATCTAAAATTGTCCTAATGTTATTGCTAAGATATCTATGTGGAAGGAAGCCATTTTGGTCTGTGTGTATGAATTTATTGAGTATTTTCTTGAGTCTTTCCGCTATTATAGCTACAAAAATTTTATAGTCCACATTTAGTAGAGCTATTGGCCTATAATTTCCTTTCCTTGTTTGATCGTTTTTATTCTTTTGGGATGATCGTAATTGTTGCTTCCTTCCATGAGTTTGGAATTTTTGCCTTATCCAGGGCTTCATTAAATTATTTGAGTAATCTGTCGGCTAATATTTCTTGTTGGGCTTTGTATAGTTCAGCAGGGAGTGCATCTGGACCAGCTGCCTTATTATTTTTTTGTTTATTTATTGCCCAGATCACTTCTTCCAAATTTATGCTTCTATTCAATAAACTTTTTTCCTCTTCCGATATTCTCGGAAGATTTGCTCTCTTAAAATATTTTATTGCTTTTTTTTCTGTTACAAATTCTTCTTCTTTATATAGATATAGAATTTCTGGGCTATATTCCTTTTCATTTCTTCTTGATAACATATTTCACCCTGTTCGTTTTGTAGCTTAGTGATCCATCTGTTTTCCCCTTGCTTTTTCAATTTCCGGGCTAGCCATCTTCCTGGTTTATTTGTGTTCTCAAATACATTTTGTTTTAATCTTTTCATTTTTTGGCTAAATCTTCTTTTTCCAACAGATTTATTTCATGTTTTATTAAGTCCATTCTTGTTTTTATCTCTTTCTGTTTTGGTTCTTCTTGTAGTTTCATTTCTAGGTTTCTATATTCCATTTCTAATGCTTTTCGCTGTATGTTCTTTTTTTTATTTTTATTCGCCATATAATTTATCGCTACTCCACTCATAACTGCTTTAGCTATATCCCAGGTGTTTTGTAAGGATGTATCTTCTTTATTTTCTTCAAAGAAGAGTTTCATTTCCTTTTCCAATTTAATTTTAAATTCTTCTTCTTTTAATATCGTTCTTTGTAGGGTCCATCTTGGGATTTTGAGTCAGCCTTTCCAGCTAAACCTAATGTAACTATGATCTGCCCACAAGCTCAGTTCAATTTCTATTTCCATTATTTCAGAGATGAGCATCTTAGGCAGCCATGCCATATCCAGTCTTGACCAGGACTGGTGTCTGTTTGCGTAAAACATGAATTGTTTCTTGTTTGGGTGATGTTCTTTCCATGCATCATAGATTTTAGCCTCGTTTGCCAAATCATGGAAGTTTTTTGGTATTACCTTTCTTCTTGTTATTTTCTTATTTTCGCCTTTATAATCCTTTATTTTATCTATAATTGCATTGAAATCACCTAAGATGCAAATCTCTTCATAATGCCTTTCCTTAATATTATTATAAAATTTTTGAAAAAAATGTTCTTGTGGGCCATTCGGAGCATAAATTTCTATCAACAGAATCTTTTTATTTTCAAATTCTATTTCTACCATCAATATCCTGCCATCTTTATCTTTAAAAATTTCTAGCCAAAATCCAATCCTTTATGTATAACACCATCCCTCTTTTCTTTTGCTTATCTAGTGACATAAAAGCATTTCCTAATTTTCTATTTTCTAGCAAATATTTTTGTTTCTCTTTTATATGCACCTCTTGTATAGCTATTATGTCTGCATTGAATTTCTGTAAATTATAGAATATTTTCTTCCCTTTCGCCAGGGAGTTTAGACCATTAATATTCATTGAGATTACCTCACATTTCTCTCTTTTTTTTTCAATTTCTTTGGCTCGTATTTCTTGTTGCTCTAATTTCTCTGGATTCTGTATATTGTCTTTCATATATTTCCGCCTTTCTTCTTCCATATCTCCTCTCCTTGTTGTCCAATGAGTTTTCTTCCTTATTTTCTGCCTCTGCTCCTCTTTGCTCAACCGAGTCTTTCCTTCCTTCCTCTTCTTCCACTGCTGTCTCTCCTTCATTAGCAAATTGTTGGTCATAGAAGTCTTCCACTTTGTCTGTTGTATCTAATCGATATCTCTTCTCCTGCCAGTTAACCATAATTCCCTCTGGCATCAACCATCTAAAACTAATATTTTTGTTGTCAGAAAATGGTAGGGTCTCCTCAAGTCCCTTATTCTTCTCGGTACCTGTTTAAGAACAGTTATCTGCTTTCCGTTACGTTCTACTGGCTCATCTCTTGTTCTATGCAATATTTCATTGTGGGTCGACTTCTTGATCAATCGGACATGAACTTCTCTGGGAAGGTTATACCTTCTTGCATAGTTCGTCTGTATTCTGTATGTCTCATCTATTTCCATCACAATTTCTTTTTTTCCAGTTCCTAGTATTTTCGCAATTATCTCGCCCATTACGTCTGGCAAATCTTCCTCTTTTTCCTCCTTAACATTTTGGAATCTCAGGTAATGGGCTGCTTTTTCTGCTTCCAAAAATATTATCATAGATTCCAGATCTTTATTTGCTTGTATCAGCTTATCTGTCAGATCTTCTACTCTTTTCTCCTCTTTATCCATTCTGGATTCTAATTCCGCTATTTTTTCCTGTTTTTTCCGTATCTCTTGTTGGTAGCATTCAAATTTTTCATCTATAATTTGAATTTTTTTCTAACTCAGATCTTACTGATCCTATCTCTGTCTTCAAGTCTTCATGGTTTTTAGACATCATTTCCTGCATATTCAACAATAATCCTTGTAGATCTTTTATCGAATTCGATCTCTCCCTTGGTAAGCTTTGCAAGTATTGATTTCTGTTCAATTGCAGTTTTTAAAAGAAGACAATTAAAAGGGAAAATAATTGATGCAGAAATCATCAGTGGTGGGATTCAAATTTTTTACTACCAGTTCTGTGGGCGTGGCTTATTTTGTGGGTGTGGCCTAGGGTGTGGGCATGGCTTGGTGGTCATGTGACTGGCTGGGCGTGGCTTGACAGACATGACTGGCTGGGCATGGCCTGGAGGTCATGTGACTGGCTGGGCATGGCCAAGTCCACGTCACTGACTTTTCATCCTTGCCTATCAGCTACTACTGCAAAAGACATAAAACAATATTGTGCTTTGATTGGGCTTGATTGTGGCTGTAAGCTGAGGACTAAGGTAACAGAAGGGATCTCTTTTTTCACCCAACAATGTACAGTCTTATCAGCATGGGGTCTAACAAACAAGAAAGATACAGTTTTTCATTGTTGGAAATTAAAACCCATCCCTCTCCTAGGAATGAAATATTTTAGGATATATTAAAAAGGAAGAATATTTCCCCTAAAAAGAAAAAGTAAAAACTCAAGAGAGACAGAAACTCAGCCCGCTCCACCTTTGCTAATGGGCCTAGGCCAGTCTATTTTACATAACAAAGATTTACTCCAGGTAGAGCTATATTAGGAATTGCCCAAAGCCCTTTCATTACATCATCATCCAGTGAGGCTCAACCAAGTTTGGGACTCAAGACAGCCTACAGAGTTGCCCCTGCATGGCCCCATGGGAGTCTGACAACCAATCAGAATACAAGCTCAAATTCAAATCCCAACAGAGGACATAAAACCAAGGAACTCTCAGCATCTCTCAACCCAAGAGCTCCAAGGCACGTGATTCTGTCCACCATTAAATCTTTACAAGCAGTCACCAAGTTTCTAGTGTGTTTCTTCCCCAGAACTGAACCCAGAAGGATAATTCTTCCAACATCATCTAAGAAGCTAGATCAATAAGAATGAATTTCATAGGTACATTCACAGAGCAATACTGATTGCTTTTTTCTAAAATTTATTCCTCAGTCAGTTCACTGATTATATGAATTAGGTTCAGTATTTAGGTCAGTACAAGGCAAGTAGTCTGTTAGTGATGTCATGGTTAAAACAATGGTAAAGCAACATATGGATTTAAAACCAGAAATATTTTGTTGGGTAGAATACATATTTAATTTTACACATGTTAACAGCTGCTAGAATTGTGTTTGCACAACAGTGGAAAAACAAAGATATGAAAATGAATAAAAATATTAGAATGTGCAGAAATGAATAAATTAACAATTACAAATTTACAATCAAGGAGAAGGCTTAGAATACTTTTTAACATGGGATTTTTTTTATCAATGGCTAGAAACAAGTTAGAAATGTAAAAGTATAAAAGAAAACACCAATTATATAAGGAAAGTTCAGTAAAAAGGATAAGCAAATATTATTAGTATTTGATCATTGTTAATGCATAGATAACTTTGAGAGCATACCCCCCACAAAATACTGCAGATAAAAACCAGTTTTTTACTTAATCCCCAGACAAAGCCACTGCAATAAAAACCCTGGATTGTTCCCCCAAGGATGCAAAACCTCACACCAGAAATCTCAGCCCTTCTGCCTTTAGAAACCCCCAGGCAAACAAGCAAGACAACAAAAAGCAACACTAAAGTACAGCCATTGTTAAGGTAAATCACCTGGAGGTCCCCTTTTCCTGTTTCCTGGCAGAATTAACCACCATGATAGGAAAGACAAAAGACCCAGGCAAGAACAAAAGCAGGGCAATCATGGACACTCGAAACCCATCAAGCAGGTTCAGCTTCAGAAATCTCAACATGTTAAAACCAGCTTTAATAATGGTAAAGTGTTATACCCCAAAACAAGTTACTAATGTTCTCAGAAACCATAAAACCAGCTGGACTTCATGTAAAATGTCCCCTGGCCTGCATGCTGCAAGCATCAACATCAAAAAATGCTAGGACATGTTGTTATGTGCCTATAAATTAAAGCTATATTTTTAGATTTTTCCAGCTGTATCTGCTTTATGAGTGTGTGTGTGTGTAGTTTACAGTTGTGTAGGGAGTGTGTTTTCAGTTGTGTAGTTTTGTGGGTCTGCTGCCAATCCAGTCATGTTACATTGGCTGCATCTGGGGGGAATAGTATAAAGGAGGGGCGTTTAAAACACAACGTTGCTAGAAGCAAAGCATGTTTTATTTCTGGCTGAGGTTTATCTTGGTTGGCATTCTTCCAATGAACTGTGCCTTATTATCTTCTTGAAGCTTGTAATTAATTATCCTGGTCTGTCCTGGAAATTCCTTCAGTGCAGTTTGTTCTGGTTTTTTATTTCTCCATTATCTGTTCTTCGAGTTTGGACTGTATTTCTTTCTTTTGGAGACTATTTTGGAAAGAGTTTAATCTCCAACTCGAACAACTGAACAGTGAGGCCAAGTTGGAGGCATTAAAGAAAATTTATTTACATTTGGGAATTTATTACGTGTGTGCTGCTTCCTGGGTCATCACAGAAGAGATCTTGTAGGTCATATAGTCCAACACCCTGCCCAAGCGGGAGACCGTACATCATTTCTGACAAATGGCAGTCCAATCTCTTCTTGAAAGTCTCAAGTAATGACGCTTCCACAACTTCCGAGGGCAAGCTGTTCCATTGGTTGATTGTTCTCACTGTCAGAAAATTTCTCCTTATTTCCAGGTCAAATCTCTCCTTGTTCAGTTTCCATCCATTATTCCTTATCTGGCCTACAAACACTTTAGAAAATAGTTTATACCCCTCCTCTCTGTGGCAGCCCCTCAAATATTGGAAGACTGCTATCATGTCTCCCCTGTTTCTTCTCTTCACTAGACTAGCCGTGCCCAGTTCCTGTAACCGTTCTTCATATGTTTTAGTCTCCAGTCCCGTAATCATCCTGGTTGCTCTTCTCTGTACTTTTTCTAGAGTTTCAACATCTTTTTTATAATGTGGTGACCAAAACTTGATGCAGTACTCTAGGTGTGGTCTTACTAAGGCTTTATAGAGTGGTATTAGTATCTCACTTGATCTTGATAGTATCTCTCTGTTAATACAACTTAGGATTGCATTAGCTTTTTTGGCGGCGGCTGCACCCTGCTGGCTCATATTTAGCTGGTTGTCCACTAAAACTCCAAGATCCCTCTCACAGTTACAGCTATTCAGCCTGGTTTCACCCAGTCTATATGTGTACTTTTGGTTTTTCTTGCCTATGTGTAGGACTTTACTTTCATCTTTATTCTTCCTCCCATTGTGGAATATTTCACTTAATTTAATTGTAAATTAGAAAATACCACTGAAGTGATGAAAATGAATTGCTTTGCTGTAAAGGTAGAACCAATGTTAACAGCCTTTTGAACAAGTTACCTCTTAATTCATGTGTTATTCTCACTGACATTTTAAAAAGCAAGCTTGACAGGAGGAAAAATCTGATGATTGTCATGCAGGCTATGGTATTAATGGGAGCAAGAGATGGCCCCTCATTGAGTAACTTTTTTTATTAACAAGCAGTGCTTTTGATTAATGTGTCTAGTTTCTTTGAAAGAATATTTAATTATAGAACGTTATATATGGTTACATAGAAATGTACAGTTGCTGGGCACACTTTCTATATGCTTTGTTACTCAAATTATGCTAGCCAATGAGAGAACACATTCCAAACCCAATATGTTTGAACTTTATATAAAGTGATTTCCCCCCTACTTCTCACCTGGTACTTGTGGGAGATCTATCTTCTTATAAGACTTATACCAACTCAAAGTAGAGGACAGAACAGCCCTCAAATCCAAAAGAAAGACCAAATGATCATTATCTTACTGAACCACTGTTATCATGGACAGCTCACAATATATACAAAATACAAAAGAATTACTCAAAGACAAAGAAATGTACATCCCAGTGAATCCCAATCCAGTAAAAAAAAAAGACAACAAGATCAAAACAGCTCTCAGGGACCTCACCAAATCAATGAAGAAGATCAGTGGTGAATAAAATATAGTAGATCTTCTCCTAAAATTGACCAAAAAAACCCTTAGACACCTCACATGGAAGCAAATGCTCCATCAATTCCCTCCAAAGAATCAAAGAAATTGCAATAGATGAAGATGAAATCATGGTCTCATTTAATCACAGTACTTTTTGCATCCCTAGACCTAGAATTAGCTAAAGGATCCATGATAGCACTACTTCAGAGTATACTTGACCTAACCAAGTATATCAAAATTGAAGTACTCAAAATCATGGACCTTATCAACAGATCAAAGGAACACTTATGGAATCATTGCACTGAGGCCTAATAGCAGTGATTGTAATGAGGTGCCTGGAATCCCTAGCACTCCTATACATACAACCCAAAGTATGGATTGGTATGTGGATGACCTTTTTCTCATAATAAAAACCAACCAAATAGAGAACACCTGAAATCATCATTAATGTCTTCAGAGGAAAAAATTTACCAAGGAAGAAGGAAACCACAAGATGCTATCTTTCCTGGATATCCTCATTAGCAGAGGCAACGATGGCAAGTTAGAAACACAGGTTACTGTAAAACCACCCCTCCAGCCAGATGCTCCAGTATCAAAGAAACCAGCCAGTGTCCCACAAGAGAAGTTGTGCAAAAGCTGTGCAATAGCACAAACACAATGTCCAACTAAGAAGAAATTTCCTGACAATGAGAACAATAAACCAGTTTAACAGCTTTTCTTCAGAAGTAATGGGTGTTCCATCACTTAATCAGATAGCCATTTATCCGAAGTGGTATAGGGTCTCCTGCTTGAATAGAGGTTTCGACTAAAAGACTTCCAAGATCCCTTCCAACTCTGTTATTCTGTTACTAGTTTCTAGCCTCGGTTATAATGACATGATGAAAACTCTTTAATTTCACAACACGCAGACAGACTTAACCATAGTATTAACTGGGAAACTGTGAGCATGCTAGACAAAGCCAAGTCCAAAAATTCTAGAAAATTTCTGGAAGCCTACATGGCAAACCAGTGGAATGTACTACTACTAGCATTAATTATATTACCTTGTTTGGTAATGAAACATCTGCAAGAAAACAATCAGACTCAGAGTGCACTGAATCTGTATTTTTGCTTATTTACATACCATAAATATGTGTTCTGTGGAAATTTTTTAATGAAAGTACTTGTTAAAGTTGAAACCTCAATGGAATATATTTGCATTTGAGAAAAGCATTTCTGCCATACAACTTTATGACTCCTACCATATACATAATTGTATTTTTGTCAGTAAACATCAAACTCCCTTAACAAATTCTCTTAAGGCTGCATTATTTTTACTTTGCAAGGCAAAAACTTTGTTAAAGGTTGTCCCCTGGGATTTCCTGCAATGTGAGAGAAAGAAATAGGAGAACTACAATTATAACAATCTTTTAGCATTTGTTGTCTCAACAATTCATTTACATGAACTTATTTAAAAATAGTGAAAATTGGATGATTAGGGTATCATTGTAAAAGTTAGGGATGGGCTGTATAAGAATGTTAGTTCATATTTTTTTAAAAATCTATTTTTATTTTATTGAAAAAAGTTAACTACAAAATGCCAAATTCTGTTTTAAAAAACAAAGAGGAAGGGAAAAAACAGAACAAATAAGACATTAAAAAGAAAATGGTGGATTTTAAAAATTGATGAGTTTGGGGACCTGATGTAGATAGTCAATATTGTAATGGTAGTCTGCACAGGCATAGCTGCTTGGAAACTGGCTAAGAATCAGATTCTTAGCAGTGTTTCAGTTAATCAAAAATGTATTGTTGCTAACGTTACTGAAAGTTACTACATGATATCTAGTTGTAGAGAAACATTAGTAAACAATTTGTGGTGGATTTATAGTTAATCTAGTTTAAGGAGAGGAATCTGAAACAATCTAATGAAGGAAAAAAAAACATTGTTTAGCTTTAATTAATATATGTCAAAGAACTAATTTGTAATGTAGTTAAAGCCATAGAGGTTTATTTTATTTATTTATCAAACTTGTATGCCACCCATCTAACCCAAAGTGACTCTGGGTGGCTTGCAGGCATTGAATAAATACAGTCTAAGTAAAACAATAAAACAATAAATAAAGACCTTTAATTTAAAGATTCAGTTAAAATAAAGCTAAGAAGAATGGAGATAGAGGGAGCAAAGTGCACACAGAAAGTGGGGATGTTCTCTACTAAATTAGCCACATCCAAAGTGCCACACACTTATTAGGACCCCAGGCTAGTTGGCATGATCATGTCTTTAAAACCTTTTGGAAGATCAAAAGGGTGGGATTGGATCTGATCTGGAGATAACATGTTCCAAAAGGTGGGAGCCATGGCAGTTAATTCTTCTTCAGCTGAAATTCCTTGGCTGACAAGGTCTGTTGCATGCTCCTTCTGCTGACACATATGGAGATGGTAATCCCATCAGTTTGAGCCGATTTCTCAGATAAATTGGACCTATGCCATGAAGGCTTTAAAGGTGATGATCAACATGTTGAATTGGACCTGTGCAGCTGTGTTCTGCACCAGATGAACTGTATTCTTTTCAAAGATAGTCCCATGTAGGATGAATTGCAGTAATCAATTCATAATCATAATCAATCTAAGCATGAGATAATTGGGACTTGCATGATTGAATGCAGATTACAACCTGGGTCTCTCTGGATAGCACAACCTCATCCAGAACTTAAGATACTAGACAGGCTGAAGATGAGTTCTAATGTCGGGGTGCCTTAGCTATTACAATTATTTTTAATTTATCTTTTATTTGATTTATATTAATTTTATCATGCTGTTTTTTATTGTGTATTTCTTGTAAGCTATCCAAAGCTGTTTAAGATGGGCATCCAAATTTTTTTCTAAACAAATAAGTAAAAGTATTTTTCCTTCAAAACTTGGCCACTTATTGTTCCCTAACATATAAGATTTGTCCACTATATAATTATGACTAAATAATTTTTAAAAACCTACATGGAACTTTAATATATTTTAAATATACTGCATTGTTTGATTGTATCTTTGTGTGTATTATTCCAGAAAGTATGCCCAGGCTTATCTATAATTTGATCGTTCTAAGCCTAATAACTCTATTCTGCTTAACCAAAAACCTCTTCTGCATTAGATCAAAATTAAGTGGATCAAGAATCTTTTCTGCAGAATTAATTGTGAGTACGCAGTGGTTCTAAATTTTTTTAATTTGAATTTCTTAGCAATGTTATGCTATTTTTCAAGTTGTTTTTACCCTCTATTATTGGAAACCCAAAAATCACATCAATAATAATTATAGAACAAATTTGCATTTTTCTTTTAATATTAATAAAAATACTATCTAGAATAAATCTTAATATAATTTAAGAAGTATGTTTATTTGTATTCCATTGCCATTTAGTTCTTGGAAAGAAAGAGTCTCTTAAATTTTCTTTGAAATATATAGTACCCTTTTCTAAGCAAATAAGACTAAACATATACTGTTATCGCTATAAATGAATAGTCACCATTTTTTCTCAGTTAAATATGAATGGATGGCTGTCATCTGTTAATAAGGAAAGGCCTTTTGTATGGACAGTAATTGGGATTTGCTTTTTTATATTAGAGGAAATTTCCATTGGTGCTCACCATTATCCTTGTGTTAACAGATGCACTGAACAATTTGAGAATATGCAGCCAGCTATACCAGCTATGCCAGAAATGTTCAGCACCTATCCACTAGGGTAGCTATTCAGCAGAAGTTTGAAAATGTATTTTTCCTTTATATGTATTAGGCCAGAATGTTCTGGCAAGCAGTATTTTTGCTCTTGAAAAGACTATCTGAAAAAAGGCTTAGCTTTCAGGACAGACCTTTTACCCAGGATCCAGCCTGGTAGAAGCGGCTTTTGACCTTCCCTACTGGCTTTCCTGTTGACTTTCTTGGGAAGCCAGCAGGCAAGATTGCAAATGGCAAACACATGATCACAGGGTGCTTGGCAATTTGTTGTAAGTGCAAATAGGTTGCCAAGCACCCTACTCACAATCACATAATTGTGAGGATGCCACAAAAAATGCTGTTTAAAGACTGTGAGTGTGGCTGCTGTTCTGGCCTTAGGATAGAATTATTCCATAATCCAGGGACTACAACAAAATAATGTGTTTGCAAATACTTGCCCCAATCTCTTCAAATGCAGCACTTTTAACAAATAAGGATACTAAAGATGGCATGCACTAAATGAATTGATTCCATGACAAGGATAATCCTGGAGCTTCCTAAGAACCAAGTTATATAGGCATTTATGGATAAAATTCAGCATTTTAGACTCAGAAACCTATGGAAAAATAATGTGTCCATAACACAGATGTTATGTGGCTATGGTGATTCTCATCTGACAATAAATAAGAATCTGCCAAAGTACAGTTCTAGGCTAAAGAAAAGAATTGGGGGTGACATGTTAGCAGTATTTCAGTATTTGAGAGGCTGCCACAAAGAAGAAGGGGCCAAATTATTCTGTTGTGGTTTGCCAGCAGCTGGTGCAGACGGCAGAGGTATTGGACAGTGAGGACGAAAGGGAACCAGTCAGAGAGTCTGGCGAGGACTTGGACGAGGGCCCTGCATCTGATGCAGGGATGGGGCCAGGACTATCTGAGAGTGGGGTGCTGCCTTCAGAGCCATTGGAGTTTGCAGCAGCAAAACAAAGGACCCTGGGAGCCTGTTCCCAGTGCGCGTGTGTGCAGGGCTGCTAGAAGGAGAGAGCAGCTGAAGCAATGGGTGATTCAAGAGTAAGGTGATTACCCCTCCCATAAGGGATAGAAGCCAGCCTTCGGTGATGTGCTCTTTGCAGGAAGCAAAGAAGTTCATTAGATTCTGATTCTTCATGGAAACCCTGCGGACTCTGGTTTGTCTTTGCTGGAACTTCTGTCAGTTTATCTTCTAATTAAGTGGATGTCTGGTTTTTGGCAGCCTTTTGCAACCCTGAAAAGTGTGCTGTTATCTCAGACAATTGGGTTTAATGAGTTTTGGCTGGGAATGCAAATAATTCCCAGCGTCACATTAAAAAAGGTTTGCTTTTACACACAGTGCATGTTTTCTTAATTTGAACGAAACCTGGATCAGAACAATTTGCTTCCTGCCTAAACAAAACAAACCTTGAATGCGAGATGGAACAGCTTCAGGCAGAGAACGCTCAGTTACAACAACAGCTGGCCTTGTTAGCTAATCAATTAGGCCAGCTCCAGGCTCTTGCTGCTCCACCTCCTCCTTGAAGGAAATGCCCGGTGGCCATGCCTGATAAGTTTGATGGCAACCAGGCTATGTTTCCAGTGGTTTTGGGACAGTGCCAGCTATTTATTAGCTTGAGAGTAGAGGACTTCCCACTGACCAAGATAAGGTGGGGTTTATAATTAGCTTGCTCTCCAGCTCTGTAGCTTGTTGGGCCCCTTTGTTGGAGCAGGATAGTCATTTGTTGGATGACTTCAGGGTTTTTTTTGACCATCTGCGTCTGATGTATGAGGACCCCATCAAGACACAGATTGCTGCCCATCGTTTGAAGGAACCACAGCAGTGCCAGCAATCCCTGCAGGAATATGTCAGTGAGTTCTGGCTGCTTAGCCAGGATTTGGCCTGGAATGAGGCTGCCCTTATGGATGCGTTCCAGGATGGGTTGTCAGAGGAGTTGCAGGATGAGCTGGTTTGGGTGGATTGTCCAACAACCCTCAACACACTGATTCATCTGTGCCTGAGCATCGATGCCCCACCTGCAAAGACAGAACAGTCAATGTGCCTCCCGGGAGTCTCCTGTGGCACCTGTGGCACCACGGGGGGAGCCCATGGACCTAGGTGCCACCAAGCCCCTCCTGTCAGTGATGGAATACAGAAGATGGCACACAGGGGGGTTGTGTTTTTATAGTGGGGAACTGGGCACCTGGCTGCTTCATGCCCAAAGAAGCAAGAAAGGGCATTGGCCCCTGTGCCTGCTCCCCAGACACAGAAAATCCTGTCAGGAAACGCCCGGAGCCTGATCTAGGGGAGACCCTGGGTCGGGCATGCATCAACCTCAAGTCACACCCAATGAATATGGATTCCGGACCCCCTCGGCACTTGATCCTGGTGGCACGCATTTTTCTGGCAAGTAATCCACAGGGGATTCTGGCGCACATCCTGGTCAATTCCGGCGCCACCACAAACTTCATGGACATGGTGTTTGCAGTCCGGTATACAGTCTCTCAGTGCCCAGTAGAATCTCCGATGCTCATGGAGACCATTGATGACCGGGTGCTTTTGTCTGGGCCTATCAAGGCCACCACCCAACCCTTGCACCTGACCATCAGATCGCATGAGGAGGCTATCCAGTTCTACATCACTTCTGGCCTGCATTTCCCTGTGGTCTTGGACTTGGTGTGGCTCTGGACTCATGATCCCCAGATCTAATGGTCCCAGAACCTGATTATGTTCCCTAGCCTGCAATGCATAGACCACACCTGTCAAGTCTGTACAGGACAGTTGCTGAACCCACCCGGGATGTCTGTGCCTTTGGAACTCGTGGACTTTGCGGATGTGTTCCTGTGGGCCATTTGTATTCAATGTTGGATCCAGAGTCGGCCACATTGTGGGACTTTTTGGACAAGAACCTCGCTCAGGGTTTTATCTGGCCCTTGTCATCGCCACTGTCTGCCCCGGTCCTGTTTGTGAAAAAGAAGACTGGCGACTTGAGGCTTTGTTGTGATTACCGTTGATTAAATGCCATCACGGTGCGCAATCAGTATCCTCTGCCCTTGATTCCTGAACTGATGGAGCGGCTCTAGGAGGCTACCGTGTTCACCAAGTTGGACCTGCACAGGGTGTATAATTTGGTGCAGATCCGGCCCAGAGATGAGTGGAAGATGGTATTTAGTAACAGGTATAGACATTTTAAATACATGGTCATGCTGTTTGGGTTGACCAATGCTCCCGCTGTCTTCCAACATTTCATGAATGACATTTTCTGGGACCTCTTAAATCAATTTATTGTGCTTTACCTTGACATTTTGATCTATTCCAACTCAAGGGAGAATCACCTGCACCACCTGCGCCTGGTTCTGCAATGGCTCCGGGAGAACTGTACACCAAATTGGAGAAGTGCCAGTTCTTCCAGTCCACCATCGAGTTCCTGGGACATCACATCTCTCCTGAGGGCATTTCGATGGAGCCGAGCAAGGTCAAATCGCTGCTCAGTTGGCAACCTTCCCAGTGAGTGAAGGATGTCCAGTGACTCCTCAGGTTTGCCAACTATTATCGGATCTTCATCCTCAACTTCGTTTCCCTTACTGCACCCCTCACTCGGCTTCTCCAGAAAAAGGTCCCATTCCAGTGGAGTGCTCCTGAGCAACAGGCGTTTCAGGCTTTGAAGTAGGCCTTCATGTAAGAACCTATCCTGAAACATGCTGATCCACACTGTCCATTCATGGTGGAAGCGGATGTGTCCAATGTGGTGGTCAGAGTGGTGCTACTCCAGGCTCATGCGTCCAGCAATACCCTCTTCCCTTGTGCATATTATTCGAGAAAGCTCAATTCTTCCGAGTGCAATTATACCATCTGAGAGAAGGAGTTACTGGCCATTAAGGTGGTGTTTGAGGCCTGGAAGCATCATTTGGAGGAGGCATGACATCAAGTTGAAGTCTGGACAGATCACAAAAACTTGCAGTTTTTTAAGACTGCCCGGAAACTGAATCAACACCAGATCTGGTGGTCCCTCTTCTTTGCTTGGTTTAATTTCCACCTCACCTACATCCCAAGTGGTCACAATCAAAGGGCGGATGCACTCTCACAGAAACCCAAGTACTTGCGTCCTGAGGACCAACTCCTGCTCTGCATGGTGCTGCCTGTAGCGTCCTTCTCCACAGTTCAGGAGCCAGTGGATCTACGGGCACAGATACAGGAGGTGCAGCGGCATGATGCTTAGGTGGATCAAAGGAAGCAAGAGGTGGGACCCAACTCTCCATGGTTGTTCACTGAGGAACCCTTGCGGTACCGCAACAGGCTCTATGTACTGGTGGGGCCGCTCCAGGGACTTACGTGTCACAGTGCCATGATAATCTTGTGGCGGGACACTTCAGCCTTTTAAAGACATTGCATCTCATGTCTTGGATTTTCTGGTGGCCCTGAGTACAACACAACATGCATGTCACATCATGTGTGCAATGCCAGCAGGCCAAGTCGGCAGCAGGGGCTCCCCCAGGACTGCTCCAGCCCTTGCTGACACCAGAGAGACCCTGAGGTACCCTTTCTATACTTTTAGGAGTTAAATAAAATAATGTCAAAATATTTCTGGCAAGGGAAAAAAGCAAGAATAAGTTTGAAAATGTTACAAGATTCTAAAAACAAAAGAGGTTCTGGATTGCCTGATTAGGAGCTATACTACCAGGCCTCTGTATTTACATATGTGAAAGAATGGATAAATTTGAGGCATAGACGATTTGGACGGACATGATTTGCAATTGGAGTGACACACCTTTTTATGGTATGGGAAAAACAAAATACATAGATATTTTTAAAGACATTATATTAGAAATGTTTCATTGTTAGCATGTGCAAAAATCAAAGAAAAACAGTATATGAAAATACCAGTCTGGCTTTCCACGATGGAGGAACTGATATATCTGAACGTTGTTAACATGGAAAAAAATTACAAGATATAAAGACATTTTGAATGAAAAAGAGGAACTTAAAGCTAAGCAAGAATTGAAAAGTCAAAGGATTGATTTAGCATGGTGGCCACGTGCGCAAACCAAAAGCCAGCATGGGTTTGTAAAAAACAGATCATGCCAGACTAATCTTATTGCATTCTTTGACAAAGTGACAAAATTAGTGCACCAGAGGAATGCTGTGGATATAATTTACTTGGACTTCAGTAAGGCATTTAATAAAGTAGACCATAACTATTACTTGATAAAATAGAAAAATGTGGATTAGACAGCATCTCCACCAGATGGATTCGTAACTGGCTGACCAACCGCACTTAACATGTAGTCCTCAATGGAACGGTATCTACATGGAGGGAAGTATGTAGTGGGGTACCTCAAGGCTCTGTTTTAGGCCCAGTACTCTTGAACATCTTCATCAATGATTTGGACGAGGGGATAGATGGGGAACTCCTCAAATTTGCAGATGACACCAAGCTAGCAGGAATAGCCAACACTCCAGAAGATAGGTTTAAGATACAGAAGGATCTTGATAGACTTGAACATTGGGCGCTATCTAAATGAAATTCAATGGTGAAAAAAGTAAGGTTCTACATTTAGGCAAGAAAAACGAAAGCACAGGTACAGTATATCTGGTACCTTGCTCAACAGTAGCAACTGTGAGAGGGATCATGGAGTCCTAGAGGACAACCATTTAAATATGAGCCAGCAGTGTGCATCAGCTGGCAAAAAGCCAACACAGTTCTAGGCTGCATAAACAGAGGGATAGAATCAAGATCAAGTGAAGTGTTAATACCACTTTATAATGCCTTGGTAAGGCCACACTTGGAATACTGCATCCAGTTTTGGTCACTACCATTAAAAAAGATGTGGAGACTCTAGAAAGAGTGCAGAAAAGAGCAACAAAGTTGATTAGGGGATTAGGGGCTAAAACGTATGAAGAATGGTTGCAGGGTGTCTAATTTGATGAAAAGAAGGACTGGGGTGACATGATAGCAGTATTTCAATATCTCAGGGGCTGCCACAAAGAAGAGGGAGTCAAGCTATTCTCCAAAGCACCTGAGGCAGGACAAGAAGCAATGGGTGAAAACTAATCAAGGAGAGAAGCAACTTAGAACTAAGGAGAAATTTCCTGACAGTTAGAACAATTAATCAGTGGAACAATTTGCCTCCAGAAGTTGTGAATGCTCCAACATTGGAAGTTTTTAAGAAGAGATTGGATAACCATTTATCTGAATGGTGTAGGGTTTGCTGCTTAAGCAGGGGGTTGGACTAGAAGACCTCCATGGTCCCTTCCAACTCTGTTATTCTAAATACAATCAAGGTATGAGAAAGACTCTTAACAGAACCAACAGAACTATATCAGATACTAATAGGGACAGATTAAAAAATAATTTTAAAAATCTATAGCTATCTACTGAGCATTAAAATGGAAGAATTAGAATTATTTTATTGGCCAAGTGTGATTGGACACACAAGGAATTTGTCTTGGTGCAAATGCTCTCAATATACATAAAAGAAAAGATACTTTCGTCAAGAGTCAAGAATCATAAGGTACAACACTTAATAATAGTCATAGGGTACAATAAGCAATCAAATCATACTAGGAAACAGTCAATATAAATTGTAAGGATACAAGCGACAAAATTACAGTCATACAGTCACAGGTGGGAGGGGATGGGTGATAAGGAATGATGAGAAGATTAATAGTAGTAGTATTGCAGATTTTGTAAATAGTTGAACATTGTTGAGGGAATTATTTGTTTAGCAGAGTGATGGCATTTGGGAAAAAACTGTCCTTGTTCTGGTGTGCAGTGCTCTATAGCATCGTTTTGAGGGTAGGAGTTGAAACAGTTTATGTCCGGGATGTGAGGGGTCTATAAATATTTCCACACCCCTGTTTTTGACTCGTCCAGTATATAGGTCCTCGATTGGAAGAAGGTTGATAGTAATTGTTTTTTCTGCAGTCCTAGTTATCCTCTGAAGTCTATGTCTGTCCTGTTGGGTTGCAAACCCAAACCAGACAGTTATAGAACAAGTAAAGGAAACAAGGATAGTATGGACTAAATTTTTTGGTTATACTATAGAGTTAAATAAATGGCTGAAATTATGGGCTAGGAACTATAAACTAACAATGTCAACTACATATAAGGGAAATCTATATAAAATGTTTTATAGATGACACTTTCCAGTAGCAAGACTGACAAAGATGTTTAAGAACATGTCCGCTAAATGCTAGAAATGTAATCAGATACCGGGTTCGTATTATCATATGTGGTGGACATGCCCAAAGGCAAAAAAATATTGGACAAAAATACATACATAGTTAGAAAAAATGATAAAACAACATATAAATTTAAAACCAGAAATATTTTTGTCGAAAAATACAATAAAGGGAATGCATATTTAATTTTACATGTGTTAACAGCAATCAGAATTGTGTTTGCACAACAGTGGAAAAACGAAGAGATCCCTACAGATGAAACTGAAATAAAAAATATTAGAATGTGCAGAAATGGATAGATTAACACTTAAAATTAAGGAGAAAGAAGAAAAGAATATTTTTTAACATGGGATTTGTTTTACCAATGGCTAACTAACAGAAACAGAAGTTAGAAATTTAAAAGCTTAAGAGAATGATTATAAGGAAGGTATATTTAAAAGGATAAGCAAATACTATTATTATTATGTGATTATTATTGTTATGAATATCATTGTTATTATCATTACTATTTCTAAAAATAAACTACCCAGACAACACACTGTTTATGTAGACACTGAATTTTTCATGTTTAATAAAAAAAAATCTATAAAAACAACATAAAATTCAAATAAAAGTAAATAATATAACTTAATTTGTAAATGAATTGTTCATTTAAATTGTCCATTTAACAATGCCATTTTCTTCTCTAAATGGTGACACTCTACCAAAAGACCTAGACAGAATTTGCAACTTGCCATATAATTCTTGTATTTTAATCTGCAAATAATTAATATGAGGCTTTTGAACACCCAGGGGATTTTGCAAATCCAACTATTGTGAAGATCCTTAAAAAATAATTAAATGAAAACATGTTCAGCATTATAATGAAAAATAAACAGAAATCAATGATTTGATTTCTGAGAGAATTGAGAATTGGTTTGGAAGAAAAATGAGAATTGGTTTGGAAGAAAATTCTAAATCAAAATTATATTTTAAATAGATAAACGTATTTTTTTTATAAAGCAAATTCTTCCACAATACTTTGTTTATAGAGTACCAGTGACACCCAGTGGCCACTCAATAGGTTTTATTATTCTCACTCTAAATTTCTCCAGTCAGAAGGAAAGGAAAGAAAGAAATGAAGGAGGAAAATGAAAGAAAGAAAGAAATGTATGTTGTATATTATTTATAAAGAATACTGCAATAAGAATAGTATCACTTGAGCCATATTAGTCAAATGTCAATAGAGCAAATATATAAAATGGCTGAATCAGTTCCTAAGAAACGAATCCAAACATAGCTAAACATTACAAAACTTGCCAAACATTATAAACCTATCAAAACTATAATCATAACAGACTAGGAGTACAAATTAAAATAAGCAAGAAAATGATAAGAGAACACCTGTCTAGTCTAGAAGAATTCAAATCTCCAGGACCAGATAGATAGATCTCAGAATCTTTGAACCATATCTTTCAAAGATCCTGGAGCACCGAGGAACTACAGATAGACCTTGACTTACAACAGTTCATTTATTGACTGTTCAAAGTTACAACAGCATTGAAAAAAATAACTTATGACTATTTCTCATGCTTATGACCATTACAGCCTCCCCATGGTCATGTGATTTACATTCGGATGCTTAATAACTGGTTCATATTTATGACTGTTGCAGTGTCCAGGCTCATGTGATCACATTTTGCAACTTTCTGACAAGAAAGTCAATGAGGAAGCCAGATTCACTTAACAACCATGTGACTAACTTAACAACTGCAGTGATTTTATTTATTTTTATTTATTTATTTATTATGAGACTTCTATGCCACCCTATCTCCCGAAGGACTCAGGGCAGCTTACATTAAAGGAAGAATACAAAAATTACAAAAATTAAAACCGAATTAAATTAAATAAGAAATCTCATAAGCTCAAAACAAAGCTAACAACTAAAAATCCCCATCCCTCCATCAGTCCAGGTAGGCGAGCTAGAAAAGCCAAGTCTTTAGGTCACGGTGGAAAGAACTAAGATCAGGGGACACCCGTAGCTCCAGGGGAAGTTGATTCCAGGGGGTGGGTGCTCCCACAGAGAAGGCCCTACCCCTAGGGGCCACCAGCCTACATTGCCTGGCCGACGGCAACCCAAGGAGGCCCTGCCTATGGGAGCGCACAGGACATTGGGAAGCCGTTGCTGGCTGCAGGGCTCCCTACAAATACGCTGGTCCTAAGCCATGAAGGGCTTTATAGGTCAATACCAGCACCTTGAATCTCACCTGGAGGGCAACCGGTAACCAGTGCAGCTTGTGTAAAAGAGGTGTGGCATGGGAGTATCGGGACCCTCCCAGCACAACCCACGCCACTGCATTCTGGACAAGTTGAAGCCTCCGGATGGTCTTCAAGGGCAGCCCCATGTAGAGAGCATTGCAGTAGTCCAGACGGGAGGTGACGAGCGCATGAGTGACTGTATGCAAGGCATCCCGGTCCAGGTAGGGGTGCAACTGTCTCACCAGACGAAGCTGGGCAAATGCCCCCCTGGCCACAGCTCCCATCTGCTCCTCCAAACTGAGATGTGGGTCCAGGAGGACACCCAAGTTGCGGGCCCTATCTATGGGGGGTAATATCTCTCCCCCCCAATAGCCAGAGATGGAATGTCCTGGTCAACTCGAGATGCCGGTACATACAGCCACTCGGTCTTAGTCGGGTTGAGCTGGAGCCTGTTCCTCCCCATCCAGATTTGCACCACTTCCAGGCACCTGGACATCACATTGAGGGTGTCACTGGGTTGGTTTGGGGTGAAGATGAAAAGCTGGGTATTATCAGCATACTGATGATACCCCACCCCAAAACCACGGATGATCTCACCCAGCGGTTTCATATAGATGTTGAACAGGAGGGTTGAGAGCACTGACCCCTGAGGCACCCCACAAAGGAGGGGCCTCAGGGCCGATCTCTGCTCCCCCACCAACACCAGTTGTGTGCGGCCCGAAAGGTAGGAGGAGAACCACCGTAAAATGGTGCCCCCCCACTCCCAACCCCTCGAGACACCGCAGCAGGATACCATGGTCGATGGTATCGAAAGCTGCTGAGAGATCTAAAAAGACCAGGACAGAGGAGTAACCCCTATCCCAAGCCCTCCAGAGATCATCCACCAGAGCAACCAATGCCGTCTCCATGCTGCACCCGGGCCTGAAACCCAATTGGTACGCATCGAGATAATCGGTCTCCTCCAGGAACACCGGGTGCTGTTGTGCCACCATGCTCTCAACAACCTTCACCACAAAGCGAAGGTTGGAAACAGGACGAAAGTTGTTCAAAATAGCTGGGTCCAAGGCAGGCTTCTTGAGGAGGGGCCTCACCACCACCTCTTTCAAGGCAGAAGGGAAGACTCCCTCACTCAAAGATGCATTAACCACTGCCTGGAGCAGGCCTCGCATCACTTCCCTGGCGGCATAAACCAGCCAGGAAGGACACAGGTCCAGTAAACACATGGCAGCACTTAGCCTCCCCCTGATCCTGTCCACCTCATCGGGAGTCACAGAATCAAACTCTTCCCAGATGGAATCACCAAGACGCATCGCCACACTCCCATTGGACTCTGACCAGTCAGAGTCCAAGCTGTCCCGAATCTGAGCGATCTTATCCGTCAGATACTGACTAAACTGACTAAATTTACTTAACAAACATGGCAAGAAAAGTTGTAAAGTGGATCAAAACTCACTTAACAAATTTCTCACCTAACAACATGAATTTTGGACTCAATTGTGGTTGTAAGTTGAGGACTATCTATACCTGAGAACTGGAAAAGAGCTGATGTAGTTCCTATCTTCAAAAAAAAAACAACAACAACCAGATCCCAGGAAACTACAGAACTATCAGCCTAACATCAATACCTGAAAAGATCCTGGAAAAGATAAGCAACAGATCTGCAAACATTTAGAAGCAAGCGAAGTTATAACCAGAACTCAACACGGTGTTGTCAAAAACAGATCATGCCAAAAAAATCCTACTTCATTCTTTGACAAACCAACTAAAATAGTGGACCAATGAAATGCAATGGGCATAGTATACTTAGATCTCAGTAAAATATTTGAGAAAATAGACCACAATTTAATTCTTGGTAAGCTAAAAAATTGTGGGATAGACAGCATCACCATAGATTTGTAGCTGGTTGACAAATTGCACTCAACATGTGGTTCTCAGTGGAACTGCATCTACATGGAAGGAAGGAAGCAGTATTCTAAGATATTACAAGGGTATGATTTACTGTCTTCAAAGCACTGTATAAATGCTCCCCTCCAAATTATTTGAACTAATTTTTGATGAGATCATCTAGCATAATGAATGAGAAAGGATTATCTGAACTGAAAAATGAAAAATGTTTCCTACCCATCATAAGTGGGATAGACTGCATCACCACCAGAAGTTGTTGGTGCTTCATCACTGGAGGCTTTCAAGAAGAGATTGGACAGCCACTTGTCAGAAATAGTATAGGGTCTCCTCCTTGAACAGGGGGTTGAACTAGATGACCTACAAGGTCTCTTCCAACTCCGTTATTCTGTACCACCAGATCAATTCATAACTGGCTGACAAACCAAACTCAAAGTGTAATCCTTAATGGAACTATATCTACATGGAGGGAAGTAAGTAGTTTAGTATCCCAAGGTTATGTTTTAGGCCTAATACTCTTTAATATCTTCATAAACTATTTAGATGAGGGAATAGAAGGGGAGCTCATCAAATTTGCAGATGACACCAAACTGGCCCGAAGAGTCAACGCTCCAGAAGATAGGCTCAAGATCCAGAAGGATTTGGATAGACTTGAACACTGGGCGCTATCTAACAAAATGAAATTCAGTGGACAGAAAACTAAGGTTTTACACTTAGACAAGAAAAATCAAATGTATAGATACAGATCAAGTGAGTTTTGGCTCAAGAACAGTTACTGCAAGAAGGATCTTGGAGTTCTAGTACAGTCATTTAAATAATAGAGTCTTGGTGGTGCAGGCTGTTAAATGCCTAGCACTTAATTCCATCTGCCTGCGATTACTGCAGGCTCGAATCCCACCAGGCTCAAGGTTGACTCAGCCTTCCATCCTCTCGGGGTAGGTAAATTGAGGACCCAAGATTGTTGGGGGCAATAAGCTGACTTTGTAAAAATGCTGCTTAGTAATAAGCAGGCATATACAATGGAATGAAGGCTATTGCTGAAGGCATTGGGTTGTATCCCAAAAATTGTAAGCTGCCCTGAGTCTTCGGAGAAAGGCGACATATAAATGTAATAAAAAAAAGTGAGCCAGCAGTGTGCGGCAGCCATCAAAAAATCAATGCAATCTTCTGCATCAACAGAGGGAGAGAATCAAGATCACATGAAGGGTTAGTACCACTTTATAATGCCTTGGTAAGACTACATTTGGAATACTGCATCCAGTTTTGGTCACCACAATATAAAAAATATGTTGAGACTAGAAAGAGTGCAGAGAAGAGCAACAAAGATGGTTAGGGGCTGGAGGTTAAAACATACAAGAATGGTTGCAGGAATTGGGTCTGTCTAGTCTAGCAAGAAGGACTAGGGTGCTGTGTTAGCAATGTTCTAATATTTGAGAAGTGCCACAAAGAAGAGGAGATTATCTTATTTACAAAGCACCAGAAGGCTGGATAAAAAGCAATGGATGGAAATTAGTCAAGGAGACAAGCAATGTAGAACTAAGAAATTTCCTGACAGAATAATTAACCAGTGGATCTACTTGCCTTCAGAAGGTGTGGGTGCTCCATCACTGGAGGCTTTTATGAACAGATTGCCAGCCATTTGTCTGAAGTGATATAGGGCAGGGATTGTTAATTCACATCATCATGGCAGCGTCACGTGATGTATCGTGACTTCCCCCCCTTCACTAAACTGAGCGTGGGCATGGCCAGTGCATGACACATCTGGCCCATGTGCCACAAGTTTGGAGCCCTGATATAGGGTCAACTGCTTGAGCAGGGGAGTGGACCAGAAAATCTCCATGGTCTTGTCCAACTCTGCTATTCTCTCATTCAGTGTATTCTGAGTATATCTCTCCACCAACATCTTAGCCAGCACATTCCAAGGCCACTGATGCCATTTGTGTGAAAAATCAGCACTTCAATTCCAAGAAATACCTATTTAGACAATTTTAATCTTGTCAGGATTATAAAACCTTACAATTAATGTCAGCATTGGTGAGCCAGTTTGATAAGGGCAGCAGGCTAGAAATCGGGGTCACTATGCGGCCTAGTCCTTTCTCAGGCATGAATAATAGTTGGGTAATTTTTGACCAGTCACTTTCTCTCAACTGTTCTCACCTCACAGGTTTATTGTTGTGCAAAAAATTGGAAGAGGAAGAATGTGATATTTTCTGTCTTTACTTATTTACAAAAATAATAAAGGTGGGTTTTAAAAAATATTTTAAAAAATGAAACTCTGTTCAACTTCATTTAATTCGAACAATGAAAAAATCATTTAAGTTAATATGATTCTATGTTTGAAATTTGCCCCAACCTTTGATGCAACAGAACTTGAGTAAAGTATTGGCTTTTTTTGCTTCACTTATGCAAACCAACCAATTTATAGTTAGTGGCAGATAATCTAGTGATAAGTGAGGAAATAAGCAGATTGACATAGAAGGAAAACCAGGAAATTCAACACAAAACAATGGAGGTAGGATAAGTTATGGTATATAGCTGAATGTTCTTAGAGAGGGTGTAAAATTATATGAGCTCTCCAAATCAAAGTTGCCCCCAAGCCTATATCAGAACAAGAGCATTTTATCTTTCCTTGCTCTTATTGTGTGATTTCACTTTGCTGCAGAGCTGCCTGACTTTTTGACTAGAGAGACACTGCAGGTGCAGTCAAATATATCATCATTCAGGCAGTTCTTCCAGAAGGAAGTGCCATAAATGGGCAATACTGATTACAAAAATTGTTCAGCAGATAATATTGGAAAGCTGGATTTAAAGAGAAGAAAGATGTATTTTAAGAAAGATGTTGCAAAACAGTCAATTGTACTTTATTTGTTTAGTGATAATTTTTATGTACCATAGAAGCAAGCAAGATGGTTGACTGGCTGGCTATTGTTCTTTGTTCCTTTTAAACAGAAAGGGGAGGGGCATTTTTCAAGTAATAGCAGTGCAAAAGAAGCAAATAAATAAGGAATTAGCTACCGAACTCTTACAGAAGTCAGGCTGAGCAGTTCACCTTGGCAACTTTTGGACTTCAACTCCCAGAATTCTGGGAGTTGAAGTCCACAAGTCTTAAAGTTGCCAAGGTGGGAGACCCCTGGGCTAGAGTATTGCATGTAGTAATGTTGTGTGTCAGTGTTTATCTGTGCATTTTTATTTATGTTTCATGGTATATGCAGACATTTAGCAGCATTTATAGTTGCCCTCCGCTATTCTAACTGCCATCCAACATTTATCCTCAAATGGAGTAATTCCAGGTTTTACCATCACTCTTCCTGAAATAAGCAAGAGAACTGAAAACATCATGTACTCCTGCTATGTAAGGAATGCAATTGGTGAGGCTAGTACCAGCAGTTCCCAGGCAGGAGAAAACTATTAGCCAACATAGATCAAATGATCAAGGCCTTAAAGAAAATGATCAAAGATCTCTTAACACAGAAAAGCTAGGGAAAATATTTGTTTACTGTATATCCTGCCTTTTTTTATTTTACAAATAACTCAGAGTAATGAACATATCCAGCATACCCTTCTTCTTCTATTTTCCACACAACAACAACCTTATAAGATGATTTGGACTGAGGGAGAGAATCACACAATTGGATTTCATGAGTAAGGCAAGATACTCATAATCATACAGCTTCTTTCACTCTTATACTGCAGTGTACAGTACAAATATTTAGGGGGTGTATCACTTTTTTCTTGCCTGCAGTAAAGAAACTAATCCAACCATGTCAAAGAATTTTCTACTTAGTAAATCAAATCCTGAATTAAGGATTCTGCCTGTAGAGTCAAGATTTACAGCTGAGCCCTTGAATCTAATAGCAAGCTCTAAAGTAGTATCTTGCCTTCTCAATCCATGAAATCATCCTCTAAAATGAACTGATTTTGAATTATGTATTTGGAAGAGGAATAGAGTGATAAATGGCAAAATCTTACCTTTTTTAAACCTGTATTACAGATAATAGGGTAATACCACTCAGTGTCATTGTAATTTGAAAAAAAAGAGGGTAGATCTTCATGCACCACACAGTCACAAAACCACAGGCAAATTTAAGTGGAAAAGGCGCCATCACTCCCTACATAGTGTATGTTGCCTCTTATGTAGCAAGATTTAAGGTAGAATAGAGTAGAGTAGAGTAGAGTAGAGTAGAATAGAATAGAATAGAAGTCTTGAGATATACTGGAACCTAGAAACTTGAAGGTCTCTATTGTTGCTACTGTATTGTTCTTGTGTTGTGAGTGGTAGTAGTACAGGAGGGCTTCTCCCAAAATCTACTATCATTTCTAATGTGTTTAAACACATTTGAGTGTGTTTAGCTAAAGATTGTTCTGGTCGCACCACAAGGCTAGTTGTTCAACCTCCTGTCTGTATGCAGGTTCATCATTGTGTCGAATGAGACCAATCATTGTTGCATCATCTGCAAACTTAAGTACTTTAACAGAAGGATCCTTTGAGATGCAGTCATTGGTATATAGAGAGAAGTGAAAGGGAAAGTGTACACAGCTCGGTGGGCTGGGCTGTGATAATTGTACAGATATCTGATGTGATTCTGCCTAGCTTCATCTGCTGCTTCCTATCTGATAGAAAGCTTATGATCCACTTACAGATGTGGTCAGGCACAGTTAACTGATTTAGTTTAGCTAGAAGAATATCTGGAATGATGGTATTGAATGCTGAGCTAAAATCTGCAAAAATGACCTTGCATAGCATGGGTGAAATTCAACCACCTGAGAGGTGGTAGGGATGATTTGAATCACTTGGCCCCACCCCACGCCCACCTGCCTTCTTCCTGTTAGAGACTGAATCCCACCAAGCCATGCCCACCAAGCCATGCCCACAGAGCCGGTTGGGAAAAATTTCACCCCTGTTGCATAGGTTTTTGGAGATTTAAGATGTAGGATGTAATGCAGAGCCATATTGAAAGCATCATCTATTTGCTCAGTAGGCAAATTGCAAGAGGTCTAACCGTGGATTCATGATGGTTTTTAGGTGGGCCAGCACTAGCCTTTCAAAGGTTTTCATAACTACGGATTTCAGAGCAACCTATGTGTAGTAATTCAATTCCCTGATGGAAGGTTTCTTCAGCACTGGAATGATAGTAGAACATTTGAAGCAAGAAGGAACATAGCATTTTTCTAATGATTTATTAAAGATGTGGGTGAAGATGTGGGCCAATTAGTCAGGTATTAGCTTTTTTGACAGAAAAGTAAAATATATTTCACCTTTTCACTGTATTTTCTTTTCATGAGTAGAAATACATGCACTTTATCTTTTTCAGGGTGTTGGTGGTTTGTTGCTTTCAACCACTTATATGCTACTTTTTCTTGAATTATAATTATCAACTGAATTAACCTTAAATAATTGAAATTTATTTATTTATGTATCATATTTCTAAACTGCCAACTTCCTCAGAGGCTTGGAGATTTTCAGTCATCCAGATCATGGTTGTCCCAAAGATGCTTTTTTCAAGTAGCAATCAGACTTTCTGTTTTTTTTTTTTTGAAGACATTTCACTTCTCATCTAAGAAGCTCATCCAAGAGCTGAAAAAACTCTTGCATGAGAAGTGAAATGTTTTCAAAGAAAAACCAGAAAGTCGGTTGCCTGTTGAAAAAGTCTTACAGTCTTTGCTAAAAGTCAAACAAGTTATTTAGTAGATAAGAGCATCTCAAAAATAGACAACTAAATGTTATCATACAGAACTGGCTGCCACATTAACATTTGGCCATTCTATACAAAGTTTCAGCAAGCTAATCAGAAGGCATATCATGCAATGTTCCTTATCCTAATTCAAGCTCTCTCCATTTCATGGCAAAGATTGAGTTTTTCTAGTATCTCTTCAGAAAGAGTGGCACTAATAAGTTAGTCCAGCATTCTAGCTTCTTGCTATTTAGTATCAGGATATAGTAAGCAACATTAAACAAGCAGATACTTTGAAGCTGGTCTTAATACTTAACAAGGTGGAGTATTATTGGGAGACATTCATATATCTTTGGAGATCCATTTATTTATTTATTTAATTCATCACATTTAGAAACTTTCTTTCTCCCTCACAGAGCAATTCTACTGTACTAAACATTTTTGGAACTGATTATTTATAAGCCAGTTTAAAATGAAAAATAATTGAAAAACTGAGAAGTAAAAAAAATAGTCACAAATCTTCCCCCATTTCAAGCCTGCAAAGCTGTAATAATCACATTCAGCCTTTTTTTAGGGTTATGTAAGAAATTTGCTTTAATGACATCATAACTACATCTTCCAGGAACTCTGAGAAACTGATATTAAAAAAAAAAAGACAAAATGTATTTTTCCCAGAATACAAAATAATGAGCCATACATTAAACAGTATATATCAGTGATTGCTTTCTTGTACATGATAGGCAGCTGGTGAAACAATACCACATTATTCATTGTGATTAATTACTGCAAGTTATAGTTATAAGAAAAATGAGGCAGAACTTAGCACAATACTTTCTGTTATGCTAAGATTTAGTAATAACTGCATATATATGGAAGTGCCAGCTCTACCCCTCTTTGTATTTCAATCATATTATACTGAATGGATGGAACTTAATGAATTTTGATCTTTGATTCAATAATTTTGTATAGCTTATATACTGACTTAAAAAGCAGAACCAACTTCATACTGATATTTGAAATGAAGCAGAGGACCCCTCTTTTACATCATGGAATTAGGTAGAAAACAAAGAAGTATAGCAGAACCTCTGGTCACAAAGGCTTCAGTTCATGACCAAATCGGGTGATGACCGAATTCATGGAATGGATTACGGTCATCACCAGAGGTTCTACCATAATTGGAAAGAAGGGCTGATTGAAAGATCACATGGCATCTTCCACATACCTATGCTGCAAACTACAACTCCATAACTGCAGAAGAGGGTGACGTCATTATTTCAATTTACTTAAAATAAAGCCTGGTAGCTGTATGGCCAAGGATGCAGAAACATTAGTTTTAAAATAAAGATACATGAGTTTAACAGGAGTTTAATATGGAATAAAAGGCCTCACAGCTGTATAGGTAACCCTAACCATAAGAAAGTCGCCAATACTACATTGTCTGATCAATGATAGTTATCAGTGATGTCTGTTTTCTGATAAAAATGGTCAAAGCAGCAACTGACAGATTTTTCTTCTATTTTATAAAGAAAGCCATGTTGATCGATAGTGGAAAAAGAAATGAGTTTTTTTTCTGATGAACACTAAAGGGCAGAATGACTAATAATCAGATAATAAATAGTGAAGTATTGCCAACTAGGTAGCAAAAAGTGTTAATGAAACACAACAATATGAACTAAAATACAATTGAAAGTTTTTAAAAACCAAAAAAGGAGGAAGTCTTTACCTGTTGCTAAAATGATACTAATGTGAATGTCAGATGAGCTTTTCTGGAGATAAATTCTATAAATGAGTGCAACATTGCAAAAAGCTCTCCTGGGAGAGAGAAATATAAGACACAAAGTTGAATTTCAGTGTTTTTTGGACAATGTTCAACCATGTCCAATACAATCAAACACTTATTTATTACCTGATTATCAGTTATGTGCAATTTAAGACATGCACTATGTGCTGCAACTATTTAGCAAGTGAAATAGGGTCTTACTTACTTAGTCCTTCCTTCTGTACTTAGTCCTTTGGCTGCTTGTTAATTATTGTTCATTTGTTTTTTCAGCCAGAATTACTAAGAAATAAGGTGCACCACTCCAAACATAAAACTTCAACTGATAATCATAGAACATAAAATAAAAGGGTTGGAAGGGACATTGAAGGTCTTTTAGTTCAACCCCTTGACTGAGAAGGAGACCCTATACCAGTGGTGGCTAACCTTTTTGGGCTCCCATGCCAATAATTGCACGTGCACTTGCCTGCTCATCCAGAAGGCAATGTGCATGACCCCCCCATGCCTCCTGCGCATGCAGGTGTGACCCACACAACCTGTGCTGTGCGCTTCTGTGCATGCGGGAGTGTCTCCTGCATGCTGCCGCATCCCCGTGCATGCGTGCCAGATACCTGACAATCAGCTGTTGGGTAGGTGGTGCACGCGCATGCGCAGTAGACCTTTTCTGGGCAAGTGCTCACGTGCCAGCAGTAATGGCTCTGCGTGCCACTTCCGGCACATGTGCCATAGGTTGACCACCACAGCCCTATACCATTCCAGTCAAATGGTTGTTGTGCCTCGTACTTTGAACATTGCTGTATACTATTGGAATCCTTTTTGACTGATGTAGCATTTGTCTTTTATGTTTCCTGTTTTATATCTCAGTTCCCTTTCCTTCACACTAATCCTTATGTATTGTTTCATTGCTTGTCTTGAGGTTCATGCTTGGGATTAGCTCCTAAAAACTAGTCTCCCTCCTCTTCCAGTTTTAGTTTAAAGCCTTTTGGATAAGACTATCTAGTTGCTTTCCAAACATGTTCTTCACAGTTCTTATGATATGTTGCCCATCTCTTGCCAGAAACCCTATAGATATTGTAGACTATGCCACCCACCCTGGAGTGGGATTCAAATTTCTGTGGGCATGGCCTAATTTGAGGGTGTGGCTTGCTGATCACGTGACTGGGTAGGCATGGCTTGCTGGTCATGTGACTGGGTGGGTATGGCCAGGTGACTGGCAAACCAAATGCAAGTGGTCCTCACGTAATGGCCAGTTGTTTAGTAAGTGTTCTAATTTATGACTGGCCTCCCCAGAGCTACTTGACCTGTTTTTGGACTTTTGACAGCTTTAGATCAGGGGTCTAAATCCCACCCCTGCCTGCGTGTGTGAGAGAGAGGGAGAGAGAGAGGTTGTATTAGATCTCTCTCTCTCTCTCTCCCACCAACGCCAGAAAGCCACCGTCAGTCAAAATTCATATTAGTGGTCTCCGAGATTTAAAATTACGAGTTTGGTGGTCCCTGAGGTCCAAAAGTTTGGCGACCCCTGGTCTAAAGGGGTGAGCCTGACTGTAGCACCGCTCCGGAGCCAGCGCCTCAATGGGTGAAATTGCAGGGCCGGCCGGCACCTCAAATGCCTCCCTGCTGCCTCTTAGTGCCCCTCTGCTGGCCCCCTTGGGGATGCTAAGAGGTGGCAGGGGGCGGTGCATCGAACGTGGCCATGGCAGCACATAACGTGCCACCGCTTCCACATTGGAGGTGCTGGCTCCGGAGCATTACTACAGTCAATGGGTGAACCTGCAGGGCCGGCGCGAACCCCCTGCCTCCTCTTAGCATCCCCAAGGGGGCCAGCAGAAGGGCACTAAGAGGCAGCAGGGGGTCGGCGTGTCAAACATGACTGCAGCGGCACATAACGTGCCACCGTTTCCGCATTGGAGGTGCCACCTCCGGATCGGTGCTACAGTCAATGAGTGAACCTACAGTGCCGGCACCTTGAATGCCCCCCTGCCACCTCTTAGCACCTCCCCTGCTGGCCCCCTTGCCTCTTAGCACCCCCCCAAGGCATCCCGCCCACTTTGGGAACCACTAGTCTAGGACAAGAGTCTTCAAAGTTGACAGCTTTAAGACTTGTGGACTTCAACTCCCAGAATTCCTGAGCTAACATGACTGGAGAAGGAATTCTGGGATTTGAAGTCCACAAGTCTTAAAGCTGTCAAGTTTGAAGACCCCTGGTCTAGGAATTCAAAGTTGTCTTGACTGCATCATCCCTTAAGTCAGTGGTTTATTTCTAAAATCCTCTATTCCTTCATTGGATGTTGATTTTTATCTGTACTTACAACAGAAAAGCAACATCCAATTCTTGGCTCCTATCTCTTTGGCTTGCATCCAAGCTGCTCTTAGCCTCCTGATATTGTTTTTAGACTCTGTCATATCATTCCTCCTCACATAACACAGGAGAGAATGATAACAATCTGCCAACTAAATAATTTCAGTTAGCCTGGTAATCAAAATAAGTTATATCTTTGATCTGTGTGCATGAGAGGCAGCTTAGCTCTCTTGATAGATTGTCCAGTTTACAAATTGATGATTACATTCCTCTAAGAAGTGAGTGTCCTATTACTAACACATACCTTTTTTTTCTAGTGGAAGTCTGATCTACTTTTCTTCCTGTCACTGTATACTTAATGTTGTCCCTTCTCCAGATGTCAGCACTCTTTCTTTCAGGAGGAAGATACAAAATTGATTGCTCAGCTACAGCAGGGCATGGACTGGATTGGATTGGCCTGGACTGCAAGAACATATTTCTTGGGTTTTTTTTTAAATGAATGACATGTTGTCATCAGTCTATCTGTAACTGAACCATTTTTTCTAGTAGTTGTTTGTTTCTTATTGTGTTCAGTTTGTTATAGTCTTTTTCTTTTAGTTGGGGATACTCACATTTTGTTTTGTGAGTATCTGAGTGGCTAGATTTGCTTCTAGATCTTTTACTTTCTCTTTGAGTAATTCATTTAGTTTGATGGATATAATTTGGGTCTTCTGTGGCAGGAATACATAGAGTACATGGCATATATTTTGCAAATCATAACAATGTTAGTTTTTTTTTGTGACTGTGTTTTTCCGTCAGTATATTATTTTTCTTGCAAATGTTCTGAATAGTTCCAATGGGGGTCCCTTATTTCTGTTAAGTTTTGATTTGATGCAGGGTTTTATTTTTGTAATAATCTTTTCAATACCGTACTCTTTGGTTTTTAAAATAACTCCATTACTGGGATTTTGAAATAATGCATAAATGTTAGTCATATGCTCCCTCTGGTGGCTAATCAGTTCACCTTCAAAATATAGTTTAAAATTCCCACAGCAAAAAAACCCAAACAAACTGAATACAGAAAGCAAAAAAGAATAGAAAGAAAAAATAGTCTTTCAGCTCACAGTCATTGTAAAAGGGTATATAAAAACTGTAATTTCTCAATTACTCCCAATATTTCAAAGACATGGAATTGTTTTACAGCAGTATTTCTAATTTTGTATACTTTAGTAGCCCTTAGGTCCCTTCTTTTAAAAAATTTAAAATCTTAGATTTGGTATTTTTTAAAAAAAAGTTTTTAACCTATGGCAGAGACAGATCAGAATTGTATTTAATTGCTCCAGATTTAAAATGATACTGTTCTCCTGACACAATTTTTTTAATGGAAATTATCACTAACGTGGCTGATGATGTACAGTAGTTAATTGTTGGGATTTGCCCAACTTCCTCAGTTGTTGGCCACTTACAGCCCTAATTTATTTATTTATTTGATTTATTTGATTTGTCAATCGCTTACAAGCTCATATTTTGTCCTGGGCAGGTATTGGACACTTCCTTCCTTGGCCATATTGGCTTAGACTGCAGAAAAGACATCTGTTTGTTTAATATTCAACCAGCACTATGGAAAAGACAATCAAACAGATGGTCCTTGATTTATGACCTGACATACGTAGCATATCCCTTGCTTTCCCAAGCAGGGTCATTAAGTGGAGGAAGGGAAAGAACTGCCTGCTGAAGAGACGCAGACAACTTCTCTGCATGGGCAGCAAGAAATTGCAGGGGAAAAGAAACTCAGAGAAAAAATTCAGATCTAAGGTTGTTTTCATAAATGCAGGCTTATAGTTCCCCTCCTTCCTGCCTCAGAGAGCAGGAGAGACTCAACAGGGATTTCAGAAGAATTTCTTCAACCAGCTTCCAGAAGAGCAAAAGTGCTGCCTGTTTTGGACTCTTTTGTTGTGGGTGGCTGAAACTTTCTGATTTTTATGAATTCTGATTGACCAGAAAGTATTAATTGATAAATTAAAAATTACTCTTTACCTATAAGAGGGAATTAAGACAATGATAAAACATAGACTCTTATATTTCGAGAGAGGTGCTTGAGAAATATTTAAATAAAACAATTCACTTTATAGATCAATTATGTTCTAAAGATGTTATGAAAGAGCAAGAGGAACAAACTACTCAAGTAATTAAAAGAAAGATGAGTAATTCAGAGATACAACTATGTGTAGAAAGTTACCAAACCACTGAGGGAATTTCACAAATATCTGATGATGTAAATGACTTTACTGCAATTTTGAAATATAAATCTACTATGATGATGATTTAAATACAAGCCTATAGGAAGAAGAGTTCCAAGTAAGTCTACATCTCTTAGGAGGAGAAGTTTCAGACTTTTTGGGACCAATAAAGCTTGAGAATCCTTTCAGAAAAGGACAGTTTTATAATTACATGATAGATATTCTAGAGTAGAAAAAGATTTTATTTTATGAGAATATGCTGGAAGCAGTAACTTAAATTTAATGAGTTTATTCATGTTAACATGGATTTTTACCAGTTTATGTAATTGAAAGAAAAGTCTAATGTAATTTTGAGTTTATAGAATAGATTTGAAAATGGGGTTTTTCTCCCCTCCCCTAACATCTAATACCTAATGCTTGTAAAATATTGTTGAAAATGAATTTAAAAGTACACTATTTTAAGAAAAAGTTTTAAAAGAAGATGTATTAGAATGTATTAATTTTACAAATATTTTTGAAGGAAATATAGTTTTAAAATGGAGGTTAATTTTTTTCTTTTTAAGGTTAAAGAATTTTTAAAAGTATGGTAAACATTATCAATATAGAGAATAGTCTATAAAGATTAATAAGTGAAAATAGAAATATACATTTTTTCCATAGCAAGGAAAAAAAGTAGAGATTATTAAATTGATTGTTTTATTCAAAGAAAAGAACATATCTAATTTTGATTGTACTTGGCATCTGCTTCTGGATTTTGTACTTGAGATAGAAAAAAATGAAACTTTGATTTTGGTTTTGCAAATTAGATGGGTCCATTATTGTAGAAATGGCTAGTATATAATACTATTACAGAATAAATCTCTGGTCCCAGTGACTGGCCCAAATTTGATTTTGCATCATTATCAGTATATTTGCCTGTGTTGTGTGAAATAAGGGCAGCTAATGCATGAACAGTTCGGTTTTGGGAATCCTTCACAGTAATGAGGCGTCAACTTACGAATAATTATGCTTCCTATACCAATGCATTTGGGAAGGGGTGATTCCACACAGCCTGTAATACCAATCACCAGTCAACTCGGAAATGGGCAGACATATGGCAAAAGCATTCAGCAAATGTGCTAGAAGCCTTAATCAGTGATTGCCATCTAAGATTGATGGCTATAAATATACACAAGGGGCATTATCTATCACAACTTGAAGAAGAATCTGTAACCCACCTAGAAAATGTTATTAGGAGCCTGGTAAAAAGAAAAACAGGTGAAAAAAAGGAAATAGAAGATAAAATTCAAAAGTTAAAGCCATGTTCCGAAACCTGTGTTAACTTGGTCCATAGTTTATTGAACAAACAAGCCAGGGGGAATTATGAATACTTGAACATGATGAAACTGTCAGGTATGAAACTTTCACAGCTACGTGTCTCTTCTTTTCAACTTGCCATTAGAGTAAGGAGGGGGACGGGTTACTTTAGAATGGGTTAGATGGAGAAATAAAACCTCAACGATTCCACTGAAGACTGTGAGAGCCTAAAACCTTTTCAAGGACATCATAGCAGGTGTGGAGTTAAAACAGATGGTAGTCTGGTAGACTGGAGAAATTATTGTTTAATTCTATGTACTGGTGTTGGGAATCTGAGAGTTAGCTTTGTTTCGGCATTTAAGAGCTGCAGTGTCACAGTGGTTAGAATGCAGTACTGCAAGCTACTTCTGCTGATCACTGGCTGCCACCAGTTTGGCAGTGCAGGTCTCACCTGCTCAAGGTTGACTCAGCCTTCCATCCTTCCGAGGTTGGTAAAATGAGGACCCAGATTGTTGGGGGCAATATGCTGACTGTAAAGCACTCTCTTGTTTAGAGAGGGCTGTAAAGCACTGTGAAGTGGTATATAAGTCTAAGGGCTATTGCTATTACCATGCAGTGTATTCAATAAACAATAACATTTTCAGAAACAGAATAAACCTGGAGTTTTATTTGGGTTCCTGAGCTGGATGTTGATGGAGAGGTTTAATACGCGAGATGCAACATCAAGAGAATTTATAGCAGCATTAGAGTTCATGCTCAACAAATTAGAGATAGAAGAGACAAAAAAAATTACATCAGACAAAAAGTAGCAGCAATGCTGGTCTCGAATGAATCAAGCAACATGCTCAGCGCAACGAAACAATACATCTTGAATGAAACAATATTAACACATTATTATTTTATCATCAGTTAATTGCCACTCAACAGTGGTGATAAATCGCACAGATTATGAAATGAAGACGTTTGCACTGCTTAATGATTCCTCAGCCTATAAACCAGCAAAGACATTAGAGATGATCACACAATTAAATGCTTATCTCAGCCAACTCAAACAAAACAAGTGTCTAACAGAAAAACAATGTTGGAAAACGAGAGCAATAGATGATGGCCCAGCGAGATTTTATGGACTCTCCAAGATACCCAAAATAGGAGTTTCTCTCAGACCTATTGTAACTCTCTGAGCTATCCCTACCTACAACCTGCTAAATTGCTGGCACAATGCTTAAGCTTTCTGACCCCATCCTTGAACACCACAGTTATAACATCCACACCAATTTTGACAAAATTACAAGGCTTAAATGTGGCTTCTGATGAGATCATGATCTCCTTTGATGTACATTCTTGTCCCCCAAACTACAATATGAAGTAGTAGGTAAAAAAAAATAGAAGAAGAATACAACACAGATAAAAATATCCTAACCAGGACACAAATCATGAAGCTACTCCAGTACTGTCACCATACCTTCTTCACATTCAAAAGGAAAATGTATGAGCAAATAAAAGGGACAATGATGACATCCCCTTATGACATCCCCCAATATCAGATGTCATTGCAGAAACTGTCCTGCATGAACTAGAACACAATGCATTTCAAAACTACACATATAAATTTTGGTGCTGCTATGTGGATGACACATTTGTCATCATCAAAATAAATGCACTGAAAGTCTTTCATATGCTACTAAGCTCCATCTTCCCAGACATACAATTCACAATGAAGGAAGAAATGGCTAGACAATTACCATTTTTAGATGTGCTCGTCAACAGGTATGATGATGGATATATAAAAACTATGGTTTATTGCAAATCCATCAACACTCTACCTATTCTTAGTTTCAACAGTAACCATCCACTGTCACATAAAAAGAATTGCATTAGAACACTATATGGCAGAGCGAGGACCCACTATAGTACCTAGCAAACTAAACAACTGAAGAGAGGGTGCATACATGAACAATTCAAGTGAAATGGGTACCCACAAGCATTTATTTATTGCAAGATGCCTGTGCAAAATGAAAGGAGAGAAAAGAAATAAGGTAAAAAACCAACTATATGGCATACCCTGCCATATATCAAAAACATTTCAGAAGCAATAGAACACAGCTGCAGAGATCTGTAAGCATTGCACACCACCCAGAGGCTACCATATGAGGACAAATTATGCATTGTAAGATTGCTTGGAGATGGGAGATACTTATAATGTAATCTACTGGATCCCCTGCATGAATTGCCCCTGTGGCTATGTAGGACAAATGGGGAGAAAACTAACCAACGGATTGCAAGAACACAAGTGAGCAGTCAGATGAAGAAACCCAAACTCATTGGTAGCATCACATTGCAATGAATAAGGGAACACATTTAATTTTGTAGCAACTAAGATCATTGGCCATGCAGGCACAAAGATAGTCAGGGAAATGATTGAAGTTTGGGAAATGGACTGTTTGTCAGGTAACAGGAGTGCTGAATTATCACCAGCCTATCAAATACTTGGCACCATACAGAAACAAGGGCTTGGCACCATACAGAAACAACAGCCAATTGCCAGCCATCAACACACCAATCAACACACCAATCAACTAATAGGAAGGAACCACATAAACATGCCTCACAGAACAGCCCAAGGCATGTATTTCAATAGAGAAATTCTCTGAAAATGGGCTCCAGCATGAGTCTGAAAGCACAGAAGAATAAATTTCTGGTCCCAGTGATGGACCCAAATTTGGTTTAGTATACATTACTGTGTAAAAGTAAAAAGTTGAGGGTGTAATTTTATTATCTTCTAGGTAAAGATAAAGGTTTCTCTTCCAGCCATGTCTGACTCCAGGACATGGCACTCATCTCCATTTCTTGGCCAAGAGAGCCAGCATTGTTTGAAGACACTTTCCATGTGGTCAGCCAAAAGCAAATGGAATGCTGTCACCTTCCCACCAAAGTGATACCTATTAATCTACTTGCACTTTCATGCTTTTGAACTGCTAGATGGACAGGAGTTTTAACTGCTGAGCCATTGTGCCCTATATTATTATCTTCTACTCTGGTAAAAAGAGTTGGAAGTCAAAAAAAAATTCCTCCCTCTTCTCTACACTCTCTACTCTTCCCTTTTTCCACCCCTAGTTTCCCACTGTTTTCTATTTTCCTTTGTATTTTATATTCTGGTAAACTAATAAACTATTTGAAACATCAAACAAAAAGTGCTGCATGTCAAAAAGACTCTATTCAACATAGGGCATGCACACAGTCCTGGTCAAAGGAGATGCCCCATGGATCAGTTCATTCAGTGGTATATTAACCATTGTTCTGCTTATTAATATTTGGATGTCATAAAGCAGACAGATCCACAAAGCATCCCTACAAAGTCTTTTTTATTGGTTCATCAGGCATCCTGTCAACTCACATTTATGACGAGGTTCTTCTTAATGTCCAATCCTTTGCATATCTGAATTGTGGTGTAGAAAGATATTAAACTCTCATCCCATAGTCATAGAGGCAGGGAGTAGCCATACTACCATGCAGCTGTGTTCATGTAAGAATGAAGAAACCTCCCTCAACCCACCAAGGGTCAATTCAGTGACCAATCAGGGTTACAGATGTGACCACATGACATGTACTACATTTCCCAGGATACCTTAACTACATTTAGCATGATGCATTCCCTTAAGGGGACAACTCCCAATTCCTAAGTAACTATCCCAAATCCCATTAACTATATCTGGCTGGACAGCACAACAATTAAACAGACTAAGCACATGCTTAGGGCACCAGGCCCAAAGAAGGCACCACGAAGTTGAAAAAGAGAAAAAAAAAACCAGTGAAGATTTGTAAAAAATCTTGTATGTACAAAGGAGGAGTGCACCAAGATTTGTCAGTGCTTAGGGCACCAGTGAGCCTTAATCCGTCACTGAGTCCATTCCATGGTAGGAAATAGCCCTTTCTCCTCCTATGGATACTAGTCTTCACATGGGTATCCATTGAATTGGACATAGATAGGAACCTATAACCAAAAGTAGCTTCCAACCCCAATTTTTTAATCTACTGAAGCACTTTTGCATCCCAAATTCTATTGTCAAAATTTGACTGAAGTAAAAATATTGACAAGTTGAACATTTTTTTTGCATGTATAAGATAATTATGTTAAAACCATTATAGTTTTAAAGTATCTAGTTTGATTTTTTTAATGGCCCAAATTTGAGATCTTCTTCTCATACCAGTTAATTACAACAATGTATTTGAAGCTTTCCAAAATCCACCTTTAAAAATGGCCCTCAGGAAAAGTTGCCTGCCCTTGTCCTATGCAATTAATAGATTCCATAAGCCACAGCCAGAAAAGCCAAGGCACTTTTGAATGCTGATATAAATAACAAACTTTTAAGTGGAAGCAAGCTTTTTCCACGTCATGAGAAATTAGACAGAAGACTGCCTACTCATTTTCCTATATTTTTGAAAATCAGAGGAATAGTGACTTTGATTGAGCTAATCTATATCCAAGTCTGAAACAGATTTGTTAGCTATTTCTCCACAGGAAACCCTGAAAATTGCAAATCTGTGATGGACCAAAGGATCATTAGCAGCAAATTGTCAGCAATCTCAGCAGATTCTAACTCCTAGGTGCCTACTGGGCAAGTGGATGCTCTGACAACAGCACAATATGATGTGAAGTTTTATATTCCCTTAAAAAAAATAAAACTGAATAAATAAGGAAAGGACTTGGAATATCTGTCTCAAGCAAACCTGTCTCATAGCTATATTCAGTTTGGAATAAAATCCCTGATGAAACAAAATAGATCTTTAAGATTTAATTGCTCAGACTAACCTTAATTACTGAGATTATATTTTTAAATTTTGAAGTTTGTGTGTGTGTGTGAAGTACTCAAGATCTTTTGATTGTAGTGTAAACAAAATACTGTATTAATAAAAGAATACATTCCTTTCCTCTTCCCTCTCCATCCCCTCTGCAGTAAAAATTCTAAATTCTAGTCAAATTGTTTCTCTGAATCTCGTTCAAGTTCAGAAGTTGAATTAAGTATTAAGATCAGTGATTTACTGCCAAGACTGGGTGAGCATCCTTTGAAATATAATTTTTCAAAAGCTTATATTTAATTCACACTAGTAGTCTTTCACCTATTACATTAGGGTACTGAGATTATAATACTTTCTTCACCATAACAATTTTATCAAAATTACAGTGTTTTGGAATTTTTTTATAGATACTCTATTTTTGTGGTCTTGGTATTGACGTTAAATATAGTACATATATTCAGCTTTTGACAATTTTGTTACTGATTACTATAATAATTTCAGAACATATGAAATTAACAACTTTGAAGCCTTGATGTTGATTCTTTACTCATTAAAACAGTATGTAAAGAAGAATCTTCATTCTTTAGCTTTACAAATACATTTATTGATATTCTAGCATGACAACCCGTGGCTCCGGAGCCACATGCAGCTCTTTGGCTCCTCTCCTGTGGCTCCCTGCTGACCCAGTCACATGACCTGCTCTCCGTCCTGAGATACTGGCCCAAGCTGGCCATGGTTGATGCCAACCTTGCTAACACGAGGGCTGGTGGGATGGGAATGGGATCCAGGAGGAGGGTATGATGAAAGGGGGACAGGCCTTCAGCTGAGGATTGAGTACGAGCCACAGTGGTGGCTTCCCTGAAGATGATGATCCTTCTCCTCCTTCTCATGCAACACCCTAACTGGCTGTTGTGAGGCCAGGAGAGAACAAGGATTCCCTTCTTAAGCGAGTGTCTGGACTTGGCCAAAGCGCAGCAAAAGTGGGTTGATTTTCCTGCTGCCCTGAGCTTTTTTACTCCTCCAGTGGAGTGGTGCCACCAGAAGCTTTCCCATTCCCACCTCACCAGCCCTCATATTACTGAGGCTGGCATCGATCGCTCCTGAGTTGGTCCAGTGTCTCAGGGCACATTTTTTAGATTCCTTTATTGTTAAATGATAAGGAAATTGTTAAATGATATTGGAGGCAAGTTAAAATAAGGAAGCATGGAGTATCTTTGAAGGTGAAATATAAGGGCAGAAACTTGTGGCTCTATTTTATTACTTTTAAGCAATCTATAGCTTTGGATTATTTCGTTGTGGATAGCTGAAACTTTCTGAGTTTTATTAATTTTCATTGGCCAGGAAGCATTCATTGAGTTATTTAAAAAATCTAGTCTTTGGCCACAAGAAGGAGCTAAGAAGATGGAGTCTGAGGGATTTAATTGTTTTGTAAAAGAGCTGCTTGAGAAATATCTAAATAAAACTCTTTACTTCATAAACGGATTGTGTTCTAAAGATGTGATGAAACCTACTCTTACTTGGAAGAAAGATAAGTAATTCAAAGATACAATTATGTGTAGAATGTTGTCAAACCATTGAGGCATTTTTACAAGTATCTAACAATGCTAAGAATTAACTGCAACTTTGGAATATAAATCTGACACCAGTTTGTATGCTGATGATCCTCCCAGTGCAACTGAAAGAAATGTTCCAAGTAAAATTCCAACTCTTGTTAGGACAAATTTGGGACTACTTCTTTGTGGATATTAACAAGGTGGAGAATTCTGTGAGAAAAAGAGAACTCTATCTGATTGATATTCCAGAGAAGAAAATTATTTTACTTTATGAGGATAAATTGGAGGAGATGGTTTAATTTAATGAGCTAATTGGAGTTAGTTGGATCTTTATTGTTCTGATATATATAATCAAAACAAAACATTAATGTAGTTTTGTTTCTAAAGTGGGTTTGAAAATAATGCTTTAGTAATGTTTTAATGTTGGTAAAATATTACCAAAAATGAATTTTAAAGTATGATGTTAAGAGGAAGTCTAAAAAATGTACTATAATTTATTGATTTTAGAAGTGTTTTTAAAGAAAATTTTAGTGTTTTAAAATTGATGTTAAAATGCTTTTCCTGTTAAAGAATCTAAAAAGAATGAATTTTGTTCATATAAATGATTACAGTCTCCAAAAATTAATAAGTGTACACAGAAATATATTATTTTTTTCACAGCAAGAAAAAAAGTAGAGATAGTCAAACTGATTGCCTTATACAAAGAAGAGAATATATCTAATACTATTTCTATTTGGAAATCTCTTCTGGATTTTGTGCTTGTGATAGGAAAAAATGAAATTTTGGTTTTTGTTTTTGTTATCAGATCAATTTGTTGTTATAAAAATGGCTAGGGCATACTACTGTGTAAAGGTAAAGAGTTGAGGCTGTAATGTTATTATATTCTATTGTGCTAAAAAAAAAAGTCAGAAGTCAACACTTTTTTTTCTTTTTCCCTTTCTATCCCACATTGCCAAGTAAAATACTGGAAAAAATAATCAGAACCAGATCTGTGAACATCTAGAAACAAAGTTATAACTAGTAGGCAGCACAGTTTTGTTAAAAACAGACCATGCCAAACCAATCTTATTTCATTCTTTGACAAAGTGACTGAATTAGTAGACCAGTGAAATGCTGTGGATAGTGTATATTTAGATTTCAGCAAGGCATTTAACAATGTAGACCACAACCTACTTCTTGGTAAGCTAGAAAAATGTGGGATAGACAGCATCACCACCAGATGGATTTGTAACTGGCTGACAAACGGTACTCAACATCTATCCTTAATGGAACTATATCTACCAGAAACGAAATAAGCAGCGGGAAACTACATGGTTCTGTCTTAGGCTCAGTACTCTTCAATATTTTCATAAATTACTTAAATGAGGGAATAGAAGGGAACTTATCAAATTTGCAGATGACACCAAGCTAGCCAAGGACTGGCCAAGATCACAAGCTCAGGATCCAAAAAGATCTTAACAGACTTGAAAGACGTGAACAATGGGACCTACCCAACAAAAAGAAATTTAATGTGGAGAAAAGCAAGGTTTTACACCTAGGCAGGAAAAGCCAAAGGTACAAGTACAGATTATGTGAAACCCGGCTCAAGTAACTCTGAGAGGGACCTTGGAGTCCTAGTGGACCATCACTTAAATATGAGTTAGCAGTGTGCAGCAATAGCCAAAAAAGCTAATACAACCCTTGGTTGTATAAACCAAGATGCATAGAATCAAAATCTCATGAAGTATTAGTACCACTTTATAAAGCCTTAGTAAAACCACATCTGGAATACTGCATCCAGTTTTGGGTACCAAAAGATGTTGAGACTTTGGGAAAAGTGCAAAGGGAAATAACTAAGAGGATTAAAGGCCTGGAGATATATGAAGAACGATTGTAGGATTTTGGTTTGGCTAGCCTAGAAAGAAGAAAAACTAGGGGAAACATGAGAGCAGTATTCTAGTATTTGAAAGGCTGCCACAAAGAGAACTGAGTCAATTTATTTTCCAAAGCACGGGAGGCCTTGACAAGAAGCAATGGATTGAAACTACCATATTTTTTGTACTATCTGACACACTTTTTCCTCCAAAAAATGTGGCTGGAAATGTCTGTGCATCTTATAGAGCTCATGTTGCTGAAGCCCGGTACATCTGCTGGCCTCCACCCTTCGGCTTCTGCCTCCCAGCAATTTGCCTTCTTGCAGCAAACAACAAATAGCCTAGTCAACTTCAGCACAGCCTGATTTAGCACAAGCAGCTGCTTGGCAGTTGGATTGGCATCTGGAATACTGCCGATCAGCTGTTCCAGACTGCGGGGATTGCTGCCACCCATTGCCACCACCTATCACTGCCTCCGCACACCCCATTTCCAGCCTCTGTGCACCCCATTTCTGGCCTCTGTATATCCCATTTTCAATCTGTTCCAGGCCACCTGGATGCATGGAGGCCAAAAATGGCACAGGTGGAGGCTGAAAATGGGCATGCAGAGGTGGCAATAGGCAGCGGTGATGGGCGGCAGCGATCCCCACAGCCTGGAACAGCTGATCAGAAGTTTTCTGGCAGGCTGATCCAACCGCCAGTCAGCTGCTCATGCTAAACCAGGCTGTGCTGAAGCTGCCCAGGCTGTTTGCTACAAGGAGGCAAATTGCTGGGAGGCAGAGGCAGATTTTTTTTCTTGTTTTCCTCCCCAAAAGCTACATGTATCTTATGGTCTGGAGGGTCTTATAGTGCAAAAAAAATACAGTAATTAAAGAGAGAAGCAACCTGGAATTAAGAAGAAACTTTTTAGCAGAGAGGACAATTAACAAGTGAAACAGCTTGCCTTCAGAAATCATGGACGCTCTGTCACTGGAGGTTTTTAAGAAGGGACTGGACAGTCAGTTGACTGAAATGGTATAAGTAGGATCTCTTGCTGTATTCTGATTCTGATTCTTTTTTCCTTCATCTATTTTTTTCACTACTATTATTTTCCTTTGTATTTTATATTTTGATAAAGAAATAAAATTTGTATAAAGAAATGGCAGAACTATGAGCTAGACTTGAAATTTGAAGGAAGTTCAGGAAAACAGGATTGCACAGAATAATTTAAAAGATTTCTGTCAAGTTATTAATAGTAAGCATGTCACTTTGGTCTCCCAGATGAAAGATAAGATGTAAACATAATATAATTGTAGCAATAGTAACAACATGCAGTGCATGTAATTTTTTTTATTTCTCTAATCTCTGTAATTCCCTCTTGATACTTACAAGGTCTCATAGAAAATTACATCGTGTTAATCAGTGTCTTTTTAACGTACAAAATTGTGATTACTATGTACTCCTTTAGTGTGCTTAATGTGTTTTCTTTTTCTAATGTAAGTCATTTGTTGCTGGAGCCTAATTTTGATTATCAATACATTTTACTATTACCCCATAGATGTCTGATTTGGACTTTCCTCAAAAAACTCTTACATGAGAAAATACTATATTCTCATAATACATAGAACATTTATTTGGTATAACAAAAATAAACTTCTCAAATGAATACATGATTCCTGCTGATGCTGTGACATGTATCTGCTCTATCAGAAGCAAAATGTTAATTCTACCTATTAGTCATTTAAAATTAATTTGTAAGTATTAATTTCTAGTTTCTTGAATTGTAAAATGTTATGAAAAAGGTCAGTTTTTAAAAATAAAGTCTTAGAATATGGTGTTCTGCAATACTTGTTTACTTATAAATATAGAAATAAAGTAAGAACTCTTTGTCTAAACATTGTTATCATCAAAAGCATATATTCATAAAGAAGAATATCTGATTTTTCAGAAGGTAGCTAAAGATATGCTTAAGGAAAAAGCTGCTGCCATACCTGATAGCTGTAAATAATGAGGATATTTGTGAAGCTTGCTTCATGAATTCTGCAAGCTGGTTCAGCTGGCTAAATGTTTCAGAAGTTTGCAACCCATTCCCTGTTGTTAATAGTAGACAAAGGTAATATTCCTCACAATACTGCACGTTAGCTATATAAATTATTACCAAATGGATAGTGTTATGTATGCAGAGTTTGAATTGATTGGTTGTTCTTGTAAAGTGTTTGAAATCATTGGTTAAAAAGTGCGGGAAAACCCTGCACTCTGATTGGCTGTCAGCCGAGGCAGCCGGCTATATATAGCTGCCTCGGCTAAGCCAAATTGGGTCCGTTCTGAGCTGAAGTCACAATAAAACTTAAGAGCTGAAGCACTCTGTGTCTGCCTCTTCATGCAAACTTAACACTGGCGATGAAGGTGGGATTCTCCTGAAGAGAAGGTGACGCGGAACAGAAGAAGAGATGGCTGCGCTGAACACCCCCCCAGCCCCGTTCGATCTGACGGCAGAAGACTGGGAGTTGTATGCAGATCGTTTCCAAATGTATCTGGAGGGAAATGATCTGGCCGCCATTTCTGAGCAGCGGAAGAGGGCGGTCTTTCTTACGTACTGCAGTCCGGCGGTTTTCAAGATGGCAAAGGCACTCGCAGGAGCAGCAGATGTGAAGGTAATGGCTTGGCCTGATCTGGAAAGGTTGTTAAGAGCCCATTATGCGCCACAAGTATCGTGCCTCATTAAGAGACACGAGTTTTATCATCGTGATCAAGGGGAAAACGAAAGCGTAAACGACTTCGTGGCAAGTTTAAGAGACATTGGGGGTGCGTGCGAATTCAACAGTTTAGAGGAGGCGCAACCGTTTCGTATTGAGACTTAAAGACAAGGTGTTACAGAACAAGTTAATAATGAAACCTAAGATCACGCTGAAAGAAGCCATAGAAGAAGCATCTTCAGCAGAAGCTACCAAGTCCTCAGCAGCAGCCATGAGGAAGATGAACAGGGCCATCAGCCATTCTGATGAGGAAAAGTCCACCACAAATCATTGTGAGGAACTAGATTCTGAGTCAGATTGAAGTGAGGTGGAGGAAGGAATTTACAGACTCAGAATGGAGCGGAAAAGAAAAGACCTGGGAAGAAAGAGGCAAGATTTCTATTGCAGAGGTTGTGGGGGAAGCCACCCCCGCACTGAATGCAAGTTTCTAGACACCATTTGCCTCCATTGTGAAAAAAGAGGGCACCTAGCAAGAGTCTGCAAATCATCCAGAACTCCACCAAATAGAAGGAAGTTTGCTGCAACCAAAGACAAAGAATTCAAGCCAAACAACCTCAGTGAGAAAATGGGGCACAGCACAGAAGCAAATGGGAAGAATGAAACTCATCAGACAGTAACTATTGGTCATTCATCTCCTTTAAAAAACAGTAAGGTGCATGTCAAGGTACTTATTGAAGGAAGGCCTTGCCAAATGGAAGTGGACTCAGGCTCATACCTATCTATGGTGTCATGGGACACTATTCAAAGATTGTTACCAGATATTCAGAAGACTCACTTCAAGAAGCAGGCATTGACTCTTAAAGACTACCAAGGGAACAAGATTCCAGTAGTTGGAACAAGAGAATTCAACGTAAAGTTCACACCAAGCGTCTACCCCTGACCATCGTTGACAAGTATCGCCCAAGTCTGCTGGGACTTGAATGGTTCAACCTGCTGGGCATCGAGGTGACTGGCATCAATCACGTGAGCAACACTGAGTGGGAAGAGGCTTTGAAGTCTGAATTTCCAGAGGTCTTCAGCGACGGATTAGGCAAGTACTTGGGGACCCCTATTACCTTTAAACTAGATCCCAAGGTACAACCAATCCGTTTAAAACCCAGAAGGGTTCCATTTGCCTTAAAGGAAAAAATTGATGCACAATTAGATAAACTAATAGCTCAAGGGGTTTTAGAGCCCACTGACCACTCCAGGTGGGAGACACCCATAGTCACACCAGTCAAGGCTGATGGGTCTGTAAGAATCTGTGGAGATTACAAGGGGACATTGAACCATGTGCTACAACAGAGCACATATCCAGTTCCAGTGGTCCATCATTTATTACATTCTCTTGGTGGGGCACAGTCTTCGCCAAATTGGACCTGGCACAGGCATATCAACAATTAACAGTTGATGCAACTGCAGAAGCCCAAACCATTGTAACCCATAGAGGTGCTTTCAAATGCAAAAGGTTGCAATTTGGAGTAAGTGTGGCACCAGGCATTTTCCAAAGCCTTATGGAAAGGGTGCTCCAAGGGTTGCCAGGGGTGGTGCCTTATTTGGATGATGTTTTAATCTCTGCTGAAAATGACACTCAGTTACACGAGAAACTCAGAGAAGTCTTAACCAGATTCAAAAAAGCGGGGTTAAAAGTCAAAGAAGAAAAATGCACACTTAGAACTGACAAAGTGGAATTCTTGCGTTACATGATTGATAAACATGGCATCTACCCCACAGAGGCCAAAGTTCAGGCAATCAAATAAGCCCCCAGGCCAAAATGCAAAACAGACTTGCAAGCGTTCCTGGGACTCATTAACTTCTATCATATGTTTCTACCTCAGAAAGCAACCACTGCAGAACCCCTACATAGATTACTGGACAAAAAATCTGCATGGGTCTGGGGCAGAAAAGAACAAGCTGCATTTAAGAATATTAAGAGACAAATCACTTCTGATTCTGTACTGATACAGTTCTCTGAGAATTTGCCTGTTGTACTGACTTGTGATGCATCCCCTTTTGGAGTGTGGGGGGGTGTTGAGCCACATGCTTCCCAGTGGAAGGGAAGCCCCTATTGCATTTTACTCGCACTTTGACTAAAGCAGAGAGAACTACAGCCAACTGGACAAGGAAGCTTTGGCAATTCTGGCAGCTGTCAAGAAATTCCATGAATACGTATATGGGAGAACATTTACTGTTGTCACAGATCACAAACCTCAGGCAGGGGACAAACCAACGCCCACGATCCTGTCACCAAGAATGCTGAGATGGACTGAATTTCTTGCTGCTTATTCATACAAACTCATCCACAGACCTGGAAAAGACATTGGGCACGAGATGCTTTGAGTCGCTGCCCACTTTTCACACACTGAGGACCCTGCTCCTGAGACTTATACCTTTTTTCTAGAAACTGTTGCCAAGCTTCCAGTCCATGCTGCTGAGATTGCCAGAGAAACTGCCAAAGACACTTTATTGGCTCTATTGTAGGCTGGATCAAAAAAGGTTGGCCACTACAAGATCTACCTCAAGGTTCCCAACCTTTTAAGTCCAGACAAACTGAGTTATCTGTATTAAGAGGATGTATTTTGTGGGGTAACAGGGTGGTTATTCCTGCAAAACTACAGAAAGAGATTTTGGAAATGTTACATGAGGGTCATCTGGGAATTGTCAGAATGAAGGGATTGGCCAGGAGTTATGTATGGTGGCCAGGTATTGACAAAATGGTTGAAAACTGGGTTGCATCCTGTCCCAACTGTCAGGAAGTCAGGCCTGCCCCACCTCTCGCCCCCAAACAGGAATGGGAATGTCCTAGGGGCCCATGGTCCAGGATTCACATTGATTTTGCTGGCCCTACCAGAGGGCACACTTTCCTTATGATAGTAGATGCATACTCCAAATGGCTAGAGGTTATCCCTATGGCATCCACCACAGCTGAAGCTGTCATCAAACAGCTTAAGAAACTTTTTGTAACTCATGGGTTACCTGATGTGCTTGTTTCTGACAATGGTCCTCAATTTACGTCCAGCCTTTTTGAATCATATTTAGCACAGCAGGGTATAAGACACGCCCTTACAGCCCCTGGGCATCCTTCGGCTAATGGCCGAGCTGAACGCATGGTACAATTTACCAAGGAGATACTCCAGCAATTGGGTCCAGGGGACATCACCGAGAAAGTTGAAGAACTACTCAGTGTCCAGCATATCACTCCCAACCCCCCAACTAACTTAACCCCAGCCGAATTGTGGTTTTTCATAACATGTGAAATTCAGCAGGTTCTGACCAGTTCTGGAGAACCGGTAGCAGAAATTTTGATTAGTTCAAAGAACCGGCAAATACCACTTCTGACTGGAGATTTTACAGTATCTTTCCCCTGCACGCCCACCAAGCTATGCCCACAGAACCAGTAGTACAAAAAAATTGAATCCCACCACTGGTGAAGCTGCTGTTCTTTTCAGAAGGTTTGGGCTCTCCTCATCACAAATAATTATGAATCAATATGGAAACACCAAATCTGCAAAACCTATGATTGTATCATTATATAATGATGGGTTGTGATTGTACTTAAGCAAGATGATTAAGATCTGGAAGCCCAACTGGATCCATTTACTTAGGTAGGAACAGTTTTCTAAGCAGTCATGCTTCTTTCATGGATTCAGGGAAATATCTATGTTATTTAACTCTAAACTTTGGAGAGTGCTAAATTTGTAGATTTTAATGTCCTCTCTTATGTATGCAGAGTTTGAATTGATTGGTTGTTCTTGTAAAGTGTTTGAAATCATTGGTTTAAAAGTGTGGGAAAACCCTGCACTCTGATTGGCTGTCAGCCGAGGCAGCCGGCTATATATAGCTGCCTCAGCTAAGCCAAATTGGGTCTGTTCTGAGCTGAAGTCACAATAAAACTAAGAGCTGAAGCACTCCGCGTCTGTATCTCTATGCAAACTTAACACTGGCGATGAAAGGGGGATTCCCCTGAAGAGAAGACAACGCGGAACTGAAGAAGAGCGAGATGGCTATGCTGAACACCCCCCCAGCCCCGTTTGACCCAAAGAACGAAGACTGGGAGTCGTATGCAGATCGGTTTCAGATGTACTTGGAAGGAAACGATCTGGCGGCCATTTCCGAGCAACGTAAGAGGGCGGTCTTTCTCACATATTGCGGCCCAGCAGTTTTCAAGATGGCAAAGGCATTAGCTGGTGCAGCAGACGTTAAGGTAATGGCCTGGCCTGATTTGGAGAGACTTTAAGGGCACACTACACGCCCCAAGTATCGTGCCTCATTAGAAGACACGAGTTTTATCATCGCGATCAGAGAGAGGACGAAAGCGTAAATGAATTCATGGCAAGCTTAAGAGACATTGGGGGTGCATGATTCAGCAGTTTAGAGGAGGCCATGCGCATCGTTTTGTGTTGGGCCTTAAAGACAAGGTCTTGCAGAGCAAATTGTTAATGAAGCCTAAAATCACGCTGAAGGAAGCCATAGAAGAAGCCTCTTCAGTGGAAGCCACTAAGTTCATCTGCAGCCATGAGAAGATGAACAAACTATGGGCCATGCTGATGGGGAAAAGACCACCACAACTCATTTTGATCAACTTGACTCTGAGTCAGATTACAGTGGAGAAGAAGGAATTAACAGACTCAGATTGGAGCGGAAGGAACGACCTGGGAAGGAAGAGGCGAGATTCCCACTGCATAGGTTGTGGGGAAACCACCCCCGACTGAATGCAAATTCCTGGATGCAATTTGCCTCCAGAAAAAGAGGGCACATTGCAAGAGTCTGCAAATCATCCAGAACTCCACCAAACAGAAGGAAGTTTGTTGTGAGCAACAAAGAAAGAGAAATCAAGCCTAACAACGCCAGCGAGAAGATGGGGCGCAACACAGAAGCAAATGGAAAAAATTAAACTCATCACACAGTGACCATTGGTCATTCTTCCTCATTAAATAACAATAAAGTGCGTGTCAAGGTACTTATTGAAGGCAGGCCTTGCCAAATGGAAGTGGACTCAGGTTCATACCTCTCCATGGTGTCATGGGACACTATTCAAAGACTGATACCAGATATTCAGAAGACTCACTTCAAGAAACAAGTACTAACTCTTAAAGACTACCAAAGGAACAAGATTCCAGTAGTTGGAACAAGAGAATTCAATGTGAAATTCAAAGGCCACACCAAACACCTGCCATTGACCATTGTAGGTAAAGATCACCCAAGCTTGCTGGGACTGGAGTGGTTCACCCCACTGGGCATCGAAGTAACCGGCATCAATCATGTGGACAACACTGACTGGGAAGAAGCATTGAAGTCTGAGTTTCCAGAGGTCTTCAGTGATGGATTAGGCAAGTACTTGGGGACCCCTATCACTTTTAACCTAGATCCCAAGGTACAACCAATCTGTTTAAAGCCCAGGAGGGTACCCTTTGCCTTAAAGGAAAAAATTGATGAACAATTAGATAAACTAATAGCTCAAGGGGTTCTAGAGCCCACAGACCACTCCAGGTGGGAGACACCCATAGTCACGCCAGTCAAGGCTGACGGGTCAGTGAGAATCTGCGGGGATTACAAGGGGACATTGAACCATGCGCTACAACAGAGCACATATCTGGTTCCAGTGGTCCATCATTTATTACATTCTCTGGGCGGGGCACAGTCTTCAAATTGGACCTGGCCCAAGCATACCAACAGTTAACAGTAGATGACTTAACTGCAGAAGCCCAAACCATTGTAACCCATCAAGCATTCAAATGCAAGAGGTTACAATTCGGAGTAAGTGTGGCACCTGGCATATTTCAAAGCCTTATGGAAAGAATGCTACAAGGATTGCCTGGGGTGGTGCCTTATTTTGATGACGTTTTAATCTCTGAAGCACTCTGCGTCTGTATCTCTATGCAAACTTAACACTCTCTATTGCAATTCTTAAGGGCAGATACAAAAATATCCTTTATGAGCTGAGATTGCATCTTTGTAGAAAAGAATCCATGTCCTGTTATATTAGATTTTGTTAGGATTGCAAGAGTCTACATTGTTCACTCCTTATTTAACAAATTAAAATGTATAGCTACTATTATCAGATATGCCTGTTACATCTCAGTTTCTGTGAATGCAGCCAGAATTTGCTATAGTGTTTGTAAAACAAGACATATTTTCATTGTCTCAATAGCTTAATTTGTTGAATTCTGGTTAGTGACCATAAGAAACTGGGCTTGTACTTAACAGTCACATTCAGAATAGAGACAGGGTGGCCTCAATGTCAGAACAAAAAAAATCTGTTTCTTGAACACATCATTACTCAGTGAAGACAGAAAATAAAGACTGTATTATAACATTACATGGATTCACAAAATACTAGATGGTATAGAAGTTGGGAGACAATTAACCTTTTAAGGGTCAGTTTATTAATAGTTATTCTGATAACTTGCAGAGCATTTTATGAATAAGAAGCTTGACTAAAACTACCAAGCAATATGACTTAGCATTATGGGTAGTAATGGTAGCAAGCAAGGAGAGCAATGGACTTGCATGATGATATAGAGATATATTGCATGTATATAAATGTGCCATTTGTGTGATAATGTATATCTTGTTATAATGTTATCACTGCAAAATAATTTCTTGTTTAGCAAGAATCTTTAAGAATTGTCCCTTTATTGATTTTGAATTTGGCAGTTTTTGGGGAAGTGGAGCTCCTTGGGACATAGAGGTCCTTGGAAAATGCTGCATACAGCCACTCAAAATCTAATTCATCAGAATTATAATTTCCTACTGCCTAAAAGTCCCATTCTTCTCACGATAAATTAATCACTAATTAATTTATTATGAGAAGATCCTAACATCACAATTTTAAGGTTTGCTAATGTTTTATTAAATGGTGACTTCTGGTGACAATATGTGAGCTTGGATATAATTAAGTAGACTTATATCTGGTTAGTTACCCAGAATTGTAGAGCAGAATGAGAAAATGAAAAAGTATCTCAGGAATAATCCATTGAGGCTAACTCGAAGCAGATTTTTCCTATTTTTGCCAATTCTGTTTTCTGCCTAACTAGAAAGGTACATACTATATGTCTTGAAAGCAAGAAACAAATCTGAGCTAGCTTCCTTAACCCCCTAGCTTTTGCAAGACATCCTTTATTAAAAATCATAAGATTAGAGAAAGGTCATTTGTGGTCCACTAAGGGACATATCTACAATATATTTTATAATGACATAATCCATAGAACCTGTTTATTGCTGTGGTGCAGCAATTCTACTTCAAAGTAAATTCCATTCATTTCAGTGAAACTTTTGAGTAGATTTGTAGAAATACCCTGCCATTTTTATTAGTGAACTACTTTTACAACAAGTTATACATGCTTATTAAATATGCTACTACTGTGGATTAAAATATATTTGAAGCGATTAAACAAAACTGCAACAGTGGGAAATACTATTCGGTTATATGCAAAAATTATATTACTTTAAAAAATGGAAATGCATGTTACACTGGAATTGTTTTGCAACAAACAAACCTAAGTGCACTACAACATATTAAAATATAGATATATAATGCCAGATGCTTATTAGGCTTTCATCTGTTTCATCAAAACTAGTCTCATTTGGTATTGTCTGTCTTTCCACAAAAATAAGACCAGGTCACCTGCCAAAAAATAAGCCCCAGTGCTTATTTTGGAGGTGTCTTATTTTTTCCATGTACAGGAGGCCCACTTCTTCTGCTTGTGGCTGGGCAGGAGGCTGTGCAGCATGCCAGTGCCACCACTATGAGGCAGGGAGTGGTGGAACTGTCCCACGCCCCCACACCGGCTTACGTCAGGGCCCCCGCAGCCAGGCCATCGATACCCCAACACTTGCCTGACCTCATGGCCAGCACACTGCTCAGCCTCTGTTGTGGCTGCAACCAAGCAGAAGTGGGCCAGCGGCCATGTGAGCTCCTGCTGCACATGGTTGCTGGTGCTTCCATTGCAAAGTAGGTTTTGGGACATGGATGGGCTGGCTGCGCGGGCCCTGAGGTAAGCCATGGCAGGGCATGTGGGGCAGCTCCACCCCCCCACCTCACCTCATGGCTGCAGCATCACAGACAGAATGGGTGGGTGGCCAACTGAGTAGGTTCTTAAGTAGGGCTTATTTTTGGGGGAGGTAGGGCTAGGACTTATTTTTGGGATAGGCCTTGTTTTCAGTGAAATGGTACATGGCTGTAAAAGAAGAAAAACTATTCATGGATATCATGAAATGCAGGAAAGACATGCAGGAAAGACTGTTACCCAAGGTATCACTGATTGTTGGATGCTGGTGATAGATAAGGGCAACTGTCTTCTGGTCATTTTCTTTCTAGAAGCATCATCAATGGATTCTCCCTCTGATTTTCAGTCCAATCAATTCTATAGGCTAGGCAGTTGTCAAACAAAGAGTTATTGAAATGTCTGCTCAAAATGATTCTGCAGCACATAAACAGGCTAAATCTTCGAAGTGGTTGCTCAATAGAAAGCAACCTCCCAGTTAGAAAAATATTTAACAATGTTATAAGTCTACTTATTGTTATATGTCTCTACATTTCAAAAAACCTTTTCTGGAGCTCAATTCAAACAACTAGATTCCATGTAAGATAATAGGAACTTTCATGGAGATGCAGTTGAAGAAACGTTCTGTGGAGCTCCAACCATTGAAGACACTGGGCACCTTCTTTTTGGACTCTGCAGAAAGAGCTGCTTACTTAGATTCTTATGAAAAACTAAAATATATTGAGGCACCCTGAAGAAAATCTTTTTTGAATGAACCTGCATGTCATTAGCATCACACTCTTTATTTGAAAGGCAAAGAGGATGGAATATTTAGATCAGATTGGGGTTAACTATAAGTGTGATGACTTATTATGGACATGTCCTACTGTTTTCTTTGTACTAATGTATATTTGTATTTGATAGGGTCAAATAATTAAATCAATAAATCTCTAACATTAACAACATTGAAGTATCTGGCTCAGCAAATTGTCAACTGTGTCTGAGCTCACAGCTAAATAAGTAGAGTATTAAACAAACCTGGGTACGGGTACCACAAGGGACATTTTGGTCTATAGTTTAGACTGAAAATTAGGGAGGGGGAAAGCCCACATTGAAGAACGAAATGGTAAAGATTTTTACATTGTTGTCAAAAAGCTACATGGGTGTGTTTGAGAAGTCACTAAGAATCAAGTCAATTTGAAGAGTGCTATACTTTCAAGGATCTGACTTACCATTGTTTGTACTAGAATGCCAGGCCAGATCCCATGTGTTCAGATCACTGTACTTATGCAGATATAATATTCTAGTCAGCTTTGCAAGGCAGTGGAGGTACCTAATATAAATTTTAAAATGAAAAATTTGATAATGGGCTATCAGAACAAATCATACATACTATAGAAACAAGTGTCTGGTTCAGTTTGAAAACACTTATTACATAAGTATCCAGTGTAAAAATCCCATCTTCAAATTCTGTCACATTTCTGCTTCTCTGCAAAAAGAGCCATCATTTCAGGCCACACTGGAGTAGATGCAGTGAATAAAGGAGTGGAAATTTAAGCCATATCATATGCATGCCATGCTTTTGACCCATAGATAACTCATTTATTTGTGACTCTAAGCTTTCTGGAAATACATGTGATTTGATTTGTTTCCCTTTTTCCTTTGTGCATTTCTTCCAAAATAAACTAATACATATTTTCTTATTTCAACAAAGGTAAATTCCATAGACCCACAAATGAAGGAGTACATTTCTGTTTCAGAGGAATATGTGAGCTGACAGATTCTAGGCAGGATGGACAATCTATGGCTGACAAATGGGTTCTAATGAAGTATAATTTCCCCTCTAACATCCCATATACACATCTAGCACTCTTGATAATACCTCAGTTGTCTACCTATAACTGACAAGAGTTACTACCTATTTCAGCTGCTATCATATTCAGCCCCCTGAAAAAGACATTGGACATTGTACTCTCTTATTTATTGCTCAGTAATAGCCTCCAAGCCCTATAATCACCTGGCCACATGCATGTCTTCAAAGGTAAATGCTCCAATTTTCACTGCCAAAACTAATGTTTCTTTGATTGGTTTGCTCAGATTTGAATTTTCCAAGAGGCATCTGGTTGACTACTGTAAAATTCCTGCAAATCCTAATGTTAACAGTGCCATTGTAAAAGATAAGAATTTGAAAGCTAATAAAATATTAACTTCATTAAAATATTTCTATGTATTGATGTCAACTATATATTTGTAGATTATGTATGAAGGATATTTTTGGTATTAATAACTATAATATTATGAGTTTAAATATATTTAGAAACTCATAAGAACATTTTTGCCTACAGATTTTTGAACAAAATTGGATTCTTTTTTCCAGTTAAATGATGATGTTAATGTGGATGATATCTGTGGTCACCATGGTCTGAAATCTTGTTTATAATAGACAAAATCATCTTGAGGAGATAAAAAAAATCTTTGTATTGTATTCATAAATATTTAAGCTAGACAATTTTTCTCATTTCTAACAAAAAGTAACTGGAAAGAGTAAAGTGCAATGACAGACTTACTGAAATCTTAAAGATAACTCTACTTTTATATGTGAAAAGCTAAACTACATTTAGCTGGAAAGCTAAATATGCTGAAGGGCAGTGGAGGGAAGGGAAATGTAAATTGTATCTTTTAAATCAAGCAGAGATTTCCATTTTTCAGCTAGTTAGGTGATACTATTTACTACATTGATTTCTGCCTTGAAAAATGCATGGTGTGCTGGCATAGGAATGAATATGACTTTTTAAAAATTGGATAGATGTGAGAGGCTTTTACATCTGTCTTCATGCAAAGAGAAAAAATAGCACAACCTACCAAAAATAGAACTGTAAAAGACAGAATTTGAATACAGATTAAAATAGGCAAGAAAATGACAAAAGAATCTGTCCATTCTAGATGAGTTCAAGCCACCAGGACTTGGTGGATTACTTCCCAAAATTCTGAAGGAACTGGCAGATGTGATCTCAGAATATTTGAACCATATCTTTCAAAGTCTCTGGAGCACTGGTGAATTACTCTATGACTAGAAAAGAGATGATCAGAAGTGGTATTCAGTAGGTTCTGACCAGTTCTGGAGAACCGGTAGCAGAAATTTTGAGTAGTTCGGAGAACTGGTAAATACCACCTCTGACTGGAGATTTTACAGTATCCTTCCCCTGCCATGCCCACCAAACTACACCCACAGAACCGGTAGTAAAAAAAATTGAATCCCACCATTGGAGGTGATATGTTCATATTTTCAAAAAAGAGGAAAAACCGATCCAGGAAATTACAGACCTGTCAGCCTGACATCAATACTTCAAAGATAGGGTATTTCAGAAGACATTACATTTGAGAGGCATTGTTTTTAAACTGAGAGAAGATAAAAAGACAATATTATTTAAAAGTTCCACTGTGGATATCTACTATTGAAGCTTTTTCTTATCCAATAATATATAAAAAGGAACAAACAGTTAGATATGCTGAGATATTGAATGAAAAGGGTGAACTTAAATCTATGCAAGTGTTGGAAGACCAAGATGTAAAGATGAATTGGTTTTCATATTTGCAAATACAATCTAGATTTGATAAAGATTTTAAAACAGAAGGTATTTAAGATAAGATGACTGTTTTAGATAAAATTTTGATGGTACTGATGAAAAGGTAATTAAAAAACTTTATGGACATTTATTAGAATTTAAATTGGAGGAGGAGCAAGTTAAAGAAATGATGATTGCTTGGGGGGGAAATTTTGGATATGGAATTGATTTAGAGAAATGGCAAAAATTGTGGTCTCAAAATTATAAATGACAATGTCAACTGCATATAAAGAAAATTTGTATAAGATGTTTTACAGGTGGCATCTACCCCCGAACGAGAATTGTGAGAATGTTTAAAGATAAATTGGACAAATGTTGGAAATGTCATCAGATTCCTGGTTCATATTACCATATGTGGTGGACATGTTCGGATGCAAAAGGATATTGAACTAAAATTCACACATGGCTGAAAAAAATGATAAAACAGCATATAGACTTTAAACCAGAGATATTTTTATTGGGAATCATACCAGAAATATACAATAAAGAACTGAAATATTTGATTGTAAATGTTTTAACAGCGGCTAGAATTGTATTTGCTAAGAATTGGAAAAATGAAAAAGTACCTATGCAGGAGGAAGTTATTAAGAAAATTATGGATTGTGCCGAAATGAGTAAATTGACATTTGAAATTAGAGAACAAGAAGATAAACCATTTTATCTGATATGGGATTTGTTTTATCGGTGGTTGGATAAAAAGACATGGTAACGTAATAGATTAGGAAATTTTGTAACAGATATTTAATAGATTGATATTAATTATAATATAAACATATATAACCATTGGGTGAAAGTGTAATACAAATCTTATAAATGAAAGCTAGAATATCTCTTATTAAATGATGAAATAAATAGATTAGTCATGAATGATTAATAACTGATAAATATATAAGCATATGTTAGATTGATAACATGAGAATTTATATAAATTGTGATTACTATGAAAGGATAGCACAAATGATGTGTAACCAACTGACACACTGTACAAAATGGATGAGGGTTTTATGTTTTTTATGTATTTGTTTGTTTATGTTTGTCTTAAAAAATAAAAATTGTTGAAAAAAGAATACTTCAAAGATCCTGGAAAAGATAATCAAGCAATAGATTTGCAAACACCTAGAAACAAACATTCTAACCAAAAGGCAATGTGGATTTGTCAAAAACAGATCATGTCAAACTAATCTTATTTCATTCTTTGACAAAGTGACTAAATTAGTGGACCAGCAAAATGGTGTGGACAGAATATACATAGATTTCAAAAAATTACTTGATAAGATAGACCACAACCTACTTCTTGATAAGTTAGAAAAATGTGGGATAGACAGCATCACCACCAGATGGATTTGACAAACCATACTTAACATGTAGTCCTTAATGGAACCACATCTACATGGATGGAAAATAAGCAGTGGAGTATCCCAATGTTCTGTTTTGGGCCCAGTGCTCTTCAATATCATGATAAACAATTTAGATGAGGGAATAGAAGGGGAACTCATCAAATTAATAACACTAAACATCTGCAACACCATAGAAGATAGGCTCAAGATCCAGATGGATCTCAACAGACTTGAAAACTGCATCCTATCTAACAAAATGAAGTTCAATGATGAAATAAGTAAGGTTTTAAACTTAGGCAAGAAAAACTAAATTTTTACAGGTACAGATTAGATAAAACTTGGTTCAATAGGAGTAACTGTGAGAGGAGTCTTAGAGTCCTAGTGTACATCTGTTATATTTTATGAGAAAATGATGTTACTAGAAGTATTAATATTTGCGAGGGGAAAATCATTTCTTTATATATTTCTTTTCCATTACTGAATTCTTATTGTTTTGTTTCTTTTTCTTTTTTACACCTATTATTTTTATTCTTTTACTTTTTTAGTTTGTATTGTTGTTGTAGTCATTGTAATAGATGTAAAGAATGGTGAGGTCCAACTTTGTTTCCAGTGGGGGGATGTTTGAGAGGATAGGAGCTATAGCAGAAAGGAATCCATCGCTTTGAATTTTCAGTTAACATTACTTAGCTGACAGGACCCAGAACATGTCCTCCTGCCAGAATGGATAGGACAGGACCAGCGGTGGGATTTAAAATTTTGTATTACCAGTTCTGTGGGCATGGCTTGGTGGGCACGGCAGGGGAAGGATACTGTTAAGTTTGCATGAAGAGACAGGCGGGAGTGCTTCAAGCTCTTAGTTTATTAGTGACTACAGCTCAGAACAGACCCACTTTGGCTGGGCTGCGGCTGCTACTTATAGCCAGCAGCCGCGGTTGCAGCCAATCAGAGTGCAGGGTTTTCCCGCACTTTTAATCATTTCAACATTTTACAAGAACAGTTCAAACTAAACCAATGACTTCAAACCTACATACATAACACCCCTCCCTGAGGTTCAGTCCATACTCAAACCCCAACCTATCTAATGTATTCTTTTTAAATAGGTGGGGCTCTACGTGTGCGTTGAGACCTCGTGGTTCAGATGTTTTTAAGGTTCTCACCTTGTGAGAGAGGAAATGTGTCTGCTGACATTTCCTTACTTGGACTTGTAGTAATGGTAGAACCTGTTTGGTTACTACAACCTGGTCTCTCCTCCCAATCCATCTCCAACCCAATGTCAGCACCTAAATCAGGTAGTGATGTGCAATCTTCCATTTGTGAAAATGGTTGTTGGTATTGTGACAGGTTTTGGGATGGTTCCTGTCGTGTTAGCTCATTACACATGGGGTTGATTCTTACTTGCTGATTACTCTCATAATCCTCCCCTTCCCCTAGAAGGGCAGTAGGTATGGGAACCAGAGAGGAGCAAAGCGATGCTCCTGAGGCAATCTGGATCTTAACTGATCAATGTGCCTGCTCCAGAGGACACCATCCTCCGTTTGTACCCTGTAAGACCTGGGGCCTGTGATTTGGGTTATCTCAGCAGGAATCCATAATGGTTCACCCATGAGGGTTCTTAGCATAAACAGAATCACCCACAGTGAAAGTGCAATTTTACTAGTGGAATCTAGTGGTGCATTGGGTGCGTAAGTGGGATGGAGGCGGTCAAGGGCCTGAGTTTCCTACCCATCAACAATTCAGCTGGGGTTAAATTAGTTGAGGGGTTGGGAGTGATATGCTGAACAGTGAGAAGTTTTTCAGCTCTCTCAGTGATATCCTGGACCCATTGCTGAAGTTTTTCCTTGGTAAATCGTACCATACGTTCAGCCCGGCCGTTAGCCGAAGGATGCCCAGGGGCTGTCAGGGCATGTCTGATACCCTGTTGTGCTAGATGATTAAAAAAGGTTGGATATAAATTGAGGGCCATTGTCAGAAACAAGCACATCAGGTAACCCGTGAGTTACAAAAGCTTTTAAGCTGTTTGATGACAGCTTCAGTTGTGGTGGATGCCATAGGGATAACCTCTAGCCATTTGGAATATGCATCTACTATAATAAGGAAAGTGTGCCCTCTGATAGGGCCAGCAAAATCAATGTGAATCCTGGACCATGGGCCCCTAGGACATTCCCATTCCTGTGTGGGGGCGAGAGGTGGGGCAGGCCTGACTACCTGACAGTTGGGACAAGATGCAACCCAGTTTTCAACCATTTTGTCAATACCTGGCCACCATACATAACTCCTGGCCAATCCTTCATTCTGAACAATTCCCGGATGACCCTCATGTAACATTTCCAAAACCTCTTTTTGTAGTTTTGCAGGAATAACCACCCTGTTACCCCACATACATCTTAATACAGATAATTCAGTTTGCCTGGATTTAAAGGTTGGGCGAGTTGAGGTAGATCTTGAAGTGGCCAACCTTTCTTAATCCAGCCTATGACAGAGCCAATAAAGTGTCTTTGGCAGTCTCTCTGGCAATTTCAGCAGCATGTACTGGAAGTTTGGCAACAGTTTCTAGAAAAAGGTGTGAGTCTCAGGAACAGGGTCCTCAATGTGTGAAGGAAGTGGGCAGCGACTCAAAGCATCTGCATGCCCAATGTCTTTACCAGGTCTGTGGATCAGTTTGTATGAATAAGCAGCAAGAAATTCAGTCCATCTCAGCATTCTTGGTGACAGGATCGTGGTTGTTTGTCCCCTGCCACAATGCCTAAAGAGGTTTGTGATCTGTGACAACAGTAAATGTTCTCCCATATAAATACTCATGGAATTTTTTGACAGCTGCTACATCAAGGCTTCCTTGTCCAGTTGGCTGTAGTTCCTCTCTGCTTTAGTCAAGGTGCGAGTAAAATGCAATAGGAGCTTCCCTCCGCTGGGAAGCATGTGGCTCAAACCCCCCTACTCCAAAGGGGAGGCATCACAAGTCAGAACAACAGGAAAGTTCTCAGAGAACTGTATCAGCACAGCATCAGGCGTGATTAGTCTCTTGATATTGTTAAATGCAGCTTGTTCCTTCCTCCCCAGACCCAAGCAGATTTTTTGTCCAGCAACCTATGTAGGGGTTCTGCAATGGTTGCCTTCTGAGGTAGAAACATATGATAGAAGTTAATGAGTCCCAAGAATGCTTGCAAATCTGTTTTGCATTTTGGCCTTGGGGCTTCTTTGATTGCCTGAACCTTTGCCTCTGTGGGGTGGATGCCATGTTTATCAATCATTGTAACCCAAATTCCACTTTATCTGTTCTAAGTGTGCATTTTTCTTCTTTGACTTTTAACCCCTTTTTGAATCTAGTTAGGACTTCCCTGAGTCTCGTGTAACTGAGTGCCATTTTCAGCAGAAATTAAAATGTCATCATCAAAATAGGGCACCACCCCTGGCAACCCTTGTGACATTCTTTCCATAAGGCTTTGGAAGATGCCAGGTGCCACGCTTACTCCAAATTGCAACCTTTGCATTTGAAAGCACCTCTATGGGTCACAATGGTTTGGGCTTCTGCAGTGGCATCATCAACTGTTAACTGTTGATATGCCTGTGCCAGGTCAATTGGCAAAAACTGTGCCTCAAAGAGAATGTAATAAATGATGCTACTGGAACTGGATATGGCTCTGTTGTAGCGCATGGTTCAATGTCCCCTTGTAGTCTCCACAGATTCTCACAGACCCATCAGCCT
>CM019155.1:85468442-85601383 GCA_009733165.1 Naja naja
TTCTTTTGCTGTACAAGCCAATGGGACATTGACATACAGTGAGAACAACTCAACTATCATTAAATATCTTACTTTGCTTTCTACACATCTCAACTTTACTAGGTGCAAATGGAGCTGGAAAGAGAGCAGATATGTATCTTAATTATTTAACACTATTGTGTAAAACAATTTATTTTAGAATTACCGTTGTGTTATAAAATTCTATCTTTTAAAAATTATATTAATATGCTATCCTTTCCCCAAAACATTTTGGGTCTCAAAGCCTGAGTTATAAGAATTTTGTCCCCATTTTTAAAAATCATAACTATGTCACTTATTGCTTTGAAGTGATTTGAACTAGGAATGCAATTTGGGAATACAATTTCACAGAAATTACTGTAAGTAATTGGGATCAGAGACTAAACAAATAAAGAATATTTATAGATACCTATTAGATTACAAATTATATGAAGAACAAGTAAAGAAAACAATGGTGACCTGGACTAGGGATTTTGGACATACTATCAGTTTAGACCAAGGGCAGCAAATTTGAGAGCAGAACAAAAAGATCATGCTAGCGACATCATACAAAGAAAACCTGTACAAGATGTTTTACAGGTGGCATCTCCTGCCAGCCAGACTAGCTAGAATGTATGGTAATCAATCTCCTAACTGCTAGAAATGCACTAAAGAACAGGGCACTTACTATCACACATGGTGGTCCTGTAAGAAAGTGCAGGTTTTTTGGCATAGAATCTGGTCATGGTTAGAAGAGAAATGAGAGGGCTTAAAATTCAGTAGCATATTTACACCAGAGGCGTTTTATTAGAAATATTGGAGAAAAATGTAAACAAAGCTGACACCTACTTAATTATACATATAATTACTGCAGCAAGAATAACATATGCCCAAAATTGGAAAGGATGCCTTGATTGGGAAGATATTACATTGTGCCGAAATGGATAGGCTAACACTAGAATTGAAAGAGTGAGATGAACTAGAATATTATAAAATATGGAACAAATTTTGCCCAGATTGTTCATACAACAAATGAAAAGGTGATAAAAACAAAAGAAAAAATGGAAAATCGTTATATATATATATATATATATATATATATATATATATATATATATATATATGTAGGTCTTGGTGTATTGGTCTTGTCCGTGTAAGATTGAGAATACCTTGGCAGCGTTTGACGAAATCTCATCCGTCATCTTCAGGCTGGTGTCTTCAGCTTCGTTCTCCTGGGAGAAGTGTGTGATCGTGGCTGTTTTCCCTTTTAAACTCTAGAGTTGGATGTGTTGTTACTTTTGATTGGTTTGTGGAGTTGATGTATGCAGATTGGATGGCTTTTCCTGAGACCCTGTGTGGCTGAGGTGCTGGCTGTGTGTCTCTCAGCCTTTTGTGTTGTAACGACCTGGGTAATGGGCTGTGTGATGACCTTCTGAGTTCTATTGTTGTGATGTCCTGGGTGTGGTGCTGTAATCTCCTGGGTCGTTGTCTGTGCTGCAACCTCCTGATGTTTTGTGTTGTGATCTCCTGAGTTCTGTGATGTAGTATCCTGGGTGGAAGGCTGTGATGTGGCATTCTGGGCCTTGGTTTGGCTCGAGTTTGAGGTCTGGCTATGTGTTTATAGCGTGTGTCAGTTTGCTTAGTTTGGGGGTTGGAGGGGGTGTAGCAGCTGGTGTTGCAGCCATGGTCTGGTTTCTGGATGGTGGTTGCCTTTCATCTGTGGCGTGGGCTTGGGTTTGAGTCTGGTGAAGGAGATTGGTGGTGGCATCATGTGTTATTTTGGGTCGGTGTTGGTTTTGTGGCTGGGACTCGTTTGTTGATTAGGGCTAGTTTCCAGATGTCTGGTAGGCGGGAAGTATCATCCCGTTTATTCATGTTATGGGGTGTTTCTCTATTTGATGGCTTCCCTAATTATTCTCTTGTTGAAGTGTTCAGTATTGGAGATAAGTTTGGATCCCTCAAAATCAATTTCATGTCCTGTGGCTTTAAGGTGCTGGAAAAGGGAGGAAGTTTTTCTTCTTTTCTGACTGCGTTCTTGTGTTCTGCGATCGTGCATTTATTCTCCTGTTGGTTTGTCCAATGTATGTGGCTGGGCAAATTTTGCATGGTATTTTATAAACTCCTTGGTTTTCTAGCTGGATCTTGTCTTTGGGGTTTCTTAAGATGTTGGCTATTTTTTGATCAGTGCCAAAGGCTGTCCTGATATTGTGTTTGTGGAGAATTTTGCTGATTTTATCTGTGGTGCCTTTGATGTAAGGGAGGAGGCGATGCCATTGTCCTGTTCTGTGTCTTGGTTTTGGGGAGTCTCCCTTGGATTAGGTTGGTGATTGTGCTTCTTTGGAATCCATTGGACATTAATACGTTAGTGAGGGTGTGTAATTCTGTTCTCAAGTGGTCTTTGTCAGCTAGGCGTTTGGTTCTGGAGATGAGGGTCTTGGCTACGGAGTTGATCTGTGCAGGGTGGTGATGGGATTGTGCATTTAAGTAGCGGTTAGTGTGTGTCTTTTCTGGTAGATGGTGTGTCCTAGGGAGCCGTTGGGTTTTGTAAATTAGGGCGTCCAGGAGCGGAAGTTGATTGTTGGTTTCTGTTTCCATGGTAAATTGTATTTTGGGGTGTAGGCTGTTGAGATGTGTGAGGAAGTTGTCCAGTTTTTCTTTCCCGTGTGGCCAAATTACGAAAGTGTCATCTACATATCTAAGCCAGAGTTTGGGTTTGTATTGGTTTGTCTAGAGCATTGGTTTCAAAATGTTCCATGTATAGGTTAGCTATGACGGGTGAGAGGGTGATCCCATAGGTGCTCCTTCTATCTGTTTATATCTTTGTCCATTGTGGATGAAATGCGTGTTGGAAAGGCAATGGTTGGTCAGATCTAGGATGTGCTTAGGGGGTTGTATTTGTTTTGGATAGCTGTCAAGGCTTCTTTAATAGGTACTTGAGTGAAGAGGGATATGACATCGAAGCTCACAAGTAGGTCACTGGGTTGTAGGTTTTGTTTCTTTATTGTTTCTATGAAGTGGAAAGAATTTTATGCGTGTGAGGTGATGGATTCTGTGTAGGGCTGGAGTTGTTTGGCGAGAAATTTGGCAAGGTTCTGTAGAGGTGAGCCTATGGAGCTGACTATGGGTCTGAGTGGTGTTCCTTCTTTGTGTATCTTGGGGAGGCCATAGAGCTTAGGGCATCTAGATGATTTTTCTCTGGGGATGATTCTTTGTTGGATCTCTTCACTGATGGGCGAGGCTTTTATTTTGGATTTGGTGGTTTTCTCTAGATAGGTGGTGGGGTCTGTGTTTAGAGGTTTGTAAGCGGGGTCTTGGAGTAGGTTGGATAGTTTGGATTGGTAGTCAGATGTGTTCATCACGACTGTGGCGTTGCCTTTGTCTGCTGGGAGGATGATTATGTTGTTGTCTTTCCTCAAGTTGCTGAGTGCTTTTGTTCTTCTTTGTGTAAGTTGCTTCTGGGTGGACTGCTGGAGCAGAGGACGTTGGTGACTTCAAGTCTGATTTTATTGGCTGTGTCTGGGTTAATTTTGGCTAGGCTAGCTTCAACTCCACATATGATGTTTTCAGTGGGGATCGTTTGGGGCGACAGCAAAGTTGAATCCTTTGGAAAGGACATTGGTTTCTGCCATGGTGAGGGTTCTGTCTGATATGTTGTGTACTGTTTGTTTCATGCATTGTTGTGGGGGGTTTGGGCTTCTGGCGTTTCTCTAGTCTGTGGAGTTTGTTGGTGTGTGTGTCTGTCTTGTGAAAGGTTTCTGTTTCACTCTCCAGAGGGCTATTGTTTGGATTTGTCCCAGAGTGCTGGGTGGATTTTGTTACTGAGTTTGAGGTTGAGCCAGGAGATCTTTCACAGGAATCTCCCTGGAGGCAGGGGAAGCTATGAAGACACCAGCCTCAGAAGCTGAGGATGAGATTTGAAATGGAGAAAGCGTTGCCAAGGTATTCTCAATCCTTACCCAGGACAAGACCGAATACACCAAGACCTACATACGCTTTACCCGTGAAAATCTCTCCCTAAATATGTGTATATGTATATATATATGTAGATCTATGTAGGTGTGTATTGGTCTTGTCCGTGTAGGTTGAGAATACCTTGGCAGCGTTTGACGAATCTCATCCGTCATCTTCAGGCTGGTGTCTTCAACTTCGTTCTCCTGGAAGTGTGTGATTGTGGCTGTTTTCCCTTTAAACTCTAGAGTTGGATGTGTTGTTACTTCTTGATTGGTTTGTGGGTTGATGTATGCAGATTGGATGGTTTTTCCTGAGACCCTGTGTGGCTGAGGTGCTGGCTGTGTGTCTCTCAGCCTTTTGTGTTGTAACGACCTGGGTAATGGGCTGTGTGATGACCTTCTGAGTTCTATTGTTGTGATGTCCTGGGTGTGGTGCTGTAATCTCCTGGGTGTTGTCTGTGCTGCAACCTCCTGATGTTTTGTGTTGTGATCTCCTGAGTTCTGTGATGTAGTATCCTGGGTGGAAGGCTGTGATGTGGCATTCTGGGCCTTGGTTTGAAGAAAAAACTTCCTCCCTTTTCCAGCACCTTAAAGCCACAGGACATGAAATTGATTTGAGGATCAAACTTATCTCAATACTGCCCAAACACTTCAACAAGAGAGATGGATTTTACTGGAGATGGTGGTGGAGACATGGCAGTGAAAACAGATAGGCGGGGTTATTGCTTTGGCTGCACAGACATTAAGCTGAGGCTGAAAACATAATAGGCAAACGAGTCCCAGCCACAAAAACCAACACGGGACCCAAAATAACACATGATGCCACCACCAATCTCCTTCACCAGACTCAAACCCAAGCCCATCCTTCCACAGATGAAGGCAACCACCATCCAGAAGCACCAGACCATGGCTGCAACACCATGCTACCCCTCAACCCCAAACTAAGCAAACTGACACTGCGCTATAAACCTGTAGCCAGACCTCAAAACAAGACCAAACAAGGCCCAGAATGCCACATCACAGCCTTCCACCCAGGATACTACACATCACAGAACTCAGGAAATCACAACACAAAACATCAGGAGGTTGCTGCACAGACAACGACCCAGGAGATTACAGCACCACACCCAGGACATCACAACAATAGAACTCAGAAGGTCATCACACAGCCATTACCCAGGTGGATTACAACACAAAGGCTGAGAGACACCCAGCTAACACACAGGGTCTCAGGAAAAAGCCATCCAATCTGCATACATCAACTCCACAAACCAATCAAGAAGTAACAACACAGCCAACTCTAGAGTTTAAAAGGAAAACATTACAATCACACACTTCTCCCAGGAAGCGAAGCTGAAGACACCAGCCTGAAGATGGCGGATGAGATTTAAATTCAGAAATGTTGCCAAGGTATTCTCAACCTTACAGGGACAAGACCAATACACCAAGACCTACATATATATATATATATATATATATATATACACATATACATATACATATATACACACACACACACATATGTATACATTTATACACACACACATATGTATACATTTCTTTTCTTTCTAGTGTAAAGGTTAATTAAATGTGTATGTCAAATAAGAGATACCACATTCACTGTTATATTTAATAAAATTTATTTTTTAAAAAAGAAATTACTGTAAGTCCTAAACAGTTTCATGGAATGTTTCTGATTACATATATAATCTATCTAATCACATCATATTCAACAAGTAGTTCTTAATGGTACTATATTTACATGGAAGGAAGGAAGCAATGGGGTACCATAAGTTTCCATCTTAAGTCTAATACTCTTCAATATTTTCATAAATGACTTAGATGAGGGAATAGAAGGGGAATTCATCTTCATTTGATTTTGCAAATGACACTAAACTGGCAGGAGTAGCCAACACCCCAGAAGACAAGCTCGGGATCCAAAAAGATCTTGACAGACTTGAACAATGGACCCTATCCAACAACATGAAATTTAATATGGAGAAAACAAGGTGTACATAGATAGAAGGAAAAACCAAAAAGACAAAGTACAAATGGGTAAACCTGCCCCCAAGGCATTAACTGTGAAAGGGACCTTGGAGTCGTAGTGGACAATCATTTAAATTTGAGCTAGTAAGTGTGTAGCAGCAGCACAAAAAAAGTTAATACAATCCTTGATTGTGTAAACAGAGGCATAGAATCAAAATCAAGTGAAGTTTTAGTGCCACTTTATAAAATCTTAGTAAGACCACAGCTAGAATACTTCATCCAGTTTTGGTCACCACATTACCAAAAAAAGAGAAGTTGCCAAACGACAAAGTGCAGAGAAGAGCAACTAAGATGATTAACAGCCTGGAGACTAAAACATATGAAGAATGGTTGCAGGATTTGGGTATGGCTTGTCTAGAGAAAAGAAGGACATGATAGCAGTATTCCAGTATTTGAGAGGTTGCCACAAAGAAGAGGGGGTCAAAACACCAGAGGGCAGGACAAAAAGCAATGGATGGAAACTAATCAAGGAGAGAAACAACCTGGAATTAAGGAGAAACTTCCTAACACTGAGCATAATTAACCAGTGAGACAGCTTGCCTTCAGAAGTTGTAGGTGCTTCATCACTGGAGATTTTAAAGAAAAGATTGGATAGACACCTGACTGAAAGGGCCATGAAGGCAAACCTATGGCACACATGCTAGAGGTGGCATGCAGAGCCCTCTCTGTGCATGTGAGCCATCGCCCCAGCTCACCTCTGCCATGCACTTCCTGCTGGTCAGCTAGTCTTTGGGTCTCTGCTGTGGAAGCACAGGGGGTGGGGTGCATGCACGGGGGCAGGGCATAGGTGTGGGGGACATGCACGCATGGCATATTGGGGATTTGGTGCCAAAAAAGTTAGCCATCACTGGTATAGGATCTCCTGCTTGAGCAGGGGGTTGGATTAGAGGATGTCCTAGTAAATATCTTTTTATGTTGTTGTATTGTTGAAGTATTAAACAATTCTTACATTTTTCATCCTTGAATCTGCTTCCTTTAGATACATGCATTACTAATCAGAATTAACCAGCTATTAGAGTTATTTGGTTAATTTAACAATATTTCTGTTCTAGGAATACAGTTGGGCTGGAAAACTGGGCTCTTCTTAACATGTTAAGGTGTACTAAATGTAGTAATCCATATTCATATAATTTAAAAAAGGAAACCCATTAAGGAAAGAAAGCAGAGACCACCAATAAGATAATGTTTTAAATGAGTTTTTATGTCTTATTTTATGCTCTAAACCTGGTAATAAAACATTTACAGGAGTAAAAATAACTGTTTCCATAACTATAGAGAATGAAGAATGCCAACATGTCTTGAGTTATTGAGTGAAAGATTCCATGATTGAAGACCTAAAAGCTGTCCAGAATTCAAGACAGAAATGTTGTAAAAACCAGACTATTCAACTTCTTGTGAGATATGCTGGTAAACACTAGAGCTTATATTGTTTGCAGCATGTGGAGAGGTGGGGAGGAAAGGCAAATGTTTACATGCTGGAGGCATCTCCCATATTGATAGAGAGCTGTCAGTGACTTATGAGGCTGTGAGGCAGCCACTGGCATTTCATCTCATGGCCTGCATTTTCCAAGTGCCTTCTTTCTTCTTCTCAACTACTGCAATTTCTCTTTATTTGTTTTTTTTTTAAACTAGAAGTTGTGACTGTGCAAACACATTTTAGACTGAATTCTTCATTTTATTCTCTCATTCAGCAGAGGAATATAACACTAGGCACAAAGGCAGAGGCTCTGGCACCAATATCAAAATCATCTGACCCATTCAAACTATTTTTTTCCCTAGTGGACTTTTCAAGAATCAATAGAATATACATAAAAGAAGCATGGTAGTTGGTTTGCAGAAGTTTTAGACAATTTGGTATTAGCAAATATACCTTTTTTCCAATGTTTGTCAATAGTTTTTGTGATTAATGCATAATTTGTTTTCTTATTAGTTTACAGTTCTTATATAATAGTTATTTAACATTCATATTTTAATATGCTTTTCTATTTTTTCTCAAAATAAGTATTTAAATCTATATTTTCATTATGTTTTAAAATGCTAGGAACTGTATTACAGGGATTGGAAGAGTGTGAAATCCTGAGGATGATGGAACTTCGATAAGCATACAAAGCCCAGAAGACTGAATTTCTTATAGGAATTTAGAAACATATTCCAGTTTACTGCTACTATGCAGTTACAAATGAAACTCCCACGGTTAAGAAGTTTCTCTTTTTCTACTTGTTTCTTTTATCACAGAATACAAATAATTTAATGATAGGACTTCATTAATATTCCATACAGTTCATTTTCTTTCTTCCAGTAAATGACTATAATGTACAAGGAAAATTACAAGAAAAGGGGTGTGTGTGAAATTCTCTGAGAAGCTGTGAAATACATCCTGTCTATCACTATAAATGCCTTCCTAAGAAAGGGGGAAGGATTATGATGGAAATTACTTGGAAAAAAAATCAGTTTTAATAATTTAGTAATTAATTAAATTACTAGTAATTTAGAAAGTTATTTTCTTTATTTGTCTACTCTCCAAAGATTGCTGAAAGAGGTATCATTTTACAATAGTGTTTAAAAAAATGGAACCAAAGATAATTTTCAATTTCAATTTCTCCATACTTTTAAACATAGATATATACATACATATATATATTTGTTTTCGTAGATTTTCACGGGTAAAGGTATGTAGGTCTTGGTGTATTCGGGTCTTGTCCCGTGTAAGATTGAGGATACCTTGGCAGCGCGTTTGGCCAATCTCATCCGTCATCTTCAGGCTGGTGTCTTCAGCCGTTCTCCTGGGAGAAGTGTGTGATCGTGGCTGTTTTTCCCTTTTAAACTCTAGAGTTGGCTGTGTTGTTACTTCTTGATTGGTTTGTGGAGTTGATGTATGCAGATTGGATGGCTTTTTCCTGAGACCCTGTGTGGCTGAGGTGCTGGCTGTGTGTCTCTCAGCCTTTTGTGTTGTAACGACCTGGGTAATGGGCTGTGTGATGACCTTCTGAGTTCTATTGTTGTGACGTCCTGGGTGTGATGCTGTAATCTCCTGGGTCGTTGTCTGTGTTGCAACCTCCTGATGTTTTGTGTTGTGATCTCCTGAGTTCTGTGATGTAGTATCCTGGGTGGAAGGCTGTGATGTGACATTCTGGGCCTTGGTTTGGCTCCGAGTTAAACACATAGCCAGACCTCAAACTCGGAGCCAAGGTATTCTCAACCTTACACGGGACAAGACCCGAATACACCAAGACCTACATACCTTTACCCGTGAAAATCTACGAAAACATATATATATATATATATATTTACACAATTTATACAATATGCTAATGCAGGGGTGTCAAACTCAATTTCATTGAGGGCACATCAGCATTATGGTTGCTCTCAAAGGGCCAGTTGAGTGTACAGGTACTCCTTGACTTATCATCACAATTGATAAATTTATGTTGTTAAGTGAGACATTTGTTAAGTGAATTTTGCCCCATTTTATGACCTTTCTTGCCATGATTGTTAAGTGAATAGCTAAAGTTGTTAAGTTAGTAACCCATCTGTTAAGTGAATCTGGCTTCCACATTGACTTTGCTTGTGAGACGGTCCCAAAAAGGTGATCACATGACCTTGGGGCCAGCAACAGTCATAAGTATGAACCAGTTGCAAAGCACCTGAATTTTGATCACATGATCATGGGGATGTTGCAAAGGTCATCATGTGAAAAACGGCCAGAAGTCATTTTTTTCAGTGCTATTGTAAATTTGAACAGTCACTAATTGAACTGTTGTAAGTTGAGGACTACTTGTATACAGTACTGGGCCTAAATTCAAAAATTAAGGTTCAACAACACCCCAGATTAAAATAATTCATCCAGGTTTTTGCATAATCCAAACAGCATATTGGGGAGGGTGCAGTTTAATGAATCCACCCATTTCCTTTCTGAGAAAGAGCCAAGCTGCATTAGGAATTTGTCCTAATGTTAACATGATGACCCATAGTTTATCAAAAATAACACAAAAACTAAAACATGAATCAAGGTCTTGCAATGCTTTCAACTTAACTTTGCTGTTTTATTAGTCACAGTTTAAATTCACAAAATTAAATAATGAAGCAAACGGAAACCAAAAACAAACTGCATTGACGAGAATTCCGAGGCAAACCAAGATAATTAATCACACATTCCAGGAAGATAACCAGGGAGAGTCCATGGGAAGAATGACAACAAAGATAAACCTCATCCAAAGGAAGCTCTAATTTGACTCCAGCATCTGTGAACATGCAGTTACAAACTCTTATACACAACTCACAGCTGCAACCCATGAGAAGGCTCATGGCCCTCTCCTCCCAAGTAGACCATATGTTTCCCTGATCCTCTTCTCCCTGCGTGCCCTAGGATGGATAGGGGATGGGCCTGGATCCTCCTCTTATTGCTCAGCCATCCTCTGCCCTTCCCCAGCCTCCTTCACCACCTCTGGAGCCACACTTCCACCTCCTGTTGGCTGTTCCTCCTCTTCCTCAGAGTCAGTCTCCACCTGGGGCATGACAGTTGCCCTTTTCATTTGTGGCAGCCTTATGGGAAGCCAAAGTGATGGGTGAATATGCATTCCTGGATGGTATGATGCACACTCTGACAATTCCTGCATAGATCTTAATTTTAAAAAATCAATTCTAACCAAAAGGGGAAAAAAACTTCAAGCATTTCAGCTTTCCATACAAAGCCTAAGAGTAACTCAATACAATACAAATCAATCTCTTTTGATTGGGCTCCCAGAACTCTTGTGGCCTCCTCTGCAAAATGGGGACTGCAGTAACCTCAACTCGGCAACCCAGGAGTCAAGTCAAAGGACCAAAGCCCCAAATACACCTGGTCAGATATACTTCCTCATAAACCCCGGTCAATGAAGAAGTGAAGCAAGGCTGGAATTCAAGAGGCAGAGAGCCTGTCCCCCTCCCACACAGTGTGGCAGCCCGTAGTCTGCATAGAAAGCACCACTGAGGAAGCGCCTAGAAGCTGGCAGGCAGGCAGGCAGGAGGCAATAGCAACCTCTGCAGTTCCCCACACCAAACTCTGAAAGCCTCCTGCCTCCCATTCCCTCAACTGATCCTGCTGTGACACCTCCATTGCGGGTGCAGCAGCAGTGGCTCCTAGTGAGTGTTGCATCTGGCTGGCACCTTTTTCTCCTCCTCCTTCCTTCCCCCTCCCCCTTTCCCATAGAAACTGCTGTGGCTGCCCAGTCCTCAAACTCCCAGGGTACTGGCCCCCTTCCCCTCTGGGCTTATGGGCTTCCTGGGCTGGAAGAAAATGGAGAAGTGGTGGGCCCCTGTTGGATGAGGCTGCTGCTGCCGTTGCTGCGGCTGCCACTACAGAGCCCTGAGTGCACGAGTGTGGAGCAGGTTGGGTGGGAAAGGGATGAGTGTGGCTTATTGGATGGGCCTGGGCTCACATCCAGATGGCCATCACTGTTGGCCAATGAATGGCCAAGGGGTCAATGAGCTGCTGCTGCTGCTGCTGAGCACCATCAGCCACCTCGCTCTCGCCATCTCCTGTGTGGGCAGCCCCACAAGCCATACCTAAACCCTTTGTGGACTAGATCTGACCCACAGGCCTTGAGGTTGACATGTCTGTGCTAATACAACAGAATGAATAAGAATGAAAGCTATAACTGAAGATGAGAAAGAAATTGAGTTTTTGTTATAGTTCCTTAAGTCACTCCTGGTTCCTAATGGCTGCAATGTTTTCTTGGCAACATTTGTGGAACACGTTTGGAACATCTTTTCCAAGGACTGGCTCAAAATTCTTGGAAATTGGACTGATTCAAAGACCTTGTAAAACTGTCACCAAATGATTTTTATGACTAAATTCAGACTCTTAATTTCAAGTCTTTAAGCACTTAGCCAACTGGCCCTATAAATTTAGGAATCAATGAAATAATATGACAAAAATTATATATTTCTGTAAACCTGCATGTGGAAGTAATTCTTCCATTACTAATTTCATTCTGTTGCCATCTCATTCTATTTATTATTCAAAAACTAATATATATATGAAACTGCTGCCATATTTTAAACTTATTTATTTCTGGGCATTTGTATTACAGTTCTTCTTTAGATATTTGCTTTGTTTTGTAAGAAATTTCTCTCTTGCTGCCCCCCACCCCCTGTGACATTACTTTTTTGTTGTCTGCCTGTTAAATTATTACCTATTTCCTGATGTCTTTGTAATGCTTGAACTGTCAATTCTGTAGGATTCCTTTCTTTCATTTTCCTTTTTTGTCTCATGACTTTTTCAGTTTTTAGCCTGTTGGCAAGACTTTGTACATGTAGAGTTTTAAAATATTAAATGTTAACAGTGATCAAAAGAAAACTATTGTAGCATATTTCTAAAAAATTGATAGATCTCAAGCAACCAAATAATGAATATTTTAGAACAGGGATTGCATTTGTGGAATAGACATTAAAGTAAAAAAGCCACAAAACTTGTATTCTGAGTTTAGAAATTAAGTAACACTAAGTAACAATCAAAATTAACAGTTAATTTAGCATAAAAATTAGCAATAGAACTAGATTTGTTTTGCTATAAATTATCTGGTTAGCTGCTGCAAGAAGATTGCACAGACTGACTACAAACAATGGCATGACAAAGTAGCAATAATGGTGCATTGGAAGATCAGCAAGCAAGAAGATTATTGGAAGTTCATCCTGCAAGCAAGAAATAGAGAAAGTCATAGAAAATGAAGAAGCTAAAGCACTCTGGGTTTAGATTTCAGACAGAAAGATATCTGCCACATAACACCCTAGACGTAACAGTTGTTAATAAGAAAGACCAAAAAAATTGGGTTGTGGACATAGCAATACCTGGGAGACAGCAGAATACAAGAGAAAGAACTGGAGAAGATAATAACATACAAATATCTGCAAATAGAAATAGAAACACTGTGGCACAGACAAGCAAAGATAGTATCAATAGTAATAGATGCCTTGGCTGAACTCCCAAAACAATTGGAGCATCACTTGAACACCATTGGCATTGACAAATTCACATTAATGAACTGCAGAAGACAGTTTTACTTGGAACAGCTTACATCCCGTGACAATATCTGCAACATGGCCAAACATCCACCTCTGCTTATCTCAGGTCTTTAGGAAACACTCAATAAGTGGATAAAAATCCTGTCTGAACAGCCAGCTGACTCTGCAATATATCCAATGGTGGGATTCAATTTTTTTTTACTACTGGTTCTGTGGGCATGGCTTAGTGGGTGTGGCAGGGGAAGGATAATGTAGAATCTTCAGTCAGAAGTAGTATTTGCCGGTTCTCTGAATGACTCAAAATTTCCGCTACCAGTTCTCCAGAACTGGTCAGAACTTGCTGAATACCACCTCTGATTACATATCATAATAATAATAAGATGATAACTCTTTCACAAGCAGTAAAGATGGAGTTTTCCAATGCAGTTATTTTTCATTAGAAAGTCAAAGGTAGTATTTTTACATTAGGCCCTGGTGTGTGTGTGTGTGGGGTATAAACTCATGTTCATGTCGCAACATCTGGGCTCTTATCCTCAAGTACTGAAGCAGTTATAAAGTAAATAACCTTTCTGGTAGCTTTTGTTTCATGCTTCGGGTGTTTGATAGGCATGTCTCTCTGGAGTATGAGGGTTTTTATACACATACATAAATCTTTCAAAATACTGAGAGTAGATGTGTAATCATACATGAAGGTTGGTCTTCTTTTCAGCCTGTAATAAGGAAAGAAATCTCTCAAATCCTTATGGCTCAGTTACAAAATTTTAGCATAGCTATATATTTAAGGGCATTAGTATTTCAGAACTGCACATGTAACTACTAATAGCATTGTGCAGTGAACTGTTTGGGAGAGGACTAATATTTTATTTCAAGTCTCCACAATATAATTAATTACTGCGCTGTCTGCAATGTTCACCAATTCTGACCCAAAACAATGATGGAAGGGAAAGAAAAAAATACCAGACCAGAGAATATCACATTTTTCCATAGACATTGCTGCTGCTTTTAAAGTGAGAAAGAAAAAGAAATGTTCTGTTAGATGATATGCGTGGCAATGAAGTGTAAGGGCAGAAAAATTACGAGAGTGTGTAATCGGGCAAGCTGGATTCTAGTTTATTTTTTCTGCTTCTATTCAAATTGAAGCAAAGGGGAAAAAATTTGGAAAGAAAGTAAAGCTTGGTCTCAAAACATCTATAGGATACAAGCACATTGAAGATAATCAATCCTTTCGGAATAGAGGGGAAAGGAATTCATTATTTCATGAACCTAGAGCTGACAGAAAGGAAGAAAAGTTTGAGTAAGTCCATCCATTTCTATTAATAGGTGATTATGCTTATCTCCATGACAGTGAAAGTGTTCTGGTTTTGGCAAATCAAATAATTGATAAGAGAATAAAATCAGTCAATTAAGAGTGGAAATTGACAATCCCAGAAATTCTTCACTGAAAGCACATCTATTGTTAAAATAACAGGAAAAAGGTGCAGTAAAACAAAAAATCCAGAAACAAAATAACTTAATGCAGAAACAAAATAATCTCTCAGAGCTTCTCCCCAGTGCAGCTTGCAACAGCTTGTCTATTATGTGGAGGCTAGCTGAAGCTGAAATTGATTTAAGAAATCCCTTTTTAAATTTCCAATTCTTTCCTTTTCTTTAACCACAGTGTTGGGCAGGGATTCTGTCTAGAGTCTAGACTGTGGTTAACATTGTTCTTAATTGGTGCTGGTGCTGCTTTTTCTTTCTCAGCCATGTCAAGAAAGCAAGCTCTGATTGCTTTATCTTGGGTGGATGTGGGTTAGAAGACTGGAAAATAAAAAGAATAGTTTTTACCATTCTTCCAAACAATTGAGCTAGAAGATGAAACTTGGCATGTTTGTCAATTTCATCCAGTTTAAAAACTGGGGACAAGAAATAGCCAACATGTCACTTTCCCATGCTAAACTTGTGTTTTGTTTTTTAAAAGAAACTTATTATTTCTTCCTGTCACCTGGGCTTGAAGAGGTAGGGAAACCTGGCAGGACTCTTACCAGTTTCAGCATGTAAAAGGAAAATAAAGAAGAGGCTAGCATTTCACAGTTCAGCTGCTGAATCTGCTGAAAGAAAGACAGAAAGAAATGACAGCATTCTCTATCCCAGTGGTTCTTAACCTTTTTGAAAGAATCACCCCCTTGAGCCATTGAGGAAGTTGTCATCGCCCCCTCCCCCAACATAACCCCCCTGCCGCCTCTTAGCGTCCCCAAGGAGGCCGGCAGAGGGGCGCTAAGAGGTGGCAGGGGGGCGTTCGAGGCACCGGCCCTGCAGGCTCACCCCATTGACTGTTGTACCGCACCTGAACCGGCACCTCGAATGCAGCAGCATGTTGGGAAAAGCCGCTGCCACCGCTTTCCCAAAGTGTTGCCGCTCTTGCATTCTTTCTGTCTGTCTATCTGTCTGTCCGTCCATCCATCCATCCAAAAGGTCTGTCTGTTTGCCTGCCTGCCTTCCTGCCTATCTACCTACCTGTCTGTCTTTTAGTCTACCTTCCTACCTATCTACCAGTATAGATCTCTCTCTCCCTCTCTCCCAATATATCTCACTCCATCGCCCCCATATCGCCCCCCTTCCATTCCTTTGCCCCCATGTTGCCCCTTTTCGTTCCATCGCCCCCCTGAAAAACAAAATCTCCCCTTGGGGGGGGCGATATCGCCCAGGTTAAGAACCACTGCTCTATCCTACTATTGAACCTAAAAATGCACCCAAAAATTCATCCTTTCATGGCAGGCAGCCTAGCAGCCCAGAACAAAATGTATGGTGTACCAGCCAATTAATACAGAGGCATGGATCTGATTGCTCTGCTTGTGCCAACAAAGAAGGAAAAACTCACTATTAGTTGTCAGAGACCATTTAAAATTAGCTTGGCTAACAAGTGCTTAAAGCAATCTCCAGTCATTAGGTCTCTCTTTAGGGACCCTCTTTCTGTTAGGCTTTAAAAGTACCAGGAGTGATCTTAAGCAGCTTATCTCCAAACCAGCCTAAGCCTATTATTCAACACCAGGACTGTGGATTTTTTAAGGCATGTGTTATACTATATCTTCTCCATTCTAACTACAAACTTTTGCAGCATTTCATTTTTGTCAGTATCAGTAATGACCTTCCTGGCAACAATTTGACATATAGATAAGTACTTGAATGATAGAGAGACTATGGAACAGCTTGCCCTCAGAAGTTGTGGGAGCGCCATCACTTGAGACCTTCAAGAAGAGATTGGACTGCCTTTTGTCAGAAATGGTGTAGGGTCTCCCGCTTGGGCAGTGGGTTGGACTAGATGACCTATAAGATCCCTTCCAACTCTGATTATCTGTTATCTGTTATCTGGAAGGAAACAGACGGGAATCCCCTGTCTCATTAATACTAGAATGAATGCTAGGGCAGGCTTATTTTATTTAATCTTTATAAGCTTGAAAATTTATTTCCTTGCGGGTAATCTTACACAGGCTATAATCCTGCAATGAATAGAAACAATACAGAAGTGGATAAAATTATTCCACAACCAATCTCTTGTATACACAAGGAGCATATGCCCATGTGTACACACACAACATGCATTCTAATGTATATATATATATATATATATGTAAGTTCTTTGCCCTAGCACAGAGACAAACCACTAACTATTTCCAGGGAACATGACCACAAGCTATTGTCTGTATCTCAATGTCTACCCACACTAATGCAACTCAAAGATGCTTTTAGATGATAATCTCTGCTAATGGTATTTTCCCTTAGTCTGCCTTCAGTGCTTCATTCAAGTAATTGTGCATGTGAGATGTACACAAGGAAGGCAGCCTAAAATGGCATTTCTGCATCAGTAATCTTGTGGCTTTCATTGGTTCTACAAGGTTCTTATGAATCAATATCTTTTCATTCATCCTTTGTCCCTTAATCCTCTTTTGGTTGTGAGGAACACTGGAACCCAAGTTTCTGCAAACACATATTTTTTTCTGGATTGCTCTACCTGTCATCCAGAAGTAGGAAGGCCTTAAATTAACACCAGTCAAATAAGCAAGAAAGCAGAAAATAATACCCTAATCAAGGAACTATCAAGGAGAAACCTACCAAAGGGAATATATGTAACTCAGGGTTGAACTTGGTGCTCTCTGACTTTGATTGTTTGCTTGCAGATGCTTCAGTACTTCGTTAGCTAACAGCAGTGCCAGTGAGTGCGTAGTATGCTTCTCCGAACTGCACAGAATCGGAACATGCCTCATTGCATTGTACTGCATATATCACATTGTTCAATTTGTGTTTGGGTGCTTTATCCTTAGAGTGGACAAGCTTCTGCCTTAGTGTATTTCTGGGTTTAAAGTGTGTGTGTATATTGTATTGGTTGAAAATCCCCCTGGACTCTTCAGATATGGAATGACAATGTTGCTTCATTTGTTCTCTTCTTTGTCTGTAATGGAGGAGCTCCTGCTGGATCTTTTTTTGGATTTGAGGAATGTGATATATGAAGTACAATGCAGTGAGACATGTGCCGAGGTGCTGGCAGCTGCATGGCAACATGCGGCCGTGGAGGCCCTCAACCGGGTTGTCCCCTTACGTCCCCTCACTCACCACGGATCCCAGGTAGCTCCCTGGTTTACAGAGGAGCTCCGGGAGATAAAGCGGCGTAGGAGGGGTTTAGAGAGCAGATGGAGGTCGACCCGTTCTGAATCCGACTGAACCCAGCTAAGAGCCTATATTAGGACTTACCTGGGAGCTCTGGGGGCAGCGAGGAGGGCTTACATCTCAGCGAGGATAGTGTCCGCAGATAGCCACCCAGCCGCCCTGTTCAGGGTCACACGCTCCCTTTTACATTGGGAGCCGGGGAGGGATCCTCTGCAGGGTAGGGCTGAGGAATTTGGACAATATCTGTCAGATAAGATCGCTCGAATCCGGGACGGGTTGAACTCTACTTTGCAGTGGTCTGAGGAGGGGGTTGCAGAGTGTCTGGCTGATGTCATCTGGGCTGAGTTCGATCCTGTTTCTGAGGATGAGGTGGACAGGATTATGCAATGACTGAGTTCCACCACCTGTTTATTGGACCCATGTCCTTCCTGGATGGTGTATGCCTCCAGGGAGACCATGTGCGGCTGGCTCTGGGCAGTTATTAATGCCTTGCTGAGGGAGGGGTCTTTTCCTGCCGCCTTGAAAGAGGTGGTGGTGAGGCCCCTCCTGAAGAAGCCTGCTCTGGACCCAGCCATTTTAAACAACTTCTGTCCAGTCTCCAACCTTCGTTTTTTGGCGAAGGTTGTTGAGAGTGTGATGGCTCAGCAGTTTCCACTTTTCCTGGATGAAGCGGACTATCTAGATCTGTATCAATCGGGCTTCCAGCCCGGGTTCAGCACGGAGATGGCATTGGTTGCGCTGATGGATGATCTCTGGAGGGCACAGGACAGGGAATTTTCCTCTGTCCTGGTCCTATTAGATCTCTCAACGGCCTTCAATACCATCGACCACGGTATCTTATTGCACCTTGGGGTTGGAGTGGGGGCACTGTTTTGCAGTGGTTCTCCTCCTACCTCTCAGGGCATTCGCAATCAGTGTTGGCAGGAGGGCAGAGGTCGGCCCTGAGGACACTCACTTGTGGGGTTCCTCAGGGGTCGGTCCTCTCTCCCCTCCTGTTCAACATTTATATGAAGCCGCTGGGTGAGATCATCCGTGGTTTTGGGGTGAGGTATCACCAGTACGCTGATGATACCCAGCTGTATATATCCACCCCAAACCAAATCAGTGATGCCCCCTCCATGATGACCCAGTGTCTGGATGTGATACGGATCTGGATGGGCAGGAACGGACTACAGCTCAATCCGGCCAAGACTGAGTGGTTGTGTGTACAGGCATCTTGGCCCAGTCAATCGATTCCATCTTTGGTCATAGGGGGAAAGGTGTTGCCTCCTGTGGACAGGGCTCAGAACCTGGGGGTCCTCTTGGATTCACGGCTCAGTTTGGAGGAGCAGGTAAGGGCCATGACCAGGGGGGCTTTTGCCCAGGTCCGACTGGTTTGCCAGATGTGCCCATATCTGGACCGAGATGCCTTTCGCATGATCACTCATGCACTTGTGACATCCCGACTTGACTACTGCAATGCTCTCTATCTAGGACTGCCCTTGCATACCATCCGGAGGTTTCAGCTGGTGCAGAATGCGCGCGGGTTGTGATGGGAGCTTCCCGATACTCCCATTTTACACCCCTCCTGTGCGAGCTGCATTGGTTGCTGGTTGCCCTCCAGGTGAGATTCAAGGTGTTGGTTTTAACATTCAAAATCCTTTATGATTTGGGTCTGGGGTACTTGCGGGAGCGTCTGCTGCCAACATCAAATACCGATCGCCCTGTGCGTGCGCACAGACGGGGACTCCTCAGGGTACCGTCAGCTAAACAATGTCGGCTAGCAGTGCCTTGAGGGAGGGCCTACTCTTTTGCGGCCTCCGCCTTGTGGAATCAACTTCCTTTGGAGCTCCGTTTGGCCCCCGATCTTTCCTCCTTCTGCCGCGGTCTGAAGACTTGGCTATTTGAACAGGCTGGGCTGGACTGACCTCCTGGGGGGGGGGGTTAACGTATTTTTAACTATTTTATTGATTGGGCTTGTCAAATTTAATTGTTTTTTTATATATTTATTGTGTGGTGTTTTTATTGTGAGCACGAGTCCTCACGAGAGAGGGACATACAAGTCCAATAAAATAAATAAATAAATAAATAAATAAATAAATAAATAAATAAATAAATAGGCCTTACAAGTAGGATATTGTCAGTGGTTTGTGCCAGATGGAGCCAGAAGAGCAGAGAAATATAAAACAAGGGAGGTAAGATTGGCATGGCAGCTGGTAGCATACTAAATCAAGTTTACCAATGGGAGTAATAAACCTTTGGGAGACCTGCTTTAGGTCTTCCATGAGATTGATATTCTTCAAACCAAGCCATTTGAGAGAGTCTTCTGACCTCTCTGGAAGCCAATGTTTAAGCATAATGGAGGCACACAATCGCCAACCAGATATGAGAAGGAGTCCTTGCAGTGGACCAATTGAAACACAAGGATGGCTCCTCACAGAATATTTGCATAGGAACTCTGTTTCAATTTTTCAGTAGAGAACACTATCCTACTGGATCATCTTGATCAGGTTGCAGGCTGGCAACAAGTTGGAATGGTAAAGAAACATCTTGTAGTCAGGGCTGTGTGGATGAGTCCTTGTATATACACAAGACCCAAGATGGAGCTTCTGAAATGGAGGAATGGTTGGGGAAGATGACTGTAAAGAAGATTGGAAGACATTTATTTATACTTTTTTCTTTCCTTCTTTATTTTCTGTTTTCTTTTTTTATTTCTTACTTATTCATTTTATCACTTTTTTCTTTAAATTTGTACCATTTTTACTCTCCAAAAGCCTCTTCAATAAAAATTAATAATTTTAAAAAAGCAATTTCATAAAAACAGCACATGGAATGATAAACTATGAGGGAAAGCTTAACAAAGCCTTAGTTTGAAAAATTGTTCCCCATTTCTATTTTTTTAAAATAAAAATCGGGATCTGGTTTCAGTCAACCTAAAGTGACATTTTTCATGATTATATATTTATATATGATATGCTATATTTCACTGTTAGTTTTTGATTGGAAGGGAAAGCTAAATGATGGTGATGACAGTGTTTGAGAACCTTGCTGAGAATTTTAGTTTTGATTTTCTAAGCACTTTTGTCAAATGATGATTAAATTATGCAATTAGTTTGGATGAGATAGAACTGATATTACGGAAGTTAGCAATTCCTTTTATTATTATCCACTATAGTACCACCAGAATACATGGTGCTTCTGGGTACAGGAAGACATTAAAAATAAGGAGCCTGGTTAACCAGGGAAACTGCATGAAGTTACCACAGGTACTAGCATGAACTGCAATCTTATGAATAGCGGAGTGGGGTTGGCATTATGGATAAAAGATTCCATGGCTGTAATTCAATTCTGGATGCAACAAGGCAAAATAATAATTTGTATACCTTTTCCCATTATAGGGTTATCCTCCCTTATTCTTCCTAAAAGAGAAATCAATGTAATCATTATGTAATCACAGGTCAATATATCATGACTTGCCATCCTAATAACATAAAAGTTATTAATGATTAAAATGATGGGTGGATTATATTTGTCAGTATATCAATATCTTATCATGAGGTCAATAATTATTATTATTGTTATTGTTACTAAGTAAGCCTTTTCTGGAGCAGAACTTGGTTCTGCATTCAGTGTAAAGACATGAGGGGAAAAATTATCTGAAAAATCACTTTTGCTGATGCAGTATTAAATTACTGCATTAACCTTTGTATAATTAATTACCACAGTTCCAGATTAACCTTTAGTCCCTGTAAATGTGACAGTAATTGTACCATTTACCATGCTTTTATTAAGAAAAATGAAAAACTAGAATATGAGAGAACTGTACTGTGATTCATTATAATCTAAATTATATCTAACTAACGTATCATAAATTATCCCCATCAATTGCAAAAAAGTGAGTCAATCTTCCACCTAAAATCTATATTCCAAAATATTTTAATGTGATTCTTTTAAATGTGTTTAGTTTGTAAATTACTGGACATTGTTGTCATATTTGCACGAAAGAAAGATAAACCTGGACATAACATAGCTCTTCAATAAAGAACTGATGGAAAACTCATCTGTGTCCTATAATAAAGTTTCAGTAAATTTAAGAGAAAATTCCATTTTAAATCTAGTGTTCAATAGATTTGTGAAGTTCATTTTAAAATTATTTTAGAGCATCTGTTTCTAGAAGACTTAATAGTTTGAAAATAACTCACTATTTAACAGAGGCAAAGAATATGTCTGTTTTTCTGTATAAGTACATTATATCACAGGGTAAAAGATATCATTTCAGTATCAGAAATAGTATCAGAATATGACATGAGTAAAACATATAATCAAATCAGCAGTATGTATTTTCTGTGCAAATATGCCAAGGATTTTCTAGTAAAATATGTTTTCTGAGAAAAGCAAACAAAAAGGAACAGGTAATTCCTCTGGAGAACTAAAGTACAGCAGAACTTTAATATCTATGGTGCAGAAATCCAAATGATCATAAGGCAATATTAAAACATTAAACAGAAAACATCTCTAATGCCTAGTTGCTATCCTGTGGTCAGCTGGTTTTTTGCAGCTTAGATATGATAATTACACTCTTCCTACAATTTTTTTTTCAGTGATGTTGCTGGGGTGAACAAGTCCTGTGCAGTCAGAAATGACAAGCAGGAGAAATAATATTGATGACAGCAAAACACCGCTGAAGTCACATGATCAAAATTTGCGTGCTTGGCAGCTTGCCCACATTTCCAACCTCAGGGTGCACTTCAACTCTGTCACAAAAATAAAGTTGAGAGGTTAAGAAACCAATGGTTCGCAAACCTTAATCTACAGTGAAGTTATTCAAAAAGAGTTGAGCCCAGAAGAGTTCAATCCAGAACTTGTTTATTGATAACAATGAGTAAAAGACAAATAAATATTCAAGAGGGCATACCAGTATCTTGTGCTTCTTCTGAGAGTCCTTAAAGTCCTTAGGTCCTAACAACCACTTATGTGGCCGGAGTTCTAAGAGTCCTTTCCTCAGAAAGGGGAGACAAAGCACTTCCAACAGTCTTCTGTTTGAGACAGTCTGCCTTGGGGCTGTCTTCCTTTGATCAGTCTTGGAACAGACAGCTTCTTTCTTGGAACTATCTGCCTTGGAAGTATCTTGGAACTGAGTGCCTTGTAACTTGTAACTGAGTAACTGTCACTGAGGCAGTTCCTTATATACCTTTGAGCTAGAAGGGGTGGGGCTAAGAAAGCCGGTACATTCAAAGCTACAGCTGTGCTGTAATTGGCTCATTTGAACTTTTAAATATGAGCCAGTGAAAAGAGCACAGCGAAGTGGAAATTCCTTCCACAAACTCCCCTCCCCCAACCACCTACATATCTCATCTCTGACCTTCCTGCATTCCACTCTCCCCACTACTTTGCACTCTGCCACACCCCCATTACTACCACAACCTACCTTATTCCTCCCACTGCTGCTGCTGCACTTAGCATGAATCTCCACAAGGCAGTTCTGGTCCATACAGCCTTCCAAAGTCCAGGATAGGTGCATGAAAAAGGATAGGTGCAGGAAAAAGTAGGTGGTGAAGGTCATCTGGGAACAGCAGGTGCAGTGGAGTGCAAGGCTGCCAAAATAACTGGGTTGAAGTTTAGAGTCACCTGAAGAACTTTCTGCTGAGGAAGGATCTGATATTAGATATGGCCTGGAAAGTGTATTACATGGCTCTTTTTGCACAGACAAAATCTGCCAAACTTTAGCATTTACTGAATTTGAAAATAACATTCTGAAATATAAAACTTAAAATGTTTCAGTATTATACAGTAACATTAAATTGTCTTAATTTATTATAAAATATTTAATATATGCTTTGAGTCATATACTTTTGTAAAGCAAAAATAAAATAAATTTGGAAAAATATTTTTAAAAAATATCTTATTAACTAAATAAAAAAACAAGAAGGAAAAAATATACAAAAAGTATAAAATAAAATCTGAAAAAGAAAACAAAAACATACAAATTCTTCAAATTGCTAAATAATTGGAATCATATGCTTGTGTTTCCAATGCTGACCAAGAGGTCTATTGATTATGCATTCATTTTCTATTTCAAAAAGTCAAATCCCATGTGATTGAGCTAAAACTCAGGTTAAATTAATATATGTAATTGCTTTTTACCAAAATGGAGCAATATATTTAAAAAAGTTAATGTCACTTCATCTTCAACAACATAAATGCAGTATTATAATTTCTGAAATACTGTATTTTCTTGAAAAGAATGTTATCTGGAAATCTGTTAAAATTTTAACTGTATTTTTATTGGTTAAATAAAATATTTTGAGAAAAAAGGGGCAAAAGAAAAAAGAAAAAATACACACCTATCCTTAAAGAAATTTGAGAAAAAATTACATATTCTCACTATAAGCCATTTATTGCTGCATCACAATTTTCTCTCTTTTCTCTTCTTTTTCTACTTAACAGCTTGGCAGCAGTTTAAAAGGTAATAAAAATAATAGGTGTAATCCATAATGGGAGGGTGATTTTGATTGTATAATCCTATTTCTCTGCCAGAAAAGAAGGTGGAGGAAGGAAGATTGCAGCATTGGAAACTGCGCAGTCAGTCCCAGAAGAAAATAAAGTTTCTTATGGGTTCTAGATGGGGAAATGCAACCTAGGTGAATTAACTGTTAGGTTATACTTTCTTCACTTAACTCTTGACTTAGATGTTTCAGAATTAATAAAAATACTACAAATTCCAAAGCAAGACAAGTTTGAATAGACACACCAACCTAATTCCATCCGCCAAAATTAATATTTTATAAGTGAATCAACTGACCAAGGTAAAAGCTATACCAGCTTTTGAATGTTTCAATTGACTAAAAATGGCTTAATATTCACATTTATTAAATGTAAATTAATTAATAAATTAATTTTATTAATTTAGGAATAGTGGGATATGACCAAACATGTAGGCCTCAAATTTTTCACATCTTTATTTTTGGAATTAAATTCTTCTATATAGCTGTATTTACTTTTGAATAAATATACACATGATGAAAAATCAAATGGTTCCGTTGGACAGTTCCTGGAAACAACTTTCAAAGAAGAATCGAGCGTACGGATGTATAATTAAATTGAAGATTGCAGTCAATGACATTGAACAGAACATTATGTTTACAGCATAAGAAGAATATAGATAAATTGATCTGACTAGAAAGAACAAACTAATTGCAGGCTATCTTATTCTGGGAAAAGATGGGTATACAGGAAATGAGATTAAAATCATGAAGATCTGAAATATGGTTATGCATAAAAGTTAGAATATTTAAATGTTTGTGAAACACATAGGGTTTTAAAAATATTGCTGGTATGTTGATTTTATTAAAATGTTTCATGGTTTCATTTATATGCTATGTAGTGATTATTAGTCACAAATCACAGGGTTTTTATTGGGATTTTCCCAGGGTCTCTGCAGAAAAAGAAAAAGCAGCAGAGACCCTGGGAAAATCCCCCAAAAAGTCTGCAGGAAAATTCCCCACCCCGTTTTCCTACCGATCGATCATTCTTTATTTGGGATCGCAGGATACTGTCTCCAGCTCCGTTCTTGAGGGGAGGAGAGAGAGAGAGAGAGAGAGAGACTGACTTTTGGCTTCATGCAAGGGAAGTAGCAGAAGTCTTTCTTTCTCTCCTCCAAACTCCACCGGAAATGAATCTTTGTGAGACTTGTCGCGCTGGTGCAGCCTCTTGGAGCAGGATGCCTTGCAGTGTCCCAAAGACTTATTTCTGGCAGAGTTTGGGGGAGAGAAAGAAAGACTTCTGCTGCTTTGCATATGTGCAGCCAAAAACAGAAGCAGCAGAGATCCTGGGAAAATCCCCCAAAAAGTCTGCAGGAAAATTCCCCACCCCATTTTCCTACTGATCAATCATTCTTGATTTGGGATTGCAGGATACCCTCTCTCTCTCTCTCTCTCTCTCTCTCTCTCTCTCCCTCCCCCCTCCCTCCCTCCCTCCTCCTCCTCTCTCTCTCTCTCAATGGCAGTGGTGGAGCTTCAGTGTTTAATGGAGATCAAGTGAGTCGCTTGCTCTTTTTGGCTGTGAAAGCCTGGGGGTCAGGCGAGGCATGTGGGGAAAAAAGTAGGACACCCCTCGAAAAGACAACCTAGCCGTTTTTTCGGGAGTCAAAAGAAAATAAGGCCATGCCTTATTTTCTAAGAAACATGGTAGAAGGTAAGACCAATGGCGGGAGAGGGAAATCCACCCCGGGGTGGCTTGCTGACGTTGGTGGGAAAGTCGGTCCCATATTCCAGAGCTGCAGTAGTCGCAGGATTGGCCCTTTGGTCATCCCGGAGCAGCTCAAAATTCATCAGTCAAAATTCATATTAATGGTCCGTGGGGTTTAAAATTATGAGTTTGGTGATCCCTGAGGTTCAAAAGGTTGGCAATCCCTGATTTAAGTCACCCCAAGATCAGAAACTCTAGGAATAATTTTCCTCCTTTGTATACAGTGAACAGGAATTTGTAATATCCATTTAAAAACAGGGAAAGCTGCCCACAGTTCAGCTGTATGTATATGCATAGGCAATTCTTATTAAATTGTAGTGATATCCAGATACATATATCGATGCATTCAGGATACTACAAATTAATTAATTATTTCTTTGTCTCCCCCCTTCTTTTCAGCTACTCTATGTTATTTTATATTTTACATTAGCTTCAACTAACCAGCCTTCTGTTAGAACATGGCAGCCATTCTTCTCCTACTGATTCCAGAGATATAGTGCTTCAGAAGCAGAAATCTTGAATTTTGACATATCCTACTGGTTAGGTGCATATTTTTGCTTTGCAAGTGATTATTCTTTTACAGAGAATAAATTGTAAAAGGAGAACTAACGCATAATGATGAAAGTGAAAAGATTTTCTTTCCCCATATTAGGGAGGAAACTCTGAAAATTCCCTTAATTTATATAATACTGTTTTAGTGTTAAAAATAATATCATTATTATGCTTTGCTGTTTTTTTTAAAAAGGCCTAGAATGCCTAGAATTTGGGGGGTGGGTTGCAAATTACTCACAACAAATAGTTGTTTTTATTTTGGAACATTATATGATTGTTAAGTGAATGAAGTTAACACTACATTAAGAACATTTTAGAAGTTAATGCAGCAAAGAATTCCACTAGAATCTCAGTAAATTCATCTACAATTGGCACATCTATTAGTTGGATAATCAGATTTTGTAGAGGATGACCTCTTATATGATTAACGGAAGGAGAAAAATACATATATTAACTTAAAGAAATTCAGTGCCATAAGACAAGACAGTAGTGAGTGAATAAAATTATGTAATTTATTAGGTACTGATATAAACGAAAGCTAAAACCATGTCTCAATATTAAGGAGAACATGACATGGATTTTGTAATATTGTATTTGTTAAGTAACATAGTTACTTTATATTTTAATTTGATCTATTTTTCTCTCTTTTAAAATGGTGATAATTGCTTATCAAACCATTACAGATGGAATATAGGAAAACTTCTTTCCTATTGATGTATTGATTGATTGATAGCTTCTAACAATTCTAAATTGTAAAGAGAAGTTATAGGAGGAGATATTTCCTAAGAAGAAAAAGCTTGTTAGCGCCAACTGGCATTTTGTTTTCTTGTGAACTCCAAACATTTTTTTCCTTATTAAAATATATGCCCCTTCTGTCATCACACTTCATGAACATGAATTATGGGATGCAAATATATATAATGTTTGACTGCAGGTAATTGATTTCCTATGCAAAGGGGAAGTTAGTCCTGTCCAATCACTTTTTCTCTTGCATTTTGTTTGATGTCTTAGCTATAAAATGGAGTATAAGCTAAGGGTCAGGCGTCCCCTCTCTGAAGGAGAGGAATCTCTTTTACCAGACTATTGTAGTAAATTGTACTAAATGATCTTCCTGTCTCTATCTGCCTCATTGGAAAATATGCATGCTGAGAAATAAGCCTAACAAGCTATATTTGGCCTTCAGTTTGGGAAATCATCTGCTTATCTTGAACAACTCTGTTTGTGTGTGTGTGTGTGTGTGTGTGTGTTTATAACATGTTTTTAACAGTAAACTATATACTAGCAATGAAATGTGTGATACTGGGCAGAATTAATATGCAACACAGATACACCTAAAACCTCATGCTGCATCTGAATATAGTTCTTTGCAAATTATAAAAACAAAAGTATTTTATGCCTGATTGTGTCTCCATTGAGTAAAAATGAATATAAATGCTAGGATAGACTGACCAAATATAAATTGATTGATTTTTTTTTTGATGTGCCAATCTGGAATTGGTGAGTCCTGCTTAATTTTTGCTTTATTGCCCCAGGTCTGCAACACAAACTGGAGATAGATTTTTATATATCTTTGATTAGAAATTCAATTTCTTTTTGTTTGCTTTGTTTTTAAAGACCTGAATGCATAAAATGAACCTCTTTGTTTCTGCTTGCAAAGCACATAATAACCAGGAGATCAATTTTCCAGTAGCTCAGCATAACTTTAATACAAGGGGAAGGAGGCAGGTAGTTCTCATAGCTTCATATGACCGATTCTCAAGCCCCTTAAAGACCAACCAGAGGTTCAGGTTTTAAGTAACTGGGCACTCCTGGAGGAACATGATCTCCTGTTGTTCTTCCCAGAAATCATGTGTCATCTAATTTGCAAAAGTAAGACTAGCTGAAAACATGTATAGCATTATACATGTTCTCAGCTATTCCTACTTCATACATTAATTAATGGCACATGTTTGTGTTTAAAATTATAGACTTTACCAGAATTTTCGTTACGTGAATTACATAGACCTTCAGCCAGGTAGACATCTAGTTTACTTACAAGAGTAGACATCTAGTTTACTTCCAAGCATCCCAACTCAGAAATAAGTCCTTCCTAGGTGATTCACCTAAAACTTGTTTCTTCTAAATATATTTAGAACAGCATCCCAAGGCTTCACTTTCAATTTTATCGTCTATAAATAATAAATGTCATCCATGATTTAAGTAATACTGCATTCTAAAATCTGGAGTTGTGACCCTGGGTATAGATAGTTTGGCAACCAATGGCATTTTCTATTGATTAAATGTGGTTAGGGTTATACTGTCAACTGCAGTGTTTTATAGTTGATAGAAATTCAGCGTGCTGATGCCAGAAATCACTGAACTGGCACAGGATTACTGTAATAAATAGTCAAAAGATTCATGCAGAGGAATCATATCTACTTTTCAGGAGAGGGCAAGCAAATCTCAAAGTCATTACTTATCTCTTCTGCCTTTTACTATATTAATGAACATTAATAACTGTAGTTGTCAGCCAGTCTTAAGTTACAAGTTTTGACTGTAAAATCATTTGCATTGTCATATTTTACTCTAATACATTTCTGTGTTATAGAGGCTAAATTGATATTCAATGAGTTAGATGTGCTTTTTTTTTCTAGAGATAACTTTTGTTGATCATTGCCTGAAATAAAATGACTGACAATAGTTCTTTTTTATTTTAAAAAGCATGAAATGTGTTTACAATCAGAGCCCTCAACATGGTATTGCTAGGCTATCTACTACTGACTAATACTCATTTTTAATAAACATATAAGAATGAATTATTCTTATATTATTCAGACTTTTTATTTTTATTTTAATTAAAATATAAAGGGGAAACTACCATAGCAAATGATTTTTTTTCATGATTAGCCCTATTCACTCTGGCAGCCATTTGATCAGGTAGCCTTTTCTAGATTGTGAAGCCTGTATTCCATCACTCATGCCCTGGTTACCTTGCACTTGAACTATTACAATGTGACCTACCTTTGAAGAGCATTTAAAAGTGCAACTGGCACAAAATGCAGCAGTGCAACTATTCTTAGAGATTCCTATGATGGCCCGTGTAATACCACTGAGGTGTGAACTGCACTGGTTACCAGTTTGCTTCTGGGTCCAATTCAAAATGTTGGTTATTACCTTTAAAGTTCTTTATGGCATTGGTCCAGGATACCTGAGGAACTATTTCATCCCAGTGAAACCGACCTCTTCTATTTGTTCCAGCAGAAGAGGTATGCTGTGAACCCCATCAGCCAAAGAATTGCAAGTGGCAGGGTCCAGAAGAGCTTTTCTAGCTACTGCTCTTGCCCCTCAAGGTGAGATTCATCCCTACCCTCTTGGCTTTCCAAAAGAGGCAGAAAATCTGATTCTACCTGCTGGCTTCCGGGCCCTGTAGGAGCATTTTATTCTAGAGATGGCTAGTAGTTTAGGAGAAGATCCCTACAACCCAGTGGTGGGATTCAATTCTTTTTCTGTGAGCATGGTTTGGTGGGCGTGGCAGGGGAAGGATACTGTAAAATCTCCAGTCACAGGTGGTATTTGCCAGATCTCCAAACTACTCAAAATTTTCACTATCGGTTCTCCAGAACTGGTCAAAACCTGCTGAATAGCACCTCTGCTACAGCCCATTCATACACTGATCCTTTTATTCAGTTTTGTTGTTAATTTTAATGTTTTAATTTTCAGTGCTTAACGTTTTTAACTTTCTGGTGACAAATGGGCTCAGGACTGTTGACTGAGCAACCAGGACTACTGGTAGTAGCTGCAGAGAAAGAAAGGGTGTTTACTCATTGCCAATATGCAGAAATTGAAAACAAAGAAATAATGATCTGTTATTACAGATCAAGACCAACAAAAATTTCCTCTGGAAAGAACAAAATCCAAAATCAGGAACCACAAAGCAGAGACCATTAGATCAATACTGAATTATTATACAAAATAAGGTATTCACAAAACAGAGATGGAAGAACTGCAAAGGTCTATCCTGGGTAAAGAAATTGAAACCTTGCTAGAAGCACCTTAGACTGCAAAGGCAAACCTTTGAAGATGGAAGATGGAAGATGGAAGTACAGGAAGACACCAGATATATTATTTCATTTTCACTTACAAAACAGGCAACCTCTCCTCCTTCTCCTTAAAAAGACCAAAGCTCTTTAACAAAAAGTGAACAATTGAAACAAACAATACCTGAGCATTAAGAAAAAAATAACAGAATAAGTTTGCCTGCAGAGAATTTTGTTTCAAAGAAACAGCTGACACAACTATTAAAACATGTGAATAGCATAATATCAAATATAAGCACCAGCTCACTGCAGGACACAAATTAATTAATGTACAGCATGGTTCCAGTGATAACTGAGATGAAAAATCAACAAAGAAGAGAAAAAGACAAACAAAGCACCACTAAAATGGAACATCTGGCTGGAAAATAAAATTAGCAAGCTAAGATCAGATGTAAACAAGCTAGGGCAAATGAAAGAAAAGAAGCCGAAGAACGAGAACATCAAAAAACATCTGATCAAGAATTACCACCTAGAAGCAAGGAAGCACTGCAAATAATAAAATAACAATTAACATCAATAGTGAGGGACACATGACATGGATTTTTGAACTTGCTAACATAATTACTTTGTATTTTAATTTGATTTATTTTCTCTCTTTTAAATGATGTTCAGGTTTATTAGCTTTTAACATTCCTAAACTGATAAACAGGCTGGAGACCAGCTCCAGGTAAGAAAAAGTTTGTTAGTACAAATTAGGGCCTGATTTATCTCTTTCGTTTCTTATCTCTTTTTTATCTCTTTTAATTCCAAACAATCTTTTTTAATAATTTATTTATTTATTTATTTATTCCATAAAAGTCTTGGAAAACCTACACTCTGATTGGCTGGCAACTCGGCTGCTGGCTATAAGTAGCAGCCACAGCCAAAAAGTGGGTCCGTTCTGAGCTGTAGTCACTAATAAACAAAGAGCTTGAAGCACTCCGCGTCTGTCTCTTCATGCAAACTTAACACTGGCAATGAGGGTGGGATCTCCCTGAAGAAGAAACGGAACAGAAGAAGAAGCGAGATGGCTGCGCTGAACACCCCCCCAGCCCCGTTTGATCTGACGGCAGAAGACTGGGAGTCGTATGCAGATCATTTCCAAATGTATCTGGAAGGAAACGATCTTGCTGACATTTCCGAGAAGCGGAAGAGGGTGGTCTTTCTCATGCACTGCGGTCCGGCAGTTTTCAAGATGGCGAAGGCATTGGCGGGAGCTGCAGACGTGAAGGTAATGGAATGGCCTGACTTAGAAAAGTTGTTAAGAGCCCACTGATCACTCCAGGTGGGAGACACCCATAGTCACACCAGTCAAGGCTGATGGGTCAGTGAGAATCTGTGGAGACTACAAGGGGACATTGAACCATGCGCTGCAACAGAGCGCATATCCAGTTCCAGTAGTGCATCATTTATTGCATTCCCTTGGAGGGGGCACAGTTTTTGCCAAGTTGGACCTGGCACAGGCATATCAACAATTAACAGTTGATGATGCCACTGTTGAAGCCCAAACCATTGTAACCCATAGAGGTGCTTTCAAATGCAAAAGGTTGCAGTTTGGAGTAAGCATGGCACCAGGCATCTTCCAAAACCTTATGGAAAGAATGTTGCAAGGGTTGCCAGGAGTGGTGCCCTATTTTGATGACGTTTTAATTTCTGCTGAAAATGACACTCAGTTACACGAGAAGACTCAGGGAAGTCTTAACCAGATTCAAAAAAGCGGGGTTAAAAGTCAAAGAAGAAAAATGCACACTTAGAACAGATAAAGTGGAATTCTTGGGTTACATGATTGATAAACATGGCATCCACCCCACAGAGGCAAAGGTTCAGGCAATCAAAGAAGCCCCCAGGCCAAAATGCAAAACAGATTTGCAAGCATTCTTGGGACTCACTAACTTTTAACATATGTTTCTACCTCAGAAGGCAACCATTGCAGAACCCCTACATAGGTTGCTGGACAAGAAATCTGTTTGGGTCTGGGGGAGGAAGGAACAAGCTGCATTTAACAATATCAAGAGATTAATCATGTCTGATGCTGTGTTGATACAGTTCTCTGAGAATCTTCCTGTTGTTCTGACTTGTGATGCCTCCCCTTTTGGAGTGGGGGGTATTGAGCCATATGCTTCCCAGTGGGAGGGAAGCTCCTATTGCATTTTACTCTCGCACCTTGACTAAAGCAGAGAGGAACTACAGCCAACTGGATAAGGAAGCCTTGGCAATTGTAGCAGCTGTCAAGAAATTCCATGGGTATCTATATGGGAGAACATTTACTGTTGTCACAGATCACAAACCTCTTTTAGGCATTGTGGCAGGGGACAAACCAGCACCCACGATCCTGTCACCAAGAATGCTGAGATGGACTGAATTTCTTGCTGCTTATTCATACAAACTGATCCACAGACCTGGTAAAGACATTGGGCATGCAGATACTTTGAGTCGCTGCCCACTTCCTTCACACATTGAGGACCCTGTTCCTGAGACTCACACCTTTTTTCTAAAACTGTTGCCAAGCTTCCAGTACATGCTGCTCAAATTGCCAGAGAGACTGCCAAAGACACTGTGTTGACTCCTGTTATAGGCTGGATTAAGAAGGGTTGGCCACTTCAAGACCTTATCAAAGGCATTTGATAATGTGAAATGGGAGTTTATTTTACAACAAATTAAACATTTGAATTTAGGATCCAAATTTATAAATGCAACCACGGCTATTTACCAAAAACAAGAAGCTTCAATTTTAATTAATGGGGGATTCACCGAAAAATTTCAAATACAGAAAGGAACTAGACAAGGATGCCCATTGTCACCATTGCTGTTTATTATGACCCTAGAGGCCCTAATTAGGATGATTAAGCAAGAAAGTGATATAAAAGGATTAAAAATAAAGAAGGAAGAGTTCAAATTACAAGCATTTGCTGATGACCTACTTTTTATTTTAGAAGAACCACAAACTTCTGGGCCTAAACTGCTACAAAAACTGGAGGAATTTGGTCTTGTAGACTAAAAATTAATAAAACTAAAACTAAAATGATCATGAAGAATATGACAAACAAACAGAAAGAATTATTGGCCACAATAATGGGCATTGAGGTTGTCGAAAAAATAAAATATTTAGGGATTATTATATCAACTAGACATAGTACACTTAAGAAGGATAATTATGACCTTCTTATTAAACGAATAACGGAAGATTTAAGAAGATGGAATAATTTAAACTTATCTTTTATGGGCAGGATAGCCATGATAAAAATGAACATCTTACCTAAAATCTTATTTCTCTTCCAAAATGCTCCTATAATACTTAAAAAAACTTTTTTTGATGGGCTGAATAAAATAATATCAAACTTTATTTGGCAAAAGAAAAAGCCAAGGATAAAATTAAAATTACTACAGGACGCCATGGAGAGAGGGGGGGTTTGGCCTACCAGACTGGGAGTTGTACCATAACGCTGCAATAATGACCTGGTTAAAGGATTGGATTAACCACACAAACACAAGAATATTAACACTAGAAGGATATAACCTCCAGTCAGGGTGGCATGCCTTTCTTGGACAGGACAACATAAAGGGAAATAGCTACGTGCAAAAACATAAAGTTAGACAGACACTTTTACATACTTGGTTTAAAATCAAGAAACAAATGTATATCCAAACCCCAATTTGGCTATCGACATTAGAAGCCCTGATGCATCCCCATTTATTAAGATACGATAAAATTATTACTTATGAAGAATTATTAGATGCAAAAGTGACTTACAAACTAGACAACAATTGATTGAACAAGGAATAGAATTGGAATGGTAGGCTTATCTGCAACTCCAATCTAAACATGCAAAAGACAAAAGGAATTGGCATTAGTAAAACTAGGACTGAATTGGATGAAATTTTGTTAGGACGGATGAAAAGATGATTAAAAATCTATCAGGTATTATTAGAAGTCAAATTAGAAGAAGAAATTGTAAAAGAAACAATGATACTATGGATGAGAGATTTTGGTCATAATATAAATTTGGACAATTGGAAATATTTGGATTAGAAATAAAAAATAACTTTAGCAATTCCATTCAAGGAAAATCTATATAAATTATTTTACAGGTGGCATATAACACCAAGACTAGCCAAAATAAATAATAAATTCTCACCTACTTGTTGGAAGTGTAACAAGGAAAAAGGCACTTACTATCATATATGGTGGCGTTGCAGAAAGGCCCAGGAATTTTGGAATCAAATACATAAATGGTTACAAGAATTTTGTGATGAGGAGATATATTTTACACCAGAATTTTTTCTACTTGGAATTACAAATAAGACATACCCGAAAGACACTTTCTACTTAATGATTCATATTGTTACAGCAGCAAGGATGGCTTTTGCACAAAACTGGAAAAACACTGAAACTCCAACGGAAGCAGAATTACTAAGGAAAATTATTGTGTAGATGGACAAATTGACTATGGAGATTAAAAACAAGGAAGAAACGGACTATTATAAAATATGGAACAATTTTTATGGATGGCTTGATAGGAGAAAGATCCAATAGCTCTTTCTAAACTGGACTTGATAAACAATGGACAATGAGTGATACGAGCTTAGCAATACCTGGTTCAAATTCAATGTATGTTTTGCGTTTGGTTATGTGTTGTTTTATGTCTGCTGGTGTGTGATTATATAATAAAAATTTAAAAAAAAGACCTACCTCAACTCGCCCAACCTTTCAAATCCAGGCAAACTGAATTATCTGTATTAAGAGGATGTATTTTGTGGGGTAACAGGGTGGTTATTCCTGCAAAACTACAAAAAGAGGTTTTGGAAATGTTACATGAGGGTCATCCGGGAATTGTCAGAATGAAGGGATTGGCCAGGAGTTATGTATGGTGGCCAGGTATTGACAAAATGGTTGAAAACTGGGTTGCATCCTGTCCCAACTGTCAGGAAGTCAGGCCTGCCCCACCTCTCGCCCCCACACAGGAATGGGAATGTCCCCCATGGTCCAGGATTCACATTGATTTTGCTGGCCCTACCAGAGGGCACACTTTCCTTATGATAGTAGATGCATACTCCAAATGGCTAGAGGTTATCCCTATGGCATCCACCACAGCTGAAGCTGTCATCAAACAGCTTAAGAAACTTTTTGTAACTCATGGGTTACCTGATGTGCTTGTTTCTGACAATGGTCTCAATTTACATCCAACCTTTTGAATCATATTTAGCACAGCAGAGTATAAGACATGCCCTTACAGCCCCTGGGCATCCTTCTGCTAACGGCGAGAGGCATGGTACAATTTACCAAGGAGATACTCCAGCAATTGGGTCCAGGGGACATCACCGAGAAAGTTGAAGAACTACTCAGTGTCCAGCATATCACTCCCAACCCCCCAACTAACTTAACCCCAGCCAAATTGTTGATGGGTAGGAAACTCAGATCTCCCCCTGACCGCCTTCATCCCACTTATGCACCCAACGCACCACTAGATTCCACTAGCAAAATTGCACATTCACTGTGGGTGATTCTGTTTATGCAAAAAACCTTATGGGTGAACCATTATGGATTCCTGCAGAATAACCCAAATTACAGGCCCCAGGTCTTACAGGGTTCAAACTGAGGATGGTGTCCTCTGGAGCAGGCACATTGATCAGTTAAGATCCAGACTACCTCAAGAGCATCGCCATTGCTCCTCTCTGGTTCCCATTCCTACTGCCTCTTCTAGGGGAAGGGAGGATTATGAGGGTAATCAGCAAGCAAGAATCAATCCCATGTGTAATGAGCTAACACAACAGGAACCATCCCAAAACCTGTCACAGTGCCAACAACCATTCTTACAAATGGAAGATTGCACATCACTACCAGACTTAGGTGCTGACATTGGGTTGGAGATGGATTGGGACGCGAGACCAGGTTGTAGTAACCAAACAGGTTCTACCATTACTACAAGTCCTAATAAGGAAATGTCAGCAGACACATTTCCTCCCTCACAAGGTGAGAACCTTAAAACATCTGAACCACGTGGTCTCAGCATTACGTAAGAGCCACCTATTTAAAAGAATACATTAGATAGGCTGGGGTTTGAGTATGGACTGAACCTAGTGGGGAGGGGTGTTATGTATGCAGGTTTAAAGTCATTGGTTTAGTTTGAATTGTTCTTGTAAAATGTAAGAAATGATTGGTTTAAAAAGTGCGGGAAAACCCTGCACTCTGATTGGCTGGCAACTGCGGCTGCTGGCTATAAGTAGCAGCAGCCAGCCAAAGTGGGTCCGTTCTGAGCTGAAGTCACTAATAAACAAAGAGCTTGAAGCACTCCATGTCTGTCTCTTCATGCAAACTTAACATTTTGCATTACAGCAGTCATTAAACAATGAGGTAATTAAGGCCCATTGAAGGAAGTAAAGTAAATCTGCCAAAAGTATTAATAATCTAGATAAGATGATTTTGACCCATTCGGAAGTATTTTTTTTCAAAAGAAACCACCTTAGTCTATCATAAATTAAAAATTAACCACAAGTGTAGCTCATTAGGTAAAAATCCTAAAAAAGTATTTGTTTGCTTAGAAATAAGCAATATGCATGCCAAATCTCTGAATATAAAATTGTGTAAGGGAATTAGGATCCCATTTCAATATATTGGGAAACATACACAGACTCATGCAAACTTTTGTACTTTAAAAATAAAAATCTGGCACAGCTGTGTTTCTAATTCAGATACTCCGATATCTTCTTTTCAATATACATATATTAGCTATGTCTGTGAACAGTCATTTTTAAGTACTGGGTAGCAAAATACTTGTGTTCTGATTTTTCTGACATATTCCCTGTGACTAAGAAGAGCAAAATTTGCTGAATGCCAGTTTCTCTGTGACGTGTTGCTTCTTTAAAAATCCTGTAATATTCGCCTGCTTGAATTTTTTGAATAGGATATATTTTGTTTAAAAATATGGAGTTTAAATTTAGTCACACTTTCCAGTTGGCTTTCCAAGCCCCTAATAGAAAGGCTGGGATGAGTTCATTAACAGGTTTGCAAGAAAGATGACTGGCATACGCTGGACAGGATCTCGTTTTATACATATTTTGAGCAGACATTTAGGAAAAGATGATGGTTAGATAAACTGTGATCTTCTGGTATTTGAGGGACTGTTACAGAGAAGAAGGTACTGACTTATTGCCCAAAGCTCCTGAGGACAATATAAGAAATAAGAGAGGGAAGCTTATTAAAGAGAAATCCAACCTGGAACTAAGAATAAATTTCCTGACAGTGAGAACAATTAATCAATTGAATAGCTTACCTCCCAAAGTTAGGGGTTCCATTGCTTGTTATTTTATAACCATTAGTCTGGAATGGAATAAGGAGTTCTGCTTTGGGCAGGTGGTTGGATTAGGACATCTCCCAGGTCCCATTGAGCCCTATAATTCTAATTTTAGTGTAGCACTACCCCCAAAAGGGCTATTAGAATCCAGATTTCTCTGTCCCTTTCCTCCAGGCAATTAGGTTCCTCCCCACTCAGAGTCACTGGCCTGATGTTTCAAGGTCTCTTGCTCTGGCCATCTGTCCACTCTGGTCACTAATCCAGGCACCTGTACTTGTCCAGCTCAGTTCACCTTCTGCTGTCCTCTGATGTGCCTGGTATCCCCTCTGGTCACTGGTTCATCTACTTGCTTAGCTCATCTCATCTCTACCATCTTCTGGTGTGTCTGGCATCCCCTCTGCTCATTGGCTCACACATTTGCTTGGATCAGCTTGGATCTTCTGTCTTCTGGTGTGCCTGGTGCTCCCTCTGGTCATTGGTTTACCCATTCATCTGGATCAGCTTATCTCCACTGTCTTTTGATGTGTTTAGTGCCTCCTCTGGTCATTGGGTCGTCCACTTACTTGGATCAGCTCTCCGCTGCTGTTCCTAGCAGATTTGGTGTCCCCTTTGCTCACTGGCTTGTTTACTCACCTGGTGGCTTTCCTTTCTCTCTCTCTCTCCCTCTCTGGATCACCCCTCATGCAACTCTACTAAGCTGGGACCATGTAGTTGGTAGCAGGATGGGCCAGTATGTCCTTCCTCCCCATCTTCTCTTTCTATGTTTATACTACCACCTCTCTTTCTCTGTCTCTCTGTCTCCCCTCACCTCCTCCTCTGCCTATTTTGTCCCCTTCTCTGCTAGTGTTTGCTGTCTCTTTTTCCCTTCTGACTGTTTCTCTGCATGTTTCTCTTTCATCATTCTTCCTTCTCCTCCTCTTTCTTTCTTCGTTCTTTTCCTCACACAGTGCATCTCTTTTCTTTATACCCCCTCTCTCTAGCCAACTCCTTTCCCTCTCATTTCTGGGAGGTCTCCCACCCAGTGGTCATCCGCCGGCAAAAAAAAAAGCACATGCAAACAGCATTTTTGAGGTAATTAAGACATCTATGCATGTGATAAAACAAAACTTATTGTACATTTAATGATTTATGGAAAGCAATTGATGTTAATAGTTTTAAATTATGAAATATTTTGTACAATATTGGGTAACTTTCCCTATAGAAAAAGATCCAGGGTAATACACTTTATGATCCCTAGAGATAAGAAAAGAAGCACTTGGGGAGAATAGGTTCTATGGAATAGCGTGTAAGTAGCTACAGAATTTGGCGGACCAGTTGGAGAGAACTGGCCAGAGTTCTGGCTCACTTAGAATATGTAAAATATAATTACACACAGTGACATCACATTACTGGGATGATCTGTGACTTCAGTAATCTCTTCTGGAAGCATGGTGTGCATTTAGAAGTCCTAGGGAGGAAAGGACAAATGTTTGTGGAGATAAGTCAGAAGAAGTATTGCAGGAAGCATTGGATTGGATGTTCCAAAAGAAGAGAGACCAACAGTTTGATACTATCCCCCTCCTTGAAATACCCTCACTTTTGGGCTTAGGAAAGCAAATTGCATGAAGATCTTGAATGGTCAGTAGCTTAATGTCCTCAGTGGCCCTATCCAGAATTTCCTGCTACTTTTGTTGAAAGATGAACAGAATAATCCACCTAGAGACCACTGTGTGATATTGTGCAGCATCATGTCAGTGAAGTCACTCATATTTCCTTGAGTTTGAACACATCACCAGAAGTACTGATTGGGATAACATTTTGTGATATCAATTGAGATTTGGTTTGGTTCCTTTTCATGACAGAGGGGACATTGATGACTAAAACTGGGAAGTGGTCAATGCTTCCTTGGCAAGAGAGTAGTGGTGGCCATCCTGAAGAAGAAAATGGCGTGCTCCTCTGTCAAAAAGATTTTCCCTAAGTCCAACCATGCTTCTCCCCTCGCTTCTAAAAGTGAGGCTGCAATTGCTTGGTGCCATAGATAAAATAAAATATTCAAATCCCTCTCAGTCATTGGAAGGTTTGACAATCGAGGATGGTATAAGGGAATGGTTCTGCTCCTTCCTGAATGTGGGTTTATAAAAAGATAAGAAAGAAAGACAGATAGGAAAGAAGGATGTCTTATAGTGTGTTTATGTACAGAAAATGACCAAGCATCAAATCACAGAACAAATATACAAAGGAAGAGTGATTGTGTCTAGAAGGAGTGGAAGTGCAAGGTACTTGGATGTAGTTTATGAGATTTTTTTTTAAAAAGTAGAGATATGAGCAGTTTTAACAACAAAGGCAACAGAGCATATGTTGATCTGTTAAAGGAGAGATGATTTGCAAGGTCAGAAATATAGACAGATATGTGAAAGGTGTTGAAGCAGACTAACTTACTTTGTTTATTTATTCTCAAGATTTAGGGCAGGGGTGTCAAACTAGTGGCCCACAGGCCAGATGTGTCACATGCAGGCCCACCCCAGTTCTATGAAGGGGGAAAACATCACGATATGACACGTGACGGCAACGTGACGCCGTGAATTTGACATCCATGATTTAGGGTGTAGCCTAATCTATATCTATGTGTGGTTTATATATTTTCTCCTTTAACTTGTTTAGTCTATCTCAGAACTTCATACTGCAATGTATACATATGTGTATGCATTCTTTCCCATAAGAATATGCTGAGGTATGATAACAGCTTCTTGCAGTGGTATAATAAGTTTAATTCTAACTGATCAAGAGTAATATTGTGTTTTTAACATTGATTATGTTAGAGTAATGAGTGTTTAGAGAGTCAGTTTGGTGTAATGGTTAAGACAATATCTGAAAACTGGGAGGCTATGAGTTCTAACCTCATCTTAGACACAAAACCAATTGGGTAACTTTTGGCCAGTTGTTCTCCACTCTAGGAAGAAAGCAATGGCTACAGCAATGCACCTCTGAAATATTGGCAAGACAACTGCAGGGACTAGCCAGAATAAAAACTGAATAACAGAATTGGGACTCTAGAGGTCCAACCCCCTCAAGCAGGAGATCCTATACCATTCCAGGCAAGTGGATGTCCAGAATTTTCTTAAAAGCCTCCAATGATGGAGCATCCACAACTTCTGAAGACAAGCCATTCCACTGGTTAATTGAACTCACTGTTAGAAAATTTCTCCTTAATTCTAGGTTGCTTGCTTCCTTAATTAGTTTCCATCCATTGTTTTGCCTTCTGGTGCTTTGGAAAATAGGTTGATCCCATCTTTTTTGTGGAAACCTCTCAAATACTGGAATACTGCTATCATGTCACCCCTAGTCCTTCTTTCTCTAGACTGGCCATACTCAATTCTTGCAATTATTCTTCATATGTTTTAGCCTCCAGCCTTCTAATCATCTTTCTTGCTCTCCTCTGTACTCTTTCCATCATTTTTAATAACATGGTGGCTAAAATTGGATGCAGTATTCTAATTCTGTCTTATTAAGGCTTTATAAACTGGTACTAATAGTTCACGTGATCTTGTCTCTATCCTGCTATTAATGCATTGGTTTTTGGACTGTTGCTGCTCACTGCTGACTCATATTTAAGTGATTTTTCATTAGGTTTGTAAAATCCCTCTCACAGTTACTGTTACTGAGCCAGATTTCACCTAATCTGTTACCTGTACATTTGGTTTTTCTTGCCTAAGTGTAAAATCTTATTCTTCTCATCACTGAATTTTATTTTGTTAGATATGGCCTAGTATTCAAGTCTATCAAGATCTTTCTGGATTTTGAACCTATTTTCTGTGATGTTGGCTATTCCTGTCAGCAAATTTGATGAGTTTACCTTCTATTCCTTCATTTAAATTCTTTATGAAGAGATTGAAGAGTACTGGGCCTAAGACAGAACTTGGGGTACCTTACAGCTTACTTCCCTTTGTGTAGATGTGGTTCCATTAAACATTACATGTTAAATGCAGATTGTCAACCAGTTATGAATCCATCTGGTGGTGATGTGTCTATCCTACATTTTTCCAACTTACCAAGAAGTAGTTTGTGATCTATTTTGTCAAATGCCTTACTGAAATCCAAGTAACCATATCTGCAGCGTTTCACCGATCCACTAATTTAGTCACTTTGTCAAAGAATGAAATAATTCATTCTTTTGTTTGGCATGATCTGTTTTTGTCAAATCCACGTTGGCTTCTGGTTATAACTTCACTTTACTAGGTGTTCTCAGATCTGTTACTTGATTAGCTTTTCCAAGATCTTCCCAGGTATTGATGTTAGGCCAATTGGCCTGTAGTTTCTGGATCAATTTTTCCTCTTTTTTGAAAATGGGAACCATATCGCCTTTTTTCTAGTCATATAGTAGTTCTCCAGTGCCCCAGGATCATTGAAAAATATGGTTCTGAGATTAAATCTGCCAGTTCCTTCAGAACCTTGGGGCATAATTCACCTGGTTCTGGTGGTTTGTACTCATCTAGAATGGACAGGTGTTCTCTTACCATTTTCTTGCCTGATTTAGTTTGTATTCCTAGTCTGTCTTTTATAATTCTGCTTTGTGATAGGTTGGTTGGTTTTTTTTCCTTTTGTGCAAAGACAGATACAAAACAATGAGCTAAACAGCTCTTCTTTCTCCTTGCTGCCTAATATACCAATTCCCCTAGCTGTTCATTGTGCAATTTAGGCTCCAGATCCCTTATCAAAGAGCCATGTAGCTAGAATGCAGCATTGCAGGCTAATTCTGCTCACATTGCCAGGATTCTTTTGATCTTGACCACTTCTAGGTTGACTCAGCCTTCCAGGCTTCCAAGGTCAGTAAAATGAGGACCCAGATTGTTGGGGGCAATATACTAACTCTGTAAACTGCTTAGACCACTGCACTGTAAAGCACTATGAAACTGTATATAAGTCTAACTGCTATTGCTATTATTGCTCTTCACTGGACTCTTTCTATTTAAATTTCTTTAATTTTTTTGTGTTCTTTAATACAGTGATTTTGAGAAGTTGTGTTCAATTCCTATGTGTTTTGCACCTGTTCTGCAATCACAAAATAGTAATAGCTTTATTATGGTCATGAAGGAAAACAATCAATGTCCCAAGTACATTCATACAATTAAGGCCAAATTAGAGCAGATTCTAGTCTTTGCACTTCAAGGACAGGCAACACAGGCAGGCAGCACAATCATCCTGTGAATTTCACCTGAGAAAATATTGATTTTCTTCTGAAATGGGTGAGAAAGAAAAATGATTTGAGTTAATTAATGATTGTTTCATATACTTGGAATAGTGCACATTTTCAGTCCCCTTAGAGCAAACTATATTCTAACAGGCGGTAGTACTTCTAGTACAAGCTGCACTTTTGTCTCAGAGTAAGCAGCTGAAAATACAACCAACTCAGCTTCCTTTGCTAGTTGACAAATTCTCTCCTCCATCTTGGATGGACCATAGAAGACCAAACAAGGTAAGTTTAATCGGCTACCTATAAAGCTGCTGTTGCAACCATGTCTGGTGCCCAGATTTTGACAAGTTTTCATAATGCACACTGTTGCAGAAGCAGATTTATAGGTAAGGGAGAAAGCATACACAAGTGCCTCAACCTTTCTTTTTAAGCACTTGCTTAAAAATTGCAGCATAACAACATATGCATGAAAGATATTGTTATTCAATATGCTAAATTATTCTTTTTTCTATCCATATATTGCTTGCTTGATTTGAAGTAACTAAAACTAGATTAATTCCTTTTTAATTTGATGTATAATCATCAACCTGCCAGGTGTTACTCTATAATGAGGTTGTTTTCTTTCTTCCTATTTGGCTATGCAACTCAGATGGGAAATGGAATTCCTTCCAAAGTACAAAGGGAATTTTCCTCTTCAAAAATGACTTTGTAGCATGTGTTTTTTCAAGTTATTCTAACCCACTTTCTTTTCTATTCATGGGCAACTTTTCAACAGATGGAGGCTACAGTCAAAAACCTTGGGGAAAACAGAAGAGCTTTAGTGGGTATGTCAGTGACATCTGGTAGAGCTAGGATTTCTAAGTGAATTTGATGGTGGGGCTTTTTAAAGAAGCCTGTTAAGTCAAAAGAAGATTGGATATAAAAAGAATATAATAGAACTCTAGTGTCTCTGGAAATGATTAAATCAGTTACAAAACTAAGATCCCTCCTCCCTCTCTGGTTGGCATCTCCCCCCAAAAAATCTCACTTTAAACTGGTGGTACAGTGGTTAGAATGCAGTATTGCAGGCTAACTCTGCCAACCACCTGGAGGGTTTCTTTTTCTTTTTAACTGTTATTGTTTTATCAATGTATAAAATACAAATAAAAACAGGAAATTAAGGGAAGAAAAAAGAAAAGGGGAAAGAAAGCCTGGAGTTAGATTCTGACAAACTCAAGGCTGATTTAGTTGTCTATCCTTCTGAGATGTGAGGACAGATTGTTAGGGGTAATTGTTCAAGGCAATATGCTGACATTATAACCACTGAGACTGTAAAGCAGTTGTCCCCAATATTTGCAGCTTGGTGGCCCGACTGGGGGAGAAGAGAGTAACTGGGCCACACAAGCAGTGGGCTGTTGCACACATATACATGTGAGTGCCTACCAGCCCACCACTCATGTAAGTTAAGCTGTGCTCGCATATGTGCTCTGGTGCGCTACATGAACAGCCCAATTCCGAATAGGCCATGGCCCGGTAGAGGGCCATACTTCTGGGATTGGGGATCCCTGCTATAAAGTACTATGGAGTGATATATAAGTCTAAGTGCTATTGCTATTAAAATTGGGTTTTGGATTTGTACAGTTCATTTGTACAGGTTATGATCTTTTGTAGTTTATTTTTATTGTTTCATTGCTCTGCTATTGTTATAAGGTCAATGTGAATCCTGTACCATGGGCCCCTAGGACATTCCCATTCCTGTTTGGGGGTGAGAGGTGGGGCAGGCCTGACTACCTGACAGTTGGGACAAGATGCAACCCAGTTTTCAACCATTTTGTCAATACCTGGCCACCATACATAACTCCTGGCCAATCCTTTCATCTTTACAATACCAGGATGACCCTCATGTAACATTTCCAAAACCTCTCTTTGCAGATTTGCAGGAATAACCACCCTGTTACCCCACAAAATACATCCTCTTAATACAGATAATTCAATTTGCCTGGACTTGAAAGGTTGGGCAAGGTGAGGTAGATCTTGAAGAGGCCAACCTTTCTTAATCCAGCCTATAATAGGAGCCAATAAAGTGTCTTTGGCAGTCTCTCTGGCAATTTCAGCAGCGTGTACTGGAAGCTTGGCAACAGTTTCTAGGAAAAAGGTGTGTGCCTCAGGTTCAAAGTCCTCCTTGTGACAAGGAAGTGGGCAACGACTCAAGGCATCAGCATGTCCAATGTCCTTGCCAGGCTTGTGGATAAGTTTGTATGAATAAGCAGCAAGAAATTCAGTCCACCTCAGCATTCTTGGTGACAGGATAGTGGGTGTAGGTTTGTCTCCTGCCACAATGCCTAACAAAGGTTTGTGATCTGTGACAATGGTAAATGTTCTCCCATATAAATACTCATGAAATTTCTTGATAGCTGCAACAATTGCCAATGCTTCCTTGTCCAATTGGCTGTAATTCCTCTCTGCTTTGGTCAAGGTGTGAGAGTAAAATGCAATAGGGGCTTCCCTCCCACTGGGAAGCCTGTGGCTCAAACCCCCCACCACCACTCCAAAGGGGATGCATCACAAGTCAGTACAACAGGTAAATTCTCAGAGAACTGTATGAGTACAGCATCAGACGTGATTAGTCTTTTAATACTGTTAAATGCTGATTGTTCCTTCCTGCCCCAGACCCAAACAGACTTTTGTCAAGTAATCTGTGTAATGGTTCTGCAATGGTTGCCTTTGAGGTAGGAACATGTGATAAAAGTTAATAAGTCCAAGGAAGGCTTGCAAATCTGTTTTGCATTTTGGTCTAGGGGCTTCTTTGATTGCTTGAACCTTGGCATCTGTAGGGTGGATGCCATGCTTGTCAATCATATAGCCCAAGAACTCAACCTTGTCAGTTCTAAGAGTGCATTTTTCTTCCTTGACTTTTAACCCCGCTTTCTTGAATCTGGTAAGGACTTCTCTGAGTCTTTCTTGTAATTGAGTGTCATTTTCAGCAGAGATTAACACATCATCAAAGTAAGGCACTACCCCTGGCAGTCCTTGGAGCATCCTTTCCATAAGACTTTGGAAGATGCCTGGTGCCACGCTTACTCCAAACTATAACCTTTTACATTTGAAGGCACCTCTATGAGTCACAATGGTTTGGGCCTCTGCAGTGGCATCATCAACTGTTAGTTGTTGATATGCCTGGGCCAGAGTGAATGTAATAAATGATGCACCACTGGAACTGGATATGCGCTCTGCTGAAACGCATGGTTCAATGTCCCCTTATAGTCTCCATAGATTCTTACTGACCCATCAGTCTTGACTGGTGTGACTATGGGTGTCTCCCATCTGGGGTGGTCAGTGGGCTCTAAAACTCCTTGAGCTATTAGTTTATCTAATTGTGCATCAATTTTTCCTTTAAGGCAAATGGGACCCTTCTGGGCTTTAAACGAATTGGGGGCACCTTGGGATCTAGGTTGAAAGTGATAGGGTCCCCATATACTGAAGACCTCTGGAAACTCAGACTTCAAGGCCTCCTCCCATTCAGAGTTGCTCACGTGATTGATGCCAGTCACCTTGATGCCTAGTGGATTGAACCACTCAAGTCCCAGCAAGCTTGGGCGGTCCTTGTCCACGATGGTCAGGGGCAAACGTTTGGTGTGGCCTTTGAAACTTCAGGTTGAATTCTCTTGTTCCAACTACTGGAATCTTGTTCCCTTGGTAGTTTTAAGAGTCAGTGCTTGCTTCTTGAAATGCTTCTTCTGAATGTTTGGGAGTAGTCTGTGAATAGTGTCCCATGACACCATAGATAAATAGGAGCCTGAGTCCACTTCCATTTGGCAAGGCCTTCCTTCAATTAGTACCTTCACATGTACTTTTCTGCTTCTTAAGGGTGAAGAATGACCAATAGTGACTGTCTGATGAGTTTCATTCTTCCCATTTGCTTCTGTGTTGCCCCATTTTCTCACTGAAGTTGTTATGCTTGAATTCTTTGCCAGGAAACTTCTTTCTGCTTGGTGGAGTTCTGGATGATTTGCAGACTCTTGCTAGGTGACCTCTTTTTTCACAATGGAGGCAAATGGTATCAAAAACTTGCATTCAGTGCGGGGTGGCCCCCCACAACCTCTGCAATAAAAGTCTTGCCTCTTTTTCCAAGGTCTTTCCTTTTCTTCTCCATTCTGAGTCTATAAATTCCTTCCTCCACCTCACTACAGTCTGAATCAGAATCTATTTGCTCGCAATGGGTTGTTGTGGATTTTTCCACATCAGGATGGCTTGCGCCTTGTTAATTTTCTTCATGGCTGCTGCTGAGGACTTGGTAGCTTCCACTGAAGAAGCTTCTTCTATGGCCTCCTTAAACGTGATCTTAGGTTTCATTAATAATTTGCTCTGCAAAACCTTGTCTTTTAGGCCTAGAACAAATCGATCGCGCATGGCCTCTTCTAAGTTGATAAATTCACATGCACCCGCAATGTCCCTTAAACTTGCCACGAAGTCATTAATGTTTTCGCTTTCCCCTTGATCCCAACGTTAGAATTCGTGTCTCTTAATGAGGCACGATACTTGTGGCGCGTAATGGGCTCTTAATAACTTTTCTAAGTCGGGCCAGTCCATTACCTTCACATCTGCAGCTCCCGCCAATGCGTTCGCCATCTTGAAAACAGCCGGACCGCAGTGGGTGAGAAAGACCGCCCTCTTCTGCTTCTCGGAAATGTCGTCGAGATCGTTTCCCTCCAAATACATTTGGAAACGATCTGCATACGAGTCCCAGTCGTCGAGTGCCGTCGGATCGAACGGGGCTGGGGGGGTGTTCAGCACAGCCATCTCTCTCAGCTTGTTCTCCGCGTTGTCTTCTCTTCGGGAAGGATCCCACCTTCGTTGCCAGTGTTAAGTTTGCATGAAGAGTCAGTCACGGAGTGCTTCAGTGAAGAGTTTATTAGTGACTACAGCTCATAACAGACCCAATTTGGCTGGGCTGCGGCTGCTACTTATAGCCAGCAGCCGCAGTTGCCAGCCAATCAGAGTGCAGGGTTTTCCTGCACTTTTTAAACCAATCATTTCTGACATTTTACAAGAACAGTTCAAACTTAACCAATGACATTCAAACCTGCATACATAACAATGTTTACACTTTATATTTTTTCTGTTTTAGTGTTGTAAGCTGACCAAAGTAGTCCCAAAGCAAGAATGGAGTTAGGCTTGTCCCAACTCAGACATTTAGGAAAGAAAGATCTTTAAAGTGAAAAGTAATTTTACTAAAATCAAGTGGTTACAGTGAAAGCAAAGCTGGATCTGAGTATTTCTGTATAAAGTTTATGATTTTTCCCTTCCTCCAGCCTTCTCCTCTTGACCACTCTGTCAGTATCCAATAGCATTTCTTTTTGATGTTCTCTGTTGTAGTTTCACATATCATTCCAAGGCTTCATCCTTCATCTGCCAGTTTAATCTGGATTGACACCACTGATTCCTGTCACCTTGACTTCCCTCTCCTGTTCTTTACACATTCCCATGCTCAATTCTCTCTTTCCCAATTGTTCTGAACCAGCCTTAGCAGAAGCAAGAAACAGATTCCTTGTCATGAAAAAACCCTCTATATTTACCTCTTATGAATTAATTGCATTCACCCACCAAGGCAATAGTCTTTCAAAGAGTTAACTGCAGTAACAGACCTTATCAGTTCCTTGTGATAATCGGGATATTTCAAGATGGGTTCTTGCATGAATACTTGCTTCAAGGCCTGGAACACTTGTTGCTTGGGAGTACTCCATCAAAACAGGATCTTTTTCTGAAGGAGCCAAGTGAAGGGTGCTGTCAGGGAAGCAAAACTGGGGATTAAGGTGCAATAGTAGTTGGTGAACCCAAGGAGTCACTGAACATCCTTAACTCACTGAGGAGGTTGCCAACTACACAGAGACTCGACCTTATTCGGCTCCATAGCAATTCCCTCAGAAGAAATGCAATGTCCCAGGAAATCGATGGTCGACTGAAAAAACTGGCATTTCTCCAGTTTAGCATACAAGCAGTTCTCCCAGAGCCATTGCAAGACCAGGTGTAGGTACTGTGGTGGATCTCCCAGGACAGAGAGTAGATCAGGATGTTGTCCAAGTAAATCATGACAAACTGATCCAACAGGTCCCGGAATATGTTATTCATAAAATGTTGGAAGATGGTGGGGGCATTGGTCAGCCCAAATGGCATGACAGTATACTCAAAAGTATCTGTACCTGGTGCCAAACGCCATCTTCCATTGATCCCTGGGCCAGATCCAAACTAGATTATAGGCTCCCCGCAGGTCCAATTTTGTGAAGACAGTAGTCTCTCGGAGCCATTCCAACAGTTCAGAAATAAGGGGCAGAGGATACCAATTGCGCACAGTGATGGCATTCAATTTGCAATAGTTGCAAGAGTCAAGTCTCTGTCTTCTTCTTCACGAACAACACTGGTGCTGACGAGGGCCAGATAACAACACTGGTGATGACGAGGGCCAGATAAAACTCTCAGCTAGATTTTTGTCCAGAAAGTCCCAGAACGTGGCTAACTCAGGGTCAGACATAGAGTAAAAATGCCCCACTGGGAGCAGCATGACCAGAAGCAAATTGATGGGGCAGTCGTATGGTCGGTGTGGGGGAAAGTGGTTGGCATCTTGCTCACTGAAGACATCTGTGAAGTCCGCCAGGTCAGAAGGCAGGGACACCCCAGGCTGACTCAGCAACTGGCCTGCACAGACTTGGCAGGTGTGGTCCACACATTGCAAACTTAGATTTGTGGATCATGCCTCTGGAGCCAAGCCAAGCCCAAGACCACAGAGAAATGCAGGCTAGAGGTGATGTAAAACTGGATGGCTTCCTCATGAAAGCCAATGGCTAGGCACAAGACAGAAGCACCCGGCCATCAATGGTCTCCATGAGCAGAGGTGGCTTCACCGGGTAGTGAGGAACAGCACATTTGGCCACAAACACTGTGTCCATAAAGTTCATGGTGGCCCTGGAGTTGAAATTTATCCTTAATTCCAGGTTGCTTCTCTCTTTGATTAGTTTCCATCCATTGTTTCTTGTCCTTCCCTCTGGTACTTTGGAGAATAATTTGATCCCCTCTTCTTAGTGGCAGCGCCTCAAATATTTATTGGAATAAAATATTAAAAAAAAATTGGAATACTACTATTATGTCCTCTCAAGCTCTTTTTTTCTCTAGACTAGCCAAATCCAACTCCTGCAACCATTGTTCATATATTTTGCCTACAGGCCTTTAATCATCTTAGTTGCTCTTCTTTACACTTTTTCCAAAGTATCAACATTTTTTTTTGTAATGTGGTGACCAAAACTGGGTGCAGTATTCCAGGTGTGGTCTTACTAAGGCTAAAGCAGGACTAATACTTCACATGATTTTGATTCTATGCCTCTGTTAATACAAGGATTCTATTAGCTTTTGTGGCTGTGGACTCATTTAAGTGACTGTCCACTACAACTCCAAGGTTCCTCTCACAGTTACTGTTTTTGAGACAGGTTTTGCCTAACCTGTACTTGTACCTTTGGCTTTTCCTTCCTATGTGTAAAACTTTACTTTTTTCCACGTTAAATTTCATGTTGTTGGATTTGGCCCATTGTTCAAGTCTGTTAAGATATTTTTTGAATCTTGAGCTTGTCTTTTGGGGTGTTGGCTATTCAATGTGTAGTTCTCAATGGAACTGTATCTACATAGAGAATGCATGCAGTGGGGTACCCCAAGGTTCTTCAACAATTCTCATAAATGATCTAGAGGAGGGGATAGAAGGAAACTGTGGCATACCCTGCTGAAGACCAAGCAGACAGGCAACTTTTGCAGGGAAACTAAATCTAAAGATGGCTATCTTTTGCTTGCAAATGATTAAGTCACTGGATTACTTTCCTCCTCCAATTCATGGGGGTGGGGAATTAACAACAGTCTTACACAGTTTACACAAACTTTAATATATGTATTCACTGGAAAAGAAATCAATATATCTTAAAAATACACATAGAAAAAAAGATATAGAGAATAATAAAAATCAGATGACTAAACGATAGTGGAGAGTATAATACAAAAACTGTTCTAAAAATATTACATGCACCCATTTTGGTGTCAGCTGTCCAGGTAATGAATCAAAAAAAGGGAACTCCTGGGATACTGTACTTCTCAAAAGTAAGACATTATTGAATACACTATATTGGCACAGAAGAAGCAAAACCAGCTCAGGGTTTCCCCCACAAAAGCTCACATAGTTAACTTGCTTTTTCCCTTTGGCCGTCTCCCTCTGTTCATTGCATTGTCCAATTACATCTGGCCTGGATTGTTCAAACATCTACATGGTATGACCTTGGTGAATGCAGCAAGGTCTCACAATCTGCAGACAGAGTCTTGGCATACCATTCCCACCCTGACATTCCAGCTGCCCCCTCCCAATTGTTATCAAGCTGAAAGCAAAGAAGTAACTAGGTGAAAGAACGAATCACTTTTGACATTCTAACCGCCCAAAAGAAAAATACATCTGATATATATATATATATATTTTCGTAGATTTTCACGGGTAAAGGTATGTAGGTCTTGGTGTATTCAGGTCTTGTCCCGTGTAAGATTGAGAATACCTTGGTGATGTTTCAACGAGATCCCACTCGCCATCTTCAGGCTGGTGTCCTCGGCTTTGTGCTTCTGCCAGCAAAGAGTGATCTGAGCTGCCTTCTCTCTATAAATAATGGAGGGGAGGTGTGGTGTGTTGGAGGTTGCAACACACACAACGACCCAGGAGATAACAACACAAGACCCAGGATGTCACAACAATAAAACTCAGAAGGTCATCACACAGCCCACTACTCAGGTAGCTAAAACACAAAAAGCTGAAGGACACACAGCCACTACCTCAGCCACACAGGCTCTTACAAAAAAGCCAACCAATCAGCAAACACCAATTCCATCAACCAATCAAGAAGCAACAACACAGCCAAAAACACAGCCAACCAACCCGCTTACAGCAGAGCCAGCACACCACACCTCCCCTCCAGTATTTATAGAGAGAAGGCAGCTCAGATCACGCTTTGCTGGCAGAAGCACAAAGCCGAGGACACCAGCCTGAAGATGGCGAGTGGGATCTCGTCAAAATGTCGCCAAGGTATTCTCAATCGGGACAAGACCCAAATACACCATATATATATCAACACATATATATCAACATACACAAGCATGAGCAATTATCCATTGTACAAAATCTTAGTCTCACTTTGGTCATTTTGGGTATCTGGAATGAAATCTCCTTTACTAGCTTTGCTGCTTTAACATCCCTGGCCACTACCCACTCTGCATCCGCTGCTGAATAACCTTCCTGCCACACAAAGCACTGCAACTTTCCTTGGTGGTGCCTAGAGTCCATGATGTCTTTAATTCCATAGTGCTCCTCCCCTTTTATAAGGACCAGAGGTGCTAGACTCAGCCTAGAGTGTGGTAAGGGCTATAACAGGCTGCAATGAAACACTGGATGAACCTAGCAAATAGCCCAGAGTGAAATTGAACTGGCTAAATTGAACTGGACCTGCTCAGGGGACAATTTCCTTGGGGGTATTCAGTGCTTCCAAATTTTTGTGGTCCATCCAAACTTCAAATAAGATTTTGTGGCCTTCTAGGAACTGCCTCCAGGTGAAGAGGGCCCAGCAGATGGCATAAGCCTCCTTCTCCCAGATTCCCCATCATCTCTTGATGTCAGACAGTTTCTGAGACATATAGGTGCAAGACTGAAGTTTTCTTTCTTTGTAATAAAACTAGCCCCTGGCCATATCACTAATGTCTGCCTCATTCACAAATGGCTCCTCTAGGTTTGGGTATTTCAAGACTGGCTCAGTGGCAAAAAGTCCCTAGCTTTTTAAAAGCAACTTGGCATTTGACAGTTCAGTTCAAGGGTTGACTTGGTCTGGGTTCATCCAGTGGTGGAATTAAAATAATTTAACAACTGGTTTTCTGTCCTAATGCCTGGCTGGGTGGGCGGGCATGGGTGTGTGTTCATATGACTGGGTGGGCATTGCCAACTTGATTGGTCTCACTCTTAGAAATTTCTCCTTAGTCCAACTCATAATAAAATAGCACAATAAAATGGCACTGTTACAATATTTAGAATAGAATAGAATAGAATAGAATAGAATAGAATAGAATAGAATAGAATAGAATGGAATGGAACAGAATAGAATACAGAGTTGGAAAGGACCTTGGAGGTCTTCTAGTCCAACCTACACTACTACATCCTACACTACTTCAGACAAATAGTTATCCAATCTCTTCTTAAAAACTTCCAGTGTTGGAGCATTTACAAATTCTGGAGGCAAGTTTTTCCACTGATTAATTGTTCTGTCAAGAAATTTTTACAGGGGACCTTTTACAGATTAACAGAGTTGGAAGGGACCTTGTAGGTCATCTAGTCCAACCCCTCACCCAAACAAGAGACCCCTCACCATTTCTGACAAATAGCAGTCCAATCTCTTCTTGAAAGTCTCAAGTGATGATGCTCCCACAAGCTGTTCCATTGGTTAATTGTTGTCACTGTCAGAAAATTTCTCCTAATTTCCAGGTTAAATCTCTCCTTGTTCAGTTTCCATCCATTATTCCTTGTCTGGCCTACAGGCACTTTAGAAAATAGCTTGATCCTTCCTCTCTGTGGCAGCCCCTCAAATATTGGAAGACTGCTATCATGTCTCCCCTGGTCCTTCTCTTTACTAGACTAGCCATGCCCAGTTCCTGTAGCTGTTCTTCTCCAGTCCCTTAATCATCCTGGTTGCTCTTCTCTGCGCTTTTTCTAGAGCCTCAATGTTAAGATATTGAGTTTTAATACCTGACCAGCTGTTGTAAGGCTGCTGTAAATGCTGATGCAATGAGAATGAGTCAGCAGGGTATTGCCACTTTAAGACTGAAGTTGGGTCAGCAGGGTTACTGCCACTTTAAGAAGTTGTCTATATAAAGGCAGCCATAAGAGGGCGTCTCTCCTTGTGTTCTACCTTCATTGTGGTTCTCTGTGCAGAGTAATGGACTGATTGCTTGCCTAACACATATATTTATGTATATAGCAGTCTTGTATATAAACCACTGTTAAAAGACAAAGCCTGTGTGCTGTGTTGTGCTCCTGGGTTGTCTCACAATAGTAGTTATGCTGCAAACACTCTGACACTCAACATCTTTTTAATAGTGTGGACCAAAACTGGATGCAGTACTCTAGGTGTGGTCTTACTGAGGCTTTATAGAGTGGTATTTGTACCTCACTTAATCTTGATTGTATCCCTCTGTTAATGCAATTTAGGATTGAATTGGCTTTTTTGGCTGCTGCTACACACTGCTAGCTATTTAGCTGGTTGTCCACTAATAAGGGCCTTGGTGGTGCAGGCTGTTAAATGCCTAGCACTTAGTTCCAGCTGCCTGTAATTATTGCAGGCTCAAATCCCACCAGGCTCAAGGTTGACTCAGCCTTCCGTCCTCTCGGGGTAGGTAAACTGAGGACCCAAGATTGTTGGGGGAAATAAGCTGACTTTGTAAAAATGCCGCTTAGTAATAAGCAGGCATATACAATGGAAGGAAGGCTATTGCTGAGCACATTGGGTTGTATCCCAAAAATTGTAAGCCGCCCTGAGTCCTCGGAGAAGGGCGGGATATAAATATGAATTAAAATAAAAAATAAATAAAATAATCCTGTCAGTTTCTTTTGTTTATTGACTTGATTCAGCAAGTGTCAGCTGTGTTCCAGCTACAACTATTAAGTGGTTCTTGGCTGTCTGCTCAGAGCTATTAACTGAAAGAAGAGAGAAGTTAAAAAACCCACTCTTGAACTTTATTTTCAACTGGTTCTCCGAACTGCATAAGCAATTAACTAACAGTTTGGGCGAACCAGTGAGAACTGGCTGAATCCCACTACTGGCTTCACCACTTCCTTATTTTTAACAGGTTCATATTAAACCTGTTAAAAGGTTTTAATGTTTTTAACAAGTTCATGATAGGCAGTGTTATCTATGTGAAATGGCAATGAATTGCCTATAAAAGTTTGCAAACCCTAGAAAATTCTGCAGTTGTCTTCTGGTCTTTGGGGCCTCCCATTCTAGAATTGCTTTCACCTTCTGTGCCAATGTAGTGTATTCAATAAACTCTTACTTTTGAGAAGTACAATATCCCAGGAATTCTCTTTTTGGATTCGATAGCTGGACAACTGACATTAAATCCGTTCTTGCATCTACTGCAGCCTAGGAGATCTGTGATATGAGATGTCGGCAGCTGACAACACCTCCACTTGTTTCTCCTACACTCCCTTAGATACAGATATGGATACAGATATCTCTGTAGCGCAGTGGTTAGAGTGAAGATACAGAAGACAATATTATATTGTTTTCATCATAACTCCAGTAGGTCTATTTACAGATTACATAGCTGGAGACTGTGTTTTAGAATTACATATATTGCTTAAATATACGTAGAATTACAGTTGCAGCAGTTTCAAGATGATTCCACAACCAATTACACCCTGATTCAGGTGTCCCTGAGGGCACAGATAAACCCCCAAGTAGCCTCAACAGCTTTCAGCCTTCTATCCCTCCCCTCCCTGCCAGCATCCAGTCTCAATTGTCAGTACCTATTCTTTCATCCCCCTGCCATCAGAATTGATGAAGCTTCTTGGATGAGAAGCTAATTGTTTTCTCCTTCTTCATTAAGAGGGGGAAAAACAGTCCAGTTGCCTTTTGAAGAAAAAAAAGCACTCTTGAGATATCTTGACAGTTGTCTTCTGATTGGATATAGTAAATCTGTTCCAGAATCCTCATCAGTTCTCTTAGGAAAGTCAAATTCATCACCATCCATTCTGCCATCTCTAAATCTTTTGAATTCATGCTTCTTTCAGCTTTTAGTGAGCCTCCAACTCTCAAGCAAAGTTCCTTCTCCTTTAAAACTGCTAACAACCTATTAGATTCTAATTCACACAATTGCAAATCTGCTTTAGCTGCTGTTACTTCTATCTGGATGTCATCCTTAGGTTGTTTAAAATTGTTCTTAATTCATCAAACTTTTTATCTAAATTTTCATTTAGAGCTTGTAAATTGAAATTTTTTTTCAAAGGCTTTCAAAAAGGCTTTCACATGAAGTTGATTAGGATTTTGATTCTCTTTTTATTGGAGTTTTGTGCGTGTGTGTGCATCTATTTGTGAGAACTGGTTGTTAACTTTCTAAGCAGTTCGGAGAACCAGTTGTTGGAAGAAATCTTTTGTTTTTTTCCACTTTACAGGGCTAATCCTGTAAGGAAGGCAGGAAGGAAACATTCTGGTGTTGTTGTTAGCCTAATCTGACAGAAACTGCCTCTCAATTAACCCTAAAGGTTCTTGGCAGTACGCTCAGACTTACTGTCATCTGAGCTCCAGAAATAAGCTTTTAATGACAAGGAACCAAGATGAGTGACATTCAGCAAGGCTTCTTGGCTAGCTAGAAAGATTGACATTCAAATGTGAGTTTACATCCCTTTCTGAGTTTTGGTCTAAAACTGGTTTCTGGTGACATTTAATTCTGTGCTTGGTGATGTTTAATCCTGTGTTTATTGATGGGATAATTTTCGCTATTCATCTTTGTTTGGAAGGAACAATGTTAATCTCTGTTCCTGAAAAGAAAAGCCAGAAATCTGGCTATTTCCTGTGTCTATTTGCTCTTGTAATTGGTTTAACAAACAACAGCTACTGTGTTTGCTCTTTCTTAGTGCTAATTGCATTTTTTTGTAGTTAGGCTTATCTCAAGTGTTTACACTTGAGCTTGCCTGGGGTGTGAACTCTGGCAGTGAACCAGACAAGGCTTGTGTTTTAGTTTTAAAAGGATTTAAACTGTTGTGATTTAATTATTTGTATTGTGTTTGAATTTTTTCCTGCCTCGGGGTTTCTTTTTCTATCTGGGGAGGGGAATCTTCCTTCACTGCTTTAGTGGCTCCTGGCACTGTCCTTTTGGGGTGTACTTCCAAGAGGCAGGATCCAAACTTGGCACTGACTTTTTTACTGCCTTTCTGGGGACATGTGATCTTTCCTTAAATCTGGATGATTTCCTTAGGATATCTTGTGAGGTGAGTGAGACCAGCTGGTATCTTTAAGTGGTGCAAATGGATCTAAGGATGAGTGTGCTCTTTCTGGAGAGCTTAAATGACCTCTCTGCTAAAGGGTTTCACTTTATGAGCAAGAGTTGGCTGCTGATAGTTATCATTGCATTTTAACTATTTTAATTCCTTAAGGCGCTCTGGCACCTTGCCTGATTTGTAACTCCAGCTTGCAGGTATTTCTAACCTAATGATTGATATTTAGGGCAGCTTTTTGCAAGCAAAGAAGCTTTTTGTATTTTTGTACAGGTAATCCTTGACAGTTCATTTAGTGACCATTCAAAGTTACAATAGCACTTTAAAAAGTAACTTATGACCATTTTTCACACTTATGACCATTGCAGGATCCCCATGGTCATGAGAGACCAGGAGAGGGGAAGCACCCCTTGATGTGACATTGAGTTGGCCATGCCCACCCAGTCACATGACCATCCAGCCATACCTCCCCAGCTGGTCATTAGGGCAGAGAACTGGTTATTAAATTGTTTGAATCATATATATATATATATATATATATATATATATATATATATATATATATTAATGTTCAAAGACCTTAATTTAATTGTTGCTTTAATTTTCCAAATCTCTCTTATGACCAAACTTTCACAACAAACTGTAGGTAATTCCTCTACAAAAGAAGTAGATGTTCCATATCAGAGTAATTGCAGAGAAAATTAAGATTTCCCACAATAGAGAATTAAAAAAAGGGATAGTTTCCTTTTAAAAAAACACCAGGGATATATGCAAAGATAAAATAGAACAACAAAGCTCTTTTAAATACTAATAAAATAAAATTTCTTTTCTAAAAATCCAATGTAAATGTAAATCAAATCAGATCACTTTCACTGACTCAGGGGAAAGTCCACATCGGCTTCCATGTGACAAAAATGAAAGTGTTTCATAATTCTAAACAGTAAGAAGAAGTCAAAAGTTTACATCTATAATCCAGTCAGGGGTATAAGATACATCAGCATTCAATCAGATAATTAACAATTTAAAATGTACAAACAACACGCTCAGCCCAGCAGAGCACACATTCTGGAAGACCTGAAACAGGATCAGGACATTATTATTTTATTGGCAGATAAAGGCTGCTCAAGGGTGGTTATGAACGGCACAGATTATTAAATGAAGGCATTTGCCCTGCTCAATGATTCCTCAGCATAAAACCCAGTAATGACATTAGAGATGAGGATGATCACATAATCAAATGCTTATCACAGCCAACTCAAACAAAACAAGTGTTTAAGGGAAAAAGAATGTTGGAAAATGAGAGCAACAGATGCTGCCTCAGTGAGATTTTATGGACTCCCTAAGATAAACAAAATATGGAGTCTCCTTCAGACTTATTGCAGTACTATGAGATACTCCTACCTGCAACCTGAACTAAATGGCTGGCACAACACTTAAGCTTTCTGACCTCAAACAGCATGATCACATCATTCACACAATTTTTGACAAAACTGCAAGGAGATCATGGTCTCCTTTGACACAACGTTCCTATTTACATCAATCCCTCCCCATCTTGCATACGAAGTAATAGATAAAAAACTAGAAGAATACAACATAGATCAGAACAACCTAACCAGGACACAAACCATAAAGCTATTCCAATATTGCCAACATATCTTTTTCATGTACCGGGAGCGCGTGCCCGCCAACTTCGTGCGGTCGCTCGCTCCGACCCTATGACCTCCTCCTTAGGGAGTTCGGGAATTGGGACCCCTGGGCTCAGACTGGTGTATTTTAATGCCAGGTCCGTGGCCAATAAATCCGTCCTCCTCCGTGAAATCATTGAGGAGGAGGCTGCGGACCTGGCTTGCATCACGAGACCTGGTTGGGCCCGGAGGGAGGTGTCCCTCTGGTTGAATTATGCCCTCCAGGTTTTCGAGTTGTGCACGGCCGCGGGCCCAGGGTAGGGGTGGTGGGGTGGCTGTGGTTATTAGGGAGACCTTACTTCCAAGGGAGGTCACTATCCCAGAGATAGGCGGGAGTGAGACCCTCCTCCTGAAGTGGGGGCCTAATGGTCAGGTGGGTTTGCTGCTTGCATACCTTTCACCCAGCTGTGTGACAGCAACCCTGCCTGGGCTCCTGGACATCCTCTCAGGGGTGGCGGTGGAGATCCCAGGCCTTATAGTCCTGGGGGATTTTAATCTGCCGTCCCTGGGGGTGCGCGGGATTGGCCCAGGAATTCATGGCTTCCATGGAAGCCATGGGCCTGACCCAATAATTCATGGCCCCACTCATGAGGGGGAACACTCTCGACCTTGTTTTTGTCTCTGAGTGGTGGCATAGTGACAGAGGGCAGACTACCTTTACGTCTTTGCCCATTCCATGGTCTGATCACTATCTCCTACGGGTGGTCTTCCAACGAGCCGCCCCCCACTGCTGGGATGAGGAGCCACGTAGGTGGTTCCGCCCCAGGCCTTATGGACCCGGGCGGTTCCAGGTGGAGCTGGGGCCTTTTCCCTCTTCCCTGACTCACGGCTCTGCCGAGGATCTGGCGACCGCCTGGCAACGGGCTGCGTCAGAAGCCCTCGACAGGGTTGTCCCCATGCGACCCCTTACACGCCGTGGATCCCGAATGACTCCCTGGTATTCAGAGGAGCTCCGGGAGATGAAACGCCGTCGAAGGGGCTTAGAGAGCAGGTGGAGGGCCACCCGCTCCCAGGCCGACCGATCCCAGTTAAGAGCCCATATTAGGACTTACCTGGGAGTGATGAGAGCGGCGAGAATGTCTTATTTCTCCGCTCTCATAGCGTCCGCAGATAACCGCCCAGCCGCCCTGTTCCAGGTCACACGCTCCCTTCTTCGTCCAGAGGAGGGGCCGGACCCGTGCGGGAAGGGCTGAGGAATTTGGGCAATATCTGTCGGATAAAATCACTCGGATTCGGAGCGGGTTGTCCTCTGATTTGCAGTGGTTGGAGGAGCGGGATACAGGGAGTCTGGCCATTACGTTTTGGGATGAGTTCGATCCTGTTTCCGAGGATGAAGTGGACGGGATTATGCAGCGCCTGAGTTCCACCACATGTTTGTTGGACCCGTGCCCCTCCTGGTTGGCTTATGCCGCCAGGGAGGTCACCTGCGGCTGGATCCGGGCAGTTGTCAACGCTTCTTTGAGAGAGGGTGTCTTTCCTCCGCCTTGAAGGAGGCGGTGGTGAGGCCCCTCCTGAAGAAGCCTGCCCTGGACCCGACCGTGTTAGACAACTTTCGTCCAGTCTCCAACCTTCGCTTTTGGCGAAGGTTGTTGAGAGTGTGGTGGCCCGGCAATTTCGCTTTTCCTGGAGGAAACGGACTACCTCGATCCGCACCAATCGGGCTTCCGGCCTGGTTTCAGCACGGAGACGGCATTGGTCGCACTGTTGGATGATCTCTGGAGGGCACGGGACAGGGGTTTTCCTCTGTCCTGGTCCTATTAGACCTCTCAGCGGCTTTGATACCATCGACCATGGTATCCTTTTGCACGCCTTGTGGGGCTGGGGGTGGGGGCACTGTTCTTCGGTGGCTCTCCTCCTACCTGCAGGGCGGTCGCAATCGGTGTTGGCAGGGGGCAGAGGTCGTCCCCAAGGCGCTCACTTGTGGGGTCCCACAGGGTCGGTCCTCTCCCCCTTATTTAACATCTACATGAAACCGCTGGGTGAGATCATCCGTGGTTTTGGGGTGAGGTATCATCAATATGCGGATGATACTCAACTGTATATTTCCACCCCAAACCAGATCAGTGATGCCCTCTCCGTGATGACTCGTTGTCTGGATGCGGTACGGATCTGGATGGACGGCAACATGCTTCGACTCAACCCGCCAAGACTGAGTGGTTGTACATACCGGCATCCCGTCCAGCTTAGAATGTCCATCGCTGACCATAGGGGAGTGGTGTTGCCCCCTGTGGACAGGGCGAGGAACCTGGGGGTCCTCCTGGATGCACGGCTCCGGTTGGAGGAGCAGGTGGGAGCCGCGCTAGGGGGCCTTTGCCCAGGTCCGGCTGGTTCGCCAGCCGCCCGTTCCTGGACCGGGATGCCCTGCGTACAGTCACTCATGCCCTTGTTACCTCGCGACTTGACTATTGCAACGCTCTCTATTTAGGACTGCCCTTGCATACCATCCGAGATTGCAGCTGGTGCAAAATGCGGCGGCGCGGCGGTGATGGGAGTTTCCGTTCTCCCATGTTAGCCCCCTCCTGCGCTGCCTGCATTGGTTGCCGTTGCCCTCGGGTGAGATTCAAGGTTTTAACTTTAACATACAAAGTCCTACATGACATGGGTCCTCATTATTTAAGGGAGAGACTGCTGCCGACATCGAATACTAACCGCCCTGTACGAAGTCACAGACAGGGACTCCTTGGGGTCCCATCAGCCGGGCAATGCCGGCTGGCGGTCCCCCGACGACGTGCCTATTCTGTCGTCCCTGAACTCTGGAACCAACTTCCCTGGGGCTCCGCTTGGCCCCTGACCTCCGCACCTTCCGCCATGACTTGAAGACCTGGTTATTCGACCAAGCCGGGCTGTGACCTATGGGTGGGGTGTTTTAGATTCGTGTTTTTAGTTTTGTATTAATTGGGACCATTAATCTAATTCTTTTTTAAATATTTATTGTGTCTGTTTTTTATTGTAAGCCGCCCCGAGTCTTCGGAGATGGGGCGGCATATAAGTCCCATTAATAAATAAATAAATAAATAAATAAATGTTCAAAATGAAAATGTATGAGCAAATAAAAGGAATATCCATGGGATCCCTAATATCAGGAATCATTGCAGACACTGTCCTCCATGAACTAGAACACTGTACATTTCAAAACTATACACCTAAATTTTGGTGCTGCTTTATGCGCGACGTGTTTTTCATTATCAACAGAAATGCACTGAAAGATTTTCATACCAAACTGAACTCTATCTTTCTAGACATACATTTCACAATGGAGAAAAAAACAACTGGACAATTGCCATTTTCAGCAAGCAAGAAGATGGATGTCCAAGGCCAACAACACTCCACACATTCTTAGTTTCAACAATAATCATCCATTGTCACACAAAAAGAATTGCACTAGAACGCTAAATGGCAGAGTGAGAACCCATTGTAATACCCAGCAAGCTAAACAACTGAGAAAAATACATACATGAACAATTCAGGCAGAATGGATACCTACAAGCATTCATTACAAGATGCCTGTGCAACATGCAAATGAGAGAAAGGAAGAAAGAAGGTACAAAATAAACTATATGGCACACTCTGCCATACATTGAAAACATTTTGGAAGCAGTAGTGTGCAGCTTATCAGATCTGCAACTGGTTATCATATACTGCCCAGAGGCTGCTATATGAATTGCATTTCAAAGATCACTTGGAGTTGGGAGATAGTTCTAATATAATCTACCAGATTCCCTGCATGGGTTGCTCCTGTGATTATGTAGGACAGAAGGAGAGACAGATACCACCAGATTGCAAGAACACAAATGAGCAGTCATACAAGGCCCAAACTCATTGGTAGCCTCACATTGCAATGAACAAGGACATACATTCAATTTTCCTGATGATGGGCTCCAGCATGTCCAAAAACTCAGAAGAGTACATCTCTGATCCTGGTGACTGACCTAGATTGGATCTTACATTAAAAATGTAAATCAAAATGAAAGGAAGCATTAAAACGTGATTTTAAGAGTGAGGTGTGCCTAAAAAGAAAACCAACAGCGACAGGAAAAGATGAAAACCTGACCCTTCCACTGCTCTCCCTAAAAATTGGGATTCACTGGATCCTCTTTCCAAAAGTTCACAGTTATCTGAGGATCATCATGGGTTGTTCCTATTGGTTTCCTTTCAAAACCCAGGAAGCGTGCTGCTAAAGAATTGGCTTAGATCCCTCTCAAAGGTGCTATTGTTGAATAGGTAGGCAGGGGAAAAAAGGTGTAAACCCCAACTTAGCACACCTTTCAGAGATCTCCCAAAGTTTAGAAAGATCTTGACAGACTTGAGCATTGGACCCTATCCTATCCAACAAGATGTAGTTCAGTAATGAGAAAAATAAGTCTATGCTTGGGCAGAAAAAAACTAGATGGCAGATGCAGAATAGGCAGTACTATTCAACAATAGCACCTTTGAGAGACATCTAGGTGTTGGGGTGGATCACTGCATAAGTATAAGACAGAAATGCAATTGCAAAAAAAGCCAATTCAGTTCTAAGCCGCATCAACAGGGGGATATCATCAAGATCACAAGATGTGATAGTACTGCTCTATACTAGTGGTCGCCAAGCATTAGGCCATGGCCCACTGGTGGTCTGTGATAAAATTTTGGTGGTCTGCAGAGAAATTTGGTGGTCCCCAAAGCAATTAATCCAGGCTGTGGGGGGAACACAAGGCTGTGCTGTCCACATGGCCCACAGGAACACAAGGCTTGCATCACTTGCATTAGGAACAACATGAGGTAGTGAGGGGAGGGGGGAAAGGCTGGAGAGGGGGAACTTGCCTGGCCACCAGGTTGATTCTTCCCGCTTCTTTCTTCTTGTGCTTTTGGCTGCATGCAAGGAAAGCAGCAAAAGTCTTTCTCTCCCCCAAACTCTGCCAGAAATGAGTCTTTGGGACCCTGCAAGACATCCTGCTCCAAGAGGCTGTGCCAGCACAAGAAGACTCATTTCTAATAATGAGTTTGGTGGTCCCTGAGGTCCAAAAGATCAGCGACCCCTGCTCTATACTACACTAGTAAGTCCACATCTAGTTTTGGTCACCATGATACAAAAAAATAATGCTGAGGTCCTAGAAATAGTGCAGAGAAGATAAACAAAGATGATAAGGGGTCTGGAGGCTAAACCACATGATGAATAATATAAGGAACTAGGTATTTTTAGTCTAACATTGAGAAGGTTTATGGGTCATATGATAACCACTTGAAATGTTGTCACAGGGAAGAGAGTTTCAGCTTATTCTCCAAAGCACCTAAGGGTAGGACAAATATTAGAGGATGCAAACTTGTTAAAGAGAGATCCAGTCTAGAACTAAGAAGAAATTTCCTGACAGTGGGAGCAGTTAACCAATGGAACTCCTTATTGTGGGTGGTAGTTAGATCCTGGAATTTTGGGTGCTCCATCAGTGTGTTTTTAAGAAAAGACTGGACACCCATTTGTCAAGGATTAAATAAGGACTCTTGCATTGGGTAGAGGATTGAACTAGACCAAGGGTCACCAACCTTTTGGACCTCAGGGACCACCAAACTCATAATTTTAAATCCCGCAGACCCTGGGAAAATCCCCCCAAAAGTCTGCAGGAAAATTCCCCACCTCATTTTCCTACCGATCAATCATTCTTTATTTGGAATTGCAGGATACCGTCTCCAGCTCCATTCTCAGGGGGGAGGGAGAGAGAGAGAGAGGGAGTTTTGGCTTCATGCAAGGAAAGCAGCAGAAGCAGCAGAAGTCTTTCTTCCTCTCCCCCAAACTCTGCCAGAAATGAGTCTTTGTGAGACTTCTTGTGCCGGAGCAGCTTCTTGGAGCAGGATGCCTTGCAGGGTCCCAAAGACTCATTTCTGGCAGAGTTTGGGGAGAGAAAGAAAGACTTTTGCTGCTTTCCTTGCATGCAGACAAAAGCAGAAGAAGAAAGAAGCTGAAAGAAGCAGCCTGGTGGCCAGGCGAGGTGTGTGGGGCAAGTGAGGCAAGTTCCCCCTTCTGCTCTTTCTTTCCTCCCCTCACTACCTTGTGTTGTTCGTAATGCAAGTGATGCAAACTTTGTGTTCCTGCAGGCCATGTGGGCAGCGCAGCCTTGTGTTCCTGCGCAGCCTGGATTAATTGCTTTGGGGGTGACATTTCTCTGCAAACCACCAAAATTTTCCCATGGACCACCAGTGGTCCCAGGCCCACTGGTTGGCGACCACTGAACTAGAAGACCTCCAAGATCCCTTCTAGCTCTATGATTCTATGAATTTTAAAAGATGTCACATTCCATTTCCTCTGGAAAGAGCAACAGAGAAAAAAATGTTGGTTATTCCTTATAGTGCATGATGCATTATTTCAGAGTTTCACACAGTTAATTGGACATCTAAAGAGCTGCTAAAATCTTCCTCCAGCAAAGAAGAAGGAAATCTTAATTAAATTTGCATGCTTCATTGACAACGACATCCATAAGCAGATGTTTACATGATTTGGCTTCTCATTTCCTGTGGGCATGTGCAAAAGTAGGGCTGCTAGATTTAGGCTGCAAGAAATCAAGATTATTGAAAAGTGATATGGAAAACTTCAGTTCTTTGTTTTCATGTAGTGACCATCTCCAGTTTTGCAGCCTAGATCTGGTGGCTCAACTAAAGCAATTGAGAGGGGATTTCCAGTTAGTAGATTGTTTTAAGGACCACTTCTTAAACACACACACACAAAAGATCAGATTTTAAGATTTAACTGATTTATTGCTAAAAGCCTATCCACATGAATGTTCTCCATGAATGGTCAGCACTTGGTTAAAGCTACATAAGATTCAACTGCAATCAAGTGGATATGGATTTGTTTGGCATGATCTGTTTTTGAGCAAACCATGTTGGCTTCTGGTTACAACTTCGTTTGCTTCTAGGTCATCTTTTCTAGGATCATCCCAGGTATTGATGTCAGGATGATTGGTCTGTAATTTCCTGGATCTGTTTTTTCTTCTTTTTTTTTAAGGTGGGAAACACATCAGCCCTTTCCCACCTCTGCTACTTCCCCAGTGATCCAGGATCTTTGAATGATATAACTCCATCAGGTCCTGGTGATTTGAACTTATCTAGAGTGGACGGGTGTTCTCTTAGCATTTTCTTGCTTATTGTAATTTGTATTCCCAGTCTGTCTTTTATGGTTATGTTTTTGATAGGTTGGGCTGTATTATCTTTTAAGATAGATGCAAAGAAAGAATTAAGTAATTCTGTTTTCTTTCTATTGCTTGTTACTTGTTACATTGACATTTTCTCCCATTAGTGGACTGATTGTTTCTTTGACTTTTTTCTTGGATTTTTACATGTGAAAAAAAATCTTTTTAAGATTATTTTTGACATTTGTTGCAAGTCTTTCTTCAATCTGAGCCTTGGCTTTTTTTTACTTCATCTTTGCAAGTTCAGGCTATTTGCTGATATTCTGCCTTAGTTACGAGTCCCTCTTCAGTTTACTGGATTTCAGTAAATGCATGGACATTATTGTATTTTGTTTTTCAGTTTAACAGAGAGTTTTTTATGTAACCATGCTGTTTTCTTCTTGGATTTCTTGTTTTTCTTTTCAAGTGGTATTAAGCTGGAGTGGGCACTTATATTTTTCAGAGTTTCCCAAGTTTCTTGAGTTGTTTTCCCTTTTAAGATTTTTATCCATGGAATCCTTCCCAGGTGCTGATTAAATCATCTATTTTAAAGTCTAAAACATTGTTTTTATTATGTTCTATTGTTTATGTTTGCATTATATTGAATTCCAATATGATATGGTCACTCTTGCCCAAAGTTCTGGCAACTTCAACACCCTCTATCACTTCTTCTCTGTTAGTAAGAATTAGGTCCAGTATAGCTTTTCCTCTGGTTCCCTCTTCTACCTGATTGTGACAAATGAAAACAAAAAAAAGGTACCCCAGCTGAGAGTAAAAAAATGAAATATTAGCTTGGTTAGATTATACAAAAGTAGTTTGTCTGCAATAATATTGAAGAAGTTCCTTTACTTTAAAATATTGTAGTCTCTGACAATTTGTAATTCACACACACACAAACACACACACAAAGTAGAGCAATAATTGCAGGCCAATATAATCTGAAATGTCCTCTTGCAGCTCCAGGCATAGTTTTACAATCATAAAAGTTTACAATCCTTATAAATTTCAGTGGTCAGTGTAAATAGTCTAATGTAAGCAATAAATGATACTCACCTTTCTCAGGAGTATTCAATATATAGATCATTTAGTTCATAAAGACTGTAATCTTATAAAAATCTTATAAAACGCACATTTGCAAACAGATCTGTACCTAATTCTTAGAGAGAGAAAAGACTCTTGCAAACAGATCTCAACCTAATTCATTTTGCAGTTGTTTCTGTAATATGCAGTTAATGATAAAAAGAACCATGAAATTAATATTGAAGAATTAAAATGGGTATAGTCTATATAGAGAAAAAAGAAAAAATAAACACCAAGTTGCTGTGATTCGTCTCCTCTCTCTTCAGCTTTCAACAAAGGGAACTGCTGACAATTCATGTAACTCAGCAGAACTCAGCAGAATAAACTTTGCATCCAAATAAATGTTTGAATTGCAAGTTTTCTCTTCTCTCCAAGTCCAATTTTTTCCTTTAATCACGTTTTTCCCCTGTGAGTGCAATTCTATGCTTGTTTAGATTTTTTAAAAACCTTTCAAATAAGGAGAGAGGTTATTACATCTTTGCTCTCTATGCTTGCTCAGAGAAGAAAAAAAGAGCCAAAAGAATATGGTATATATTCTGTCATGTAGTCAATGACATTAATTGTCATTTTATCTGGAATTGCACAAGCAAATTCACACCTAACTTGTTCACTGAATATTCTTTCTCTGGGATAAAGAAAAGCAACATCTCATTCTCCTTTTCAAAAACTTGTGGCAACCTATTTCTTCTTGTTAACAATGCAGGTTCTCTATGGAGGAAGAGATTCACACAATTTGATTCAATTTCTTCACTGTTTGATAAACAGGCTTGATATAAATGACCCACTCTTAATGTTATTGACTATTTTCACATCTTTCCAGTAGCAGTTTTAAAATCATAGCTGTTTTTTGCAATCTTGTTCCATCTTACAGAAAACAATATGTTGTTATAGTAACACTTTCTTTTTTATCTAATGACGCAAATATATTTACTGACCCATCAACTAAAGGAGTACCATCTGTACAAAATCATAAACAGAATTTTCAGAACAAGCCAAAAGATTCTAATTAGTTAGTTAAAATACTGTAGAGTAAACATCTTAACCTGTTCTTGTTCCTTCAACGTCCTTAAAATATAAAACTAAGTAGGACTATTTTTCAAAAATCAGTATGGCAAATGGATGCCAGTAATTGCACTTTCTCTCTAATGCTTGTTGACTCACCTATTTGCATCACAATTTTTCATTTATGTTCTCTTGAAATATGAGTACTTTCTTAAATGTCAATTGACATGTCCAATAATGGTACTAGTGAAGAAAGAAATCATTTTGTTGGTGGTGTTCTGTATTTATCACAGCACCACGAGCAGGAAGAAAAATCTGTCTCTATGATTATATTCCATTTCAAACTTTTAGCTATCAATGCTATTACAAAATAGCTGGCTTCTAACAAATTTAAGAATAGGTTGTTTTTAGAATTTAAACATCTTTCAAAATAGGATTGAGATGTCAGCTGCACTTTGAGATGCCCTCTGTGGTATCTAGAAGAAACATTACCACTGTTCCTCATGACTAATAATTGTTCCTTTGGGTTATTTGTCAGAAAATTTTATTTAATGTAGGAGACAGCTATCAAGCATTTCAATTTATTATCTGAGGCTTAGTTTGTCAGCCAATCCATCTCAGAACTGTTAATAATACATTGACCCTTCAGAGAGCTCTCATTTATAGAAATTATAACCACAAGACCTACCCAGTATCATAAATTTAATTGTAGTCATAGTTTTGTGGATAGGAAGAAGTGAAATGGGATTAGGAATCTAATCTATGAAAATGTAGTAATCTAACATTCTATTTTTAAAAAATGTATCTCATTATCGGTTGAGGTGAGATTAGAACAATATACATTGATTTTTCTTTTTAAGAACAATCTTTCTTTTCTTTTTAACTTAGTTGACTGATTGATCTATAGCCTGCCTATACTTTCTCATGTTATCACAAACAGAAATTATAATATTACAATGCTTAATCTATTTAAATCTAAAAACCAGCAGCTGTTCTCTCACATCTGCCTTTATCTCTTGGAAGATGGATGGAATGCAGAGATTCATTCTCTTTCATCTCTTTTTTACAAAAAGTGCCATCTGTTTTCCACAGTCTAAAGTTAATACAATGCCTTGTTGCAGTTGCTAGTCTTTTAAAGATTTTCATTGTCCGAGAACAGCATGACTATATGAAAGACTGTGAAACAATTAGTATCAACCTCATATAAAAGGACAACTTATGATAATTTAATGAATACTCCAGTACTATGATTTTGACTGATGCTGGTGCTGAAAATAAGATTCAGATTTCTTCAGTGATGGGGTTCAAAAATTTTTACTACTAGTTCTGTGGGCATGGCTTGGTGGGCATGGCTTGGTGGGCATGGCAGGGGAAGGATACTGAAAAATCCCATTCCCTCCCCACCCCACTAACCTACTTTCCAAATACACACACCATGCCTCTGCCAAATGATGTATTAAATTCATGTCAAGATTGTGAAAAATTTAGAGCTGTAGTTCAAGGGAATGTCCTGTTATTGGGGAAGATTTGGAGCCTGAGTTGACAATTGAAGATGAACACAGTGAGCCACTGAATAACTAAGCAGAACCTTTTTGAATGTCTACTTCTAACTTTGGTAATTTGGAGAGATTTGTTACTTCATATTCATGGTCTTTTTGATTTTATTCAAAATTAAATAAAAGAAAAGCCCCAGGACTTCTGGTTTCCAGAGATATTAAATTGAAAAAAGGACAATATTCAAAAATTTGGTTGCCCTAAAATTTGTATTATGTACATATATTAATATTAAAGTAATTCATCATCCCCATGGAGCTTTCTATCCAGAAAAATATTGTTAGTCTTTACTTTACAACTGTACATTTACTGACCTTTTGAAGTTACAATGGCAATGAAAACTAACTTTTTCCACATGACCATTGCAGCATCCCTGTGGTTACATGATCTAAATTCAGATGCTTGGCAACTGATTCATATGTATGATGATTTCAGTGTCCTAGGGTCATGCAAACATCTTTTTCCAACCATCTGACAAACAAAGTCAATGGGGAAGCCAGATTCCTTTAACAATTGTGGCAAGAAGGGTCATAAAATTCACTTAACAACTGTCTCACTTAGAAACAGAAATTTTGGGCTCAGTTATAGTCATAAGTTGATAACTACTTGTATTATATAGCCTCTAGTCACATTTTTAAAAAATACTGGAACAGATAAAGGGAATCAATCAAATCAAGTTACTAAGAATTGTTTTCAGAAAAGAAGAAAACAGGAACTCAAAACACCTTGTAAAGTATCATGCTCTCTTATCATGTTAATCAGAACAGAGCTGGAAGGGGCCTGGGAGGAGACTCTATACAATTTCAGACAGGTGACTGTCCAGTCCTTTCCAAAAAAATCTCCAGTGATGAAGGCATGAAGCACCTACAACTTCTGAAGGCAAACTAGTTAATTGTCCTCATTGTTAGGAAGTCTCTCCTTAATTTCAGGTTGCTTCTCTGCTTGATTAGTTTCCATCCATTTTTTTCCTGTCATGCCCTCTGATGCTTTGGAAAATAAGTTGACCCCCTCTTATATGTGGCAGCCCTTCAAGTACTGGAATACTGCTATCATGTCACCCCTAGTCCTTCTTTTCTCTAGACTGGCTATACCCAATTCCTGCAACCATTTCTCCAGGTCCTAACTCATCTTAGTTGCTCTTCTTTGCACTTTTTCCAAAGTCTCAACATCTTTTGTGTAATGTAGTGACCAAAACTGGATGCAGTAATCCAGGTGTAGTCTTCCGAAAGGTTTATAAAGCAGTACTAATATTTCATGTGATTTTGATTCTATGCCTTGTTTATACAACCAAGGATTATATTAGTTTTTTTCGCTGTTGCCGCATACTACCAGCTCATGTTTAAGTGATCGTCCACTAGGACTCAAAAGTCCCTCTGAAGTTACTGTTTTTGAGCCAGGTTTCACCTAAACTGCACTTGTACCTTTGGTTTTTCCTGCCTAGTGTAAAACCTTGTTTTTCTCCACATTAAATTTCATGTTGTTGGACAGGTCTCATTGTTCAAGTCTGTCAAGATCTTTTTGGATCCAGAGCTTTGCTTCTCTGGTGTTGGCTATTCCTGCCAGCTTAGTGTTATCTGCAGGTTTAATGAGTTTCCCTTCTATTTCCTCATCTAATTGATTTATGAAGATATTGAGTAAGATGGAACCTTGTGATACCCCACTGCTTCCTTCCTTCCATGTAGGTGTAGTACCATTAAGGGAAATAAGCATCTGGGTACCAGAAGGTTCTATCTTAAGTCCAGTACTCTTCGATATCTTTATAAATGACTTAGATGAGGAAATAAATGGAAACTCATCCAAATCTTCTTTCCTCTTTTTTTTTCATTCTCTTCTGGATGTGCCATAACTACAACCTCATTTTTGTACCAATTCATGTAGAGGAGTTTTATTTCTACATGGACTTAAAAAACTCACAGCAACATGATGGAACTAGGAGAGGCAAATCACATATACATCTATTTTTATGGCTTCCTTTAGCCCTAAAGCAGAAATGTTTCTTTGGACCTGCTCTAAAATGTATAGTATCCTCATTGCCAACACATTTCTGGGCAAAATTAATCATCTGACTTCCTGACACTGAAATTGAATCACAAATTATGCTGAATTCTTAAACTTTAAACATGAAAAAAATTACTTTAGTTTTGGTTGATATTTTCAGGATATTGATGCTGGGCAGGGGAGAAGGATAAAAGTAAATTCTGAAGCAAAATCACACAAAAACTGAAAATGCTACTGCAAGAATAGATTTTTTTGAAGAGTTCAGCTTATGACTATAAAATCTGGACTGCAGGTTGAAGGAGAAGAATAAATCTAATATCATGTGATGCATTATTCATTTGTTGCTTGACCTATTTTAGAATGGCAATCATCATGGGTCCAAATTTTTTACACTCCAATAAGCTCAGTAGAATTCTGGAGTTTATTACCTGCTGAGGTTTTAGCCTATGAAACATGTAAAATTTAAAATGGTGCAACAGGAAAAAAAATGAGGGTGTTTTGTTCTCTAAAACAGAAAAAGGATGACCTCATTTTCAAAATGCTAATGAAATGAAGGGACAAATGCTCAATATGATTCAAAGTTATATTAGACTATAATAATCTTGAGTGGGTTTTAATGTTTAAGAAAACTTTCAAAGCACCAAGGCAGATATTTCTTCTGAGAGTCTCCAAAGATCTATATGTGCTTGAATTGCATCCATTTTTTATCAGCGAGGTCCCCATCACCCAAAGGTACACATTTTCCTTTTGTTCTAAGATTAATTAATAAAACTTTTGTCAACAGGCATGTAGTCAAGCATCCCATTCTTAGGTGTAGTACAATAGTACAATTGCATATGGTGAAGAGAAGCAATAATTTTCTTTGCTTTAGAGAGAATGAAGATGAGCCATAGCTTGTTGATTTTTCTCCTCCTCCATTTTTGTTCCTGTCAAACAAATGCTCACATACTTCAAAAATCTCTAAAATCAATTATGAGATGATAATGAGACTTTCCCTATATGTTCATTCAGCAAGAAACATGAGCAAACCTATTTGAGGTTTCAGGAAAAAAATTAAAGATAAAGATTATTTCCTTGTTCCAACTGTTTTATAAGCTGATTGCTTAGTTCTAAATCTTGCAACAGCAACATTTTACAGTAACACCAGTCAGATTTATTTTCTTATTCTAGAAAAAAAAAGTGAAAAAGAGGAGTGCTTCCCTACCCCAGCCTCTTTTCCTGGCCTGTGGCCCTTGCTACTGATGTGATACTTTTATTTAATGAGTCAGAGAAGTATAGAATTAGAGGTCATCTCTTTCCAAAGGAAAAATCCAAATCCAACAACCACAGTAAAAGAGATTCCATTCCCTTGTTTTAATGTCAATTTGCTCTTACTGCAGGTAGTCCTTGAGTTACAACTACAATTGAGCCCAAAATTTATGTTGCTAAGTGAAACATTTGTTAAGTGAGTTTGTCCCATTTTATGATTTTTCTTGCCACATTTGTTAAGCAAATCACTGCAGTTGTTAAATTAGTAATACTGTTGTTAAGTGAATCTGGTTTCCCCATTGACTTTGCTTGTCAGAAGATCGCAAAAGGGAATCACATGACCCCGGGACATTGTGACCATAATAAATATGAGCATTCAAATGTAAATCATGTGACTTTTTGTTAAGTTTGCATGAAGAGACAGACACGGAGTGCTTCAAGCTCTTTGTTTATTAGTGACTTCAGCTCAGAACGAACCCACTTTGGCTGGGCTGCGGCTGCTACTTATAGCCAGCAGCCGCAGTTGCCAGCCAATCAGAGTGCAGGGTTTTCCCGCACTTTTTAAACCAATCATTTCTTACATTTTACAAGAACAGTTCAAACTAAACCAATGACTTTAAACCTGCATACATAACACTTTTATTTTTGGTTTTATGCATTTTTGTAGAAATATAGAAATTATATTACATATAATGCAACTCCACCTTCTCTTTTATTAGATCTCTTTCTTTTGAACAGTTTATATTAGTGGTTCCCAAAGTGGGCAGTACCACCCCCTGGGGGGGGGATGCCTTAGGGGGGCGCTAAGAGGCGGCAGGAGGGCATTCGAGGTGCTGGCCCTGCAGGTTCACTCATTGACTGTAGTACCGCTCTGGAGCTGGCGCCTCCAATGTGGAAGTGGTGGCACATTACGTGCTGCTGCGGCCACGTTTGATGCAGCACCCCCCTGCCACTCTTAGTGCCCTTCTCCCGGCCCACTTGGGGATGCTAAGAGGTGGCAGGGGGGCGTTTGAGGTGCCGGCCCTGCAGGTTCACCCATTGACTGTAGTAACGCTCCGGAGCCAGCGGCTCCAATGCGGAAGCGATAGCACGTTATGTGCCGCTGCGGCCATGTTCAATGCGCCGCCCCCTGCCACCTCTTAGTGTCCCCAAGGGGCCGGCAGAGGGGTGCTAAGAGGTGGCAGGGGAGCATTCGAGGCGCTGGCCAGCCCTGCAGTTTCACCCATTGAGGTGCCGGCTCCGGAACGGTGCTAAAGTCAATGGGTGGGACTTCCGGTGACGTCACGCCATGGCGAGGTAGGGGAATCTTGATCTCTTCTCCTATCTCGGGTATTCTGTCCATGGATAGCCATTCGTAGCAGGGCTGATTCTCGATTTGAACACCTCAACGAGGAGGGACACTCGGAACCCGGTTGGGAGTTGCGATCCCAGGGGTAAGGAAGAGTGCCTGAAGTTCGGGACAGAAGAAGCCAGCTCCCCATGTGAGAGCTGACCCAAAGACAAGACGGTTCACATTAGAAGGGAGCAGAAAGGAAATATTGGACCCAGATTGGATAAGTATTGCAATTGAGTTTGGTGGCGGACTATAAAATGAACTGGTGATAACAGCCTAAAGCGGAAAGGGGGGAAGGTGGAACGTAGCGGCAGAGACTTAGCTATTAACCCCAGTGTGTATTAAAAGCGGAAAGGCGAGAGATTGTGTTGAAGTGAAGAAAGAAAGAAATAAGAGGGAATTGTGATTAGAAACTGTGGTCTCCAAAATCTGGACGGGAGCCTGTGCGGCTGAGAATGTTGGTTAGACAAGAGGAGTTTAAGGGTAAACCCAAAAGTGAACTGAGGAGTGACAGAGTGGTAGTGGAGTCAGCCATTAAGAGTGGAAGATCTCCGGATATTTGGAACGGACACTATTAGAACTGCAAAACTAGAACTGTAAAATAGCACTCTGAGAGTATTACTTCCCACGAAAACTACAATTGCAATCTTGAAAGTGAGTGGTAGAAAGGGAGTGCTAACAATAGGAAAAGTGACTGAATTGACAGTGCTTCCGGCAGTTTGAAAGATCGAAAAGACTGAGAGGACCCTAATGCTAACATTAACGCTGGAAGAGATCGGAGGAATGACAGAGTGATTTGGGAGGTGGACATTGAGAGTGACTGAATGATTAGTACCTTGAACAACTACAACCAGAACTGTAAAAATCTTCATATTAATAATATTTAAGTTATAGATTTATATTGAAATTTATTTATATGATATTTATTTATTTATTTATTTATTTATTTATTTTATTGGACTTATATATGCACCCATCTCTGAAGACTCAGGGCGGCTCACAGCTAAAAACATACATTTACAATAAATAGCTAAAAAAGAATTAAACAAGTACAAAGCTCAATAATACCAAATTTAAAATATTAAAAACTACCCCACCCCCCCCCCGAGAGGCAGTCACAGCCCAGTTTGGTCAGATAGCCAGGTCTTCAAATTGTGGCGGAAGGTGCGGAGGTCAGGGGCCAGACGGAGGTCCAGAGGCAGCTGGTTCCACAGGTTGGGGACCGCCACAGAATAGGCTCATCACCGGGGGACCGCCAGCCGACATTGGCTTGCCGATGGGACCCCAAGGAGTCCCTACCTGTGTGCCCGCACAGGGCGGTTGGCACTCGATATCGGCAGGAGTCGCTCCCTTAAATATTGTGGACCCATGTCGTGTAGGACTTTGAATGTTAAAACCAAAACCTTGAATCTCACCCGGAGTGCAACCGGCAACCAATGCAGGCCGTGCAGGAGGGGGTAATATGGGAGAATTGGGTAACTCCCATCACCACCTGCGTGGCCGCATTCTGCACCAGCTGCAGTGTCCGGATGGTATGCAAGGGCAGTCCTAAATAGAGAGCTTTGCAGTAGTCGAGTTGGGAAGTGACAAGGGCATGAGTGACTGTATGCAGGGCACCTCGGTCCAGAAACGGGTGAAGCTAGTGAACCACCCAGACCTGGGCAAAGGCCCCCCTGGCAACGGCCCTCACCTGCTCCTCCAACTGGAGCCGTGCATCCAGGAGGACCCCCAGGTTCCGCGCCCTATCCACAGGGGGCAACCCCACTCCCTCTATGGTCAACGGTGGACATTCCTGACTGGACCGAGATGCCGGTATGTACAGCCACTCAGTCTTGCCCGGGTTGAGCCGAAGCATGTTTCCGTCCATCCAGATCCGTACTGCATCCAGACAGCGAGTCATCACGGAGAGGGCATCACTGATCTGGTTTGGGGTGGAGATGTATAACTGGGTATCATGAGCAAATTAAAAGAGGCGATTCAAAAACAAAAGAGTAATAAAACACCGGGCCCAGATGGATTCCCAAATGAACTGTACAAAAATCTAGGAGAAATATTAGATAACATGTTGCTAGAAGTCTGCAATGAGGTACTATTGAAGGCCAAATTACCAAAATCTTGGAAAGAAGCATATATAACTCTCATCCCTAAAGAAGATGCAAATATAAGCCAAATTAAAAACTATAGGCCAATATCACTCCTGAATACAGACTATAAAATTTTCATGACAGTTATAGCACAAAGAATAAAAAGAATACTTAGTGAAAAAATTAACACCGACCAAAATGGATTCTTACCCACAAGGCAGATCAGATACAACATAAGAACAGTGATAGATATACAAGAATACAATGAGAACCATCCGGGGGACCAAGTGGCATTGGTTTTTTTAGACGCTCAAAAAGTCTTCGACAATCTAAATTGGGATTTTATGAAAAGACAGATTAACATGATGAATTTTGGGAGTAATTTTGAAAAAATGCTCAATGCGACTTACGACAACCAGAAGGCGAATGTATTGATAAATGGTGAGACCACCAAAGCATTTAAAATAGAGAAAGGAGTCAGAAAGGGCTGCCCATTGTCACCTCTGCTGTTTATTACAATATTAGAAACATTGTTAGATAGAATTAGACGGAACAGGGATATAAAAGGAACTAAAATCAAAAATCAGGAATACAAATTACAGGCATTCGCTGATGATACGGTATTTGTCATAGAAGAACCAATGGAGACAGGACCGATACTAATGCAAGAAATAAACAAATTTGGTAAACTAGCGGGACTGAAGGTTAATAAGGGGAAAACCAAAATGTTAGTTAAAAATATAACGAGCAGTAAACAAAAAAATTGGAAGAGATAATGGGACTACAAATAGTAAATAAAATTAAATACTTAGGGATTTGGATAAGGGCCAGAACAATAATGCTATGGGAAGACAACTATATTAAAATTCTGAAACAAATTGAAAAGGATTTGGAAAATGGGAATAAAATGCAAATCTCACTATTAGGTAGAATAGCAATGATCAAAATGAATATATTACCCAAAATTACCCAAAATTCTCTATTTATTTCAGACAATCCCAATACTGACAAAAAATTTTTATGGAATTGGATAAAATGGTGATGACATTTATATGGGCAGGGGAAAAAGCGAGAATAAAAAAGAAGTATTTACAGGATAATAAAGGCAGAGGTGGCTTTGGGCTCCCCGATTGGGAGACTTATTATAGAGTGACTATACTGGTATGGATAAGAGACTGGATTAAATTGGGAAATAAAAGAATTCTAACATTAGAAGGCTATGACTTACAGACAGGGTGGCATTCATTTTTGTGGAATTTGACCAACAAAAAGCAGATGTATTTTACCAGACACATAGTGCACAAATCTCTGATTAAAAATTGGTCCAATATTAGGAAGAAATATTACACTAAAATCCCAAGATGGTTCTCAACGATGGAGGCAACGTTTCATCCCAACACAATGGACCTGAATAAAAAACTTAAATACTATCAAATTTTAGACAGTGAGGGAAGACTAAAAACGAGACAGGAATTGGAAGCACAAGCAATAAAGATAGACAACTGGTCCTACTTACAAATTAAAATGAGGTATAACAAAGATATAAAGGATTATGGAATTGAGACAAAAAGCACACAATTGGATAAATTACTTATGGGTTCAGAGGAAAAATTGATATCTAAATTATATAATTTTTTATTAGAACAGGAATTGACAGGGCAACTAGTGAAGGGACCAATGATGGCATGGGAAAAAAATATTGGACATAGTATGGATCTGAATGAGTGGGAAGAAATTTGGCAGAAAAATTTGACATATACAAAATTGGTGGCATATAAGGAAAACCAATACAAAATGATGTATAGGTGGCATTTGGCACCTTCTAGACTAGCGAAGTTATATCCAGCAGCAAATCCAAATTGTTGGAAGTGTAAATATAAAATTGGTACATACTTCCACCTCTGGTGGGCATGCCCTAAAATAAAGAAATACTGGATAGAAATAAAAAATGGATAGAGGAAATTACAAAATGTGAGCTGGAATGGAGACCGGAACTGTTCCTTCTGGGAATGATTAAAGGAAATTACCCCCCCAAAGACAAATACTTGATTACACACTTATTAACAGCCGCACGAGTTTCATTAGCACAAAAATGGAAAGAACCTACTATACCACCTTTACATATTACTATTCGGAAAACATATGAATGTATGGAAATGGAGAGATTAACACTTAAATTAAATGAAAAAGATGATTCAGAGTACTATAAGATATGGGACAAGTGGTATAACTGGGTGGAACAAAATGTAAAAAGACCACTGAAGAAAAAAGGAACCTGGGAGACGCAGGATACTTAATTGGAGGCCCGGATGTTATAGTTAACGCCCCTCAACATACAGTGAATATGAAGGTTACATAGAATAGTTAAAGCTACAACCTAAGCCAAACAAATAGGAAAAACTGGTAATCAACATATTTATATATAATCTACTTTTATGGCAAAAGTTTATATCCAATTTGATATCCAAACTAAATGAAGAAAGCGCTTTGCACATTGTTTTGTATTTGTGTTATGTGTATTTGTATGATTGTGTGTTTTTTTAACATTTTGTAAATAAAGTTTTTAAATTAAAAAAAAATAAAGTCAATGGGTGAACCTGCAGGGCTGGCCGGCGCCTCGAACGTCCCCCTGTCGCCTCTTAGAGCCCCTCTGCTGGCCCCCTTGGGGATGCTAAGTGGCGGCAGGAGGGCGTTCAAGGCACCGGCCCTGCAGCTCACCCCATTGACTGTTGTACTGCACCAGAGCCAGCGCCTAAATGGGTGAACCTGCAGGGCTGACTGGTGCCTCGAACCCCCCCTGCCGCCTCATAGCGCCCCTCTGCCAGCCCTTTGGGGATGCTAAGAGGTGGCAGGGGGCTGCAAGTTGAACATGGCAGCACATTGGGAAAAGCTGCCACCATCGCTTTCCCAAAGTGCCGCTGCTGTCGCATTCTGTCTTTCTGTCTGTCTGTCTGTCTGTCCGTCCATCCGTCCATCCATCCAAAAGGTCTGTCTGTTTGCCTGCCTGCCTGCCTTCCTGCCTATCTACCTGTCTGTCTTTCTGTCTACCTACCTACCTATCTACCAATACAGATCTATCTATCTATCTACCTATCCATACATACATCCAAAAGGTCTGTCTGTCTTCCTTCCTGTCTGTCTGTCTGCCTGCCTGCCTACCTACCTACCTACCTACCTACCAATATAGATCGATATATTGATCTATCTATCTATCTATCTATCTATCTATCTATCTATCTATCTACCTACCTACCAATATACCTATCTATCTATCTGCTTGCCTGCCTGCCTGCCTCCCTCTCCCTCTCTCTCTCCATCCATCCATCCATCCATGTTCGAAGCGCTGGCCCCTCAGGCACATTGGGAAAGTAGAGCAAAGCCAGTCTGGGAGGGAGGGAGGGAGGGAGGGAAAGAGAGAGAAAGAGAGAAAGAGAGAGAGAGACCTGATGCATCAGATTAAATGATGCCTACTTTAGACTGAGGCCCTTTTCCACATTGAAGCATCTTTGCCAGCACATTGAAACTTCTTTGGCTTCTACTAAAGGTTTTGTGGACAAAACATGGTCAAGACTATCAGGAAGCTCTCACATTTTGTTGAGGCTTTAGTAAGGTGACCAGATTTTAACATTGGTAAAGCAGGACACTATTGACCAGGGGGGGGGGTTTCTTGATTAAAAATTTGGTAAAAATTTGCATTAATTTGCATTAATTTGCATTAATTATAAAATTAACAAAAATAATATGAAACTCATATCCTGGCAAAATAGCCACATGGCCTTAAATCCGCCACTTAACACCTTTCCACCACATAATAAAGTCTCCGCTACCTGTTTCTAGCTCACCAAAGCCGACGTCGCTCCTCCTCTGTCATGAAATTCAGGGGTTAAAGTCACAAGCATGTGCTAGGTTAGGATTGGGGTGGGGGGAGGTGTCCATGGGTGCAGATCTCCATTTAGCCACCAAGCTACCAGAGACCTCTCTCGGGTTCTGCTCGAATAGAAGTTGATTCCCAAACCAGCCTGTAATCCATGGATCCTGCAAACCAGGTGGTTTGGTTGAGGGGAAAACCCCCATGGATTGGGTGAGGGTGCCATCAGCGGGAGAGGGTGCCATGAGGGATTCGTTGCTGGAGGTGCCTAAATCAGTTTCCCCCTGGTAGCCACGTGTCTCACCCTGGAGCCCAATCCCAGGCAGCTCCCTTGTCTTTCCTGCACAGTTACACACTGCTCCAGGGCGAGCAAAGAGGAAAGTCAGGCGTGCCTGCGATCCTGAGCTGCCTCACCCCCTCATCTCATCCTGCGCAGTCCATTTACACCCGTTCAGCTAGAGAGAGAGAGAGAGAGAGAGAGAGAGAGAGTGAGTCTTCTCCCTGCCCAGTGCGTCCTTCCTAACCCCCCAGTCCCCACACAGGGCTCGCCTACTTACCGAAGTGGCCGAGGGACTCAAAGAGCAGCTCGAAGTTGCGAGCCATGACTGGGGACATGCGGTGGTGTGCGAGGCAGACAGAGTCCCATGGCAAGTTCCCTCCTCCTGCTCCACCAGAGCCCACCTGTCGGGAAGGGGCATCACCTTCACCCTTCCCATCCAATGGACCCTTCAGCTGGGCGAGTGGGCTGTGATATCCTGAACCCTGGCAGTGCAGGGGGCGCCCCTCCCCATGGGTGCTCGCCGGCCGCAACCCCACCTCTTCTTCCCGTGCAGCCTCCGCTGCCCACCGCTAGTCCCATCCTTTCCATCAGAAGTGACCCTTGCAGGGATTCGACCCTTGAGAAGGAGCGGTGGGGGCTGGGAAGTTAAGCCAAGCAGCTTTCCAAGAAATGCCATCCCTCCCTAATGCTTTCACCAGCCCAAGCGCAGGTGTGGGGGAGAGAAAGCGTGGTGCATCATGCGAAGTAGGCCTCTGCGGTCACGTGTTCCGAATTCTGTGCCTGAAAGAAGGCCCAGGGAAAACTTTTGGAATCCTGGGGATTCCATTACTTGGACCGTATTCTTTCTAATAGATGAGACCGCGGACTCATAAAGTTTGAAAGAGCTGCTTTCACCCTAAGTAAAGCGAAGTAAGTACCTGATAATCTGCTTAAAATTGGGACTTTTTAAAAATGCAGCGGGACGCGGGACAAATTGTTAAAACTCGGGACTGTCCCACCAAAAGCAGGACGTCTGGTCACCTTAGGCTTTAAACAGGATACATTGGACCAGTTCTCCACCCTAAAAATTACTTTTCCCCAATGTATTACAGTGCCAATTCTGAAGAAGGCAAAACCAAAATGTACTGGTAAATTACAAGGAGAACACACACACACTCCCTTCTAACCCTGCTGGAGCAGGTGATTGGACTAGAGTAGATATCTCATTATCTTTCTCCCTCCCTCCTTTATTTCTTTTTCTTTCTGTCCCTTCCTTCCATCCCCCCTTCTTTGTCCCTTTTTCTTTCTTTCCCTTTTATCTTTCTTTTCTTCCTCTCTCTCTCTCTCTCTTTTCTCTCTCTCTTTACCTCTCTCAGGCTCACCTCTTTAGACCAGGGGTCACCAAACTTTTGGACCTCAGGGACCATAATTTTAAATCCCGGAGACCACTAATATGAATTTTGACTGACGGTGGCTTTCTGGCGTTGGTGGGAGAGAGAGTCTGATCAACCTCTCTCTCTCCCTCTCTCTCTCACACACAGGGAGGGGTGGGATTTAGACCCCTGATCTAAAGCTGTCAAAACTCTAAAAACAGGCCAAGTAGCTCTGGGGAGGCCAGTCATAAATTAGAACACTTGCTAAACCACCGGCCATTAAGTGAGGACCACTTGTATTTGGTTTGCCAGTCATCTGGCCACGCCCACCCAGTCACGTGACCAGCAAGCCACACCCTCGAATTAGGCCATGCCCACATAAATTTGAATCCCACCCCTGGGTGGAGGGTATTGAGGATGAGTTTGTGGCACCAAGGGGGCAGTGGACTTAAAAAGTTTGGGAACCACTGGTTTATATCTTTCCAGCAGTACATTCCAGTCATGAGTTTCATCCCGTCAGGTTTCGCTAATGGCAACTATATCACATTTACCCTCACTCCCTACTTCCTTGTTTGGTTTGTTGTCTTGGGGTTTATGCTTGGGATTTTATCCTAAAAATTGGTCATCCTAAAGAGTGATCACTCTTGGGAGTGGTGCGGTGGCCTAGAGGTGGAGCTCTCACCTCACAATCAGGAGGCTATGAGTTTGATCCTAGGTAGAGGCAGATATTTCTCTCTCTGAGTGCTCTGAGAATACATCTGGTGAACAAAACTCCTCATTGGCAACAGGAAGGGCATCTGGCCATTAGAACACTCTGCTAGTTCCATTCAGTTGCCTAGACTCTACCCCACAAGGGATTATGGGGTCATTAAAGTGCCTTGGTGGTGCAGGCTGTTAATAGCCTAGCAGTTAGTTCCAGCTGCCTGTAATTATTGCAGGCTCGAATCCCACCAGGCTCAAGGTTGACTCAGCCTTCCATCCTCTCGGGGTAGGTAAACTGAGGACCCAAGATTGTTGGGGGCAATAAGCTGACTTTGTAAAAATGCTGCTTAGTAATAAGCAGGCATATACAATGGAAGGAAGGCATTGGGTTGTATCCCAAAAACTGTAAGCCGCCCTGAGTCTCCGGAGAAGGGCGGGATATAAATATGAATTTAAAAAAAATGATGATGAAGGTTGGTCATTCCCCCCCCTCAGTTTTAGTTTAAAGATTTTTCTTCCTTTCTGTCACTCCATACCTCCTTCTTTGGTTAGTTGTCTTGGCATTTATGGATGCAATTAAAGCCCTTTGGGTAAGCTGAGGGAAAAAAAACAACTACTTCATAAATGCATGGTACAACATAGGAGAACAAAGACATCAGGACTAGATTCAGCAGTCCACCTGCATTTAAAAGACACAGGCCACTCTTTTGAAAATTTTGGACAGAGAGGATTGCTGGTTAGAAAGAGGGGTTAAAGAGGCCAACTATGTCAAAATTGAACAGCCCTCTCTCAACAGAGGGGGAGGGATACATTATCATCTATCTTCAATCTACAACACAGTCCTTTCAACAGTTCCCAGAAGGCTCCACACCAATTTTCACCACTCAGATGATGCTGATGACCCAGATAAACCTTTAAGGATCCGCTAAAAGAATGCAAATGACCAGCTGACTATAAGGAGTATAAATCCTTCCCTTCCCTACCATCAGAGCTGAAGAAGCTTCTTGGATGAGAAGTGAAACGTCTTCAAAGAAAAACCAGAAAGTCCAGTTGCCTCTTGAAAAAAAGCAGCTTTGAAACAACCATGACCTGGATATCTCCATAGAGAGATATTCCTCCCAATTGTTGTGATGCGCAGCCCATCCATTGCCAGAAGCCCTTTAGATCAGGATCTTGGCAGCAACATCCTTTAAGCCACTGTTTATTTTTAAGATACTTTGCTCCCTCATTGAATATTGACTTTTTATTGGAAATACAGATGAAAATGCCACTTGTGCTCCTTACTTCTTAAGTTTCTTGCTGAGGTGCTCATAGTTTTTTGATTTTTTTCAGGTTTATGGTTGTGTCATTGTGCCCACATGAAAGAGAATAAAGGGGTAATAATCTGTGAGCTTGATTATTTTGGTAAGACTCTCAGCCACGTCTTTTATTTTTGCTCCAGGAAACACCATACTTCCCTGTGTGGTCTACAGAATGCGGTTTCTTTTCTCCTGAGAAGTGAATCTCCTATCACCAGCACTCACCCTTTTTCCTGGGGAACTATGGGCTATTTTTCTTCCTGTCACAGGAATGCTCAATGATGTCCTTCCAGATGTCTGGATACTTTCTTGCAGGAGGAGGATATGAAATGGATTGTTCAGCTCCAGTGGGGCTGCACTGGACTGGTCTTAACTAGATAACAGTGACATTGCTCTTGGCTGTTGTTTTCTTCTATGAGTGACATATTCCATTGGTCTATGTCTAAAGTTCATGTATCACAAAGGAAAATCTAAAGGATATAATTGGGATAGTGAAATTTTTAAATGCAACTTAATGTAAAGGATAGGAAAAAAGGGGTAATATTTTTATTAAATTGCTGGTATTTTTTTAACAAAAAAAACTTGTAACACACCTTAAGAACTACCAACCAGAAGAATGGCCCTTTGAAGGGTTTTTTAAAAAGACTAACCTAGGAAATGACAACTCATAAGTAAATTAGTATTTAGAGAGATAAAATATTAAGTCTGTACAACAGGATACATAGTTTGCACCCAAAGAACTGCAGGCAGTTATGGCATCCAGATCTATATCAAAGATGTATCCAGTGGTGGGATTCAGCTGGTTTGCATTGGTTCAGTAGAACTGGTATCCATTTTTTTTGTTCACAGAAACGGGAAATGGAGCGGCCTATGCGAGGAAGGAAGCTGCTTTCCTCTTTCTTCTACCTACTGCTCCTCCTTTCCTTGTGCCAGCCACTCTATTTTCCATTTCTCTATTGCAGTGCAGCACCAAGGATCCATTTTGATAATGGGAGGGTGGGGATTTAACAATAGGTTTGCCTAAGGTCAGGTTGGACATTGCGGGAGGCTCACCTAGCATCTGTGGTAAAGCTGGAGGACGGGAATGGGTCATGCCTCCCATGACAGCCAATCTGATGCTGGGCAAACCGGTGTTAAATTATTGGAATCCCACCACTGTATTCTTAAACACATCTTAATATAAAAAGAAGGAAAATGGTTGAGTAAATTATACTCACTGGTTGAGTAAATTATATTCACTTTATTAAATTTGTCCTGATATTTGACTCTTGGCATTCCTCTGATAAGAATGGCAGGTCTTTCTAAAGAATCGTCAAATAGATTTATAAATAAACTGTATTACACTTTGATGTGGGGAGGTGGCAGGCAGAGTTCTTTAAACTTAAGAAATGCATGGATGACATCATCCAACATGTTAGAATTTAGAATTTGATAAGATCCTTCATTAAAAGCACCTAATCAAATAAAATAATCATAGATTAAGTGAACATATTATCTTATATACCTATAATTAATTGAAAAACAGAAGGCAGACATTTCTTGGCAGCCTCCAAAGTGGAGAAAAGGAAATAGTGGAGTTCTGAAAATTCTGCATTGTGATGCATAATGTCAAAATTGTTCAATTTGTTATGCTTGACAAATACTATTAGCACAATGTGTTCTTGCTGGGAAAAAAGACCAATTTTTGATGGGGTTCATTAGGAAACATTGAAAGTACAATTGACAATATCAGTTTGATTTTATAGAAAGTTATGTGTTGGTCATTTCCACAATAACATTGATTTTTAAAAATATTTTTATTGACTTTTATGGTCAAAGATCAAAACATATGAACCAACACAAGCATACATTAAAAAACAAAGCAAAATATACATAACATGCAAACTATCAAGACTGCTAGACAATTAAATGCCTACATGGAATAGCAATTGCACCTAATTAAGAAACATTCTGGAGATGTTTGATAATCTACCAGATAAAAGGAAGAAATAATTTCTTTTGATTTTTTTTATGACTGACACAAAATATGCTTTATTACTTCATTTCACCATGCCATCTAAAGGGGGGATCACAGGAGAACATGGGAAATTGTCTCTTTCCTCTAATGGACATGGGCATTCCAACCCCCTATATATAAGAATGTAGTAATTCTATGAGTTTGCAGAGTTTTACAAGAGAAACAGTCAAATTCATGGACAATATGACCATTAGACTCATTATCCATAGCAGTTATATTTTCTTTCTTGCACAAAAGTGGCAAGTGATTAGGAAGAACAAGTAGGAGTTTGTGATTGCCTTTGTGCACTGCCTGTTAAATTCCCACTGGCAACACTCTATTATGGGAACAAAATGGACATTTTTACTCTAATCCAGAACAACTCTTTTATATTCTTTTGTTTTAAATTTATAACCAACTGAAACACTTTTTTAAAAATAAGATTTTGTATGTCTTTGTCAATCATAGCTTAATCGATTTGCTATTTATTGGACTACGGCAGCTTTCACATGGGAGATTACTATAGAAGTCTGTCTCTTTCACCTCGCACAGAAAATAAAGTATGATTCCACTATCTCTTTAAGAGAAACACTATTTATGGCCATTTTATTTGCATGCATTCCACTTCTCTTTTTAAATTGGGGGGAAGGAAACAGTGTACCCTAAACAATAGCATTGATAGACCTTTGTATAGGATGCTAACATGTCACATATATAGATGAAGACATGACATCTTCTAATCTCATTCAATAAACAGAAGCTCCAAGGAAATCATTGTGACTGATAATTTGGTCCCTTGATTTTATTTCTAAATTTCTAATCAAGAATTTGATCTATAGCTGTTCATAATAAAACAACAACAAACCCTGAATGTGATTATTATGGTAGGTTTCTCCCCCTCAAGCAAAGTGACTGAACATTGAAGTGCTTGCTTTGGACTCAGGGCATGTTTCACTGTTTATAACATTAACCATCTGATAAATATTTGAATAATTTATCATCAAAAATAGAGAGATGCTGATATCATTAATATCTTGTCATAAAGTTTGTAGAATATTAATTCTCAGTTTTGGTAATATTTCTTTGAAAAGATTGCATGGAATGTTTTGCAGAGTGGTCACAGTTTCCAAACTGAAGTAAGAAAATAGGAGGGGGGGGAAGGGTCCAATATTTATATCTCCCCCTCTCCTGCATACTATCACTCATGCCTTCTCCTTTACCCAGTGCTGCAAACTCTTTATATCGCAAGCACTTTCACATCACTTGAATCATCAACACGGATGAGTGCATTGTGTAAAGGCTTTGAAGCTTAAGTGACTCTCTTTTGCCCTTAAAGATCAAGCACTGTATGCACTGAATAAAGAAATGCCACTGAATGTAAGGAAAAAGAAATAATATTAACAGTTTCAGAAAAAATAAGATTATGAAGAAAGCTTAGTGTTGTAATTTTGCTGAAGCAAAACTAGTATGGTCAGTGTGATAGGAAAACATTAGACTTTTAAAAATATGATTAGTATTTCCTCTACCAGGGTGCCATAAGATTTTTTTTTAAAAAGAAACTTGCATAAAAAATTTATTGGTATAGTATGGAGGAACTCAATTTCTAAATATGGGACCAGCAGAGGGGAAAAATGCTGAAATACACTTACACATCAGAATATATGTTGTCTGATAATATTTGTGTATGCAAAATTTCTGAATAATTTCACAATTAGTAATCTTTAGTAACCAAACACAATTGAAAGGCATTAATTCCTGAAGGAGACAGAATTTGTCCTAGAGTTTTATTTAAAAGACTGCAAGAATTTTTTTTTAGAATCCTGGCAGGTAGTAGAAGAAATTGTCAACCCCACAATTCCCCAATAGAATAATTGCAATAATATGAAGAAATCTTCACAAATTCTCATCCAGAGCTTGATTTTGTTTCTTGTAATTTGATACAATTAGTCTAACAGTTTTGGAAATCTTTCATCTTTTTGGGAATTCCAGAAAAACTAAATCTCGCATATTCAGTGTTCAATATCCATGTATCTGTGTTTCTGTATGTATATTTGTGTCTTTGTGCATGTTTTTGTTTGTGCTGTTTCATGTCAGGCTAAAAGCTTTTACCTTAGAAAAGAAAAATGCTAGATAAATGAAAGAACTGAAAATAGAAATGACACATTAACCAGGGTAGTTTAATGTACACAATTTGCTTAAGAAAACATACATCTCATAGGTGGACATAATGGCATATTCCAGATTATTATAATAAAAGCCTCATGACTTATATAGTTTGCAACTTTTTTCCTTCCTAGGAGACAAATGCCCAAATGATGATGTTGTGATATTCATATATGTTCCCTCAAAGCCATAAGAATATCACATGATATTATTACTGAAAGGATCAACCTACTGCATATAATTGGTATCATTTCTATTGCAACATATAGTTTATCATTTTCATCATTTGTGTGGTCATATAGTGTGTGAGGTCATTTTCCTGTGGCTCCCCCCCTGTGAAGAGTATATTTTTAGGTTTTAAAATATGGGTATCAGGGACATGCAGTTCTCATCTTAAATACATACTTTGGTAGAGAAAAAAATCATTGATCAACTAGCCTTCTTCCCATGAGTTACCAATTTGCAAGACTCTCTTTTTCTTTTCACTCACTAAGCTGATATTTTGTTGGAAGCAACAAGGCATCATTAGTGCTGAAAGAAGGCAGGTTGGATCAGTTGTTGATTGTGCATTTCTTTAGAGACCAGAGAAGCAGGAGATATAGGCAATTAATGGTTTATTCATTTATTTTTCTTGCATACACATTTTAAAGCAGTTTTTTTTTCAACCTGGCAATCTGGTAACTGAGCACTTCACACACACACAGATACTATAGAACATATATGTACTGGAGAGAGGGGGAGGGAGGGAGAGAGAAAGAGAGAGAGAAGGAGAGGCTGCCTGTTAAGGCATCCCAAGTCTGAGACCTGACCACACCTGACAGGGTGAGCTCCCATCCTTGCTCCGGGTCCTGCCAAGCTAGCAGTTCAAAAGCATGGAAATGTAAATAGACAAATAGGTACCACTTCAGTGCTAATAGTGAACTGCTCAGTTACCAGGTTGTCAGGTTGAAAAAAAACTGCATTAAAATGTGTATGCAAGAAAAGTCAAATTATATGGAATACCATTGCATAGATACAGGGAAACACACTCAGATCACAGAGATTTGAGGAAGTAGAAAAGTTTACCTGTTTGGATAATGCAATCACCAGAAATGAAGATGGAGAGATTGACATCAAGTGCTGCATTAGAGAAGCAACAGCTATTATCAGAATATGAATAAAATCTTGCTCATGACTATAGTGATCCCAACAGCAATTTATGCCAGTGAGACATTAACAAGCAATAACAAGAGTCTTCACATATTCCAACAATATGTCAATATCTAAAGATTAGCTATTTTGACCATGTTACTAATGAGGAAGTGTTCCAAAAGATTTTCTCCTGCAAACTACATAACATTGTTGCATGCAGACGACTCCAACTTGCAGATCATATTCTCTGGGGAACAATTGGAGATGGACCTTTCCATTGCCAAATGATCAAGAGGACACTCTGAAAATACATGGCAAAGAATGTTCATGGAAGATTTAAAGACTTTAAACATAACATGGGGAAATGCTGAAGTACTCACCCAAGACCAAAAATGCTGGAAATCCCTTGCTCTTGATATGTTACATAGCATTAGAGGTTCTAATGCTAGTAATGCTAAGTTCACAAGCTGGCCTTGAATACAGTACTTTATTATTATTATTATTATTATTATTATTATTATTATTATTATTATTTAAATTTATATCCCGCCTCTCTTCCCCCATCGGGGAACTCGAGGCGGCGTACAACAAGATAAAAAACAGTAGCCTACACAATATAAAATCAAAACTCATTCATATGAACCAGACATACAAGAGGGAAGAACAAGGTCTCAATTCCATGCCCTCCGACAAAGTCAGGTCTTAACAGCTTTGCGGAAAGCAAGTAGATTGGGGATGGTTCTGATCTCCGTAGGGAGCGTACTTCCCAGAATGATGGCTACTCTCAGGACATATTGCCTCAGATTACAGAAGAAGCATTCTTTAACCATCAGATGATAAATGTGAAGAAATCCAGATGGATACAGAAAGTCATATTCTTGAAATGTATGTGGCAATGCTGTCATAAAGACAATTTGAAAATTTTAAACATAATATCAAACAATAAAAAGACCCACAGCAACAGAACATTTTACTAATGAAAACAAATCTATTAATAGTGATGACAATAATCCTGGATGAAGTATATAGCAGCCATTGCAAGGTGAGCCATGAATTTTGGGTCTTAAACATTTTGGAGACGAAAGAGGATTTGTGATGACATGGGATTTGATAAATCACCCTAGTAATTTTCAGGGATCTGTGTATTTTTTTTTCTTTTAAATCCCTTGGCTATTGCTGCAATTAGGTTTGACCAGGGTATCTTTTCTAAAATAATCTCAGTCAAGGAAGATCCTGTACTGTATTGTCATATCAATAGATATGACCACAATAATATCACCAAGAAAAACATAGCCAGTGCTTTCTCTTCATTTTAGTGACATAGAAGAGTAGCACATCCCTCTGTTGCCATGATAACTGTATTTGCACAATGGCCCAATTCCCTTGGAAACAGGTATTTTTTCACCTCCTTCTATAGTGAATGTATCTTTGCTCTTTCCAACAATTGTCACACGGTTACAGGTTTTTATGAAGTATGAATGAGGAGGGGGGCTTTTGGCAGGGAGTGGAAAATCTTCATTTCTGCACTAATTACAACTTTGAAATGTAGGGTGGTCAATTCACCTTTTTTCTGATAGGTGTGGCTGAAGGGAGAGAAGCATATCATCCATTGTTGCCACCCATTGTTTGTGTTTCCAGGTTCACAGCAGGAAAATTTCATACCTTTCAGAAATCGGAAGTTTACAGCATTGCAGCTGTGCTAACAAAGAAATGAAGAATTTTTTTCTTGCCCTCCCACTTTTCGTTGGATTAGTGTTATTTACTTGGAAGGAGAAAGGAAAATAGAACTCCTTTCAAGATATTCGGCAACACAATTCTATGCATAGAAAAAAAATGGGTGAGTCCACATTGATGTAAGTCCTCGACTTACAACCAAGGACTACCTATATCATTGTGAACTCACCCATTTTGTGCCAAGAAAATTTGTTGCTAAGTAAGACATTTGTTAAGTGAGTTTTACCCCATTTTACAACCTTTCCCTCCAAAGTTGTTAAGTAATCATTGCAGTTGTTAAATTAGTAACATGGTTCTTAAGTGAATCTTACTTCCCCATTGACTTTTCTTGTCAGAAAGTCACAAAAAGTGATCACAGGATCCTGGGACATTGCAACCATCATAAATATGAGTCAGTTGCCAAGCTTCTCAATTTCAATCATCTGACCATGGGAATCTGCAATAGTTATAAGTGTGAAAAACTGCCATAAACCCCTTCTTTCAGGACCAGTCACTAAATGAACTTTGTAAGTTCATTTAAGCCAAGGACTACCTAATTTAATTTCATAAAACATGAATACTTTCTTCCTAACTTGAACCCAGCTAAAAGCATTGTAGTAGAGATGCTACAGAAGTTGTGCTAACTCTTAGAATGAAGCGGCAAGGCACTTGTTTAACTAGGTTCACAATTTCATTAAAACTCAGCATTAAATCTTTATGTGCTTAGCTGTGTGGAATATTCTTCAAGGCAAGGGATACCTTGTGATGATTCCAAACTCTAAAGGACATGCCTGAGTCTGCCTTGAACGAAAACCAGTATGTTGATTCTTTCTGTCTATATGTTTAGTCAGTTGTTGAAGGAAGCACACACTATTTACAATGCTAATTGGATTAGTGTTATAGCTACTTTAAGATGCATATGGAGAATAGGCCAAACAAAAGCTATGCCACAAGGTAGTCCAGTACTTCTTCCTTAGATATAATACAATTTTTGTTTCTGGCTTCTAAGTGTTATATTTCAACTGCTTATGTTTATATAGGATAAAGAAAATAGTTCTTTATGAGAATCTGAACCAGTCGCTCATAGTTTTCAACCTTGTGATTTCCCAGAAAGCCATGAACCACTGCAATGAATCTGTTCCAAGCCATTTCTCCATCCTGTTGAGCTTCTTGGTGAATTCATAACATTCTATTATCTTCTTTATCTGTGGTCTGGTGAAGATACCAGCTTTAACTTTGCCTCCAACAGCTGTGGAAAGAGATACTGAAGATACTTGAAAACTGTCAACAATTTGTCTAAAACTATGTCAAATTATTTGATGAGGCCTAACTTGATGTGCAGTGGTGGCATCAGCACCTTCTGAGGGTCTACCAGTGGTTTTCACTTTATGCTGTTCTTTCCTATGGAGAATTTAGTCCGCTGTGGCCAGTCCCTTCTGGGATAGTGCATCTTAGTATCCTGGCTATCCCAGACAAAAAGAAAACAAGGGAACTTTATGAAACCATCTTGGAGGCCTATAAGACATGACACCATTATGAAGTCTCCAATGATCTCCCGGCCATAGTCATCATACTTCAAGGCACCCATCAATATCTTGTCATTAGCATAGGAGATACTTTCAGACTTGCAAAATTATGTTAATGTAACTTTGCAATAAAATAGAATTATTTGATCTGTCTGTCTTTCCTGTCTGAACTACCTCACAAAACTGACAGTGTGCAGATTCTACTATTGTTGTCTTCAGTGTATTTTGGTAACAGAATAACAGAGTTGGAAGGGACCTTGGAGGTCTTCTAGTCCAAGCCTTTGCTCAAACAGAAGACCCTACATCATTTCAGATAAATGACTGTTCAGTCTCTTCTTGAAAGCCTCCAGTGATGAAGCACCCACAACTTCTGAAGGCAAGCTGTTCCACTGTTCGATTGTTCTCATTTCATGAAATTTCTCCTTAGTTCTAGGTTGTTTCTCTCCTTGATTGTTTCTTGTCTTGCTTTCTGGTGCTTTGGAAAATAGATTGATCCCCACCCTTCTCTATGGCAGCTCTTCAAACATTGGAACACTGCTATCTTGTCACTCTTTGTCCTTCTTGTCACTAAACTAGACATACCCAATTTCTGCAACTGTTTTTCATAGGTTTTAGCCTCCAGCCCCCTAATAATCCCCCTAATGATAATCTTATTACATATGATTAGCACTCTAATCATATATAGGTGTCTCTTTACTGATAAACAAATCTGGAACAATCAGAAATAATTCCAAGGCACCTACCTACACCACATTTTTCTGCCTTTTTCTGCATTCCTCTCTAGCTGAACACCACATAAAGTGAACTACTTTTTTGAACTCTTGCCCTACCTTACAAAACTGGATTTTGAAAGCTTTTTTATGATGTACCTGAAAAATTGAGGAATACAAGAGAAAGAACAAATTCTCTTCTGCAGCCCATGTGCAGCATGAAAATAAATATAATTCAATCACTGCATTTGAGAGAGAGAGTGATGTTGCTGTGGTAACTTCAGAAAAATAAAACATCTACTGAAGCATAATCACAATGAAGTTTCCCTCATCTTAGATGTTATTACACTTCACATATAAAAGCAAAATAGAAAAACACACTAAAACTTGGAGAAATAATATTTGATTAACAATAAAAAAGTTTCTTTTAACATATAAAAAGCAAGAATAAAGTCAAGGAAACAATTGTTCTCTAATGAGAGAAGATGGCAAGGAACTGATGGGCATCAGAAACTAATCAGAGCAACTTAATTCTTTTTTTATATATAAATAGATTTTTATTGTGTTTTTCCACAAATACAAATCTCATTCATATTTTTAACAGTGCATTGGCATTGACATATATATATATATATATATATATATATATATATGTAGGTCTTGGTGTATTCGGGTCTTGTCCCGTGTAAGATTGAGAATACCTTGGCAACGTTTCGACGAAATCTCATCCATCATCTTCAGGCTGGTGTCTTCAGCTTCGTTCTCCTGGGAGAAGTGTGTGATCGTGGCTGTTTTTCCCTTTTAAACTCTAGAGTTGGATGTGTTGTTACTTTTTGATTGGTTTGTGGAGTTGATGTATGCAGATTGGATGGCTTTTTCCTGAGACCCTGTGTGGCTGAGGTGCTGGCTGTGTGTCTCTCAGCCTTTGTGTTGTAACGACCTGGGTAATGGGCTGTGTGATGACCTTCTGAGTTCTATTGTTGTGACGTCCTGGGTGTGGTGCTGTAATCTCCTGGGTCATTGTCTGTGTTGTAACCTCCTGATGTTTTGTGTTGTGATCTCCTGAGTTCTGTGATGTAGTATCCTGGGTGGAAGGCTGTGATGTGACATTCTGGGCCTTGGTTTGGCTCGAGTTTGAGGTCTGGCTATGTGTTTATAGCGTGTGTCAGTTTGCTTAGTTTGGGGGTTGGAGGGTGTAGCAGCTGGTGTTGCAGCCATGGTCTGGTTTCTGGATGGTGGATGCCTTTCATCTGTGGCGTGGGCTTGGGTTTGAGTCTGGTGAAGGAGATTGGTGGTGGCATCCTGTTTTATTTTGGGTCCGGTGTTGGTTTTCGTGGCTGGGACTCGTTTGTTGACCAGGGCTAGTTTCCAGATGTCTGGTGGCGGCGGAAGTATCATCCCGTTTATTCATGTTATGGGGGTGTTTCTCTATTTCGATGGCTTCCCTAATTATTCTTTTGTTGAAGTGTTCAGTATTGGAGATAAGTTTGGATCCCTCAAAATCAATTTCATGTCCTGTGGCTTTAAGGTGCTGGAAAAGACCCCGCCTACAAACCTCTAAACACAGACCCCACCACCTATCTGGAGAAAACCACCAAATCCAAAATAAAAGCCTCGCCCATCAGTGAAGAGATCCAACAAAGAATCACCCCCAGAGAAAAATCATCTAGATGCCCTAAGCTCTATGGCCTCCCCAAGATACACAAAGAAGGAACACCACTCAGACCCATAGTCAGCTCCATAGGCTCACCTCTACAGAACCTAGCCAAATTTCTCGCCAAACAACTCCAGCCCTACACAGAATCCATCACCTCACCTACAAAATTCTTTCCACTTCATAGAAACAATAAAGAAACAAAACCTACAACCCAGCGACCTACTTGTGAGCTTCGATGTCATATCCTCTTCACTCAAGTACCTATTAAAGAAGCCTTGACAGCTATCCAAAACAAATACAACCCCCTAAGCACATCCTAGATCTGACCAACCATTGCCTTTCCAACACGTACTTCATCCACAATGGACAAAGATATAAACAGATAGAAGGAGCACCTATGGGATCACCCCTCTCACCCGTCATCGCTAACCTATACATGGAACATTTTGAAACCAATGCTCTAGACAAATCCGAATACAAACCCAAACTCTGGCTTAGATATGTAGATGACACTTTCGTAATTTGGCCACACGGGAAAGAAAAACTGGACAACTTCCTCACACATCTCAACAGCCTACACCCCAAAATACAATTTACCATGGAAACAGAAACCAACAATCAACTTCCGTTCCTGGACGTCCTTATTTACAAAAACCCAACGGCTCCCTAGGACACACCATCTACCAGAAAAGACACACACTAACCGCTACTTAAATGCTCAATCCCATCACCACCCTGCACAGATCAACTCCGTAGCCAAGACCCTCATCTCCAGAACCAAACGCCTAGCTGACAAAGACCACTTGAGAACAGAATTACACACCCTCACTAACGTATTAATGTCCAATGGATTCCAAAGAAGCACAATCACCAACCTAATCCGAAGGGAGACTCCCCCCAAAAACCAAGACACAGAACAGGACAATGGCATCGCCCTCCTCCCTTACATCAAAGGCACCACAGATAAAATCAGCAAAATTCTCCACAAGCACAATATCAGGACAGCCTTTGGCACTGACCAAAATAGCCAACATCTTAAGAAACCCCAAAGACAAGATCCAGCTAGAAAACCAAGGAGTTTACAAAAATACCATGCAAAATTTGCCCAGCCACATACATTGGACAAACCAACAGGAGAATAAATGCACGATCGCAGAAACACAAGAACTCAGTCAGAAAAGAAGAAAAAACTTCCTCCCTTTTCCAGCATCTTAAAGCCACAGGACATGAAATTGATTTTGAGGATCCAAACTTATCTCCAATACTGAACACTTCAACAAAAGAATAATTAGGGAAGCCATCGAAATAGAGAAACACCCCCTAACATGAATAAACGGGATGATACTTCCCGCCTACCAGACATCTGGAAACTAGCCCTGGTCAACAAACGAGTCCCAGCCACGAAACCAACCCGGACCCAAAATAACACAGATGCCACCACCAATCTCCTTCACCAGACTCAAACCCAAGCCCACGCCACAGATGAAAGGCATCCACCATCCAGAAACCAGACCATGGCTGCAACACCAGCTGCTACACCCCCTCCAACCCCAAACTAAGCAAACTGACACACGCTATAAACACATAGCCAGACCTCAAACTCGGAGCCAAACCAAGGCCCAGAATGTCACATCACAGCCTTCCACCCAGGATACTACATCACAGAACTCAGGAGATCACAACACAAAACATCAGGAGGTTACAACACAGACAACGACCCAGGAGATTACAGCACCACACCCAGGACGTCACAACAATAGAACTCAGAAGTCATCACACAGCCCATTACCCAGGTCGTTACAACACAAAGGCTGAGAGACACACAGCCAGCACCTCAGCCACACAGGGTCTCAGGAAAAGCCATCCAATCTGCATACATCAACTCCACAACCAATCCAAAAGTAACAACACATCCAACTCTAGAGTTTAAAAGGGAAAAACAGCCACGATCACACACTTCTCCCAGGAGAACAAGCTGAAGACACCAGCCTGAAGATGACGGATGAGATTTCGTCGAAACGTTGCCAAGGTATTCTCAATCTTACACGGGACAAGACCCGAATACACCTAGACCTACATATATATATATATATATATATATATATATATATTATAGATATATTTGTTTTCAGTAAGAAGTTCACTTCCTCCCAGGAGAACTAAGCTGAAGACACCGCCTGAAGATGACGGATGAGATTTCGTCGAACGCTGCCAGGTATTCTCAATCTTACACGGACAAGACCCGAATACCCAAGACCTACATATATATATATATATATATATATATATATATATATATATATAATATAAATCTTATTATACACATTTTTCTTTATATACATTGCATAATATTCGGAGTTCTCTTTCATTTCTAATGTGAGCATATCTATTTCTGCACATTCCAGTGTTTTATGTATAATTAACTCGTCTGAGGGGATGTTGGGTCCTTTCCACATTTGTGCAAAAGCTATTCTGGCTGCTGTCAGAATATGCAGAATAATGTATTCTATCTTTTTTAGATATTGATCTGTAATTATTCCTAATAGGAAAAGTTCAGTTTGATATTTGGTAATTTCATGTAGCCAATCTTTTATTTTAATCTGGTATTTCCTGTTCTCGGGGCATAGCCACCACATATGATAGAAGGCACCGTCATTTTGTTTACATTTCCAACATTTTGGACTTGTGTTGGGGTATATCTTAGCCAATCTCATTGGGGCCAGGTGTCACTGGTAAAACATTTTGTGTTAAGTTTGCATGAAGAGTCAGATGCGAAGAGCTTCAGTGAAGAGTTTATTCAGTGACTACAGCTTGAATGGACCCGACTTGGCTGGGCTACGGCTGCTTCTTATAGCCAGCAGCCATAGTTGCCAGCCAATCAGAGTGCAGGGTTTCCCCACACTATTTAAACCAATCCTATTTGACATTTTACAAGAACAATTCGAAATAAACCAATAACATTCAAACCTACATACATAACACCCCTCCCCACTAGGTTTAGTCCATACCAAACCCCAACTTATCTAATGTATTCTTTTAAATAGGTGGGGCTCTTGCTTGTAATGCTGAGACCTTCGTGGTTCAGAAGTTTTAACATTCTCACCCAGTGAGAGAGGAAATGTGTCTGCTGACATTTCCCCACTGGGACTTCCTGTGAAAGAAGACCCTGTTTGATTGTTAGAATCTGGTCTCCTCCCAACCCATCTCCAGCCCAATGTCAGCACCCAAGTCAGGTAGTGATGTACAATCCTCTACTTCTAAGGATGGATTTTGGCATTGTGGCAGGCTTTGGAATGGTTCCTGTCGTAATGGCTCGTTACACATGGGGTTGATTCTTGCTTGCTGATTTTCCTCCTCTTCCTCCCCTTCCCCCTTAGAATTGACATCAGGTGAGGAAACTAGAGAGGAACAAGTGCGATGTTACCCTCATGTAACATTTCCAAAACCTCTCTTCGCAGTTTTGCAGGAATAACCACCCTGTTACCCCACAAAATACATCCTCTTAATACAGATAATTCAGTTTGCCTGGACTTAAAAGGTTGGGCAAGGTGAGGTAGATCTTGAAGAGGCCAACCTTTCTTAATCCAGCCTTTCTTAATCCAGCCTCGTGAGATTCAAGGTCTTGGTATTAACATTTAAAGTCCAACAGGGCATGGGTCCATGTTATTTACGGGAACGGCTCCTCCCAATATCTATGCTAACCGCCCTGTAAGGCACACAGGCGGGTCTCCTCGGGTGCTACCGGCGACACAATGTCGCTTGGCGGCGACCCGTGGGAGGCCTACTCGTGGCGGCTCCCCACTTTTTGAATCTTCTTCCGCTTGAGCTCCTTGGCTCCCGTCTCCGCACCTTCTGCCATGATTTGAAAACTTGGCTCTTTTTACAATCTGGGCTGTGCTGATTCTCTGGGGTTGGGGGTTAGGTGGGGATTTTAAATTTTAATTCGGCTTAATTGTTTAATCTTTCTTAAATAATTTATTTATTGTTGTATTTTAATTGTAAGCTGCCCCGAGTCTTTGGAGAGGGGGCGGCATATAAGTCGAATAAATAAATAAATAAATAAATAAATAAATAAATAAATAAATAAATAACAGGAGCCAACACAGTGTCTTTGGCAGTCTCTCTGGCAATTTCAGCAGCATGAACTGGAAGCTTGGCAACAGTTTCTAGGAAAAAGGTGTATGTTTCAGGTTCAAAGTCCTCCTTGTGGGCAACGACTCAGTGCATCAGCATGTCCAATGTCCTTGCCAGGCTTGTGGATAAGTTTGTATGAATAAGCAGCAAGAAATTCAGTCCACCTCAGCATTCTTGGTGACAGGATAGTAGGTGTAGGCTTGTCTCCTGCCACAATGCCTAACAAAGGTTTGTGATCTGTAACAATGGTAAATGTTCTCCCATACTCATATTCATATTCATATTCATGAAATTTCTTAACAGCTGCAACAATTGCCAATGCCTCCTTGTCCAATTGGCTGTAATTCCTCTCTGCTTTGGTCAAAGTGTGAGAGTAAAATGCAATAGGGGCTTCTCTCCCACCGGGAAGCCTGTGGCTCAAACCCCTCCCCACTCCAAAAGGGGATGCATCACAAGTCAGTACAACAGGCAAATTCTCGGAGAACTGTATCAGTACAGCATCAGACGTGATTAGTCTTTTAATACTGTTAAATGCTGATTGTTCCTTCCTGCCCCAGACCCAAACAGACTTCTTATCAAGTAATCTGTGCAATGGTTCAGCAATGGTTGCCTTTTGAGGTAGGAACATGTGATAAACGTTAATAAGTCCAAGGAAAGCTTGCAAATCTGTTTTGCATTTAGGTCTAGGGCTTCTTTGATTGCTTTAACCTTGGCATCTGTAGGGTGGATGCCATGCTTGTCAATCATGTAGCCCAGGAACTCAACCCTGTCAGTTTTAAGAGTGCGTTTTCTTCCTTGACTTTTAACCCGCTTCCTGAATCTGGTAAGGACTTCTCTGAGTCTTTCTTGTAACTGAGTGTCATTTTCAGCAGAGATTAACACATCATCAAAGTAAGGCACTACCCCTGGCAGTCCTTGGAGCATTCTTTCCATAAGGCTTTGAAAGATGCCTGGTGCCACGCTTACTCCAAATTGTAACCTTTACATTTGAAAGCACCTCTATGAGTCACAATGGTTTGGGCCTCTGCAGTGGCATCATCAACTGTTAGTTGTTGATATGCCTGGGCCAGATCCATTTGGCAAAGACTGTACCCCTGCCAAGTGAATGTAACAGATGATGCACCACTGAACTGGATATGCGCTCTGCTGCAGCGCATGGTTCAGTGTCCCCTTATAGTCTCCACAGATTCTTACTGACCCATCAGTCTTGAGTGGTGTGACTATGGGTGTCTCCCATCTGGAGTGGTCAGTGGGCTCTAAAACCCCATGAGCTATTAATTTGTCTAATTGTGCATCAATTTTTTCCTTTAAAGCAAATGGGACCCTTCTGGGCTTTAAACGAATTGTGGGCACCTTGGGGTCTAGGTTGAAAGTGATAGGGGTCCCCATATACTTGCCCAATCCTTCACATGTACTTTTCTGCTTCTCAAGGGTGAAGAATGACCAATGGTGACTGTTTGGTGAGTTCCATTCTTCCCATTTGCTTCTGAGTTGCGCCCCATTTTCTCACTGAAGTTGTTGGGCTTGAATTCTTTCTCAGGAAATTTTCTTCCTACTAGGTGGAGTTCTGGATGATTTGCAGACTCTTGCTAGGTGACCTCTTTTCTCACAACGTAGGCAGATGGTGTCTAAAAACTTGCATTCAGTGCGGGGGTGGCCCCCCCCCCAGCCTCTGCAATAAAATTCTTGCCTCTTTTTTCCAAGGTCTTTTCTTTTCTTCTCCATTCTGAGTCTATAAATTCCTTCCTCCACCTCACTACAGTCTGAATCAGAATCTATTTGCTCGCAATGGGTTGTTGTGGACTTTTCCACATCAGAATGGCTTTAGGCCTTGTTAATTTTCTTCATGGCTGCTGCTGAGGACTTGGTTGCTTCCACTGAAACAGCTTCCTCTATGGCCTCCTTAAACGTGATCTTAGGTATCATTAGTAATTTGCTCTGTAAGACCTTATCTTTAAGGCCTAGAACAAACCGATCATGCATGGCCTCTTCTAAGTTGGTAAACTCACAAGCACCCCAATGTCCTTAAACTTGCCATGAAGTCGTTAACATTTTCGCTTTTCCCTTGATCCCGACGATAAAATTTCGTGTCTTAATGAGGCACGATACTTGTGGGGCGTAATGGGCTCTTAAAAGCGTTTCTAAATCAGGCCATTCCATTACCTTCAAGTCTGCAGCTCCCACCAATGCCTTCGCCATCTTGAAGACTGCCGGATCCGCAGTGCGTGAGAAATACCACCCTCTTCCGCTTCCGGCATGTTGGCGAGTTGTTTCCTTCCAAATACATTTGGAAGCGATCCGCATACGATTCCCAGTCTTCTGCCGCCGGATCGAACGGGGCTGGGGGTGTTCAGCACAGCCATCCCGCTCTTCTGCTTGTCTTCCCATCGTCTCTTCTTCAGGGGAATCCCACCTTCGTCGCCAGTGTTAAGTTTGCATGAAGAGTCAGACGCGAAGAGCTTCAGTGAAGAGTTTATTAAGTGACTACAGCTCGAATGGACAACTTGGCTGGCACGGCTTCTTTTATAGCCAGCAGCCGTAGTTGCCAGCCAATCAGAGTGCAGGGTTTTCCCGCACTATTTAAACCAATCCTATTTGACATTTTACAAGAACAATTCAAACTAAACCAATGACATTCAAACCTACATGCATAACATAATCAAATAAAAAAAGCCCCTCCACGGGTCCCATTTTTGCCCTCCATGGCATCCAGAAGGAGGCCAAAAATGCACCCCCTGCAGAGTGCTTCTGGACGCCGGTGAAGGCAAAAATGGGACAGATGAAGCCCGCACACTGCTTCTGGAAACCATGGGGGCAGAAACAGGATGCACGGAGGCTTTGGGAGGCCAAAAACAGGTGTCTTTTTTTTTTTGCCTGCAGAGTGTTTCTGGATGCTGGGGAGGGCAAAAACCAGAAGTGTGGAGGCAAAAAACTATTTTTTCTTGTTTTCCTCCTCTAAACCAAGGTGCATCTTAGAGTCCAGTGCACCTTATACTCTGAAAAATATGGTAACTTCTTTGGAATCAGACTGCATTTAGGACTACACAGCCATCTCAGGCCAATCCATTACTTTCTGAAATCTTTGTGCACATTACTGTAAACTTTGTTACTGTGTCCTTGCAGATCATTGGGCTTTGTCACAGTAATAAGAAAAAAAATCAGTGATTGAAAATGAAAATGTCATATAGAAATCTTTTCACATCCTTCAAAACATATTTTTTCTAAAAAGTTACGAGAAAATGCTATACTTTAATATAGTGACAAGGTTGACCTTGGAAAACTATCAATATAGAATTAAATGACAGTTAGGCCCCCTCCTTTTTAGCTAAAAATGGCTTCATACTTGAAAGTATGTTTTCCTTTAATGAGAGAGTAGGATTTTTTCCAATAACTCCACTTTTTCATAAAAATAGGTTTTAAAAATCTGATCACTAGCTTTCCTAATAATTTTAGGGTTATTTTCATTTTATTATTGCTTTTGCAGTACTTGCATACATGCATGGCGTGCTGTACTTATTCAGAATAAGCAACTTTAAGAAAGGAGCAGATTTTTAAAAGTTGCAGAAGAATTAAAATCAAGTGATAAAAGGGGGGAAAGTTGGATTTGACTATTTGGCTGTGAATGCTATAAAGTCACATGTCACCACAATATTTAGCTGCAAAATGAACCAGAGCCAAGGCCGATATAACAGAATAATAACAGAGTTGGAAGGGACTTTGGAGGTCTTCTAGTCCAACCCTCTGCCCAAACAGGAGACTCCATTCCATTCCAGAAAAATGGACTGGACAGCTGCTTGCTGAAATGTATAAGATTTCCTGATTGAGCAGTGGGTTTGTATTAGAAGGCTTCCAAGGTCCCTTCCAACTCTGTTATTCTGTTCTGGATGGGAGCCACAGCATAAAGGGCTCTTCTGTATCCCACCAGCTGCAATTTCTTGGCTGATAGAATCTGGGTGGGATGGTTCCTCCCCTTCATCTGGGTGGGATGGTTCCTCAGGTAATATGGACCCATGCTATAAAGGACTTTAAAGATGATAACCAACACCTTGAATTGAACTGGAAGAAACTGGCAACAGTACATGTAACAGTGGTGTAATATGGGCCTCAGTCTGCACTGTGGCATATTCTGTCTTTTGTTCTTTTCCAATGCTGAATCAGCTTTATATTCATCCTGGTCAGCATACAGTTCTTCAATATACACCATCCAATTCTTCTGTGTTTTTAAGGACTACCAATCTGATGTGGTCTAATACAATCAAAAACCTTACTATAGACTTATAAAAGCTTGGTCTTAGCCCAAAGGCCAACAAGGATTTAAAGATAATATCTCTCTGTCTTGTAAGAGTGTTAGAAAAATTCACTCTTCTTTCTGTCTCTTTGCAACATGAGCACTTACCACTGCTCTCCTCACTGGCTGTGTAGTTGCAAGTTGAAGGAGAAAACCTTCCCTACCTTCATCCTTGACTCATTGCATTTGCTTTTGTGGTACAAAAGCAAGAAAGTAAAAGGAATCTGCCCATAAAAGTATAGAGTTGTATGGTTTTGTAGATTTTATTGAGAAGCAAAAGGTGTGAGGTGAGAATAATTAGATTCCCTGCCAATAGCTTACTAGTTTACCCCAGGGGGGCCTTTGCCCAGGTCCAGCTGGTTCACCAGCTTCGCCCGTTTCTGGACCGAGATGCCCTGCGTACAGTCACTCATGCCCTTGTTACCTCACGACTCGACTACTGCAACGGTCTCTATTCAGGACTGCCCTTGCACACCATCCGGAGGTTACAGCTGGTGCAGAATGCTCCTGCGCGGGTTGTGATGGGAGTTACCCAATTCTCCCATATTACCCCCCTCCTGCGCGGCTTGCATTGGTTGCCGGTTGCACTCTGGGTGAGGTTCAAGGTTTTGGCTTTAACATTCAAAGTCCTACATGACATGGGTCCACAATATTTAAGGGAGCACCTCCTACCAATATCGGGGACCAACCGCCCTGTATGGGCACACAGGCAGGGGCTCCTCGGGGTCCCGTCGGCAAGCCAATGTTGGCTGGCGGTCCCCCGACGGCGAGCCTACTCTGTGGTGGCCCCCGACTTATGGAATCAACTGCCTCTGGACCTCTGCCTGGCCCCTGACCTCCGCACCTTCCACCACGATTTGAAGACCTGGCTATTTGACCAATTCGGGCTGTGATTACCTTACCGGGGGTATGGGATAGTTTTAATTTTTAATTCAGTTTTATTGGACCTTATAGTGATTTAATTTCTTTTTAATTATTTATTGTATTTGTATGTTTTAACTGTGAGCTGCCCCGAGTCTTCGGAGATGGGGCGGCATATAAGTCCAATAAAAATTTTTAAAAAAACCTGCTGAGTAAAAATGCCTCAAATCACAACACAGGTATTTTGCTCTTAGTCAAACTTGCAAATAGCCAGAGGAAATTTAGCTTGGCTACCCCAGGAGGATAATAACATGAGTTTTGGGGGGAAAGTTCTAACCCAGAAATTGGATGATGGTTGAAGACCATGATAAAGTTAAATAAGATATTAAATATCTTAATCTCTAAGTATTCTTCTTCATTTAGAGTCCATTTTCAAATATTTGTGTACTGAATTAGCACAAATATGGAGTATTGGCTGACTGGAGAATTCTGGGAGTAGTAGTCTACAAGTCTTAAAGTTGCCAAGGATGGACACTCTTGATCTACATTAATTCTGGAAGTCTGCTTTGCCAAATGAAAAAGATAATTTGGAAGAGCTTTGGTGGAGTGTTTGCAATCTTAGAACCAAATACAGTTCTGTTGTACAGAGTATTTCTTATAGTATTGAATACATTGAAAATTTCCACCACAGTAGCTATTTATATCATCATCCAGCCATCATTGTGATTATCTATCATCATATAGACAGGCATTTTATTCCCACAGAGATGGCTATTAGATTTATTAATAGATTAGATTAACTTGAAATGGCTGAGCAAATACAAATGTATCTTTCAAATAGACAGCTATTTAAAGCTGCAACTGCCAAAACATCTTAGGGAGATATTTATTTGAGTTAGATTTGAACAGCTTGACACAATGGTCAGATATGGGAGATTCCATTCTATACCCTACAATGGAAATCTCTGCATTTGCGGAGTGGCAGAGGTAGAACATCTGGCTCACATTCTATTTGATTGTTGCCTGTATAAGAGGGTGAGAGGCAGGTACCTTGGCATGTACTAAATGATAACCCATTGGGATCCCCATATCAAAACAACTTATCTTATGTGTGGCCAGAATCTGGAAATAACATTAGCAGAGTTGCATTTTTCTCATTTATCTTTAAACTTAATTATAGCCAATACATTAGTGCCCTTGTGCTTAGCATTTTATTTATTTTATTTGTTAAGTGATTATAATTTTATAGTATAGTGCACAATCAACCCTTTCTCTTTTGATTTGACCACTGGTGTTGTGATTTATTCTACTTTCTGGTCCTTCTATAGGATCTCTTGAAATGTCTATTTAGTTTGCTTGTAGTACAATTTGATAAGTCAGAATGATGGAACAGTTCCTTCATAAGTTCTTGCATAGACATGGCCATTCTTGCATAGACATGGCCAAACTTCTTGCCTCTTTATGGTTCTATAATTCCTCAATTACTTGGGTGTTCTGTCTCACCTTCATTTCCCCAGAAGCTAAGGTACGTTAGCCAACACAGAAAAGTCACACTGGCCTGTTTCGTTTCACCTTCCCTTCCCTTGAAGGCAAGGAGCGTTAGCTCACGCAGAGGAGTCATGCTGGCCTGTCGCCAAAATCCCTGTTATCTCTCCGACAAGAGCGTTGGCAGTCACCCAAGTTCTCAATGCCAATCCAAAGGAATGTAGTAATCCCAGAGAATTGCTTTCCTTTCAGGGTCCAAAAATCAAGCACACAGACGGAAGCTTCCGATGCAGATTACACTTTGTCACGAACAGAGTCTGCAGCGTAGGCACACCACTTTTATACCTGGTGGGGTGTGGTCCAGCTCAATCTCTGGCCTCCCACGCCCCTCGCTGCTGCTGACGTTTCTCCTCCGACGTTGCCTGGGATCAAGCCATGCACCTTCCCCCTCCCTCTCTTGTTGTGACTTTACTGCTCACGTCTCTCAGGCAGTTCCTCTTGGCTTTCCGAGGAAACCTGAGGCATTGCCAGAGAGGAAGGTCCTGGGAGGGGCCTTGCCAGGGAGGAGGAAGGTCCTGGGGAGGGAGACCTTGCCAAGGAGGAAGGTCCTGGGGAGGGAACCTTGCCAAGGAGGAGGAAGGTCCTGGGAGAGACCTTGCCAAGGAGGAGATCCTGGGGAGGAAGGCCCTGGTGAGGGAGGCCTTGCTCGTTCCTCCTCTCCTTCTTCATCCTCATCCAGGTCCTCTTCCTCTGTCAGCACAGGCTCACGAGGCGGAGCCACAACACTTGGGTGTGCCCTATTTGCGAAATTCCTAAGCAGAGGAATCTTTAGAAGATTTATGCATGTAGTTCCTTTTCTCCAAAAGTATATAAGGCACTTTAGTACTACATTTCACACTGGTTTTCTCTTTTCTCCTCTTTGTAGTCATGCTAATTGAGAAATTATGTATGTGTTTTAGGGAAAGAGGCACTGACCAAACATCAACAGAAGAGCAAAATGGATATAAAAGTTCAAATAATAAAAAAACTATTTTTGCTGAAAACTCCCTGAAGCCAATAATTGCTTACTCTTTTGAGATAAGATGAGATGAGATTGCAATATCCCCACTGGGTTTATATTCTTTTACACACAATGGATCTTTTCACAAATGGAACAATCTCTCTCTCTCTCTCTCTCTCTCTCTCTCTCTCTCTCTCTCTTTGGTATTTATTTGTTTACAAGAATGCTGTAACTCTGGGTATTTCATTTTAGAACCTGTTTGAGCAATTTTTCTTAACTTTGTCTTCCTTCCCCCTCCCCCCTGTCTCCCGGGTCTAAACAGATTGTCCTATTTTTTTTTAAAGGACTTTGAGATTGGAATGGGAAGAGATTTCACAAATGTCAGGCAGAAATCCCTTATGAGGGAAAGCTCAAGCTTATTAAGAATAAAGCTATGCATATATTATTCTTTGTAATACTCCCGCTTTATTCAAGATTATTTCTAGTTGATGTATGGCATTGCAGAGGCACTTGCGAGATCTGGCTGAAAGAACACACAAGGAAACAAGGCAATATTTTGCACAGACTTGGCTCCTCAAGTGTTTGATAGTACAAACGAAATACAAAAAGTAATTCTTCATTTTACTTCAATTCTGACATCCCATCCCTACCCATCTCAACCCATAATAAGACCTTTTGTGATAAAAAGATAACAAGAGCTAAACAAAACAAGGTGTTTGATAAGTTATTTAGTATTTAAATGTAATATTTTCCTTTTGCAAAAGAACAAAAACAGTTGACAAAAGTACAAACCAAGAGAACAAGAACAATGGAAAAACTTCTTACCTTAAAAAAATGTGCCACATAAATTCTGGATCCTCTCAGAACTCCCTTCTCCAAGCAGAATTATCCTGCCAAGTGCGTTCATCATAAGAAAAGTTCTCAATGATCGTATATTTTTCTTAGATAAAGTGGCCTGAAGTTGCAGGTAGTCATCCACTTATAACCTTTTGTTTAGTGACTGACTGTTCAAAGTTACAATAGCACTGGAAAAAGTGACTTATGACCATTTTTCACATTACTGTTACTGCATCCCCAACTGACCAATATTTGGATGCTTGGCACTGGTGCTTATTTATGACAGTTGCAGTGTCCCAGGGTCATGTGATCACCTTTTGTAAACTTCTGGCAAGCAAAAATCAATGGGGAAGCCCAATTTACTTATCAAATGTGCTACTAATTTAACAATTTCAGTGATTCAGTCAAAACTGTGGCAAAAAAGGTTGTAAAATGGGGGGAAATTCATTTAACAACTATTTTGTTTAGAAACAAAATATTTTGGCTCAATTGTGTTCGTCAATCAAAGACTAGACATCCCCAAGGCTCTGGATAGCTAACATTTTCTTAACTATTTTCTGGAAATGGCAGCAGCACATAGCCATGTAGTCACTGACAATGCATCATGTCAGTCAGAGCTTGCAAAAGACTGGCCACTTCTTACCAGCTCTGGAACTGATGTAGAGGAGTTATTGGCACATATTGAGTATATATCAAAGGGTTCAGCTACCACTGCAGAGGACATACCATTAAATTTATCCAAAATGTGGTTGGGAGGAAGCAACTACCTTGTTCCAAGAACTTGTCAAAGTCTCTTTTTTCTTGTCAGAGAAGACATAGTTAGCCTTTTAATTGTCAAGCCTTTATAATTCCTACTTCTTAACTGCCCATTGCCCTCCACCCTTATCTGTTTAGTTATTTATCTATTTCTTATAATCGGTACTCCTGAGCAGGCACTCCTATGGCATTGCTAATATCACTTTGGCCTTCCCATTCCTGCTTTCCCTTGGCTTCTCTTTTTCCTTCTCCGTCTTCTTCTTTTAGTTTACTTTGTCCAGGATCTGCCTCAGGCCAAGCTTCACCATCTGGCTACTGCTATCTCTGTCTCTGCAGTAGATGGATCTCCCTACTGCCAAGTTTCCATGATCTGGCTGCCTACTGTCTCTGCATCTGGCCCACTTCATTATAGCCCCCTCTACTAGTACTGAAAAATGTAGTCCCAAGCAACCCATGTCAACCTGAATGTAGATTCATGAACAAATTATGCAGCAAGTTTCTGTCTTACGGGAGGAAGAGAATCATCACACCCAAAAGTGATGTCTGTTAAAACAAATGGGGACAGCAAACACCAGGTAATCCTACTTTTCTCTGTACTGAAACTGAATAGGGCAGGTGTACTAAGACAAAGTATGCTCGTGAAGCAGAAACCAAAGCATCACAAATTCTGAAAAGAGAGGTGTGAAATTGGTTTTGGCAGTAGTTTACTGTCCAAGCTTGTTTCAAGTTAGTTTCTGAATGTTTAGTTACCAGACTAGATAACATCATCAGCATGATTTTCTTGTCCTATTCTCCTTAGCTTGCAAATGTCTTGCCAGTTTGATCAGTTGATTCTGTGATTGGTTGTTCATTTAGAGCTATATTTAAATTCTAATACTCCTTGGGTATTCTCGGGTCTGCCTTGGGATCTCCCACATTGTGGCCCCAATCCTCCTCTTTGCCTTTCCATCCAGTGGCTAGTGGCAAATTTGGGTGCCTTATCGAATCTTTAGAACTTCTTCCTCCAATTTACACAAGTGTTTCATTTCAGGAGCCATGTATGAGAGGTCTCTCAAAGCCTATTGGTTCAATGCCTATTGGTTCAATATTACACCACACTACTGACTCACCTAATTGGCAGAAAGCCACAGGCACTTTAAGCTCCCTAAATTTCAGACCCAATTTCTCAACTAATCCAGGGCTGGCCAGACATCTGATGCAGCTTGAGTCCTAGAGGGCAACCAGGATTCCCTTACATCCTGAGGAAGGCACCAGCAGTTCTACAGGGATAAACACAGGTATAACAGTGCAATTTACTAACAGGTCATCATCCATGTCAGCGTCACTCTCTGCCTAGCCTTTGATTGATGTGGTCAGAATTCTTGCATCATTTTTGGATGATGGAGTGAACTTCATGACCTCCACTCCCTCTAGGGCTGTCTCTCTGGTTCTCGAGGTTGGCTTTTCCAGTTTTTTTGGCTTGGGTGTAAAACTCAGCAGTCAGTGGCTCAGTGCCACATGTAAAGTATCCAGTGGAGCAGCGGCATAAGCTTTGCTCACATCCTTCTTGCTTTGGGGTTTCTCTCTTTTTGGTTGGGGGGAACCTCCTTCAGCCACATCTGGTACCATTTTGGGATTGGGCTAGGTCAATTTTGACTTATTAGGCTAGGATGTACCAACCATGAAGGGGGCATGGGTGCCTCTGGAGATGCAGGTGTTATAGAAGTTATCATTCAGCCCATCTATTAGCAGGCCTTGTGGCCAGTCAGTCAACCTGCATGCCAGGTTGTGGAACTCCTGGGTGTATGTGGCCATGGGCCATCAACCTTGGCTTATCATCTTTATTCTAGTCCTAGTTTTATGGTCAGCAAGTGAGTCTTCAAATCTTTTTCAGAGGGCAATCATAAAATGATTGAAGTTGTGCAGCTCCAGGGCATCATCATTGTAGAGGGTCACCAACTACTCCACAGCAGTTCCTTCTAGTGCGAAGGTCACACTCCACACCTTGACCCTTTCAGTTGGCAAGTTGGCCTTTGCATGTAGATCTGGACCTGGGTCAGGGAGAATGCCAGCTGCTTTGGTTCTCCATTGAATTTCACTCCCAGAGCTGGCAATTTGCCCTCTCTCTCTTCCTTTGTGGAGAGGTCCAAAGGAAGTGGTGGTGGTGGTGGCTGGGCCATTGAGCAGGTACTGACTGTGGTGCTGGAATTGGTGCTGGTGCCAAGGGACCAAATGCTGGTGGGCACACCATGCCATTGTCTACCTGGACTTGTGCTGCTTGAATAGGAGGCATAGCAAATTTTGCGAACTCAATGGCTTGCTCAACTGGTGCACCATTGTGGTTGGCCTTGCCCTGGGTTGCCACATCATCATCACATCATCGCTCTCTCAGGTGGTTCCCTCAACTTCACCATGTGAAGGTTACTCCGGAGGGTCTCTCCTGTAAGTCTTCCTTCCTTCTGACCCCAGTGACCATCAATATCTTGACTGGTCATTGCATTGCCACCACAACTAGCCATTCAGGAGGGTCCCCTCCACTGTGGGTTTTATCACAGCATCTCCTCATGACTCTATCTCCTGAGCAGGCATATTATGCATCGACCCCATGGTAGAGGTGAGTCTCTGGGTTGACTATTGTTGCAGATCTAGCCTAATGCCAGGCCTGTCCCACTCAGATCCCTGAAAAAGAAAGACCCTCAACTCCATTTGGTTGAAATGATAGTTCTTTTACTAAGGATTATTGGTTGTAGTGAAAGCAAAGCTAGATCTGAATGTTCCTATGAAAAGATTACATGTTTACCCTTGCCATGGCTCTCCCTCTTTTGTCCAATCCATTAGTGTCCAATAGCAGGCCATTTAGATATTTTGGGAACCGTTGGGATGTTTGGCGCCATTTGGTGCAAATTCTCATTCTGCTCCCAGGCCAGATGTGCTTGGTGGCTAGTTTATTCTGGTATTGGCATCTCTGGTTTCTGTCAAGGCTATCTCACCCCTTCCACCATTTGTCTTCACATTCCCAGATCCAACTTTACATTCCTTGGCTGTCTTCTCCACTTCATGTTACGGCAGAATTGCAGATCTGATAAATAAACTGATAGTTTCCAAAAGCGATATAAGAATGCTTGAGATACTTTGAAACTGAAAATAGCTTTGCAATAGTGGCAAATATCTGAAAACAGCTTCCCTGCAGCAAAGCTTACTTCTTCTCTTACCCAGTTGTCTATTAAATTCTAAATCGCAATAGAAACAGAGCAGCAGCCCAAACTCAGATAGCTCGTTTCACTTTCACTCAGGAAAGAATCTGTCCAAAGGCTCAATAAAGAATAAATAAGGGAGATATATTATATCCGAATCCTCTTTAATACGGACACAGAGTCTGTCTCTGGAGAGTTACATCAAGATATGGCCTTGTGATGGATGGATCAATCTTCTTCAAAATCTTTGTTTCTTTCCATATGTCTTGAGAGAAGTTGGCAATGGAATAAGTATGAAAAAAGATTATATTCAGGGTGAGCAGGGTTCATTAAACACTTGCTGTGAATGCCCTTTGAATCAATCTTGATTCTTCTTGACAGATTCATTAAGTTTTCTTGGCCCCAATATTTCAAGAGAGGAGGGGGGAGAGGGGGGAACTCATCATCCTGGGTTCATGCACAAGGAGAACTAGAATTCAGGTTGGTTTTTTTGCTTCTAATTTATGCCTTTAATAGCAAACTATCTCTTTGATTCATTTTTCACTTCCTAAAAATGTCAGGAAGCCCTAAGAGTGCTTGTAGAAGTCTGTCAGTAAGCAGAAGCTATGTTCAACATACAAAAGTGGAATAAACAATATAACCTGCCTATAATGGGTCATGGCAGATTCATAAAAAATTTTTTTATTGCTCTTGTCTACAATTGTGGCCAGCCAAGTATCTACATGAGGCTTTGAGGAAAGAATTTTGTTCTATCTTTCTTTCAAACCACTGTTTCAAAACCACCACAATTTGAATGATTGACATGGACACACAATATATCAGCTTAAGTCTGTTCTGAGGTTATTGCTTAGGGATGAGTGTGAGCCTAGCTAACACTTAAACATTTTCTGAATCTTAGGCAAAAAATAGAGGAATATTTAGAAAGGCTAATGATGGAAAGTAGGTTAAATGATTATTTGAATTGCAAATTCTGGACTACTATTATATTAGAAAGCAGTAAAGGGGCAAAGAAAAATGTTCTCCAATCTAGCAACAGCCTGGAGTTTTCCAATTCAAATTCTGTCCCAAGAATTTTCTCAGAATTAAAGTGCTGTCTGGCCTTGAGCTGGCAGAGGATTAAATTGGCATAAAAGTTGCTTTCTGCATTTCCAGTTTTAGTGTCTTGTGCCCTAATGCACTGGTTTCATGTGTGTAAGCATACTAAATAAAGTGATTGGAGAATTACTCTAGCTTGCTACCTCTTCTGCTTCTAAGCATGCCAGCTGTGGGAAATGATCCAGTAATTGTTGCATTAGCATATTTCTTTGCTTCTATACTTTATCAACTGTCAAATGAAGAACAAAAAAAGAAATGATGCTCTTATTTCAAAATTCATATTTTACTCCAGATCCTGCTCATATTAATATGGTTTATGATTTGTCTAGATGAGACCAAGATTCCCCTGTCCTTATGGGTACAGTTGAACTAAACTGTAGAGCCATTACCACATTCCATTTAAGTCTGTCACTTAATGCAAAGGAGGAAGCTCTGGGCAGAGCTAAATGACATGCAGAAGTACAGAAAAGGTGACATGAGGCATACTGTGCACCGAAGTTTTGTGCAGTTTCAAACTTGTGGGACACTGCTAGATCCCATGCTTTCTGTCTAAACATGAATCCAAAGATCCATAGAGTCTGTTGAACACAATATGGCAGAGTTCTCTCTCTTGCTCCCTTCTTGGCTTTTATTTTGCTGCAGCTGATCATAATGGAGAAAGAGGTGTTTTCTGCATGAGGAGAAGGATAAAAATCTTGGGGCATTTAAAAATGAGGAAAGGGAAGGATGGAGATGGAAAAGGCTTAGCTCATGTCCCACCTAATTATGGCCTGAATGTGTTCCTGTAGTTGTTATTTTCTGCCATGTTCTGAGGACATTAGCTGTGTTTCATCCCCAGTTCTTTATATGACTACCTCAAAAGTGACCTGAACTAGGAATGTCATACTGGATCGTATGTCACCTGGATTAATAAAATCCTAGTCAGATGTCAAGAAACCAGGATAATCTTATGATAAGTAGGCTACTGAACAAACCTTTCATGAATGAGCAAGAGAACCTGGAATACAACAGCAGTGAGAAGGCATATGTGAAACATTTGAGAGAAATATGGATGGGCAAAAAATTTCCATCCACACTGAGAAACAGCTGGTTACCCAAAAAGCTTTAACATAATGTAGAGAAAGATGCTTTTACACCTTGAATAGACCAACTACACATTACATCTCAGACTCAAGTAGATATGAAAGAACTAGATATACACCCAGATGTACCTTATTTTTGCATATTTTAGTTTGCAATCCTAACCTGTCATTTATAGTTCTGGTTTTGGTAAGTTGAGTAGTGTTTTCTTTTTGCACATCAGACAGAAATTAATTTATCAAAAGATAAATTAGCAAAGGCCCCTTTGCAGCCCATGTCAAAGGCTCATTTGTCTTTTTTTGGCAGGTTGGAAATCAATCATCAATCAAATAAAAAAAATATCAAAATCTGATTTTCTTTATATATAAGTTAAGGTCCCTTGGAACTTCCTTGCTTAATCTACATTTGAATATATGAAATGATTCCTTGAAAACAAATAGTGTTTAAGAGTGATGACAAAAATATCTTTGATATATGATTTTCATCCTCAAGCCATCATACTAGTTATATTTTGATGATGTATGAATTGAATATTGATCTTCCAATTCCATAGCCTTTGATAGAAGCCACACCATCTAATATCCTCAGTGTATTATTTAATAAGAATTAATATTCTGTTTATCATTCTCAAAGAATGGCTAAAGTAACTGCAATTGTAAAAGAAATTCCCAAATTCTTTTTTTTTCTTTTTTTATTATGCTATGGAATAGTGTGTGATTAAATCATTAGAGTTTTACAACTAACATTTACCACTAATATTTGTAAAAAAAACATGTACTTCCCTGTGATGATATTATCCTATCATTTGAGCATTACACTGTGCTGAAGAGTTATCTGGGACTAACAAATTTTACATAAAAAAGCATGATTGATTCAAAATGTTAAATAAAGTATGTCAGAATCAAATAAATTAACATTCCTAGAATAGTACCTCTCCAGGCTACCAGATCTAGGATATGAAAATCTGGATTTCTTGTATCCAGCTGTCATCCAGCTGTCAGCTCAATTTTTGTAGCCCAGAGCTGATAGTTATAGGTCACCACTTGAAAAGTTATAAAGTAAACATTAGTGAAAGCTGTAGTTTTCACATGCTGCCTCAATAAATCATAGAGAAGGAAAGGACCTTGGAGGTCTTCTACTGAAAACAAGCAAGAGACCCTATACCATTCCACACAAGTGGCTATCCATTCTCTTCTTAAAAACCTCTAGTGAAGAAGCATCCATACCTTTTGATGGCAAGCTGTTCCACTGGTTAATTGTTCTCACTGTTTCTCCTTAATTTCGGGTTGCTTCTCTCATGATTAGCTTCCAACCATTGTTTCTTGACTTGTCCTCTGGTGCTTTGGGGGAAAAGTTCACCCCCTCCTCTTTGTGGCAGCCTCTCAAATACTAGAATACTGCTATCATGTAATCCCTAATTCTTCTTTTATCTAGACTGGCCATACCCACTTCTTGCAATCATTCATATGTTTTTGTCTCCAAGCCCTTAATCGTCTTAGTTGCTCTTCTTTGCAATTTTTTCAAAGCCTGCTGGGATGGCATGAGCCAGGTCTGTGCATGCATGTACCTGCCTCCTCCTGTGCACATGTGCATCCGCTGGGATGGGTGGGGCCAGGCCGTGCTGAAGTGAAGCGGGCCAGACCCTTACTGTTTCCAGGAAGGCCATGTGTGCTGGATCCAACCATGTTGCAGGCCGAATGCAGCCTGTAGGCCTTGAGTTTGAAACCCCTGCTCTAGAGTGAATCTAAAGTCAGCTGTATTCAAAGAATCAGTTATAGTCATGGTACAGATAGAGCATCATTGGTTTAGACTTGTTCACTTTTATAAAAACTTTGGATTCTTAGACTATGGGCTTTTTGGAAAGAGAATATATTCAGAAAACAACTGGCTAAATTTATCAGAAGGGCTTTAAACTAAAAATGAGGAGAAAGGTTGATAAATCTTTGGGATCTTTAGAACCTAATTCCAAGCATAAACCAAACAAGGAGGTAGGGAGGGATGGGAAGGAATAAAAACTCACTTGCAAAGAAGGACATATAGGAAGCATACTGAGGGCCAACCTATACTCAAATGGTCAAAGTTTGGGGAACAAACAGGATAAACTTGAAGTACTAGTATGTACTTACCATTGGAAAAATGTATGATATAGTTGCCATAAACCAAAATTTGGTGGCATGAACTTCATCACTGGAATGTAGTGATGGAAGGCTACAAACTGTTCAAAAGAAACAGACATAACAAAAGAGAGATGGAGTTGCATTAAGATGTAAGACATCACTACATCTCTGCAGAGGTGCACAAAACCAAGGATGAACACCTCATAGCATGCATATGGGTCAATAAAAAAGGGAGAATTCCATAGGTGTACATTGCAGGTTGCCCAATCAAGCAGAAAAAAATAAATGAATGTTTTCCTAATCAGTTAACAAATATAAGAAACACACCACAGTAGTAATGGGGGACTTTAACTATTCTAACATCAACTGGGAGACAAACTCTGCATCAAGTGGGAAATTGAACAGATTCCTGACCAACCAGACAACTTTGTCATCCAAAAGGTGGACGAGGGAACTACTGTAGAGGGACAGCTACACTGGGGCTAAATCTTACTAACAGAGAAGAATAGATAGAGGGGGTTAATATTGCAGGAACATGGGGAGACAGTGACCATGTCAGAATGGAATTGAATATAATGCAGGCACAAGCAATAGAACGTAATCAAACCCAGTGTCTTAGACTTTAATAAACTTGGAGAGAGCTTGGGAAGGATTCGATGGATAAAAATTGTAAAAAGGAAAACAATTCAAAAAGCTGGGAAAATTCTAAAAATATGATTATAATAGCCAGTTCAACTCAATACCACAAAAAAAGAAAAACAAGAAATCCAAGAAGAAACCAGTATGGTTAAACAAATAACCCTCTGATAAACCAAAAAACAAAAAGGATAAGTACAAAAAATGGAAAGCAGGACACATAACTGAAGTAGAATACCAGCAAATAGCCCAAACCTGTAAAGATATCAGGAAACCAAGGCTCAAAATTAAGTAAGATGCAAAATATCAAAAATAAAAAAGTTTCTTTCAGCATATAAAAACTAGAAAAATATCAAGGAAACAATTGGTCCATTTATTGGAATAAGATGGCAAAGAAAGACAGACTAGGCATACAGATTGAAATAGGCAAGAAATCACCCATCTGCTCTTCTAGAGTTCAAATCACCAGGTCCTGATGGATTGATTACATCCCAGAGGTCTGAAAGAGTACAGCAGGTCATATCTTGCCAGGGAAAATCTCTGTTTGCCCATCCGCTGCTTTGCAATAACTCTGCAGCATTCAGCCAAAGTGTTCCCTGTAACAGTGTAGAACATGTTGAAGGCAGCAGGTTTGCAGTGGGTTTTATTATTCTGCTTCTTGTCAGGGAAAACAACACATTTGCATCCCTCCTTTTCAGTTTCCACTTCAGGAAGCTGAGATGGTGGGAAGGCAGAGCCAAGATACATGACTACCTGTCCTGTGCTATGGATGGACTGGCAAAAAGTGTCCTTCAGCAAATTGAAAGAGGTTTGGTGGCTCAGGCTGTTAAATGCCTGCTCTTAAGATCCAGCTGTCTACAATTACTGTAGGCTCGAATCCCACCAGGCTCAAGGTTGACTCAGCCTTCCATCCTCTTGGGGTAGGTAAATTGAGGACCCAAGATTGTTGGGGGCAATTAGCTGACCTTGTAAAAATGCCGCTTAGTAATAAGCAGGCATATACAATGGAATGAAGGCTATTGCTGAGCGCATTGGGTTGTGCTCCAAAAATTGTAAGCCGCCCTGAGTCTTCGGAGAAGGGCAGCATATAAATGTAATTAAAAAATAAATAAATTCCCTAGGATGAGAATACAGGAAGGAGCGCCAGTGGACCATTGTTGGTGGAGAAACACTGGTGGAGGACCAGTTGAGAATAAACACCCGTGATGGGTCAGCTGCAGCGGTGGTCCCATGGTGAAGTGGGCACAGCCATGGGCCCACAGTTAATTATCCTAGACTCAGTTAGACTTTACTTGTGCCTGTGGAAGTAGGAATCAGCAAGGATTAGGAAAGACTAGCTGTATCATTAAATGTATAACATCCTGGGTGCCTAGTTAAAGCAAAAGTTGGAAATAATTATCTAACTGGAGCCAGAGCAGCGAATCTGTTACCTCAAATCTTCCACAAAGAAGTTTAGCAGCATGTCAGTATGGGAAACAAATAGGGAAAGAGTAGCTTGCTTAAGAAAGTCTCTGGGGCCTAATTAAAAGTACAGTTCAGCCAAAAACCATCTTTTTTATCCTCTAAAAAAGCTTGTGACACATTTGGAACCCAGGAATATTCTTGCAGAAAACATGGTGCTAGAGGATTGTGGGAAGAGAGCTTACAGATGTGAGCAAATTTAAACCTTAAATATTATGCATTTCTCTCTTCAAATAGCTATCAAATAGGTACACTTTTATATCACCAGGTTTCCTTCCTACTTTTATATCACCAGGTTTTATATCACCAGGTTTCCTTCCCAAATTCTTAAAAGTGGTTTAAAGTTATCCATATCATCCTGCCAGCTTACCTTACAAACCCATCAAAGAGTGCAAAAATGTACATGAAATCAGTATTCTGTCTCTCCCCCATCTTATTTCATATTGTGTATTTGGATGTTACTTTTTAAAGAGTTGTATAATAATAGCTTTTTGGTGAGACAGTAGTGATCAGCTTCAGGAAAACTGGGAAGGTGGGGTGGACACAGTCTGCATACTTTAGAGCTTGCATCCATGGGAAACCAGGGTTCCATCAGATCTTCACAATTTCAAAGCACTTGATAAGGCAGGACACTGCCAAACACCATTCTTCATCAAGAAACTTCTGGAAGAACTAAAACATTTTTATTTATTTGATAATAAAATATCAAAATATTATCTCCAATATAATTTCATCTCTGCAAGAATTATTCTCTTATTCAACCAACTGATGCCAAAAAGTGAGATCATGATGAATCCATGAGATTTATGCCCAAATGGGGAAGGAAAATTGAATCCTTTATTGCAAATTTCCTTCATGATAACCTACAAATGGGAAGTTTTGCATTATGAAAGTTTTACTTCTGTTACCCACAAACATTATAGGACAGCCTTTACTGAAAGATATGTCTAAGTCAAAGTTGTGCCAATTTCCCATGGTGGTCAAGCAACCCTAGATTTTGGGTGCCTCTTTACTGTGACCAGAATTAGTTCTAATAAATACTGTGTAGATTTATAACCCACTCTTCAAAGGTTATACTGGGGTATATTACATCAAATGTTAAATCATGTAGAATACTTATTAACACTTATTGAATCAATACTTATTGAAAGACACATTAAGGGAATATTTTAAACAGGTCACTGGATCATTTTAGTTAGAAGTCTTTTAGCTGACACATCCAAGCTTATCACCAAATCATGTCTACAGATGGAATCCATAATTGGGGTTTGCTGAATTGTTCCTTTAACAACACATTTCAAAAATTGGAAAGATAGTTAGATTAGCAGAGTTGAAACACCATTAGCAAACTGTTCACTGCTTTTAGGAACTGTGCTTTAGAACTACTGTAATTGCTCACCATAATTCATCTCACATTCAACATGCACCTTCTTTCAGTTACATAAATAAAGTATAAAAAGAGATATATGAGCAACAGGATTCTCATATAGCATCTAGCAATGTTTATGCAATATTTTGTATCCAGGTCAGGAAAAAAGAGGCAAAACAGATCATTGGGCTTACTGGGATTAGATGTTTATGTAAGATTAAAAGTACACTATGTAGCAATCATGATTCTGCACAGGAAGTTAGTGATGCCAGAGCCATTCAGCAATTGGATTTCCTTGTGCAGTATTAGACTCGGCAATTAGTTACATAAAATTTAATTACCATCTCTTTCCCAATAGTTTGCATAAATAACTCTAATTGTGGCAAAACCAACTAGACCAGAAAAGTAAACTTTAAAAAATAAACCATACACAGAAATACCCAGAATTATTTGCATTACTGTATTATTTGCATTTTTGTAATTAATTTATTCTTGATTTCAGGAGATTGTTCTTCTTCCACAGCTGAGTAAAATTATTTCTAATTTAGCTGCAGTATGATGGAAGCTGGTGCAAAATCTACCAATTAAAGCATCCTGAGAAGTTATGATGAATATATAAGATGTGCCTTCCCTGATCTGCATTTGACTCTCTCCTGCCTTAAATATTGATTGATAAATCTTATGCTGCTGAAGAATGTTACATAGTGTGTATTAAGATGTTGTAAACCAGACTGTAACTCCAAAGATATGGCCTTTTCTAGTGTTGGTTTATGAAGAATAAATGTGTAATGGTCAAAGTCTTTCTTTGGATATAGATCCATAAATATGTTTACGTCAGCAATTAAAATAAAATACAAATGATAGAGCTCTTGCTTTTCCAAAAACAAATAAGAAAATTCACTTTCACTTTCTAATTTGTTTTGTTTTTTATGTTTTATTAGATTTTTGTTTTTAAATAAACATCAATATCAATACATGAACAGTGTGGCCCCTGTGTATAATTCATTTTGATACAAACATCAATAATGATAATCATAATAGTTACTATATTAATCAAACATATAATCCTAGTATTACTATACATTATTTGTTTTTTTAAAGTGGTTATTCAATATTTCAATATTCCATTTTAATGCCAATAATGTTATAAGCATGCATGATAATATCATCTTCCACCCTCTAATTTTTCCCATCAAATTATTACTTATATTCTATTATTAAAAATTATATCACAATACCCTTTTTCAACCTCCAATCTTTCCATCTAAGTATTGCTTCATATAAAGGTTTATATTCTTGCTTCTACCTCTTTTCAAATTTCTAATCAGGCCATCATTATATTAGAAAAAAAGAATATATACTATATACTCAGACTGTATATTTCTCCCATCTCTATCCTCCTAAGCTACCAGGTCTCCAAAATATCCACCCAAGCCCCTATCTCTCTTTCAAAAGTATCCTCCAGGTTATCTGATTCCATTTTTAAATCTCTTAAAATGCTTTTCTCTTGGTTTGTTTCATCGGTCATTATTACTTTTATCATCTTCTCCATCCCACCTTCTTGCTTTGTTTGCTGTGTTGTCCGTTCTCTCTTTTCTTTTGTTCTTTCTGCTATCTCCTCTCTTTCCTCGATTCTTTGATCTTCATTCATCATCAGCTGTAGCATATTTTCTATTTTTCCATATATGCTTTGCATTAGGTACTTTATCTTTCTGTGATTCTTTTCCATAGTATCCCATATGTTTTGAAATATCAACGCCATTTCTCTTGAAACCTCACTCCTTTCCCCTTGATGGAGCATCTTGTCTTAATTTAATAAGTCCCACTCTTATTCAAGTCCAAAAGCAATATATTCCAGTCTAATGATACTTCTCAGAAAATTATACAACCAAGGATTGTATTAGCTTTTCATAGACTTTACCATGGATGTTTCTGCATATCCCTAAAATGCTCACATTATAATGATTCATTTAATTATCTCAATTTTTATGCTGGCTCATTTTAGGCAATTTAACAAGAATGAACTAGAAATGTGGTTGGGAATTATTATTCCCAACATAGTCCTGCTTAGTCCTGTTCAGAACTTCTATATACAGATTGTTCATGCCATTCTAGACAAGTGGCTGTTCAATTTCTTCTTAAAAGCCTCCAGTGATGCAGCATCCAAAACTTCTGAAAGGCAAGCTGTTCCACTGTTTGTTTTCACTTTAGGAAATTTCTCCTTAGATTGCTTTGGAAAATAGGTTGATTCCCCTCTTCTTTATGGGAGCCCCTCAAATATTGGGACACTGCTATCATGTCACTCCTAGTCTTCCTTTTCACTAGACCCAATTCCTGCCACCATTTTTCAGTTTTAACCTCTAGCCCCTAATTGTCTTTGTTGTTCTTTTCTGCACTCTTTCCAGAGTCTCTACATCTTTTTCTATAATAGGGTGACAAAAACTGGATGCAGTATTATAAGTGTGATGTTACTAAGAGTTTATAAAGTGGTACTAATACTTCATGTGATCTTGATTCTATCCCTCTGTTAATGAAACTTAGTATTGCACTGGCACAACACCTGCTGACTCATAGTTAAGTGATTGTCCACTGGGATTCCAAGATCCCTCTTGCAGTTACTGCTTTTTAGCCAGATTTCACTCTAATTGTATCCATACATTTGATTTTTCTCACTTTTCTCTACATTAATTTTAAATTAAATTAAAAATTAATGTTAGATAAGACTCAGTATTCAAGTAGGTCAAAATCCATCTGGGGTTTTGTCTATTATTGCCAATTTAGTGTTGTCTTCAAATTTGATGAGTTTTCTTCTATTCACTCATCTAAATTGTTTATGAAGTTGTTGAAGAGTCCTGGGCCTAAAATGGAACTTCAGGGTACCCCACTACTTCCTTTCTTCCATGTAGGTGTAGTTCCATTGAGGACCACACATTGACAGTGATTTGTCAGCCAGTTACAAATCCATCTAGTGATGCTGTCTATCTCACATTTTTTTTAGCTTACCAAGAATCATATGATGCTCTAGCATGCAGGAAATGGTGTGAAATGTCAAGGGATGATGGATAGCATGGTTTGTATTGCTGATAGTCATTGTTAAAATGGTTCTTATTTTTGTCAATATTCTAGAAATAGCCAATTCCTATATATAGGATTTATATATATATAAATCATCTTACTTGATACTGCAAAAAAAATGTTCAAGTTGTCTGCAGTATTGTGAGAGCAGTGATAGACATAACACAAAATAAACTAACCAAGTATTTTTGCCCTTTAACTGATATCATTTATATAAAGCTCTTTCATCATCATCTTTTATATATTTTATTACCACAATTGAATTAATGAAAATGGTTGACTGTGCTAGAAATAGCTCAGCCAAAGTCTTAAGAGTTAAAAAATAAATGGAATTAGTGTCTTCCAGTATTAAAATATGGGCTCTCCTCCCTGGAAAAGTAAGCCAACACAGATCTTGTTGTGCCATTAGCAATTCCAAAGGCCTTTGTTCTAGTTTGCAGCTAGAAGACAACATCCTCATTTATTGTGCTGGGAAGGATGACATCCTTTCAGTGTCACCTGCCAGTGGGAGAGCCATCTACTAAGATTGACAATGGTTTGAAGATGCTAAACATATACTGTATGTTTATGGCAAGTAATTGCAGGAATTAAAGAAAAGACACTGCTAAAAGAAAGGCAATTTACCAAAAAAAAGGAGACTATTTATAGCTCAAGATTGAAAAGACAATTTGCCTCCAATCAATATTATGACAGCTTACAGAATAATAACTATAGTTTTGTTTGTGGATTGCAAACAAGCAAAAAAGATACAGGGCTACTTCCAGTAGTCATGCTTTAGTCTTACTGAAATTATGCTTGTCTCCTTAATTTCAATGGGATTCAATTAATATTTGGTTTTTTTTAAATCTAATCAACTGTGGTTAGTTTAGGTTTTAACTTGTCATCAGAGGTTGTGGGTGCTCCATCAAAAAGAGATTGGATAACCATTTGTCTGTATTATTCTGTTCTATTCTATTCTTCTACTGTACTCTAGACTAGTAGTCTAGTCTAGTCTACTTAACTCTATTCCTATTTCTTTTTTATTCCATTCACTTCATTCTATTCCACTCCACTCCACCCCATCACACCCATTCCACCCCATCCCATCCTATCCTGTTCTAAACTTTATTTTTTATGATTTCTCAAGAAAACCTTTTTATTCCACCTTCCAATACAGAAACATGGAAACTTCAGTCAGAGCATTTGACAATTTAATATAGTATTACATACCTTGGTTGGGTTATACATTGTCCTAAAAATTATTTATTTTAAAATGGGTAATAAGTACTGATGTAATTTCAAATATCTACTGTCCTGTTTTTGAGAATAATTTGTAACAAAACAATTGCATTATGACAATGTGATGTATGAACCCAGTCAATGACTGGCAGCAGAGTTCAGATTTTAGATTTGGAAATCTGCAGAAAAAGCAATTGCCTTTCTACTTTAAATAGGCTCTTACTTTTACCTTGGTGAATGTCTTGACCACTTCAGAAGTGATATAGTTAGATAAAAGAGAACATGCAGAAAAAAATGCTGTTAGTGGCATGGCCAAATTCTATGAGCAACATCCCATACAGTGAACTGTGCCACCTATCATTTTAAAACCAATGGCAAACACCATGCAGAAGATCAAACCAGGACACAATTAATGCAGACATAAATTCATCCATTTGGATCTGGTTACTATATTCAATTTTGTGAAATGATATGAAAAATAGATCCCACACTTATGGGAAAATGCTAGGATAAAAAATAAGAATGACAGTAATTAATTTGTCAGGTATAACTTTCTTTTTCATTTTTACAACACTGAATTTATCTTTTTCAGTTTCCCAATGATTCGCTAAATTCCCATAGAAAACAAAGAATAACAATTTAAACATTTTTTTAGCCTGTCTCAATACTAAGCAAAAAAAAAAGTGCAAGAAGAGCAACAGTAGAATAACATACTTTTCTGGATAGTAATTTCAGCATCTTCTTACAGCAGAGTGCACAGAGTTTTGCATTTAACAACACAGTAATAATGCTTGAAAAAAAGAATGAAAATAACACATTTTTCTATTAATCTACCCAGTTGAGTTGGTTAATATATTGCTTTTGATTCTCAGCTTCCATTTTTGTGTTGAATTGTTATGCTTGTTGTATATTTTCAGATTATATATTGTAGGCTTTGTTTAAATTAAGAGTAGCCAGGAAAAAAGGTTAAAAATTTATAAAATCTTAACATAATAACATAATGCCAAATGTAATAAAACAATCTATTAAAATTAACAATCATAGTAATAAAATAATAATGAAGGTCACAAATGAGCACAGGACTGATGTCTGCTTCCCTAGGACCTCTAACAAGAATCACCCATTAATGGAGGAATAGAATGGAATCACTGCAGAAAAGTGTCCCTAATCCTCAAGCTTCACAGGTATTCCAAAAGGATAATATATTTGTTGGTAATGAAAAGCCTAATAGATCCCTACAAAGCTATTCACCATAGAAAACAATAATGTTCCAGTCTGGAACATGGATGTGCCTGAATCCAAGCTGAAAGGAATTCAGATAGTTTGTTTCCTCAAGGACATTTGTAGTTCAAACATTAAGTTGAATAAGAGCTTGCACAGAATATGCTCATTAAAGTTCAATGAATAAAAGCATCTGTAACATTATCTTCAGAAATCTATATGTACTTTCACAAGAATAATTTATATAAACATTTTAGGATAAATTTGCCCTTTCACTATACATAATTTATGCTTTTCTTAAGACCCTAGTGAATAAAGCAATAGGAAATAACAACATAGCGGTCTTATAAAGACTGCACTATTCTCAAAAGCCCTGAAACTTGCCATTTTGTATGTAAGTAAAAAAAAATAACCTTTGGACAGAATTCTGGGCTACCCAGAGCACTGTTTTATCTACCCAGTTTCCATAGTAGCTGAAAATATTCAGCCGGATTTTACAAGCTTAGTTTGTTTATAGGCAGGAAAATTGCAGTTGGGATTTTGTGAGATTTGATGGGTGGAGACAGATACTTGTACCTATATTTTATTTATTTATTTATTTATTTATTTATTTATTTATTTATTTTATTTGTCAGAAGCTTACAATATAACAGAAACAAGAAAAAACATAAGTTTAAATACAAGAAATAGGAACTAATAATTGGGGACAATAGGACAGGGACGGTAGGCACGATTGTGTGCTTATGCATGCCCCTTACAGACCTCTTAGGAATGGGGTGAAGTCAACAGAGTTAGTTTGAGGGTAAAGGAGTGAGGGTTTGAGCAGGTGACAACAGAATCAGGTAGTGAGTTCCAGACATTGACCACTCTGTTGCTGAAATCATACTTCCTGCAATCGAGTTTGGAGTGGTTTACATTTAGTTTATATCTGTTGTGCACTCTAGTATTGTTGTTGTTAAAACTGAAATATTCATTAACTGGTAAGATGTTGTAACATATGATTTTATGTACTATGCTTAAGTCTAATCTTAATCGGCATAGTTCAAGGTTGTCTAAGCCAAGAATCTCAAGTCTGGTGCTGTATGGTATTCTGTTGTGAACAGAGGAATGTAGTACTCTTCTGGTAAAATACTTCTGGACTTGCTGAATTGTATTTATGTCACATATACAGTGCGGATTGCAGACAGCAGAGCTGAGTTCAAGTATTGGTCTAGCAAAGGTTTTGAATGCCCTAATTAGCAAAACAGTATTACCAGAGGAGAAGCTTTGTAAAACTAAATTTACAACTGTTAAAGCCTTTTTGGCAATCCTGTTGCAGTGAGCTTTGGTGCTTAGATCATTCGATATGAGAACTTCAAGGTCCTTGACAAAGTGAGGGTCATCAACAAGGTCACATCCGCCTAGACTGTATTTGGTATATAGATTTTTTTTACCAATGTGTAGGATAGAGCATTTGTTGGTAGATATTTGGAGTTGCCAACTGTTAGACCATTCAGACACATAATCAAGGTCTTTTTGAAGGATGGCAGCATTGACGGTGGTGTTGAATAGTTTTATATCATCAGCGAAGAGGATGCAGTTGCTTATAAGGTGATCACAAAGGTTATTTATATAGAGTGTAAAGAGTGTGCATCCTAGAACGCTCCCTTGTGGGACACTGCTGATAACTGGTGCAGGGTTTGATAGGGTGTTTCCTATTTTTACTATTTGTTGCCTGTTTATCAGGAAGGCAGTAATCCACTTGTGAAGGGATCCAGACATTTATATATATTTATATGTTCCAGACATATAAATGGGAAAAGATGAAAGAAATATATGTTAAAACAGTTATTATCTTGAAAAATGCCAATATTCCAAGCAGTAAAATATTGTTTCAGGTTCCCAAGGTTTGAATCTACAATGAGAAAGTTAAGAAAATTATTTTGGAGTTTGTCAAATGCCTGTAACATTGGATCTTAAAACATTTAAGAACAAGTTTACCTATGAATATTTACAAGTTTGGAACAATTATTAATCACTGTACAAAATAATTCTAGAAAGGAGTGTTTCATTTAACACAACCCATCCTGCTTTTTGTATTGTATGTTTTTGTTGTTGTGAGCCACCCTGAGTCCTTCAGGAGATAGGGCGGCTTAGAAGTCCCAATAATAAAATAAAATAAATAAATAAATTGTTGACCTATAGTATGAGACCGAAGGTTCCAGTGTGTCACAGATACTATTTTCATGGCTTCATCTTTAACAGTTTTGTAGGTGAAATGCTTGTAAATAAATTGTCCTATAAAGTTTTATCTTTAAAACTATATTGTTATCATCTTTATGTGTGTACTAGTACTGGATCCTTGGTCTGAATAAGGTCTGAATTAAGGGCAGGGATAAATCTGTAATTTGGGACAGTTGTACTAACATGATATGAAATATGTGGCTTTTGTCTACAGTTCAACCCTTCCAAGAAGTTTCAGCCCTGGATTATTGTTCTAGACTCAATAAGAATAGATTGGAAGGGACCTTGAAAGTCCAGCCCTCTGCTCAAACAGTATACCCTATACCATTTCAGACAAGTGGCTATCCAGTCTCTTCTTAAAAACTTCCAATAATGAAGCACACACAAATTCTGAAGACAAGCTAACCCACTAATTATCCTCAATGTTAGGAAGTTTATCTTTAATTCCAGGTTGCGTCTATCGATTATTTTCCATCCATTGTTTCTTGTCCTACCCTCTGGTGTTTTGGAAAATAAATTGACCCCCCTCTTCTTTGTGGCAGCCTCTCAAATACTGGAATACTGCTATCACATACCCCCCTACCCCTTCTTTTCTCTAGACTAGCCAAACCCAAATCCTGCAACTATTCTTCATATGTTTTAGTCTCTAGGCCTTTAATCATCATAGCACATACCATAGCAAAGTACAGAGCACTTTTTCCAAAGTCTCAACATCTTTTTTGTAATGTGGTGACCAAAACTCATTGCAGTATTCAAGGTGTGGTCTTACTAATGCTTTATAAAGCAGTATTAATACTTCACATGATTTTAATTCTATGCCTTTGTTTATACAGCCAAGGATTGTATTAGCTTTTTTGGATGCTGCCAACCATTGCTGACTCATATTTAAGTGATCATCCACTAAGACTCCAATGTTCCTCTCACAGTTACAGTTCACCTAATCTATACTTTGGTTTTTCCTATTTAAGTGTAAAACCTTGCTTTTCTCCACATTAAATTTCATGTTGTTGGATAGGGACCATTATTCAAGTCTGTAAAATCTTTTTGGATCCTAAGCATGTCTTCTGGGGTATTGTCTATTCCTGCCAGTTTAATGTCATCTGCAAATTTGATGGGTTCCCCTTCTATTCCCTCATCTAAGATATTTATGAAGATATTGAAGAGTACTCTGCCTAAAATGGAACCTTGCAGTACCCCACTGCTTACTTCTCTCCATGTACCTGTAGTACTATTAAGGACTATTCATTGAGTACAGTTTGACAGCCAGTTACAAATCCATCTGGTGGTGATGCTACCACTCTAGCTAACCAAGAAGCAGGTTGTGGTTTACTTTGTCAAATGCCTTGCTGAAGTGTAAATAAACTACATCCAAAGCATTTCGCTGTTCTATTAAACTGCAGTACTCTAGTGCACTGCACATTCTGCAGTCAAAGGAAAGCTAAAAATACTTCTGCCACTGGCAGGAAGGAAAGGGAAGAGGAATATCATGTTCATTCTCAATTCAATGGTTTTCTCATCCCTCCCTATTAACCCTTGGAATCAGACCCTCATTATATGCTCAGTAACTTCAGAAACATGTGATAAGTTTGTCAGGTTTGGAGAGAGAAAATTCTATCTGCTTAGAAAAATTAAGACTGGACAGGTTCCGAGCCATATTTTGGACTTTTATGAATACTGAAACTTTTGAGAATATTGCAAAAGTAATTTGAGCAAGTATTCCTAAGGTGAGGAGATAGGCAAAACAAAACCACAGTATCAAATGCCTAAATACTTGGCTGTGTTATAGTCAGATGAAGTGTTGGAGAGTTAGGAGTCATTATCACCAGAAGAATTAACCAGGAGACATTTGGTTGGGGAAAGGAATTTTGTTCCCTTCTTCCTTGTACTATACTATCTGTTATGTATGTAGGTTTGAATGTTATTGGTTTATTTGAACTGTTCTTGTAAAATGTTAAATGGTATTGGTTTAAATAGTGTGGGAAGAAACCCTGCTCCCATTGGCTGGCAACCACGGCTGCTGGCTATAAGAAGCAGCCGAGCAGCCAAGTCGGGTCCATTCGAGCTGTAGTCACTGAATAAACTCTTTACTGAAGCTCTTCGCTTTGACTCTTCATGCAAACTTAACACTGGTGACGAGGATGGGATTGCCCTGAAGAAGAGACAACGCGGAAGGCAAACAGAAGATCGAGATGGCTGCGCTGAACACCCCCCCAGCCCCGCTCGATCCGGGCGGCGGAAGACTGGGAATCGATGTGGATCGCTTCCAGATGTACTTGGAAGGAAACGACCTCGCCGATATTCCCAAGAGACGGAAGAGGGCGGTATTTCTCACGCACTGTGGTCCAGCAGTCTTCAAGAGGGCGAAGGCGTTGGCAGGAGCTACAGAACTGAAGGTAATGGAATGGCCTGATTTGGAAAAGCTTTTAAGAGCCCATTACGCTTACAAGTATCGTGCCTCATTAAGAGACACGAGTTTTACCGTCGGGATCAAGGGGAAAGCGAAAATGTTAATGACTTCGTGGCAAGCTTAAGGGACATTGGGGGTGCTTGTGACTTTACCAACTTAGAAGAGGCCATGCGTGATTGGTTTGTCCTAGGCCTCAAAGATAAGGTCTTACAGTATTAAGAGACTAATCACATCTGATGCTGTACTGATACAGTTCTCTGAGAATTTGCCTGTTGTACTGACTTGTGATGCATCCCCCTTTGGAGTGGGGGGGTTTGAGCCACAGACTTCCCAGTGGGAGAGAAGCCCCTATTGCATTTTACTCTCACACCTTGACCAGAGCAGAGAGGCATTATAGCCAACTGGACAAGGCATTGGCAGTTGTTGCAGCTGTCAAGAAATTTCATGAATATCTGTATGGCAGAACATTTACCATTGTTACAGACCACAAACCTTTGTTAGGCATTGTGGCAGGAGACAAACCTACACCCACTATCCTGTCACCCAGAATGCTGAGGTGGACTGAATTTCTTGCAGCTTATTCATACAAACTGATTCACAGGCCTGGCAAGGACATTGGACATGCTGATGCACTGAGTCGTGCCCACTGCCTTGCCACAAGGAGGACTTTGAACCTGAAACACACACCTTTTTCCTAGAAACTGTTGCCAAGCTTCCAGTGCATGCTGCTGAAATTGCCAGAGAGACTGCCAAAGACACTGTGTTGGCTCCTGTTATAGGCTGGATTAAGAAAGGTTGGCCTCTTCAAGATCTACCTCACCTTGCCCAACCTTTTAAGTCCAGGCAAACTGAATTATCTGTATTAAGAGGATGTATTTTGTGGGGTAACAGGGTGGTTATTCCTGCAAAACTGCAAAGAGAGGTTTTGGAAATGTTACATGAGGGTCATCCGGGTATTGTAAGGATGAAGGGATTGGCCAGGAGTTATGTATGGTGGCCAGGTATTGACAAAATGGTTGAAAACTGGGTTGCATCTTGACCCAATTGCCAGGTAGTCAGGCCTGCCCCACCTCCCGCCCCCACACAGGAATGGGAATGTCCTAGGGGCCCATGGTCTAGGATCCACATTGATTTCACAGGTCCTACTAGAGGGCACACTTTTCTTATTATAGTAGATGCATATTCCAAATGGCTAGAGGTATTTCCCATGACATCCACCACAACTGATGCTGTCATCAAGCAGCTCAGAAAACTGTTTGTAACCCACGGGTTACCTGATGTTCTTGTCTCTGACAATGGCCCTCAATTTACATCTAACATTTTGAATCCTATCTAGCACAACAGGGTATCAGACATGCCCTTACTGCCCCTGGGCACCCTTCGCTAATGGCGGGCTGAACACATGGTACGCTTTACCAAAGAGAAGCTCCAGCAACTGGGTCCTGGGGACATCACTGAGAAGCTTGAAAAACTTCTTAGTGTCCAGCACATCACTCCTAGCCCATCAAATAACTTATCCCCAGCAGAGTTGTTGATGGGTAGGAAACTTAGGTCTTCCCTTGACCGCCTTCATCCCACTTACGCACCCAACGCACCACTGGATTCCACTTCCAAAGTTCATACATTCAGTGTGGGTGATTCTGTGTATGCTAAGAACCTTATAGGTGAACCTTTGTGGATTCCTGCTGCAATAACTCAAATCACTGGCCCTCGTTCTTACAGGGTACAAACAGAGGATGGACTCCTCTGGAGCAGGCACATTGATCAACTTAGATCCAGGTTCCTCAGGAACATCGCCCTGTCTCTCTCTAGTTCCCTCACCTGATGTCAATTCTAGGGGAAGGGAGGAACAGGAGGAAAATCAGCAAGCAAGAATCAACCCCATGTGTAATGAGCCATTATGACAGGAACCATCCCAAAACCTGTCACAATGCCAAGATCCATCCTTAGAAGTGGAAGATTGCACATCACTACCTGACTTGGGTGCTGACATTGGAATGGAGATGGGTTGGGAGGAGAGACCAGATTCTAACAGTCTAACAGGGTCTCCTTTCACAGGAAGTCCCAGCAGGGAAATGTCAGCAGACACATTTCCTCTCTCACTGGGTGAGAATGTTAAAACTTCTGAACCACGAAGGTCTCAATGTACACGTAAGAGCCCCACCTATTTAAAAGAATACATTAGATAGGTTGGGGTTTGGTATGGACTGAACCTAGTGGGGAGGGGTGTTATGTATGTAGGTTTGAATGTTATTGGTTTATTTGAACTGTTCTTGTAAAACGTTAAATGGTATTGGTTTAAATAGTGCGGGAAGAAACCCTGCACTCCGATTGGCTGGCAACTACGGCTGCTGGCTATAAGAAGCAGCCGTAGTCCAGCCAAGTCGGGTCCATTTGAGCTGTAGTCACTGAATAAACTCTTTACTGAAGCTCTTCGCACTTGACTCTTCATGCAAACTTAACACTATCCGCATGCATTCTCTGGGACAACATGACTTGAATGATTCTGTGACAGAGAATGCATGAAGTTATGTAACTTTATGAATCTTTTACAAGGCTCAGCTAGACAGATTGTTCAGAAACTGTTCCCAGATGGCCAAACTAAAAGTCACATAGAGTTTTAAAAGTCTAGGCTGCATTAACAGAGGGATAGAATCAAGATCATGTGAAGTGTTAATACCACTTTATAATGTCTTGGTAAGGCCACACCTAGAAAACTGCATTCAGTTTTGGTCACATGATGTAAAAATGTTGTTGAGCTCTAGAAAGAGTACAGAAAAGAGAAACAAAGATGATTAGTGGACTGGAGGCTAAAACATATAAAGAACAGTTGCTGGAATTGGGTACGTCTAGTTTAATGAAAAAAAGGAGGACTAGGGGTGACATGATAGCAGTGTTCTGATATCTCAGGAGTTGCCACAAAAAAGAGGGAGTCAAGCTATTCTCCAAAGGATCTGAGGGTAGGACAAAAAGCAAAACAAACTAGAGAAAGGAGGAAATACATATTAAATGTAAATGTAAAATAGAGCTAAGCTTTCCTTAAGAAAATCAGAATTAATGATAGTCTATCATTATAAAATATATGCCACAGAAAAGCATACTTTTTATTGATATATAAAATTATATTATCAAAAATAAATCACATCTCTTGAATCCATTCCTTAATTTTAGTAATATTACTACTCTTTCAGCCCAATTCAATCATAACTCTTCAAAAATTATCAAATTACAATGTTTCAAGATATAACTTAACATGACATGGATATCTTTAACTTTAAAATATTCCCCATATCTATTTAGTATGCTTACTTCTCTGCTCTCATTGCGTGTCCACAGAGAATTGCCCGGCTGCCATGTTTAGGGTCACCCGCTCCCTCCTTAATCAGGCGGTGAGGGAGCACCCTTTGCAAGGGCGGGCCGAGGAATTCAGTCAGCATCTGCTGGACAAGATCGCTCAGATCCGGGCCAGTCTGGACTCCGAGTGGCTAGAGTCTGACGAGGGAGTAATGTCGGGTCTTGTGGATACTATCTGGGATGAGTTTGAGCTGTGACTCCAGATGAAGTGGACAGGGTCATGCGGAGGCTGAGTTCCACCACATGTTTATTGGACCCATGTCCCTCCTGGCTGGTCTCGGTCTCGCCGGGGAGGTTACACAAGGCTGGCTCCAGGCAGTGATCAACGCTTTGTTGAGTGAAGGATCCTTCCCTGCTGCCTTGAAGGAGGCGGTGGTGAGGCCCCTCCTTAAGAAGCCTGCCTTGGACTCAGCCATTTTGAATAACTTTCGTCCTGTCTCCAACCTTCACTTTGTGGCAAAGGTTGTTGAGGCGTGGTGGCTTTCGTCAGCTTCAGGGTTCCTGGAGGAAGCTGATTACCTTGCTCCATACCAATCAGGTTTCAGGCCCGGGTACAGCACGGAGACGGCATTAGTCACACTGATGGATGATCTCTGGAGGGCTCATGAGAGGGGATATTCCTCTGTCCCTAGTCCTATTAGATCTCTCAGTGGCTTTGATACCATCGACCATGGTATC